>OY804577.1:144022389-145222389 GCA_963680875.1 Bathymodiolus brooksi
TCCGCTGACACAGTAATCTGTTTCTGCTGGTCTACTGTAGTTGTCAGATAATAACCTAATGGTATATAAACTTGTATGAAAGCTTTGATTATTTTATTTTTTAGGGAGTGTAAATTTTATTTGGTTTGTGGTATGGATGTTTTTTGTCAGTGATAATCCAATAGAACATAAAAGAATATCTAAAATAGAACGAGACTATATTGTAATGTCATTAGCAGAGAGTACTCATAAAGAAACAGGCAAGGTATTATACTGTTAACTAATTTGAGCATACTCTATAAAGGTTACAGAAGCATGCTGACTATTGCTGTGCACACTAATATAGATATCTAGTTTGAAGATAGCAAAGCTGTTATCAGTAATGTAAAAAAAAGTTTAAACAGTGATGGTAAATAATTCCACCAAAACAAACAGTCAACTCTCACCTGGAATCATTGAACATAAAACAGAGCATGATGTATGACATTGGTAATCCAGGTCCTGGCTTGAGACAGGCATAAAAATGTGGCTGGGTTAGACCTGTTAATCACATCCCAACCATCCTCCTCTTAATAGTTAGATCTCCAACTACAATACAGATATAAAAAACTTGAACAGATTCGCTTCCACTCAAAAATAGACCACATACTTATTACTATGATAGAAATGACAACATAAACATGGACAGTGCGATGGCAGGGTCAATGAATATCCCTAGTTTACTGACTACTAGCTAGCTAGCAAGGTAGAAGGTTAAATACCCTTGTTCTTAGGACAAACAAATCTGATAATTCTAACAGATTTAATATCAACTAGTCATCTAAAGACATGGTATACATGATAATTCTAACAGATTTAATATCAACTAGTCATCTAAAGACATGGTATACATGATAATTCTAACAGATTTAATATCAACTAGTCATCTAAAGATATGGTATACATGATAATTCTAACAGATTTAATATCAACTAGTCATCTAAAGACATGGTATACATGATAATTCTAACAGATTTAATATCAACTAGTCATCTAAAGATATGGTATACATGATAATTCTAACAGATTTAATATCAACTAGTCACCTAAAGACATGGTATACATGATAATTCTAACAGATTTAATATCAACTAGTCACCTAAAGACATGGTATACATGATAATTCTAACAGATTTAATATCAACTAGTCATCTAAAGACATGGTATACATGATAATTCTAACAGATTTAATATCAACTAGTCATCTAAAGACATGGTATACATGATAATTCTAACAGATTTAATATCAACTAGTCACCTAAATACATGGTATGCATGATAATTCTAACAGATTTAATATCAACTAGTCACCTAAAGACATGGTATACATGATAATTCTAACAGATTTAATATCAACTAGTCATCTAAAGACATGGTATACATGATAATTCTAACAGATTTAATATCAACTAGTCATCTAAAGATATGGTATACATGATAATTCTAACAGATTTAATATCAACTAGTCATCTAAAGACATGGTATACATGATAATTCTAACAGATTTAATATCAACTAGTCATCTAAAGACATGGTATACATGATAATTCTAACAGATTTAATATCAACTAGTCATCTAAAGACATGGTATACATGATAATTCTAACAGATTTAATATCAACTAGTCATCTAAAGATATGGTATACATGATAATTCTAACAGATTTAATATCAACTAGTCATCTAAAGACATGGTATACATGATAATTCTAACAGATTTAATATCAACTAGTCACCTAAAGACATGGTATACATGATAATTCTAACAGATTTAATATCAACTAGTCATCTAAAGACATGGTATACATGATAATTCTAACAGATTTAATATCAACTAGTCATCTAAAGATATGGTATACATGATAATTCTAACAGATTTAATATCAACTAGTCATCTAAAGACATGGTATACATGATAATTCTAACAGATTTAATATCAACTAGTCACCTAAAGACATGGTATACATGATAATTCTAACAGATTTAATATCAACTAGTCATCTAAAGACATGGTATACATGATAATTCTAACAGATTTAATATCAACTAGTCATCTAAAGACATGGTATACATGATAATTCTAACAGATTTAATATCAACTAGTCATCTAAAGACATGGTATACATGATAATTCTAACATATTTAATATCAACTAGTCATCTAAAGACATGGTATACATGATAATTCTAACAGATTTAATATCAACTAGTCATCTAAAGACATGGTATACATGATAATTCTAACAGATTTAATATCAACTAGTCATCTAAAGACATGGTATACATGATAATTCTAACAGATTTAATATCAACTAGTCATCTAAAGATATGGTATACATGATAATTCTAACAGATTTAATATCAACTAGTCATCTAAAGACATGGTATACATGATAATTCTAACAGATTTAATATCAACTAGTCACCTAAAGACATGGTATACATGATAATTCTAACAGATTTAATATCAACTAGTCATCTAAAGACATGGTATACATGATAATTCTAACAGATTTAATATCAACTAGTCATCTAAAGACATGGTATACATGATAATTCTAACAGATTTAATATCAACTAGTCACCTAAAGACATGGTATACATGATAATTCTAACAGATTTAATATCAACTAGTCACCTAAAGACATGGTATACATGATAATTCTAACAGATTTAATATCAACTAGTCATCTAAAGACATGGTATACATGATAATTCTAACAGATTTAATATCAACTAGTCATCTAAAGATATGGTATACATGATAATTCTAACAGATTTAATATCAACTAGTCATCTAAAGTTATGGTATACATGATAATTCTAACAGATTTAATATCAACTAGTCACCTAGACATGGTATACATGATAATTCTAACAGATTTAATATCAACTAGTCATCTAAAGACATGGTATACATGATAATTCTAACAGATTTAATATCAACTAGTCATCTAAAGACATGGTATACATGATAATTCTAACAGATTTAATATCAACTAGTCATCTAAAGACATGGTATACATGATAATTCTAACAGATTTAATATCAACTAGTCATCTAAAGACATGGTATACATGATAATTCTAACAGATTTAATATCAACTAGTCATCTAAAGACATGGTATACATGATAATTCTAACAGATTTAATATCAACTAGTCATCTAAAGACATGGTATACATGATAATTCTAACAGATTTAATATCAACTAGTCATCTAAAGATATGGTATACATGATAATTCTAACAGATTTAATATCAACTAGTCATCTAAAGACATGGTATACATGATAATTCTAACAGATTTAATATCAACTAGTCACCTAAAGACATGGTATACATGATAATTCTAACAGATTTAATATCAACTAGTCATCTAAAGACATGGTATACATGATAATTCTAACAGATTTAATATCAACTAGTCATCTAAAGACATGGTATACATGATAATTCTAACAGATTTAATATCAACTAGTCATCTAAAGACATGGTATACATGATAATTCTAACAGATTTAATATCAACTAGTCATCTAAAGACATGGTATACATGATAATTCTAACAGATTTAATATCAACTAGTCATCTAAAGACATGGTATACATGATAATTCTAACAGATTTAATATCAACTAGTCATCTAAAGACATGGTATACATGATAATTCTAACAGATTTAATATCAACTAGTCACCTAAAGACATGGTATACATGATAATTCTAACAGATTTAATATCAACTAGTCATCCAAAGACATGGTATACATGATAATTCTAACAGATTTAATATCAACTAGTCATCTAAAGACATGGTATACATGATAATTCTAACAGATTTAATATCAACTAGTCATCTAAAGACATGGTATACATGATAATTCTAACAGATTTAATATCAACTAGTCATCTAAAGACATGGTATACATGATAATTCTAACAGATTTAATATCAACTAGTCATCTAAAGACATGGTATACATGATAATTCTAACAGATTTAATATCAACTAGTCATCTAAAGACATGGTATACATGATAATTCTAACAGATTTAATATCAACTAGTCACCTAAAGACATGGTATACATGATAATTCTAACAGATTTAATATCAACTAGTCATCTAAAGACATGGTATACATGATAATTCTAACAGATTTAATATCAACTAGTCATCTAAAGACATGGTATACATGATAATTCTAACAGATTTAATATCAACTAGTCATCTAAAGACATGGTATACATGATAATTCTAACAGATTTAATATCAACTAGTCATCTAAAGACATGGTATACATGATAATTCTAACAGATTTAATATCGACTAGTCATCTAAAGACATGGTATACATGATAATTCTAACAGATTTAATATCAACTAGTCATCTAAAGATATGGTATACATGATAATTCTAACAGATTTAATATCGACTAGTCATCTAAAGACATGGTATACATGATAATTCTAACAGATTTAATATCAACTAGTCACCTAAAGACATTATATACATGATAATTCTAACAGATTTAATATCAACTAGTCATCTAAAGACATGGTATACATGATAATTCTAACAGATTTAATATCAACTAGTCATCTAAAGACATGGTATACATGATAATTCTAACAAATTTAATATCAACTAGTCATCTAAAGACATGGTATACATGATAATTCTAACAGATTTAATATCAACTAGTCATCTAAAGACATGGTATACATGATAAGTATACCTAAAATTTGACTCATTGGAAACTTAATTGTTTAATTTTAAGTTATCCATATAACAGAAAATTATTTTAGTTATAAGGCCAGCACCACCAGATACAGTACAGTATGTCATAATAGGTTTTCCAATTATAGTAAATCATTCTCGTTTTCCCCTATTTTTTTCATGTAAATGATCGAATATGTAGATATTTATAATGAATTTGATAATAAAAAAAATTATTAACAATTTTATGTGGTGTATTTGAAATATTTTTCAGGAGCTAAATGTTCCATGGAAGAGTATTGTGACATCACTTCCTGTTTTAGCTATTATTGTATCCAACATAACATCAGACTGGGGAGCATACACGTTACTAACTAATATACCAACATACATGAATGAAGTTCTACGATTAGATATTACTGCTGTAAGTCTTATAATGTAGGTTAGATTTATCGTGTTTAATTTCAGTTATATCATGGTGGTCAGTTTTATTGGTGGAGGAAACCAGAGGACCCAGAGAAAACCACTGACCTGTCGTAAGTCACTGACAAACATTATCACATAATGTTGTATGGAGTACACCTCGTCATGAACTGGGTTCAAAGTCACAACTTTAGTGGTGATAGGCACTGATTGCACAGGTGGTTGTAAATCCAACTACCATACAATCACGACCACGATGACCCCGGCTTATAATGTAACATGGAAGCAAAAAAAAAGTAGAAAATTGTTTTACAAGGGTATAGTTTGAAGCCAAATAACTTTTTTGTTTGCTTGACAGTTTTGAAAACTTGCCCAAGAGTTGATCTGATTGGTTGAATTATTACAAGAGTTGATATGATTAGTTGATTTATTACAATAGTTGATATGATTAGTTGATTTATTACAAGAGTTGATATGATTAGTTGATTTATTACAAGAGTTGATATGATTGGTTGAATTATTACAAGAGTTGATATGATTAGTTGATTTATTACAAGAGTTGATATGATTAGTTGATTTATTACAAGGGTTGATATGATTGGTTGATTTATTACAAGAGTTGATATGATTGGTTGAATTATTACAAGAGTTGATATGATTAGTTGATTTATTACAAGAGTTGATATGATTAGTTGATTTATTACAAGAGTTGATATGATTGGTTGAATTATTACAAGAGTTCATATGATTAGTTGATTTATTACAAGAGTTGATATGATTAGTTGATTTATTACAAGAGTTGATATGATTGGTTGAATTATTACAATAGTTGATATGATTAGTTGATTTATTACAAGAGTTGATATGATTAGTTGATTTATTACA
Source organism: Bathymodiolus brooksi (assembly GCA_963680875.1). Taxonomy (NCBI): domain Eukaryota; kingdom Metazoa; phylum Mollusca; class Bivalvia; order Mytilida; family Modiolidae; genus Bathymodiolus; species Bathymodiolus brooksi. The sequence continues at coordinate 144,028,428 of OY804577.1, forward strand.
AGAGTTGATATGATTAGTTGATTTATTACAAGAGTTGATATGATTGGTTGATTTATTACAAGAGTTGATTTGATTGGTTGAATTATTACAAGAGTTGATATGATTAGTTGATTTATTACAAGAGTTGATATGATTGGTTGAATTATTACAAGAGTTGATATGATTAGTTGATTTATTACAAGAGTTGATATGATTGGTTGAATTATTACAAGAGTTGATCTGATTGTTTGAATTATTACAAGAGTTCATATGATTAGTTGATTTATTACAATAGTTGATATGATTAATTGATTTATTACAAGAGTTGATATGATTGGTTGATTTATTACAAGAGTTGATATGATTGGTTGATTTATTACAAGAGTTGATATGATTGGTTGAACTCTTCAGACTTTATATTAACTTGCTATGTTTTTCTCTTTCAGAATGGACTGTATTCTGCATTACCATATATTGCCTTTTGGATGGTGATTAACTTAGCTGGATGGTTGGCTGATTTCTGTAGAGAAAAGAAATTTATTAATACAACAATGACCAGGAAAACATTTGATTGCTTTGGTAAGGAAATTGTTTGAACCCTAACTACATGAATATTCATTGAACATGCTAGATATTTCTTAAAAAATTGACATTTAGAATGTCAAAAAGTCTTCACCTTGATGTTAATTGTAGATTTATTTTTCAGGTAAAATAGTTCCAGCCTTGATATTAATTGGAGATTTATTTTTACAGGTAAAATAGTTCCATACTTGATATTAATTGGAGATTTATTTTTACAGGTAAAATAGTTCCAGCCTTGATGTTAATTGGACTAGGATATGTTGATTGTACTACTCCAGCATTAGCTATTGTACTGTTAACTTTAGCTGTCAGTCTAACAGGGTTCCAGTATAGTGGCTTCCTTATCAACCATGTAGATATTGCTCCCCAATATGCTGGGATATTGTTTGGGATTTCTAATTCTATAGCGGCCGTGACAGGATTTATATCTCCGGCTGTCGTGGGCATTATAACTAAAGAGGTATGAGATCACATGACTTGTAGGCTTACTATTTCCCACAGTAACAATAGCTCAACAGATCACATGACTTGTATGCTTACTATTCCCCACAGTAACAATAGCTCAACAGATCACATGACTTGTATGCTTACTATTCCCCACAGTAACAATAGCTCAACAGATCACATGACTTGTATGCTTACTATTCCCCACAGTAACAATAGCTCAACAGATCACATGACTTGTATGCTTACTATTCCCCACAGTAACAATAGCTCAACAGATCACATGACTTGTATGCTTACTATTTCCCACAGTAACAATAGCTCAACAGATCACATGACTTGTATGCTTACTATTTCCCACAGTAACAATAGCTCAACAGATCACATGACTTGTATGCTTACTATTTCCCACAGTAACAATAGCTCAACAGATCACATGACTTGTATGCTTACTATTCCCCACAGTAACAATAGCTCAACAGATCACATGACTTGTATGCTTACTATTCCCCACAGTAACAATAGCTCAACAGATCACATGACTTGTATGCTTACTATTTCCCACAGTAACAATAGCTCAACAGATCACATGACTTGTATGCTTACTATTCCCCACAGTAACAATAGCTCAACAGATCACATGACTTGTATGCTTATTATTTCCCACAGTAACAATAGCTCAACAAATCACATGACTTGTATGCTTACTATTCCCCACAGTAACAATAGCTCAACAGATCACATGACTTGTATGCTTACTATTTCCCACAGTAACAATAGCTCAACAGATCACATGACTTGTATGCTTACTATTTCCCACAGTAACAATAGCTCAACAGATCACATGACTTGTATGCTTACTATTCCCCACAGTAACAATAGCTCAACAGATCACATGACTTGTATGCTTACTATTTCCCACAGTAACAAGAGCTCAACAGATCACATGACTTGTATGCTTACTATTCCCCACAGTAACAATAGCTCAACAGATCACATGACTTGTATGCTTACTATTTCCCACAGTAACAATAGCTCAACAGATCACATGACCTGTATGCTTACTATTTCCCACAGTAACAATAGCTCAACAGATCACATGACTTGTATGCTTACTATTCCCCACAGTAACAATAGCTCAACAGATCACATGACTTGTAGGCTTACTATTCCCCACAGTAACAATAGCTCAACAGATCACATGACTTGTATGCTTACTATTCCCCACAGTAACAATAGCTTAACCATTTGGAATATAAGATATTTACATTAAGTAGCAATTTCTGCCATTTTATTTTAAGGATTATTGATGCCTATCGTCAGTTACTAATGAGTATGAGATACAAACTGGATCTGATTGATGATAATGAGATATTTAGTTTTCTTTCTGAAGATGATGTAATATAGAGTGGTCTTTCTTGTAATATTGACAGCCTTCAAACTGTAATCCTGTTTAGTTTCTAGTTAAAACCAAAAATGGAGATATATATACCATAAAACTATCGGTATTAATGGGCTAAAATAATAAAATTTAATAAGAAAAGTGCTTAACTACATATGATTGAACTGAGTGAAGATTCTCATTCACAGCTGTATAATAAATCATGGCTGATCCAATAAGGCTAGTATCAGGTGCCGTTTTGAAAACTAAGATTAATTGAATTAAAAAAAAAACTTAAGACCAATATTTAGACAAATTTGTACTTGTTTATATTTACAGAGCCAAACAAGAGATGAATGGCAGATTGTGTTTTACATTGCTGCTGCTATCTATGTATTTGGGGCAGTGTTCTATTTAATATTTGGTAGTGGAGAATTACAGCCATGGGCAAGGGAAGAAAGACATATAGAAGTAGATGTAGAAATGGAACCATTGAAAACTGACCAAGAAAAACCAGCATTACAAAATAATATAAATGCTTGACCAATAAAAAACAACATTACAAAATAATATAAATGCTTGACCAATGAAAAACAACATTGCAAAATAATATAAATGCTTGACCAATAAAAAACAACATTGCAAAATAATATAAATGCTTGACCAATGAAAAACAACATTGCAAAATATAAAGGACTAACCAATAAAAAAACAACATTTCAAAATATATTACCAATGAAAAGCAACATTACAAAAAATAAAGAACTATTCAATGAAATCCAGCATTTCAAAATATAAATGTCTGACCAATAAGAACCAACATTTTAAAATACAAATGTTTAATTTTTTTATCTGAAGAATTCATATCAATTAGGAGTAATTTTGATTAACATGCATACAAAGAATTCCCCAACACTATAAGACTTGTGTTTTCATTGAATTTTTCCCTCATTTTGTTTTTGGTTTCAGATCACAGATAGGTTTTTGATAGGTTGCACACATATACAATATTTTTGATAAGGTCACTGATATTTACTACCATATTTTGATAAGATACATCACATTTTACCATATTTTTGATAAAAACATACATTTATATAACATTTTACATTCAAGTTAGAGAATGTTAGATAATTAGCCATGTTTTATTCTCACTTCTACCAGAGATGTTCAAATTCATGAGACTTTTGGTGGACAACAGGTCCAGCACAATGTTCAGTTCTGGTGGACCTGACTACTTTTTTCCAGACCTAAAGTTTTTGTCTTGAAAACCAACAAACGAAATATATACAGGGAAAATTAGGATTTCCGGTAAACAGTTAGCAATTTGGCAAAAAATACTTTTTCATGTTGATATACGCTTTTCATTTGAAAATAAAACGGCTATCGATCTAAATGAGAAATTTATTTCATGTTTATGAATAGTGAATGGACACGATAAATCAATTTTCCATTGCCAGATCAGTTCCGAACCGTAACCGATCCAGATATTATGTTCGCGTTGTCACATCCGGTGCAAATCAAACGAAATCGAACCTTTTTGTTGAAAAATTTCTGTCAGACATCAGGTCCACCGGTGATTAACAAATAGCCGGACCTTGTTAAAATCAGCCCCCTCGTTCCGACGGTTTTGAACATCTCTGTTCTACTGATACTCTAGAATTCAGAACACATACTTCTACAGCCAGTCAAAAAGAGAAGGTTTTTTTTATACATAGATATTCAGTATGTGTTTTGCCTACTTTCTTGTGACATCACAATGTAGTGATAAAGAAACAAGACTTTATATATAAGAATTGGGCATTCCTTGTAATAGTAAAGTATGTTATATAAAATGTTTTTGTTTGTTTTGTAAATGTAAGTCATATCACATGTATTGATGCTATAAATATTTACATCATTGATTTGTTGTTTTGAGAATGGATTTCTCTTAGCAATATCGTATTGAAGGTGAAGCTTTAGATGCGGTGAGAAATCCATTTCGAGCAAAACATGTCAACGACGGTATGGTAAAGTGACACCAATATAGCATCATATTAGAAATCAGTGATAATGTGATAATATGTTTGTATCACACTTGTTACTTGATGATACATATTCTCATGTAAAGATGTGATAATTTGTTTGTATCACACTTGTTACTTGATTATACATATTCTCATGTAAAGATGTGATAATATGTTTGTATCACACTTGTTACTTGATGATACATATTCTCATGTAAAGATGTGATAATATGTTTGTATCACACTTGTTACTTGATGATACATATTCTCATGTAAAGATGTGATAATATGTTTGTATCACACTTGTTACTTGATTATGCATATTCTCATGTAAAGATGTGATAATATGTTTGTATCACGCTTGGTGCTTGATTATACATATTCTCATGTAAAGATGTGATAATATGTTGGTATCACGCTTGTTACTTGATTATGCATATTCTCATGTAAAGATGTGATAATATGTTTGTATCACACTTGTTACTTATTATGCATATTCTCATGTAAAGATGTGATAATATGTTTGTATCACACTTGATACTTGACTATACATATTCTCATGTAAAGATGTGATAATATGTTTGTATCACACTTGTTACTTGATTATGCATATTCTCATGTAAAGATGTGATAATATGTTTGTATCACACTTGTTACTTGATTATGCATATTCTCATGTAAAGATGTGATAATATGTTTGTATCACACTTGTTTCTTATTATACATATTCTCATGTAAAGATGTGATAATATGTTTGTATCACACTTGTTACTTGATTATGCATATTCTCATGTAAAGATGTGATAATATGTTTGTATCACACTTTTTACTTGATTATGCATATTCTCTTGTGTAAATCAGTGATAATATGTTTGTATCACACTTGTTACTTGATTATACATATTCTCATGTAAAGATGTGATAATATGTTTGTATCACGCTTGTTACTTGATTATGCATATTCTCATGTAAAGATGTGATAATATGTTTGTATCACACTTGTTACTTATTATGCATATTCTCATGTAAAGATGTGATAATATGTTTGTATCACACTTGTTACTTGACTATACATATTCTCATGTAAAGATGTGATAATATGTTTGTATCACACTTGTTACTTGATTATGCATATTCTCATGTAAAGATGTGATAATATGTTTGTATCACACTTGTTACTTGATTATGCATATTCTCATGTAAAGATGTGATAATATGTTTGTATCACACTTGTTTCTTATTATACATATTCTCATGTAAAGATGTGATAATACGTTTGTATCACACTTGTTACTTGATTATGCATATTCTCATGTAAAGATGTGATAATATGTTTGTATCACACTTGTTACTTGATTATGCATATTCTCTTGTGTAAATCAGTGATAATATGTTTGTATCACACTTGTTACTTGATTATGCATATTCTCATGTAAAGATGTGATAATATGTTTGTATCACACTTGTTTCTTATTATACATATTCTCATGTAAAGATGTGATAATATGTTTGTATCACACTTGTTACTTGATTATGCATATTCTCTTGTGTAAATCAGTGATAATATGTTTGTATCACACTTGTTACTTGATTATACATATTCTCATGTAAAGATGTGATAATATGTTTGTATCACGCTTGTTACTTGATTATGCATATTCTCATGTAAAGATGTGATAATATGTTTGTATCACACTTGTTACTTGATTATGCATATTCTCATGTAAAGATGTGATAATATGTTTGTATCACGCTTGTTACTTGATTATACATATTCTCATGTAAAGATGTGATAATATGTTTGTATCACACTTGTTACTTGATTATGCATATTCTCATGTAAAGATGTGATAATATGTTTGTATCACGCTTGTTACTTGATTATACATATTCTCATGTAAAGATGTGATAATATGTTTGTATCACACTTGTTACTTGATTATGCATATTCTCATGTAAAGATGTGATAATATGTTTGTATCACACTTGTTACTTGATTATGCATATTCTCATGTAAAGATGTGATAATATGTTTGTATCACACTTGTTACTTGATTATGCATATTCTCATGTAAAGATGTGATAATATGTTTGTATCACGCTTGTTACTTATTATGCATATTCTCTTGTGTAAAGATCAAAGGGAAAATATACAAATCATCAATAATAAATCTCATTGTATCATGTTTTGTATGTATTGTGTTAATGTGTTCACTGTTGTCTCTAATAATAAATCTCATTGTATCATGTTTTGTATGTATTGTGTTAATGTGTTCACTGTTGTCTCTAATAATGAATCTCATTGTATCATGTTTTGTATGTATTGTGTTAATGTGTTCACTGTTGTCTCTAATAATGAATCTCATTGTATCATGTTTTGTATGTATTGTGTTAATGTGTTCACTGTTGTCTCTAATAATGAATCTCATTGTATCATGTTTTGTATGTATTGTGTTAATGTGTTCACTGTTGTCTCTAATAATGAATCTCATTGTATCATGTTTTGTATGTATTGTGTTGTCTCTAATAATAAATCTCATTGTATCATGTTTTGTATGTATTGTGTTAATGTGTTCACTGTTGTCTCTCAGAGGTACTGTTAGTACAACACACTCTCCATCATTTTGCCAGTATAGACTAAAGTAAAATGAAGTAATATTTGTTCACATATTGATCCATATTACCTCTATTTACGCAGGTATTTAATTATGTTTTATTTTAAACAGATTGGTGAGTTTATTTGTTTACATGTCCTATAATTTGTTTATGTTAAAGTTTTTTTTTTATTGTTTTGTTTTATTAAATACATTTACTGGGTACATATTACTTATATACAGCAGTCTGTTATCAATGTAATTATTAAATACATTTACTGTTAAGGAACACATTACATATATACAGCAATCTGTTATCAATGTAATTAGTAAATACATTTACTGTTGGGGTACACATTACATATATACAACAATCTGTTATCAATGTAATTATTAAATACTTTTAACTATTGGGGTACACATTACATATATACAGCAATCTGTTATCAATGTAATTAGTAAATACATTTACTGTTAAGGAACACATTACTTATATACAGCAATCTGTTATCAATGTAATTATATCTGATATTTTCTTCTGCTTCCGCTTCTTCTCAGCGAAGCTTGTCCGGACCATAACTTTGTTGTCTTTCCAGATAGGTCAATTATATTTGGTATGTGGGTGCATGACCATAAGGCGGTGTGTCGCATACCGTAATGACCTTCGTGGGACCTTGACCTTTTACCTCAAGGTCAAATAATTGTTTTTTAAATAGTATTTTTTTGTCCGGGCCATAACATTTTTGTCTTTCGAGATAGGTCAATGATATTTGGTATGTGGGTGCATGACCATAAGGCTGTGTGTCGCGTACCATAATGACCATGGGACCTTGACCTTTGACCTCAAGGTCAAATAATTGTTTTTTAAATAGTATTTATTTGGTATGTGGGTGCATGACCATAAGGCGGTGTGTTGCATACCGTAATGACCTTTGTGGGACTTTGACCTTTGACCTCAAGGTCAAATAATTGTCTTGAATAATATTTTCTTGTCCAGGCCATAACATTTTTGTCTTTTGAGATAGGTCAATTATTTTTGGTATGTGGGTGCATGACCATAAGGCGGTGTGTCGCGTACCATAATGACCCTCGTGGGACCTTGACCTTTGACTTCAAGGTCAAATAATTGTTTTTTAAATAGTATTTTCTTGTCCGGGCCATAACATTTTTGTCTTTTGAGATAGGTCAATGATATTTGGTATGTGGGTGCATGACCATAAGGCGGTGTGTTGCGTACCGTAATGACCTTCTTGGGACCTTGACCTTTGACCTCAAGGTCAAATAATTGTTTTTTAAATAGTATTTATTTGGTATGTGGGTGCATGACCATAAGGCGGTGTGTCACATACCGTAATGACCTTTGTGTGACCTTGACCTTTGACCTCAAGGTCAAATAATTGTTTTTTAAATAGTATTTTCTTGTCTGGGCCATAACATTTTTGTCTTTTGAGATAGGTCAATGATATTTGGTATGTGGGTGCATGACCATAAGGCAGTGTGTCACGTACCATAATGACCTTCGTGGGACCTTGACCTTTGACCTCAAGGTCAAATAATTGTTTTTTAAATAGTATTTTCTTGCCCGGGCAATAACATTTTTGTCTTGAGATTGTTGTACAGATGGCAGCATTAAGGGGAGACATAAGTTTTAGGTATCTAAAACAGTTTTTCCTAGTTATTAAATACATTTACTGTTAAGGAACACATTACATATATACAGCAATCTGTTATCAATGTAATTATTAAATACATTTACTGTTAAGGAACACATTACATATATACAGCAATCTGTTATCAATGTAATTAGTAAATACATTTACTGTTCGGGTACATGTTACTTATATACAGCAATATGTTATCAATCTAATTATTAAATACATTTACTGTTGGGGTACACATTACATATATACAGCAATCTGTTCTCAATGTAATTAGTAAATACTTTAACTGTTGGGGTACACATTACATATATACAGCAATCTGTTATCAATGAAATTATTAAATACTTTAACTGTTGGGGTACACATTACATATATACAGCAATCCGTTATCAATGTAATTATTAAATACTTTAACTGTTGGGGTACACATTACATATATACAGCAATCTGTTATCAATGTAATTATTAAATACTTTAACTATTGGGGTACACATTACATATATACAGCAATCTGTTATCAATGTAATTATTAAATACTTTAACTATTGGGGTACACATTACATATATACAGCAATCTGATATCAATGTAATTATTAAATACTTTAACTGTTGGGGTACACATTACATATATACAGCAATCTGTTATCAATGTAATTATTAAATACTTAACTATTGGTGTACACATTACATATATACAGCAATCTGTTATCAATATAATTATTAAATACTTTAAATGTTGGGGTACACATTACATATATACAGCAATCTGTTATCAATGTAATTATTAAATACTTTAACTGTTGGGGTACACATTACATATATACAGCAATCTGTTATCAATGTAATTATTAAATACTTTTAACTATTGGGGTACACATTACATATATACAGCAATCTGATATCAATGTAATTATTAAATACTTTTAACTATTGGGGTACACATTACATATATACAGCAATCTGTTATCAATGTAATTATTAAATACATTTACTGTAAAGGAGCACGTTGCATTTATACAGCAATCTGTTATCAATGCAATAATCGGTACAGTAATCAATGCAATGATCAATAATTTTAGTTTACATAAATTTATGTAATTTGATTTTGATTTTTACTTTTGAAGTCACACTGCTTCAACTTATTTATATCTGTTTTGTTGATTTATACAGTAGAACCATGTTTTCTCAAGCTTAGATGATATTTATATCTGTTTTGTTGATTTATACAGTAGAACCATGTTATCTCAAGTTTAGATGATATTTATATCTGTTTTGTTGATTTATACAGTAGAACCATGTTATCTCAAGTTTAGATGATATTTATATCTGTTTTGTTGATTTATACAGTAGAACCATGTTATCTCAAGTTTAGATGATAGTCTGTTCTTTTGATATCTCAAAGTAAAAGTTTGGTCCTTGTAAAGTAACTTTCAGTTTGATTTATTCTGGATAAACTGAATACTCTGATATTTCAAAAAAAAAATCATCAGTACCGTCAATTTGGTCACAACAAGGTTCTTCTGTAATTTGATTGGATAGAAGTCATTAGACGACCTTTGACCTGTTAGTCATCATTGATCTCTGTAACGTTATCTATATTTATGTCTCCCCTTCGAACGAAGGGAGACATATTGTTTTAGTCTGATTTTTTCTTCCGCTTCTTCTGCTTCTTCTCAGCGAAGCTTGTCCGGACCATAACTTTTTTTGTCTTTCCAGATAGGTCAATTATATTTGGTATGTGGGTGCATGAGCATAAGGCAGTGTGTCGCATACTGTAATGACCTTCGTTGGACCTTGACCTTTGACCTCAAGGTCAAATAATTGTTTTTTAAATAGTATTTTCTTGTCCGGGCCATAACATTTTTGTCTTTCAAGATAGGTCAATGATATTTGGTATGTGGGTGCATGACCATAAGGCAGTGTGTCACGTACCGTAATGACCTTCGTGGCACCTTGACATTTGACCTCAAGGTCAAATAATTGTTTTTTAAATAGTATCACTTGTTAAGGGGAGACATAAGTTTTAGGTATCTAAAACAGTTCTTCCTAGTTTATGTTTTATTTTTGAGAGATAATTTTACTACAGCATTTTACTACTGTTTATTATTTTATCCTGGCTAGTATTGATGTCTTTGATAAATCTTTTATGAACTGTTGAACAAATAATTTGTATTTATGTAGAATATGTTACAAATATGTCCAGTGTATCTTGATTATTGGGAGATTTGAAGTCATAATGCAGGAAAAAAGGGTAATTTAGAATTCCTGTACAGGAGTTACATATTATAAGAGATGTAAACCTGTAAAGAGGGTGTATATTACGAGAGATATAACTACTGTCGAGTGGGGATCTGTAATTGACAGAAGATATATATTACAAGAAATACTGTAGAAGGAGTATCCAATAGAGTGGAGATATTACAAGAAATATGACACTCAATAGAGGGGGGTTCAATTCATATGAAATTTACAATGATGGGACTCGGGGGGGAAAACTAAAGTTGTGAGTTCGAATTATACTCATGGTGAGGTGTACTCGATACAACATTATGTGATATAGTTTGTCAGTGACTTGCGGCAGGTCGGTAGTGTACTCTGAGTACTCCGGTTTCCTCTACTAATAAAACTGTTCTCTACGATATTACTGAAATATGGTTGAAAGTGGCATTAAACACCATAAACCTAACCCTATCTTGATACCTGTTATTGTTAAGGTTATGACTTCTTCAGGTTCTCCATTGTCATCTACACTATAACCTGAAATAATATTAAAAGTGGCATTAAACACCATAACCCTAACCCTATATTGATACCTGTTATTGTTAAGGTTATGACCTCTTCAGGTTCTCCATTGTCATCTACACTATAACCTGAAATAATATTAAAAGTGGCATTAAACACCATAACCCTAACCCTATATTGATACCTGTTATTGTTAAGGTTATGACTTCTTCAGGTTCTCCATTGTCATCTACACTATAACCTGAAATAATATTAAAAGTGGCATTAAACACCATAACCCTAACCCTATATTGATACCTGTTATTGTTAAGGTTATGACCTCTTCAGGTTCTCCATTGTCATCTACACTATAACCTGAAATAATATTAAAAGTGGCATTAAACACCATAACCCTAACCCTATATTGATACCTGTTATTGTTAAGGTTATGACTTCTTCAGGTTCTCCATTGTCATCTACACTATAACCTGAAATAATATTAAAAGTGGCATTAAACACCATAACCCTAACCCTATATTGATACCTGTTATTGTTAAGGTTATGACCTCTTCAGGTTCTCCATTGTCATCTACACTATAACCTGAAATAATATTAAAAGTGGCATTAAACACCATAACCATAACCCTATATTGATACCTGTTATTGTTAAGGTTATGACTTCTTCAGGTTCTCCATTGTCATCTACACTATAACCTGAAATAATATTAAAAGTGGCATTAAACACCATAACCCTAACCCTATATTGATACCTGTTATTGTAAGGTTATGACCTCTTCAGGTTCTCCATTGTCATCTACACTATAACCTGAAATAATATTAAAAGTGGCATTAAACACCATAACCCTAACCCTATATTGATACCTGTTATTGTTAAGGTTATGACCTCTTCAGGTTCTCCATTGTCATCTACACTATAACCTGAAATATTGTTGAAAGTGGCATTAAACACCATAACCCTAACCCTATATTGATACCTGTTATTGTTAAGGTTATGACCTCTTCAGGTTCTCCATTGTCATCTACACTATAACCTGAAATAATATCAAAAGTGGCATTAAACACCATAACCCTAACCCTATATTGATACCTGTTATTGTTAAGGTTATGACCTCTTCAGGTTCTCCATTGTCATCTACACTATAACCTGAAATAATATTAAAAGTGGCATTAAACACCATAACCCTAACCCTATATTGATTCCTGTTATTGTTAAGGTTATGACCTCTTCAGGTTCTCCATTGTCATCTACACTATAACCTGAAATAATATTAAAAGTGGCATTAAACACCATAACCCTAACCCTATATTGATACCTGTTATTGTTAAGGTTATGACTTCTTCAGGTTCTCCATTGTCATCTACACTATAACCTGAAATAATATTAAAAGTGGCATTAAACAACATAACCCTAACCCTATATTGATACCTGTTATTGTTAAGGTTATGACCTCTTCAGGTTCTCCATTGTCATCTACACTATAACCTGAAATAATATTAAAAGTGGCATTAAACACCATAACCCTAACCCTATATTGATACCTGTTATTGTTAAGGTTATGACTTCTTCAGGTTCTCCATTGTCATCTACACTATAACCTGAAATAATATTAAAAGTGGCATTAAACACCATAACCCTAACCCTATATTGATACCTGTTATTGTTAAGGTTATGACTTCTTCAGGTTCTCCATTGTCATCTACACTATAACCTGAAATAATATTAAAAGTGGCATTAAACACCATAACCCTAACCCTATATTGATACCTGTTATTGTTAAGGTTATGACTTCTTCAGGTTCTCCATTGTCATCTACACTATAACCTGAAATAATAAGTGGTATTAAATACCAATATTACTGAAACAATCCACTGATAAACTACATAATATCTGTGATTCAGAGATGTAAAGCACATATTTGTTGTTCTCTCCGTCCTGTTTTTTACGCCAATGTTACCAAGCATAATAATGATAATATCTAGATTAATCTGATTGTCTCTTTGAAAATTTATGTCTTTAGCACAGTATATAAATTTTCTAATAAATTGTATGTTTTCTAAAAAAAACAGCATATTTTTTCTGATCAAATATTTGTTATAGAAAAAACAATGGCCCATGACATGTCTGAGGTACTTGAATGAAAAAACAATGGTTCATGACATGTCTGAGGTACTTGAATGAAAAAACAATGGTCCATGACATGTCTGAGGTACTTGAATGAAAGTACAATGGTTCATGACATGTCTGAGGTACTTGAATGAAAAAACAATGGTCCATGACATGTCTGAGGTACTTGAATGAAAAAACAATGGTTCATGACATGTCTGAGGTACTTGAATGAAAAAACAATGGTCCATGACATGTCTGAGGTACTTGAATGAAAAAACAATGGTCCATGACATGTCTGAGGTACTTGAATGAAAAAACAATGGTTCATGACATGTCTGAGGTACTTGAATGAAAAAACAATGGTCCATGACATGTCTGAGGTACTTGAATGAAAATACAATGGTCCATGACATGTCTGAGGTACTTGAATGAAAAAACAATGGTCCATGACATGTCTGAGGTACTTGAATGAAAAAACAATGGTTCATGACATGTCTGAGGTACTTGAATGAAAAAACAATGGTCCATGACATGTCTGAGGTACTTGAATGAAAATACAATGGTTCATGACATGTCTGAGGTACTTGAATGAAAAAACAATGGTCCATGACATGTCTGAGGTACTTGAATGAAAAAACAATGGTTCATGACATGTCTGAGGTACTTGAATGAAAAAACAATGGTCCATGACATGTCTGAGGTACTTGAATGAAAAAACAATGGTCCATGACATGTCTGAGGTACTTGAATGAAAAAACAATGCTTCATGACATGTCTGAGGTACTTGAATGAAAAAACAATGGTCCATGACATGTCTGAGGTACTTGAATGAAAATACAATGGTCCATGACATGTCTGAGGTACTTGAATGAAAAAACAATGGTCCATGACATGTCTGAGGTACTTGAATGAAAAAACAATGGTCCATGACATGTCTGAGGTACTTGAATGAAAAAAACAATGGTCCATGACATGTCTGAGGTACTTGAATGATGGTGAGATTTATGATTATATATTTAGAGAGTTTTATAATACACGTACATTTGTACATTGTTTATGTACTCAACTATTTTTAGAGTGAGTTGCTTGTTTTATAATTAATAAGCTTTTCTCTTTATTATGTCTTTGTAATTTTAGCCTGTTTATGAAATTTTTATCAATATTTCTCAGTCTTGTTATTTCTTGGTTCGTCCAGTATGCTTCTGAAATTAATAGATGTTTAAATTAATTACTTTTGCATGCATTTTATTATATATATATTTCATTATATTTTTTATATCCATCATTTTATTTTGCTGACTTGATATGAAGAGAATTTATGATATTATTAGTAATGAATAAATATTTTAGTTTTGTTTGAGATTTCCTGGAGCATGTTCTCTGTCTTAACAGTATAAATCTATTTATATAATGAACAAAGGAAATGTACTTGTGATACAATATTGTGGAAAAAAAACTCCACCTAAAATAATCATATGTTTATACCTTTTAGTTTACTTTAAGTAATTAATCTAAATCAATTCCAATTTAATTTTGAAATTACTAAGAAAAAATATTCTCGTAATTAATCTGGTAGTTGCAAGCTTGCAATGTTGTAGTCAATATTTAGCTAGTCTTTGTGTCTCCTTGTCAATCGTCGAAACGTCAAACACGCCATCTAATTATTTTATGTCGTGGAAGGTTTTACGGCTTTAGCATAAATTAAGTCATCATTGACTACAACATCAGTTTGAAGTCACTGGAATGATTCCCAGAATAATATGGAGTCTTTTGAACTAATTATACATGTATCTGTATATATTGTTCTCTGTTATTTGTCCTTTTGTTGTATTATATATATTTATGTATTGTTGCTATAGCATCTTAATGTTTTTGTAGTAAAGTATTCATTCATTCAGTAATGATATTTAAGAGTACCTCAGCTGAGAGACCACTATATTTACCATTTATTTTTAAAAGGATTATATGTTAAGATTTGTAAATTAATAGCAAGTCCTTAATTGTTCTTATAGGTTCAGGCCTGCCATATCATTTTAAGTTTCCTGCTGACTAGATCATTTTAAGTTTCATGCTGACTAGATCATTTGATTTCCATGGTTTTCAGATCGTTTAAAGATCAAGTCTTGCCATGTCATTTGGAGTTATACTGACCAGATCATTTAATAAGCATAATCAACTCATTTAAAGTTTCATACTGGCGAGATAATATAATTTTCATCCTTGTCAGATCGTATTAATTTTACGTCTCACCATTATATTTTAAGTTACAGACTTTACAGATCATATCTAGTTTCATGTTGACCAGATCATTTCTGTAGAAATTAAATTTAAATAAACACTGCCAGTGATACAATGTAATTTAACTAAATACCTATGAATTTTAAAATAATATACTATTTTTATGTTAATTTTAGTATATGTCATATGACTATTTTTAGGTTAATTTTAGTATATGTCATGTGACTATTTTTATGTTAATTTTAGTATATGTCATTTGACTATTGTTATGTTAATTTTAGTATACATGTATGTCATGTGAATCATCTTGTAGGTAAATTGATTAAAGTAACGTATTTGATGTTTGTTTGTTTACATTAGATACAGGTAACACACAGTAGTTAGATTTAATAGGATTTTATTTGTCTTGATTAACAAGGGTGTTCTATAAATAAACAGTGGTGTTTCATTCATGTTCTAAAAGCCAAATAAGTAATTTTTCAATATTTAAATTTTTTAATTAATAGATATCTATTTTATATAATCTATGTTTTGTTTTTGAGTTTATATAGATGTACTGTATACTATAGGATATAGTGAATCTGTTGTCATGGTTACTTTTACCACAATTATTCTCTCATGGAACCTTTTCACACAAAAAGATTATGAAAACCAATTCTTGCCACTGATAACAAAATATGTTGAATACTCAGTAATGTAAGTTTATCATCCATATTTTTGGAATTTGAAGAATTATTAAAATCAAGATGTTTACTTTTATAGTTTGTAGATCTGTACTACATTTGGGTTTTGTGCAATAACATGTTTTCTTTGTGCAATAACATGTTTCCTTTGTGCAATAACATGTTTCCTTTGTACAATAACATGTTTCCTTTGTGCAATAACATGTTTCCTTTGTACAATAACATGTTTCCTTTGTACAATAACATGTTTCCTTTGTGCAATAACATGTTTCCTTTGTACAATAACACGTTTCCTTTGTACAATAACATGTTTCCTTTGTACAATAACATGTTTCCTTTGTGCAATAACATGTTTCCTTTGTACATTAACATGTTTCCTTTGTGCAATAACATGTTTCCTTTGTACAATAACATGTTTCCTTTGTACAATAACATGTTTCCTTTGTACAATAACATGTTTCTTTTGTACAATAACATGTTTCCTTTGTGCAATAACATGTTTCCTTTGTACAATAACATGTTTCCTTTGTACAATAACATGTTTCCTTTGTGCAATAACATGTTTCCTTTGTACAATAACATGTTTCCTTTGTGCAATAACATGTTTCCTTTGTACAATAACATGTTTCCTTTGTACAATAACATGTTTCCTTTGTACAATAACATGTTTCCTTTGTACAATAACATGTTTCCTTTGTACAATAACATGTTTCCTTTGTGCAATAACATGTTTCCTTTGTGCAATAACATGTTTCCTTTGTACAATAACATGTTTCCTTTGTACAATAACATGTTTCCTTTGTACAATAACATGTTTCCTTTGTACAATAACATGTTTCCTTTGTACATTAACATGTTTCCTTTGTACAATAACATGTTTCCTTTGTGCAATAACATGTTTCCTTTGTACAATAACATGTTTCCTTTGTACATTAACATGTTTCCTTTGTACAATAACATGTTTCCTTTGTACAATAACATGTTTCCTTTGTACAATAACATGTTTCCTTTGTACAATAACATGTTTCCTTTGTACAATAACATGTTTCCTTTGTACATTAACATGTTTCCTTTGTACAATAACATGTTTCCTTTGTACAATAACATGTTTCCTTTGTGCAATAACATGTTTCCTTTGTACAATAACATGTTTCCTTTGTGCAATAACATGTTTCCTTTGTACAATAACATGTTTCCTTTGTGCAATAACATGTTTCCTTTGTACAATAACATGTTTCCTTTGTACAATAACATGTTTCCTTTGTACAATAACATGTTTCCTTTGTACAATAACATGTTTCCTTTGTACAATAACATGTTTCCTTTGTGCAATAACATGTTTCCTTTGTACAATAACATGTTTCCTTTGTACAATAACATGTTTCCTTTGTACAATAACATGTTTCCTTTGTACAATAACATGTTTCCTTTGCACAATAACATGTTTCCTTTGTACATTAACATGTTTCCTTTGTACAATAACATGTTTCCTTTGTGCAATAACATGTTTCCTTTGTACAATAACATGTTTCCTTTGTACATTAACATGTTTCCTTTGTACAATAACATGTTTCCTTTGTACAATAACATGTTTCCTTTGTACAATAACATGTTTCCTTTGTACAATAACATGTTTCCTTTGTACAATAACATGTTTCCTTTGGCCAAATGTTTTGAGATGTGTTTTTATCAAAGGGTCATGAGAGGTATAGTCGTCATCCATAGACTTTTACATTTTAATCTTCTTCTCTGAAACCACTGGCTCAATTGAAACCAAACTTGGTAGAAATGTTCATTGGATGATCCCCTACAAAGTTTATGTTTCAGCTGTATATAAAAGAAACAAGAGGAACAAAGGTGTCAAAAAGGGTATGTCCATATATAGGTATAAATTATTTATTGTTCATTTGATTTATGAGGATATTTTAATGCATTCCTTAAGAAAATCCCTTTCAGAAACATGCACAACATTATTATGTAGCTATTGGTGGTATCATACAGTAGGGATCATATGATTGGTTGTATCATACAGCAGGGATCATGTGATTGGTTGTATCATACAGCAGGGATCATATGATTGGTTGTACCAAACATCAGGGATCATGTGATTAGATGTATCATACAGCAGGGATCATGTGATTGGTTGTACCAAACAGCAGGGATGATGTGATTGGTTGTATCATACAGCAGGGATCATGTGATTGGTTGTATCATACAGCAGGGATCATGTGATTGATTGTATTATACAGCAGAGATCATGTGATTGGTTGTATCATACAGCAGGGATGATGTGATTGGTTGTATCATACAGCAGGGATGATGTGATTGGTTGTACCAAACAGCAGGGATCATGTGATTAGTTGTATCATACAGCAGGGATCATGTGATTGGTTGTATCATACAGCAGGGATCATGTGATTGGTTGTATCATACAGCAGGGATCATGTGATTGGTTGTATCATACAGCAGAGATCATGTGATTGGTTGTATCATACAGCAGGGATCATGTGATTGGTTGTATCATACAGCAGAGATCATGTGATTGATTGTATCATACAGCAGAGATCATGTGATTGGTTGTATCATACAGCAGGGATCAGGTGATTGATTGTATCATACAGCAGGGATAATGTGAATGGCTGTATCATACAACAGGGATCATGTGATTGATTGTATCATACAACAGGGATCATGTGATTGGTTGTATTATACAGCAGGGATCATGTGATTGGTTTTACCAAACAGCAGGGATCATGTGATTGGTTGTATCATATAGCAGGGATCATGTGATTGGTTGTATCATACAGCAGGGATCATGTGATTGGTTGTATCATACAGCAGGGATCATCTGATTGGTTGTATCATACAGCAGGGATCGTGTGATTGGTTGTATCATACAGGAGTGATCATGTGATTGGTTGTATCATACAGGAGTGATCATGTGATTGGTTGTATCATACAGCAGGGATCATGTGATTGGTTGTATCATACAGCAGGGATCACATGATTTGTCGTATCATATATCATTGTCATAGTTGTTTGTGGAAGGACGTGTGTCTTGTTTACATTGTTTGTGTATAGTGGTGTCCAGCACATGTTGTGTTTTGTTTTTGTTTTATTTTTCTTTGTCTTGTGTACCCTATGTTGCCAGTTTCTCTGGATTGTCCTTTTTTTATTGCTCCTTCGGTATTCTCTAACGTTTATTGTAGTTAATCATGTACATTACATATTGTTATATTACATCCCTGCTATCATGGGAAGGTGATAAATAAATATTGTTTTTGCAAAATTGTGTTGTGTTACTTGATTTCTATTTTGTGAATGTAAATTTATAATTCTAAGGAACAGTAATCATTTAATGGTATAGTTCTATCCATCATGTAACCGTTGTGTCGACTCTATCAATAGTTTCCTCACAAGAAATTGTGTCTACACAAAATCCCTTATAAGGCATTTTATCTATACACATGCTCCAGTTTGATATCTCCAAACTCTTCTAATTCCTTACAAGCCACAGTGTCTACACAAAAACCAGTATGTTTTACTAGCCTCAGTGTCAACACAAATTCCAGTTACTTACAAGCCATAGTGTCTACATAAACACCAATATTTTTACTACCCACAGTGTCAACACAAATTCCAATTCCATACAAGCCACGGTGTCTACACAAACACCAGTATTTATTACTAGCCAGTGTCAACACAAATTCCAGTTCCTTACAATCCACAGTGTCAACACAAATTCCAGTTCCTTACAATCCACAGTGTCAACACAAATTCCAGTTCCTTACAAGCCACTGTCTACACAAACACCAGCATCATTTACTAGCCACAGTGTCTACACAAATTCCAGGTCCTTACAAGCCATAGTGTCTACACACACCAGTATTTTATTTACCAGCCACAGTGTCAGCACAAAATGATTTCAATTTTCCCATTGTGAACTTTCCATTTATATGTAGCAACATTCCAGCAGCACCTGCATATGGAGTATATGTCTCTCAGTTGATATGATATTCCAGAGCTTTTGGTTCCTATCAGGATTGCTCATAGAGGGTTGCTGCTAACAAGGAAGCAACTGAACCAAGGTTTCCTCTGGGTTAAGTTGAAGTCATCACTTCGAAAGTTTTACGGTCGCCACCATGACATGGTTGACCGTTATGGAATATCTGTCACGAATGACCACGGATATGTTCCACTTGTCGTAAACACTTTCCGGTCCTTTCCTCATTCATGACTTATTACCAGGTTTGTAACTAGATTAACACGATCTTTAGGTTTATGTGTATGTTTTGTAATTCGTTGTTTGTCCTTTTGGCCATTGTATTGTCTGTTCTTCGATATATGGATTCTCATAACCCCTTTGCTATCTCCAAACTATTCTTCTAATACCTTACAAGCCATTGTGTCTACACAAACACCAGTATTTTTTACTAACCTCAGTGTCAACACAAGTTTCAGTTCCTTACAAGCCACTGTGTCTAAACAAACCAGTATTTTTACTAGCTACAGTGTCAACACAAATTCCAGTTCCTTACAAGCCACTGTGTCTACACAAACACCAGTATTTATTACTAGCCTCAGTGTCAACACAAATTCCAGTTCCTTACAAGCCACTGTGTCTACATAAACACCAGTATTTATTACTAGCCACAGTGTCAACACAAATTCCAGTTCCTTACAAGCCACTGTGTCTACACAAACACCAGAATTTTTACTAGCCTCAGTGTCAACACAAATTCCAGTTCCTTACAAGCCACAGTGTCTACATAAACAACAGTATTTTTACTAGCCACAGTGTCAACACAAATTCCAGTTCCTTACAAGCCACTGTGTCTACATAAACACTCATATATATTACTAGCCTCAGTGTCAACGCAAATTCCAGTTCCTTACAAGCCACTGTATCTACACAAACACCAATATTTATTACTAGCCACAGTGTCAACACAAATTCCAGTTCCTTACAAGCCACTGTGTCTGCACAAACACCAGTATTTATAACTAGCCACAGTGTCAACACAAATACCAGTTCCTACCAAGCCACTGTGTCTACCCAAACACCAGGATGTTTTACTAGCCACAGTTTCAACACAAATTCCAGTTCCTTACAAGCCACTGTGCCTACACAAACACCAGTATTGTTTACTAGCCTCAGTGTCAACACAAATTCCAGTTCTTTAAAAGCCACAGTGTCTACGTAAACACCGGTATGTTTTACTAGCCTCAGTGTCAAAACAAATTCCAGTTCTTTACAAGCCACAATGTCCGGTATGTTTTATTAGCCTCAGTGTCAATACAAATTCCAGTTCCTTACAAGCCACTGTGTCTACATAAACACCAGTATTTATTACTAGCCACAGTGTCAACACAAATTCCAGTTCCTTACAAGCCACTGTGTCTACACAAACACCAGAATGTCTTACTAGCCTCAGTTGCAACATAAATTCCAGTTTCTTACAAGCCAATGTTTCTACACAAACACCAGAATGTTTTACTAGCTGCAGTGTCAACACAAATTCTAGTCCATTACAAGCCACTGTGTCTACATAAACACCAGTATTTATTACTAGTCACAGTGTCAACACAAATTCCAGCTCCTTACAAGCCACTGTGTCTACACAAACACCAGGATGTTTTACTAGCCAGTGTCAACACAAATTCCAGTTTCTTACAAGCCACTGTATCTACATATACACCAATATTTATTACTAGCCAGTGTCAACATAAATTCAAGTTCCTTACAAGTCACTGTGTCTACACAAACACCAGGATGTTTTACTAGCCACAGTGTCAACACAAATTCCAGTTCCTTACAAGCCACTGTGTCTACACAAACACCAGAATGTTTACTAGCCTCAGTGTCAACACAAATTCCAGTTCCTTACAATCCACAGTGTCTACATAAACAACAGTATTTATAACTAGCCACAGTGTCAACACAAATTCCAGTTCCTAACAAGCCACTGTGTCTACATAAACACCAGGATATTTTACTAGCCTCAGTGTCAACACAAATTCCAGTTCCTTACAAGCCACTGTGTCTACACAAACACCAGTATTGTTTACTAGCCTCAGTGTCAACACAAATTCCAGTTCTTTAAAAGCCACAGTGTCTACGTAAACACCGGTATGTTTTACTAGCCTCAGTGTCAAAACAAATTCCAGTTCTTTACAAGCCACAATGTCCGGTATGTTTTACTAGCCTCAGTGTCAACACAAATTCCAGTCCATTACAAGCCACTGTGTCTACATAAACATCAGTATTTATTACTAGCCACAGTGTCAACACAAATTCCAGTTCCTTACAAGCCACTGTGTCTACATAAACACCAGGATGTCTTACTGGCCTCAGTGTCAACACAAATTCCAGTTCCTTACAAGCCACTGTGTCTACACAAACACCAGGATGTCTTACTAGCCTCAGTGTCAACATAAATTCCAGTTTCTTACAAGCCAATGTTTCTACACAAACACCAGGATGTTTTACTAGCTGCAGTGTCAACACAAATTCTAGTCCATTACAAGCCAATGTGTCTACATAAACACCAGGATGTCTTACTGGCCTCAGTGTCAACACAAATTCCAGTTCCTTACAAGCCACTGTGTCTACAAAAACACCAGTATTTATTACTAGCCACAGTGTCTACACAAATTCCAGTTCCTTACAAACTACGGTGTCAACACAAATTCCAGTTCCTTACAAGCCACAGTGTCTACATAAACACCAGTATGTATTACAAGCCACAGTGTCTACACAAATTCCAGTTACTTACAAACCATTGTGTCTATGCTCAGATGTCAGTGCCCTTGTTACTAGTATGTACAGTGTCTATTCTCAAACTCCATTTTCCTTATTATATACGGTGTCAATGTTCAGATCACAGCTTCTTAGCAAACCATTGAGCATATACTCAAATTCCAATTTTCTTATTTGACATTATACGAGGTCATGCATATGTAGACGAAAACAATATCCTGTTTATAGAACATAATAGTTCATCAGAATGCAAACGAACGTGGTCATCACTGCGTGACCAGAAAGCCAACATGGATATCACTGCATGACCAGAAAGCCAACGCGGTCATCAGTGCAGGACCAGGAAGCCAATGTGGTTATCACTACAGGACCAGAAAGCCAACGTTGTCATCATCGCAGGACCAGGAAGCCAACGTGGTCATCACTGCAGGACCAGGAAGCCAACGTGGTCATCACTGCAGGACCAGAAAGCCAACGTGGTCATCACTACAGGACTAGAAAGCCAACGTGGTAATCATTGCAGGACCAGAGAGCCAACGTGGTCATCACTACAGGACCACAAAGTCAACGTAGTCATCACTACAGGACTAGAAAGCCAACGTAGTCATCACTACAGGAATAGAAAGCCAACGTGGTCATCACTACATGACTAGAAAGCCAACGTGGTCATCACTACAGGAATAGAAAGCCAACGTGGACATCACTGCAGGACCAGAAAGCCAACGTGGTAAAGACTGCAGGACCGGAAAACCCACGTGGTCTTCACCACAGAACCAGAAAGCCAACGTGGTCATCAGTACAGGATTAGAAAGCCAGCGTAGTCATCACTGCAGGACCAGAAAGCCAACGTGGTCATCAATGCAAAACTAGAAAGCCACCGTGGTCATCACTGCAGGACCAGAAATTCAACGTGGTCATCACTGCAGAATCAGACAGCCAACGTGAACATCACTGCAGGACCAGAAAGCCAACGTGGCCATCACTGCAGGACCAGAAACTCAACGTGATCATCACTGCAGAACCAGGCAGCCAACGTGATCATCACTGCAGGACCAGAAAGCCAACGTGGCAATTACTGCAGGACCAGAAATCCAACGTGGTCATCACTACATGACCAGAATGCCAACATGGATATCACTGCAGGACCAGAAAGCCAACGTGGTCATCACTGCAGAACCAGAAAGCCAACGTGGTCATCACTGCAGGACCAGAAAGTCAACGTGGTCATCACTGCAGGACCAGGAAGCCAACGTGGTTATCACTGCAGGACCGGAAAGACAACGTGGTCATCACTGCAGGACCAGGAAGCCAACGTGGTCATCACTACATGACCAGAATGCCAACATGGATATCACTGCATGACCAGAAACCCAACGTGGTCATCAGTGCAGGACCAGGAAGCCAACGTGGTTATCACTACAGGACCAGAAAGCCAACGTTGTCATCATTGCAGGACCAGGAAGCCAACGTGGTCATCACTGCAGGACCAGGAAGCCAACGAGTTCATCACTGTAGAACCAGAAAGTCAACGTGGTAATTATTGCAGGACCAGAGAGCCAACGTGGTCATCACTGCAGGACCAGAAAGTCAACGTTGTCATCACTACAGGACTAGAAAACCAACGTGGTCATCACTACAGGAATAGAAAGCCAACGTGGTCATCACTACATGACTAGAAAGCCAACATAGTCATCACTACAGGACTAGAAAGCCAACATGGACATCACTGCAGGACCAGAAAGCCAACGTGGTAAAGACTGCAGGACCAGAAAACCCACGTGGTCATCACTACAAGATCAGAAAGCCAACGTGGTCATCACTACAGGACTAGAAAACCAGCTTGGTCATCACTGCAGGACCAGAAAGTCAACGTGGTAAAGACTGCAGGACCGGAAAACCCACGTGGTCTTCACCACAGAACCAGAAAGCCAACTTGGTCATCACTACAGGATTAGAAAGCCAGCGTGGTCATCACTGCAGAACCAGAAAGCCAACGTGGTCATCAATGCAAAACTAGAAAGCCACCGTGGTCATCACTGCAGGACCAGAAATTCAACGTGGTCATCACTACAGAATCAGACAGCCAACGTGAACATCACTGCAGGACCTGAAAGCCAACGTGGCCATCACTGCAGGACCAGAAACTCAACGTGATCATCACTGCAGAACCAGGCAGCCAACGTGATCATCACTGCAGGACCAGAAAGCCAACGTGGCAATTACTGCAGGACCAGAAATCCAACGTGGTCATCACTACATGACCAGAATGCCAACATGGATATCACTGCAGGACCAGAAAGCCAACGTGGTCATCACTGCAGAACCAGAAAGCCAACGTGGTCATCACTGCAGGACCAGAAAGTCAACGTGGTCATCACTGCAGGACCAGGAAGCCAACGTGGTCATCACTGCAGGACCGGAAAGTCAACGTGGTCATCACTGCAGGACCAGGAAGCCAACGTGGTCATCACTACATGACCAGAATGCCAACATGGATATCACTGCATGACCAGAAACCCAACGTGGTCATCAGTGCAGGACCAGGAAGCCAACGTGGTTATCACTACAGGACCAGAAAGCCAACGTTGTCATCATTGCAGGACCAGGAAGCCAACGTGGTCATCACTGCAGGACCAGGAAGCCAACGTGTTCATCACTGCAGAACCAGAAAGCCAACGTGGTAATCATTGCAGGACCAGAAAGCCAACGTGGCGATTACTGCAGGACCAGAAAGCCAACGTGGTCATCAATGCAGGACTAGAAAGCTACCGTGGTCATCACTGCAGGACCAGAAACTCAACGTGGTCATCACTGCAGAACCTGACAGCCAACGTGATCATCACTACATGACCAGAATGCCAACATGGATATCACTGCAGGACCAGAAAGCCAACGTGGTCATCACTACAGAACCGGGAACCCAACGTGGTTGTCACTGCAGGACCAGAAAGCCAACGTGGTCATCACTGTAGGACCAGGAAGCCAACGTGGTCATCACTACAGGACCAGAAAGTCAACGTGGTCATCACAACAGGACTAGAAAGCCACCGTGGTCATCACTGCAGGACCAGAAAATCAACGTGATCATCACTGCAGAACCAGACAGCCAACGTGATCATCACTGCAGGACCAGAAGGCCAACGTGGCCATCACTGCAGGACCAGAAATCCAACGTGGTCATCACTACATGACCAGAATGCCAACATGGATATCACTGCAGGACCAGAAAGCCAACGTGGTCATCACTGCAGAACCAGGAAGCCAACTTGGTCATCACTGCAGGACCAGAAAGTCAACGTGGTCATCACTGCAGGACCAGGAAGCCAACGTGGTCATCACTGCATGACCAGAAAGCCAACGTGGTCATCACTACATGACCAGAATGCCAACATGGATATCACTGCATGACCAGAAAGCCAACGTGGTCATCAGTGCAGGACCAGGAAGCCAACGTGGTTATCACTACAGGACCAGAAAGCCAACGTTGTCATCATTGCAGGACCATGAAGCCAACGTGGTCATCACTGCAGGTCCAGGAAGCCAACGTGTTCATCACCGCAGAACCAGAAAGCAAACGTGGTCATCACTACAGGACTAGAAAGCCAACGTGGTCATCACTACAGGACCAGAAAGTCAACGTTGTCATCACTACAGGAATAGAAAGCCAACGTGGTCATCACTACAAGACCAGAAAGCCAACGTGGTCATCAATACAGGACTAGAAAACCAGCTTGGTCATCACTGCAGGACCAGAAAACCAGCGTGGTAAAGACTGCAGGACCAGAAAACCCACGTGATCATCACTACAGGACCAGAAAGCCAACGTGGTCATCACTATAGGACTAGAAAGCTAGCGTGGTCATCACTGCAGGACCAGAAAGTCAACGTGGTCATCACTGCAGGACTAGAAAGCCACCGTGGTCATCACTACATGACTAGAAAGCCAGCGTGGTCATCACTACAGGACAAGAAAGCCCACGTGGTCATCATTGCAAGAACAGCAATAAAAGAAAGTCAACGTGGTCATCAATTAAGGACTAGAAAGTCACCGTGGTCATCACTGCAGGACCAGAAACTCAACGTGATCATCACTGCAGAACCAGGCAGCCAACGTGATCATCACTGCAGGACCAGAAAGCCAACGTGGCAATTACTGCAGGACCAGAAATCCAACGTGGTCATCACTACATGACCAGAATGCCAACATGGATATCACTGCAGGACCAGAAAGCCAACGTGGTCATCACTGCAGAACCAGAAAGCCAACGTGGTCATCACTGCAGGACCAGGAAGCCAACGTGGTCATCACTGCAGGACCGGAAGGTCAACGTGGTCATCACTGCAGGACCAGGAAGCCAACGTGGTCATCACTACATGACCAGAATGCCAACATGGATATCACTGCATGACCAGAAACCCAACGTGGTCATCTGTGCAGGACCAGGAAGCCAACGTGGTTATCACTACAGGACCAGAAAGCCATCGTTGTTACCATTGCAGGACCAGGAAGCCAACGTTGTCATCACTGCAGGACCAGGAAGCCAACGTGTTCATCACTGCAGAACCAGAAAGCCAACGTGGTAATCATTGCAGGACCAGAGAGCCAACGTGGCCATTACTGCAGGACCAGAAAGTCAACGTAGTCATCACTACAGGACCAGAAAGCCAACGTGGTAATCATTGCAGGACCAGAGAGCCAACGTGGCCATTACTGCAGGACCAGAAAGTCAACGTAGTCATCACTACAGGAACAGAAAGCCAACGTGGTAATCATTGCAGGACCAGAAAACCCACGTGGTCATCACTACAGGACCACAAAGTCAACGTAGTCATCACTACAGGACCAGAATGCCAACGTTGTCATCATTGCAGGACCAGGAAGCCAACGTGGTCATCACTGCAGGACCAGGAAGCCAACGTGTTCATCACTGCAGAACCAGAAAGTCAACGTGGTAATTATTGCAGGACCAGAAAGCCAACGTGGTCATCACTGTAGGACCAGGAAGCCAACGTGGTCATCACTACAGGACCAGAAAGTCAACGTGGTCATCACAACAGGACTAGAAAGCCACCGTGGTCATCACTGCAGGACCAGAAAATCAACGTGATCATCACTGCAGAACCAGACAGCCAACGTGATCATCACTGCAGGACCAGAAAGCCAACGTGGCCATTACTGCAGGACCAGAAATCCAACGTGGTCATCACTACATGACCAGCATGCCAACATGGATATCACTGCAGGACCAGAAAGCCACGTGGTCATCACTGCAGAACCAGGAAGCCAACTTGGTCATCACTGCAGGACCAGAAAGTCAACGTGGTCATCACTGCAGGACCAGGAAGCCAACGTGGTCATCACTGCATGACCAGAAAGCCAACGTGGTCATCACTACATGACCAGAATGCCAACATGGATATCACTGCATGACCAGAAAGCCAACGTGGTCATCAGTGCAGGACCAGGAAGCCAACGTGGTTATCACTACAGGACCAGAAAGCCAACGTTGTCATCATTGCAGGACCATGAAGCCAACGTGGTCATCACTGCAGGTCCAGGAAGCCAACGTGTTCATCACCGCAGAACCAGAAAGCAAACGTGGTCATCACTACAGGACTAGAAAGCCAACGTGGTCTTCACTACAGGACCAGAAAGCCAACGTGGTTATCACTACAGGACCAGAAAGCCATCGTTGTTACCATTGCAGGACCAGGAAGCCAACGTTGTCATCACTGCAGGACCAGGAAGCCAACGTGTTCATCATTGCAGAACCAGAAAGCCAACGTGGTAATCATTGCAGGACCAGAGAGCCAACGTGGCCATTACTGCAGGACCAGAAAGTCAACGTAGTCATCACTACAGGACCAGAAAGCCAACGTGGTAATCATTGCAGGACCAGAGAGCCAACGTGGCCATTACTGCAGGACCAGAAAGTCAACGTAGTCATCACTACAGGAACAGAAAGCCAACGTGGTAATCATTGCAGGACCAGAAAACCCACGTGGTCATCACTACAGGACCACAAAGTCAACGTAGTCATCACTACAGGACCAGAATGCCAACGTTGTCATCATTGCAGGACCAGGAAGCCAACGTGGTCATCACTGCAGGACCAGGAAGCCAACGTGTTCATCACTGCAGAACCAGAAAGTCAACGTGGTAATTATTGCAGGACCAGAAAGCCAACGTGGTCATCACTGTAGGACCAGGAAGCCAACGTGGTCATCACTACAGGACCAGAAAGTCAACGTGGTCATCACAACAGGACTAGAAAGCCACCGTGGTCATCACTGCAGGACCAGAAAATCAACGTGATCATCACTGCAGAACCAGACAGCCAACGTGATCATCACTGCAGGACCAGAAAGCCAACGTGGCCATTACTGCAGGACCAGAAATCCAACGTGGTCATCACTACATGACCAGAATGCCAACATGGATATCACTGCAGGACCAGAAAGCCACGTGGTCATCACTGCAGAACCAGGAAGCCAACTTGGTCATCACTGCAGGACCAGAAAGTCAACGTGGTCATCACTGCAGGACCAGGAAGCCAACGTGGTCATCACTGCATGACCAGAAAGCCAACGTGGTCATCACTACATGACCAGAATGCCAACATGGATATCACTGCATGACCAGAAAGCCAACGTGGTCATCAGTGCAGGACCAGGAAGCCAACGTGGTTATCACTACAGGACCAGAAAGCCAACGTTGTCATCATTGCAGGACCATGAAGCCAACGTGGTCATCACTGCAGGTCCAGGAAGCCAACGTGTTCATCACCGCAGAACCAGAAAGCAAACGTGGTCATCACTACAGGACTAGAAAGCCAACGTGGTCTTCACTACAGGACCAGAAAGTCAACGTTGTCATCACTACAGGAATAGAAAGCCAACGTGGTCATCAATACAGGACTAGAAAACCAGCTTGGTCATCACTGCAGGACCAGAAAACCAGCGTGGTAAAGACTGCAGGACCAGAAACTCAACGTGGTCATCACTGCAGAACCTGACAGCCAACGTGATCATCACTACATGACCAGAATGCCAACATGGATATCACTGCAGGACCAGAAAGCCAACGTGGTCATCACTACAGAACCGGGAACCCAACGTGGTTGTCACTGCAGGACCAGAAAGCCAACGTGGTCATCACTGTAGGACCAGGAAGCCAACGTGGTCATCACTACAGGACCAGAAAGTCAACGTGGTCATCACAACAGGACTAGAAAGCCACCGTGGTCATCACTGCAGGACCAGAAAATCAACGTGATCATCACTGCAGAACCAGACAGCCAACGTGATCATCACTGCAGGACCAGAAAGCCAACGTGGCCATTACTGCAGGACCAGAAATCCAACGTGGTCATCACTACATGACCAGAATGCCAACATGGATATCACTGCAGGACCAGAAAGCCAACGTGGTCATCACTGCAGAACCAGGAAGCCAACTTGGTCATCACTGCAGGACCAGAAAGTCAACGTGGTCATCACTGCAGGACCAGGAAGCCAACGTGGTCATCACTGCATGACCAGAAAGCCAACGTGGTCATCACTACATGACCAGAATGCCAACATGGATATCACTGCATGACCAGAAAGCCAACGTGGTCATCAGTGCAGGACCAGGAAGCCAACGTGGTTATCACTACAGGACCAGAAAGCCAACGTTGTCATCATTGCAGGACCATGAAGCCAACGTGGTCATCACTGCAGGTCCAGGAAGCCAACGTGTTCATCACCGCAGAACCAGAAAGCAAACGTGGTAATCACTACAGGACTAGAAAGCCAACGTGGTCATCACTACAGGACCAGAAAGTCAACGTTGTCATCACTACAGGAATAGAAAGCCAACGTGGTCATCACTACAAGACCAGAAAGCCAACGTGGTCATCAATACAGGACTAGAAAACCAGCTTGGTCATCACTGCAGGACCAGAAAACCAGCGTGGTAAAGACTGCAGGACCAGAAAACCCACGTGATCATCACTACAGGACCAGAAAGCCAACGTGGTCATCACTATAGGACTAGAAAGCTAGCGTGGTCATCACTGCAGGACCAGAAAGTCAACGTGGTCATCACTGCAGGACTAGAAAGCCACCGTGGTCATCACTACATGACTAGAAAGCCAGCGTGGTCATCACTACAGGACAAGAAAGCCCACGTGGTCATCATTGCAAGAACAGCAGTAAAAGAAAGTCAACGTGGTCATCAATTAAGGACTAGAAAGTCACCGTGGTCATCACTGCAGGACCAGAAACTCAACGTGATCATCACTGCAGAACCAGGCAGCCAACGTGATCATCACTGCAGGACCAGAAAGCCAACGTGGCAATTACTGCAGGACCAGAAATCCAACGTGGTCATCACTACATGACCAGAATGCCAACATGGATATCACTGCAGGACCAGAAAGCCAACGTGGTCATCACTGCAGAACCAGAAAGCCAACGTGGTCATCACTGCAGGACCAGGAAGCCAACGTGGTCATCACTGCAGGACCGGAAGGTCAACGTGGTCATCACTGCAGGACCAGGAAGCCAACGTGGTCATCACTACATGACCAGAATGCCAACATGGATATCACTGCATGACCAGAAACCCAACGTGGTCATCTGTGCAGGACCAGGAAGCCAACGTGGTTATCACTACAGGACCAGAAAGCCATCGTTGTTACCATTGCAGGACCAGGAAGCCAACGTTGTCATCACTGCAGGACCAGGAAGCCAACGTGTTCATCACTGCAGAACCAGAAAGCCAACGTGGTAATCATTGCAGGACCAGAGAGCCAACGTGGCCATTACTGCAGGACCAGAAAGTCAACGTAGTCATCACTACAGGACCAGAAAGCCAACGTGGTAATCATTGCAGGACCAGAGAGCCAACGTGGCCATTACTGCAGGACCAGAAAGTCAACGTAGTCATCACTACAGGAACAGAAAGCCAACGTGGTAATCATTGCAGGACCAGAAAACCCACGTGGCCATCACTACAGGACCACAAAGTCAACGTAGTCATCACTACAGGACCAGAATGCCAACGTTGTCATCATTGCAGGACCAGGAAGCCAACGTGGTCATCACTGCAGGACCAGGAAGCCAACGTGTTCATCACTGCAGAACCAGAAAGTCAACGTGGTAATTATTGCAGGACCAGAAAGCCAACGTGGTCATCACTGTAGGACCAGGAAGCCAACGTGGTCATCACTACAGGACCAGAAAGTCAACGTGGTCATCACAACAGGACTAGAAAGCCACCGTGGTCATCACTGCAGGACCAGAAAATCAACGTGATCATCACTGCAGAACCAGACAGCCAACGTGATCATCACTGCAGGACCAGAAAGCCAACGTGGCCATTACTGCAGGACCAGAAATCCAACGTGGTCATCACTACATGACCAGAATGCCAACATGGATATCACTGCAGGACCAGAAAGCCAACGTGGTCATCACTGCAGAACCAGGAAGCCAACTTGGTCATCACTGCAGGACCAGAAAGTCAACGTGGTCATCACTGCAGGACCAGGAAGCCAACGTGGTCATCACTGCATGACCAGAAAGCCAACGTGGTCATCACTACATGACCAGAATGCCAACATGGATATCACTGCATGACCAGAAAGCCAACGTGGTCATCAGTGCAGGACCAGGAAGCCAACGTGGTTATCACTACAGGACCAGAAAGCCAACGTTGTCATCATTGCAGGACCATGAAGCCAACGTGGTCATCACTGCAGGTCCAGGAAGCCAACGTGTTCATCACCGCAGAACCAGAAAGCAAACGTGGTCATCACTACAGGACTAGAAAGCCAACGTGGTCTTCACTACAGGACCAGAAAGTCAACGTTGTCATCACTACAGGAATAGAAAGCCAACGTGGTCATCAATACAGGACTAGAAAACCAGCTTGGTCATCACTGCAGGACCAGAAAACCAGCGTGGTAAAGACTGCAGGACCAGAAAACCCACGTGATCATCACTACAGGACCAGAAAGCCAACGTGGTCATCACTATAGGACTAGAAAGCTAACGTGGTCATCACTGCAGGACCAGAAAGTCAACGTGGTCATCACTGCAGGACTAGAAAGCCACCGTGGTCATCACTACATGACTAGAAAGCCAGCGTGGTCATCACTACAGGACAAGAAAGCCCACGTGGTCATCATTGCAAGAACAGCAGTAAAAGAAAGTCAACGTGGTCATCAATTAAGGACTAGAAAGTCACCGTGGTCATCACTGCAGGACCAGAAACTCAACGTGATCATCACTGCAGAACCAGGCAGCCAACGTGATCATCACTGCAGGACCAGAAAGCCAACGTGGCAATTACTGCAGGACCAGAAATCCAACGTGGTCATCACTACATGACCAGAATGCCAACATGGATATCACTGCAGGACCAGAAAGCCAACGTGGTCATCACTGCAGAACCAGAAAGCCAACGTGGTCATCACTGCAGGACCAGGAAGCGAACGTGGTCATCACTGCAGGATCGGAAGGGCAACGTGGTCATCACTGCAGGACCAGGAAGCCAACGTGGTCATCACTACATGACCAGAATGCCAACATGGATATCACTGCATGACCAGAAACCCAACGTGGTCATCTGTGCAGGACCAGGAAGCCAACGTGGTTATCACTACAGGACCAGAAAGCCATCGTTGTTACCATTGCAGGACCAGGAAGCCAACGTTGTCATCACTGCAGGACCAGGAAGCCAACGTGTTCATCACTGCAGAACCAGAAAGCCAACGTGGTAATCATTGCAGGACCAGAGAGCCAACGTGGTCATCACTACAGGACCACAAAGTCAACGTAGTCATCACTACAGGACGAGAAAGTCAACGTGGTCATCACTACAGGAATAGAAAACCAACGTGGTCATCACTACATGACTAGAAAGCCAACATAGTCATCATTACAGGACTAGAAAGCCAACATGGACATCACTGCAGGACCAGAAACCCAACGTGGTAAAGACTGCAGGATCAGAAAACCCATGTGGTCATCACTACAAGACCAGAAAGCCAACGTGGTCATCAATACAGGACTAGAAAACCAGCTTGGTCATCACTGCAGGACCACAAAGTCAACGTGGTCATCACTGCAGGACTAGAAAGTCAACGTGGTAATTATTGCAGGACCAGAAAGCCAGCGTGGTCATCACTGCAGGACCAGAAAGCCAACTTGGTCATCATTGCAGGACCAGAAAGCCAACGTGGCCATTACTGCAGGACTAGAAAGCTACCATGGTCATCACTGCAGGACAAGAAACTCAACGTGGTCATCATTGCAGAACCTGACAGCCAACGTGATCATCACTACATGACCAGAATGCCAACATGGATATCACTGCAGGACCAGAAAGCCAACGTGGTCATCACTGCAGAACCAGGAACCCAACGTGGTTGTCACTGCAGGACCTGAAAGCCAACGTGGTCATCACTGTAGGACCAGACAGCCAAGGTGGTCATCACTGCAGAACCAGGAAGCCAACGTGATCATCATTGCAGAACCAGAAAGCCAACGTGGTCATCACTGCAGGACCAGAAAGCCAACGTGGTCATCACTACAGGAATATAAACCCAACGTGGTAATCATTGCAGGACCAGAAAGTCAATGTGGTCACCACTTCAGGAATTGAAAGCCAACGTGGTCATCACTACAGGACCAGAAAGTCAACGTGGTCATCACTACAGGACTAGAAAGCCATTGTGGTCATCACTACATGACTAAAAAGCCAACGTAGACATCATTGCAGGACCAGAAAGCCAACGTGGTAAAGACTGCAGGACCAGAAAACCCACGTTATGATCACTACAGGACTAGAAAACCAACGTGGTCATCACTACAGGACTAGAAAGCCAAAATGGACATCACTGCAGGACCAGAAAGCCAACGTGGTAAAGACTGCAGGACCAGAAAACCCACGTGGTCGTCACTACAAGACCAGAAAGCCAACGTGGTCATCAATACATTACTAGAAAACCAGCTTGGTCATCACTGCAGGACCAGAAAGTCAACGTGGTCATCACTGCAGAACTGGAAAGCCATCGTGGTCATCACTACAGGACTAGAAAGCCAGCGTGGTCATCACTGCAGGACTAGAAAGCTACCGTGGTCATCACTGCAGGACCAGAAACTCAACGTGATCATCACTGCAGAACCAGACAGCCAACGTGATCATCACTACATGACCAGAATGCCAGCATATATATCACTGCAGGACCAGAAAGCCAACGTGGTCATCACTGCAGGACCAGAAAGCCAACATGTTCATTACTACATGACCAGAATACCAACATGGATATCACTGCAGGACCAGAAAGCCAACGTGGTCATCGCTGCAGAACCAGGAAGCCAACGTGGTCATCACTGCAGAACCAGAAAGCCACAGTGGTCATCACTGCAGGACCAGAAAGCCAACGTGGTCATCACTACAGGAATAGAAACCCAACGTGGTAATCATTGCAGGACCAGAGAGCCAACGTGGTCATCACTACAGGACCAGAAAGTCAACGTGGTCATCACTACAGGAATTGAAAGCCAACGTGGTCATCACTACAGGACTAGAAAGTCAACGTGGTCATCACTACATGACTAGAAAGCCAACGTAGACATCACTGCAGGCCCAGAATGCCAACGTGGTAAAGACTGCAGGACCAGAAACCCCACGTTGTGATCACTACAGGACTAGAAAACCAACGTGGTCATCACTACAGGAATAGAAAGCCAACGTGGTCATCACTACATGACTAGAAAGCCAACATGGTCATCACTACAGGACTAGAAAGCCAACATGGACATCACTGCAGGACAAGAAAGCCAACATGGACATCACTGCAGGACCAGAAAGCCAACGTGGTAAAGACTGCAGGACCAGAAAACCCACGTGGTCGTCACTACAAGACCAGAAAGCCAACGTGGTCATCAATACAGGACTAGAAAACCAGCTTGGTCATCACTACAGGACCAGAAAGTCAACGTGGTCATCACTGCAGGACTAGAAAGCCATCGTGGTCATCACTACAGGACTAGAAAGCCAGCGTGGTCATCACTGCAGGACCAGAAAGCCAACGTGGTCATCAATGCAGGACCAGAAAGCCAACGTGGCCATTACTGCAGGACCAGAAAGCCAACGTGGTCATCAATGCAGGACTAGAAAGCTACCGTGGTCATCACTGCAGGACCAGAAATTCAACGTGGTCATCACTGCAGAACCAGAAAGCCAACGTGGTCATCACTGCAGGACCAGAAAGCCAACGTGGTCATCACTACAGGAATAGAAACCCAACGTGGTAATCATTGCAGGACCAGAGAGCCAACGTGGTCATCACTACAGGACCAGAAAGTCAACGTGGTCATCACTACAGGAATTGAAAGTCAACGTGGTCATTACTACAGGACTAGAAAGCCATTGTGGTCATCACTACCTGACTAGAAAGCCAACGTAGACATCACTGCAGGACCAGAAAGCCAACGTGGTAAAGACTGCAGGACCAGAAAACCCACGTGGTCATCACTACAGGACCAGAAAGCCAACGTGGTCATCACTACATGACTAGAAAGCCAGCGTGGTCATCACTGCAGGACCAGAAAGTCGACGTGGTCATCACTGCAGGACCAGAAGACCAACGTGGTAATCACTACAGGACCAGAAAACCAACGTGGCCATTACTGCAGAACCAGAAAGCCAGCGTGGTAATCATTGCAGGACCAGACAGCCAACGTGGTCATCACTACAGGATCAGAAAGTCAACGTGGTCATCATTACAGGAATTGAAAGCCAACGTGGTCATCACTACAGGACTAGAAAGCCATTGTGGTCATCACTACAGGACTAGAAAGCCAACGTAGACATCACTGCAGGAATTGAAAGCAAACGTGGTAAAGACTGCAGGACAGAAAACCCACGTGGTCATCACTACAGCACCAGAAAGCCAACGTCGTCATCACTGCAGGACTAGAAAGCCAGCGTGGTCATCACTGCAGGACCAGAAAGCCAACATGGTCATTACTACATGACCAGAATACCAACATGGATATCAGTGCAGGACCAGAAAGCCAACGTGGTCATCACTGCAGAACCAGGAAGCCAACGTGGTCATCACTGCAGGAATAGAAACCCAACGTGGTCATCACTGCAGGACCAGAAAACCAACGTGGTCATCACTACAGGAATAGAAACCCAACGTGGTAATCATTGCAGGACCAGAGAGCCAACGTGGTCATCACTACAGGACCAGAAAGTCAACGTGGTCATCATTACAGGAATTGAAAGCCAACGTGGTCATCACTACAGGACTAGAAAGTCAACGTGGTCATCACTACAGGACTAGAAAGCCATTGTGGTCATCACTACTGGACTAGAAAGCCAACGTAGACATCACTGCAGGACCAGAAAGCCAACGTGGTAAAGACTGCAGGACCAGAAAACCCACGTGGTCATCACTACAGGAACAGAAAGCCAACGTGGTCATCACTGCAGGACCAGAAGACCAACGTGGTAATCACTGCAGGACCAGAAAACCAACGTGGCTATTACTGCAGGACCAGAAAGCCAACGTGGAAATCATTGCAGGACCAGAGAGCCAACGTGGTCTTCACTACAGGACCAGAAAGTCAACGTGGTCATCACTACAGGACTAGAAAGCCATTGTGGTCATCACTACAGGACTTGAAAGCCAACGTAAACATCACTGCAGGACCAGAAAGCCAACGTGGTCATCACTGCAGGACTAGAAAGCCATCGTGGTCATCACTACAGGACTAGAAAGCCAGCGTGGTCATCACTGCAGGACCAGAAAGCCAACGTGGTCATCAATGCAGGACCAGAAAG
The DNA here is from genome assembly GCA_963680875.1 of Bathymodiolus brooksi. Lineage (NCBI taxonomy): Eukaryota > Metazoa > Mollusca > Bivalvia > Mytilida > Modiolidae > Bathymodiolus > Bathymodiolus brooksi. Next base: position 144,066,453 of record OY804577.1, read on the forward strand.
CCAACGTGGCCATTACTGCAGGACCAGAAAGCCAACGTGGTCATCACTATAGGATCAGAAAGTCAACGTGGTCATCACTACAGGAATTGAAAGCCAACGTGGTCATCACTACAGGACTAGAAAGCCATTGTGGTCATCACTACAGGACTAGAAAGCCAACGTAGACATCACTGCAGGAATTGAAAGCCAACGTGGTAAAGACTGCAGGACAGAAAACCCACGTGGTCATCATTACAGGAACAGAAAGCCAACGTGGTCTTCACTAAAGGACCAGAAAGTCAACGTGGTCATCACTACAGGAATTGAAAGCCAACGTGGTCATCACTACAGGACTAGAAAGCCATTGTGGTCATCACTACAGGACTTGAAAGCCAACGTAAACATCACTGCAGGACCAGAAAGCCAACGTGGTCATCACTGCAGGACTAGAAAGCCATCGTGGTCATCACTACAGGACTAGAAAGCCAGCCTGGTCATCACTGCAGAACCAGAAAGCCAACGTGGTCATCAATGCAGGACCAGAAAGCCAACGTGGCCATTACTGCAGGACCAGAAAGCCAACGTGGTCATCAATGCAGGACTAGAAAGCTACCGTGGTCATCACTTCAGGACCAGAAATTCAACGTGGTCATCACTGCAGAACCAGAAAGCCAACGTGGTCATCACTACAGGACCAGAAAGTCAACGTGGTCATCACTACAGGAATTGAAAGCCAACGCGGTCATCACTACAGGAATAGAAAGTCAACGTGGTCATTACTACAGGACTAGAAAGCCATTGTGGTCATCACTACATGACTAGAAAGTCAACGTAGACATCACTGCAGGACCAGAAAGCCAACGTGGTAAAGACTGCAGGACCAGAAAACCCACGTGGTCATCACTACAGGACCAGAAAGCCAACGTGGTCATCACTACATGACGAGAAAGCCAGCGTGGTCATCTCTGCAGGACCAGAAAGTCGACGTGGTCATCACTGCAGGACCAGAAGACCAACGTGGTAATCACTGCAGGACCAGAAAACCAACGTGGCCATTACGGCAGAAACAGAAAGCCAACGTGGTCATCACTACAGGAATTGAAAGCCAACGTGGTCATCACTACAGGACTAGAAAGCCATTGTGGTCATCACTACAGGACTAGAAAGCCAACGTAGACATCACTGCAGGAATTGAAAGCCAACGTGGTAAAGACTGCAGGACATAAAACCCACGTGGTCATCACTACAGGACCAGAAAGCCAACGTCGTCATCACTGCAGGACTAGAAAGCCAACGTGGTCATCACTGCAGGACCAGAAAACCAACCTGGTCATCACTACAGGAATAGAAACCCAACGTGGTAATCATTGCAGGACCAGAGAGCCAACGTGGTCATCACTACAGGACCAGAAAGTCAACGTGGTAATCATTACAGGAATTGAAAACCAACGTGGTCATCAATATAGGACTAGAAAGTCAACGTGGTCATCACTACAGGACTAGGAAGCCATTGTGGTCATCACTACAGGACTAGAAAGCCAACGTAGACATCACTGCAGGACCAGAAAGCCAACGTGGTAAAGACTGCAGGACCGGAAAATCCACGTGGTCATCACTACAGAACCAGAAAGCCAACGTCGTCATCACTGCAGGACCTGAATGCCAACGTGGTCATCACTGCAGGACCAGAATACCAACATGGATATCACTGCAGGACCAGAAAGCCAACGTGGTCATCACTGCAGAACCAGGAAGCCAACGTGGTCATCACTGCAGGACCAGAAAGCCAACGTGGTCATCACTGCAGGACCAGAAATCCAACGTGGTCATCACTACAGGAATAGAAACCCAACGTGGTAATCATTGCAGGACCAGAGAGCCAACGTGGTCATCACTACAGGACCAGAAAGTCAACGTGGTCATCATTACAGGAATTGAAAGCCAACGTGGTCATCACTACAGGACTAGAAAGCCAACGTAGACATCACTGCAGGACCAGAAAGCCAACGTGGTAAAGACTGCAGGACCAAAAAACCCACGTGGTCATCACTACAGGACCAGAAAGCCAACGTGGTCATCACTACATGACGAGAAAGCCAGCGTGGTCATCACTGCAGGACCAGAAAGTCGACGTGGTCATCACTGCAGGACCAGAAGACCAACGTGGTAATCACTGCAGGACCAGAAAACCAACGTGGCCATTACGGCAGAACCAGAAAGCCAACGTGGTCATCACTACAGATCAGAAAGTCAACTTGGTCATCACTACAGGAATTGAAAGCCAACGTGGTCATCACTACAGGACTAGAAAGCCATTGTGGTCATCACTACAGGACTAGAAAGCCAACGTAGACATCACTGCAGGAATTGAAAGCCAACGTGGTAAAGACTGCAGGACAGAAAACCCACGTGGTCATCACTACAGGACCAGAAAGCCAACGTCGTCATCACTGCAGGACTAGAAAGCCAACGTGGTCATCACTGCAGGACCAGAAAGCCAACGTGGTCATCACTGCAGGACCAGAAAACCAACCTGGTCATCACTACAGGAATAGAAACCCAACGTGGTAATCATTGCAGGACCAGAGAGCCAACGTGGTCATCACTACAGGACCAGAAAGTCAACGTGGTAATCATTACAGGAATTGAAAGCCAACGTGGTCATCAATATAGGACTAGAAAGTCAACGTGGTCATCACTACAGGACTAGAAAGCCATTGTGGTCATCACTACAGGACTAGAAAGCCAACGTAGACATCACTGCAGGACCAGAAAGCCAACGTGGTAAAGACTGCAGGACCAGAAAACCCACGTGGTCATCACTACAGGACCTGAAAGCCAACGTGGTCATCACTGCAGGACGAGAATACCAACATGGATATCACTGCAGGACCAGAAAGCCAACGTGGTCATCACTGCAGAACCAGGAAGCCAACGTGGTCATCACTGCAGGACCAGAAAGCCAACGTGGTCATCACTGCAGGACCAGACATCCAACGTGGTCATCACTACAGGAATAGAAACCCAACGTGGTAATCATTGCAGGACCAGAGAGCCAACGTGGTCATCACTACATGACGAGAAAGCCAGCGTGGTCATCACTGCAGGACCAGAAAGTCAACGTAGTCATCACTACAGGACTAGAAAGCCATTGTGGTCATCACTACAGGACTAGAAAGCCAACGTAGACATCACTGCAGGACCAGAAAGCCAACGTGGTAAAGACTGCAGGACCAGAAAACCCACGTGGTCATCACTACAGGAACAGAAAGCCAACGTGGTCATCACTACAGGACTAGAAAGCCAGCGTGGTCATCACTGTAGGACCAGAAAGTCGACGTGGTCATCACTGCAGGACCAGAAGACCAACGTGGTAATCACTGCAGGACCAGAAAACCAACGTGGCTATTACTGCAGGACCAGAAAGCCAACGTGGAAATCATTGCAGGACCAGAGAGCCAACGTGGTCATCACTACAGGACCAGAAAGTCAACGTGGTCATCACTACAGGAATTGAAAGCCAACGTGGTCATCACTACAGGACTAGAAAGCCATTGTGGTCATCACTACAGGACTTGAAAGCCAACATGGACATCACTGCAGGACCAGAAAGCCAACGTGGTAAAGACTGCAGGACCAGAAAACCCTCGTGGTCATCACTACAGGACCAGAAAGCCAACGTGGTCATCACTACATGACGAGAAAGCCAGCGTGGTCATCTCTGCAGGACCAGAAAGTCGACGTGGTCATCACTGCAGGACCAGAAGACCAACGTGGTAATCACTGCAGGACCAGAAAACCAACGTGGCCATTACGGCAGAACCAGAAAGCCAACGTGGTAATCATTGCAGGACTAGACAGCCAACGTGGTCATCACTACAGGATCAGAAAGTCAACGTGGTCATCACTACAGGACTAGAAAGCCATTGTGGTCATCACTACAGGACTAGAAAGCCAACGTAGACATCACTGCAGGAATTGAAAGCCAACGTGGTAAAGACTGCAGGACATAAAACCCACGTGGTCATCACTACAGGACCAGAAAGCCAACGTCGTCATCACTGCAGGACTAGAAAGCCAACGTGGTCATCACTGCAGGACCAGAAAACCAACGTGGTCATCACTACAGGAATAGAAACCCAACGTGGTAATCATTGCAGGACCAGAGAGCCAACGTGGTCATCACTACAGGACCAGAAAGTCAACGTGGTAATCATTACAGGAATTGAAAGCCAACGTGGTCATCAATATAGGACTAGAAAGTCAACGTGGTCATCACTACAGGACTAGAAAGCCATTGTGGTCATCACTACAGGACTAGAAAGCCAACGTAGACATCACTGCAGGACCAGAAAGCCAACGTGGTAAAGACTGCAGGACCGGAAAATCCACGTGGTCATCACTACAGAACCAGAAAGCCAACGTGGTCATCACTGCAGGACCTGAATGCCAACGTGGTCATCACTGCAGGACCAGAATACCAACATGGATATCACTGCAGGACCAGAAAGCCAACGTGGTCATCACTGCAGAACCAGGAAGCCAACGTGGTCATCACTGCAGGACCAGAAAGCCAACGTGGTCATCACTGCAGGACCAGAAATCCAACGTGGTCATCACTACAGGAATAGAAACCCAACGTGGTAATCATTGCAGGACCAGAGAGCCAACGTGGTCATCACTACAGGACCAGAAAGTCAACGTGGTCATCATTACAGGAATTGAAAGCCAACGTGGTCATCACTACAGGACTAGAAAGCCAACGTAGACATCACTGCAGGACCAGAAAGCCAACGTGGTAAAGACTGCAGGACCAAAAAACCCACGTGGTCATCACTACAGGACCAGAAAGCCAACGTGGTCATCACTACATGACGAGAAAGCCAGCGTGGTCATCACTGCAGGACCAGAAAGTCGACGTGGTCATCACTGCAGGACCAGAAGACCAACGTGGTAATCACTGCAGGACCAGAAAACCAACGTGGCCATTACGGCAGAACCAGAAAGCCAACGTGGTCATCACTACAGATCAGAAAGTCAACTTGGTCATCACTACAGGAATTGAAAGCCAACGTGGTCATCACTACAGGACTAGAAAGCCATTGTGGTCATCACTACAGGACTAGAAAGCCAACGTAGACATCACTGCAGGAATTGAAAGCCAACGTGGTAAAGACTGCAGGACAGAAAACCCACGTGGTCATCACTACAGGACCAGAAAGCCAACGTCGTCATCACTGCAGGACTAGAAAGCCAACGTGGTCATCACTGCAGGACCAGAAGCCAACGTGGTCATCACTGCAGGACCAGAAAACCAACCTGGTCAGCACTACAGGAATAGAAACCCAACGTGGTAATCATTGCAGGACCAGAGAGCCAACGTGGTCATCACTACAGGACCAGAAAGTCAACGTGGTAATCATTACAGGAATTGAAAGCCAACGTGGTCATCAATATAGGACTAGAAAGTCAACGTGGTCATCACTACAGGACTAGAAAGCCATTGTGGTCATCACTACAGGACTAGAAAGCCAACGTAGACATCACTGCAGGACCAGAAAGCCAACGTGGTAAAGACTGCAGGACCAGAAAACCCACGTGGTCATCACTACAGGACCTGAAAGCCAACGTGGTCATCACTGCAGGACGAGAATACCAACATGGATATCACTGCAGGACCAGAAAGCCAACGTGGTCATCACTGCAGAACCAGGAAGCCAACGTGGTCATCACTGCAGGACCAGAAAGCCAACGTGGTCATCACTGCAGGACCAGACATCCAACGTGGTCATCACTACAGGAATAGAAACCCAACGTGGTAATCATTGCAGGACCAGAGAGCCAACGTGGTCATCACTACATGACGAGAAAGCCAGCGTGGTCATCACTGCAGGACCAGAAAGTCGACGTGGTCATCACTGCAGGACTAGAAAGTCAACGTAGTCATCACTACAGGACTAGAAAGCCATTGTGGTCATCACTACAGGACTAGAAAGCCAACGTAGACATCACTGCAGGACCAGAAAGCCAACGTGGTAAAGACTGCAGGACCAGAAAACCCACGTGGTCATCACTACAGGAACAGAAAGCCAACGTGGTCATCACTACAGGACTAGAAAGCCAGCGTGGTCATCACTGCAGGACCAGAAAGTCGACGTGGTCATCACTGCAGGACCAGAAGACCAACGTGGTAATCACTGCAGGACCAGAAAACCAACGTGGCTATTACTGCAGGACCAGAAAGCCAACGTGGAAATCATTGCAGGACCAGAGAGCCAACGTGGTCATCACTACAGGACCAGAAAGTCAACGTGGTCATCAATACAGGAATTGAAAGCCAACGTGGTCATCACTACAGGACTAGAAAGCCATTGTGGTCATCACTACAGGACTTGAAAGCCAACGTAGACATCACTGCAGGACCAGAAAGCCAACGTGGTAAAGACTGCAGGACCAGAAAACCCACGTGGTCATCACTACTGGACCAGAAAGCCAACGTCGTCATCACTACAGGACTAGAAAGCCAGCGTGGTAATCACTGCAGGACCAGAAAGTCGACGTGGTCATCACTGCAGGACCAGAAGACCAACGTGGTAATCACTGCAGGACCAGAAAACCAACGTGGCCATTACTGCAGGACCAGAAAGCCAACGTGGTCATCAATGCAGGACTAGAAACTCTACGTGGTCATCACTGCAGAACCAGACAGCCAACGTGATCATCACTGCAGGACCAGAAAGCCAACGTGGCCATTACAGCAAGACCAGAAAGCCAACCTGGTCATCACTGCAGAACCAGGAACCCAACGTGGACATAATTGCAAGACCAGAAAACCAACGTGGACAGCACTGGAGGACCTGAAAGCCAACGTGGACATTACTACAGGATTGGAAAACCAACGAGGAGATCACTGCAGGACCTGAAAGCCAACGTGGTCATCACTGCAGGACCAGAAAGCCAACGTGGTCATCACTGCAGGATCAGAAAGGCAACGTGGTCATCACCGCAGGACCAGAAGACCAACCTTACAAGCCACTGTGTCTACATAAACACAGTGTCTGCATAAACACCAGGATGTCTTACTAGCCTCAGTGTCAACACAAATTCCAGTTCCTTGCAAGCCATTGTGTCTACACAAACACCAGGATGTCTTACTAACCTCAGTGTCAACATACATTCCAGTTCCTTACAAGACACTGTGTCTACGCAAACACCAGGATATTTTACTAGCCACAGTGTCAACGCAAATTTCAAATATCTAAAAAGCCATTGTGTCTACATAAACACCAGTATTTATTACTAGACAGTGTCAACACAAATTCCAGTTCCTTACAAGCCACAGTGTCTAAATAAACACCAGTATTTATTATGGGTGTCTGGTTCTGCAGTGATGACAGCACCAGAAAGTTACTTTCACTTAATATACCGGGTAATACGATGTAACTAAAGGTGTAACTAGTTTTAACATACCAGATACACTTTCACACAATCTAATACTAGTATGTACATTGTAATTACACTTTCAACTAGCTTTAAGCTATCAGATACACCTTCACATAAATTAGGACGTTATAACCACTCTCTATTATAGTTTTAGCCTATCAGATACACCCTCACATAAATTAGGATGTTATAGCCACTCTTTAAATATAGTTTTAGCCTATCAGATACACCTTCACATAAATTAGGACGTTATAGCCACTCTTTAAATATAGTTTTAACCTATCAGATACACCTTCACATAAATTAGGACGTTATAACCACTCTTTAAATATAGTTTTAGCCTATCAAGATACACCTTCACATAAATTAGGATGTTATAGCCACTCTTTATTATAGTTTTAGCCTATCAGATACACCCTCACATAAATTAGGACGTTATAGCCACTCTTTAAATATAGTTTTAGCCTATCAGATACACCCTCACATAAATTAGGACGGTATAGCCACTCTTTAAATATAGTTTTAGCCTATCAGATACACCTTCACATGAATTAGGACGTTATAACCACTCTTTAAATATAGTTTTAATATATCAGACACACCTTCACATAAATAAGGACGTCATAGCAACTCTTTATTATAGTTTTAGCCTATCAGATACACCTTCACATAAATTAGTACGTTTTAGCCACTCTTTAAATATAGTTTTAGCCTATCAGATACACCTTCACATAAATTAGGACGTTATAGCCACTCTTTAAATATAGTTTTAGCCTATCAGATACACCTTCACATAAATTAGGACGTTATAACCACTCTTTAAATATAGTTTTAGCCTATCAGATACAACTTCCCATAAATCAAGATGTTATAGCCACTCTTTAAATATAGTTTTAGCCTATCAGATACACCTTCACATAAATTAGAACGTTATAGCCACTCTTTTAATATAGTTTTAGGCTATCAGATACACCTTCACATACATTAGGACGTCATAGCCACTCTTTAAATATAGTTTTAACCCATCAGATACACCTTCACATAAATTAGGACGTTATAGCCACTCTTTAAATATAGTTTTAGCCTATCAGATACACCTTCACATAAATTAGGACGTTATAACCACTCTTTAAATATAGTTTAGCCTATCAGATACACCTTCACATAAATTAAGACGTAATAACCACTCTTTAAATATAGTTTTAGCCTATCAGATATACCCTCACATAAATCAGGACGTTGTAGCCACTCTTTAAATATAGTTTTAGCCTATCAGATACACCTTCACATAAATTAGGACGTTATAGCCACTCTTTTAATATAGTTTTAACCTATCAGATACACCTTCACATAAATTAGGACGTTATAACCACTCTTTAAATATATTTTTAACCTATCAGATACACCTTTACATAAATTAGGACGTTATAGCCACTTTTTAAATATAGTTTTAGCCTATCAGATACAACTTCACATAAATTAGGACGTTATAACCACTCTTTAAATATAGTTTTAACCTATCAGATACACCCTCACATAAATTAGTACGTCATAGCCACTCTTTAAATATAGTTTTAACCTATCAGATACACCTTCACATAAATTAGGACGTTATAACCACTCTTTAAATATAGTTTTAGCCTATCAAGATACACCTTCACATAAATTAGGACGTCATGGCCACTCTTTAAATATAGTTTTAGCCTATCAGATACATCTTCACATAAATTAGGACGTTATAGCCACTCTTTAAATATAGTTTTATCCTATCAGATACACCTTCACATAAATTAGGACGTCATAGCCATTTTTTAAATATAGTTTTAACCTATCTGATACACCTTCACATAAATTAGGACGTTATAACCACTCTTTAAATATATTTTTAACCTATCAGATACACCTTCACATAAATTAGGATGTTATAACCACTCTTTAAATATAGTTTTAGCGTATCAGATACACCCTCACATAAATTAGGACGTTATAAACACTCTTTAAATATAGTTGTAACCTATCAGATACACCCTCACATAAATCAGGATGTTATAACCACTCTTTAAATATAGTTTTAGCCTATCAGATACACCTTCATATAAATTAGGACGTTATAGCCACTCTTTTAATATAGTTTTAGCCTATCAGATACACCCTCACATAAATTAGGACGTTATAGCCACTCTTTAAATATATTTTTAACCTATCAGATACACCTTCACATAAATTAGGATGTTATAACCACTCTTTAAATATAGTTTTAGCCTATCAGTTACACGTTCACATAAATTAGGACGTTATAACCACTCTTTAAATATAGTTTTAACCTATGAGATACACCTTCACATAAATTAGGACGTTATAAACACTCTTTAAATATAGTTTTAATATATCAGATACACCAACACATAAATTAGGACGTTATAACCACTCTTTAAATATAGTTTTAGCCTATCGGATACACCTTCACATAAATTAAGACGTTATAGCTAATCTTTAAATATAGTTTTAGCCTATCAGATACACCTTCGCCTACAATAGGACGTCATAACCACTCTTTGAATATAGTTTTAACCTATCAGATACACCTTCACATAAATTAGGACGTTATAACCACTCTTTAAATATAGTTTTAGCCTTTCAGATACACCTTAACATAAATTAGGACGTCATAGCCACTCTTTATTATAGTTTTAGCCTTTCAGATACACCTTCACATAAATTAGGACGTCATAGCCATTTTTTAAATATAGTTTTAACCTATCAGATACACCTTCACATAAATTAGGACGTCATAGCCTCTCTTTAAATATATTTTTAACCTATCGGATACACCTTCACATAAATTAGGATGTTATGAACACTCTTTAAATATAGTTTTAGCCTATCAGATACACCTTCACATATATTAGGACGTTATAAACACTCTTTAAATATAGTTTTAGCCTATCAGATACACCTTCACATAAATTAGGACGTAATAGCCACTCTTAAAATATATTTTAGCCTATCAGATACACCTTTATATAAATTAGAACGTTATAACCACTCTTTAAATATAGTTTTATCCTATCAGATACACCTTCACATAAATTAGTACGTCATAGCCATTTTTTAAATATAGTTTTAACCTATCAGATACACCTTCACATAAATTAGGACGTTATAACCACTCTTTAAATATATTTTTAACCTATCAGATACACCTTCACATAAATTAGGATGTTATAACCACTCTTTAAATATAGTTTTAGCCTATCAGATACACCTTGACGTAAATTAGGACGTTATAACCACTCTTTAAATATAGTTTTAACCTATCAGATACACCTTCACATAAATTAGGACGTTATAAACACTCTTTAAATATAGTTTTAATATATCAGATACACCTTCACATAAATTAGGACGTTATAACCATTCTTTAACTACATTTTTAGCCTATCAGATACACCTTCACATAAATTAGGACGTTATAACCACTCTTTAAATATAGTTTTAGCCTATCAGATACACCTTCACATAAATTAGGACGTTATAACCACTCTTTAAATATAGTTTTAACCTATCAGATACACCTTCACATAAATTAGGACGTTAAAGTCACTCTTTAAATATAGTTTTAGCCTATCAGATACACCTTCACATAAATTAGGACGTCATAGCCACTCTTTAAATATAGTTTTAACCTATCAGATACACCTTCACATAAATTAGGACGTTATAACCACTCTTTAAATATATTTTTAGCCTATCAGATACACCTTCACATAAATTAGGACGTTATAACCACTCTTTAAATATAGTTTTAGCCTATCAGATACACCTTCACATAAATTAAGACGTTATAGCCACTCTTTAAATATAGTTTTAGCCTATCAGATACACCTTCACATAAATTAGAACGTTATAACCACTCTTTAAATATAGTTTTAACCTATCAGATACACCCTCACATAAATTAGGACGTCATAGCCACTCTTTAGATATAGTTTTAACCTATCAGATACACCTTCACATAAATTAGGACGTTATAGCCACTCTTTATTATAGTTTTAACCTATCAGATACACCTTCACATAAATTAGGACGTTATAACCACTCTTTAAATATAGTTTTAGCCTATCAGATATACCTTCACATGAATTAGGACGTTATAACCACTCTTTAAATATAGTTTTAATATATCAGATACACCTTCACATAAATTAGGACGTTATAGCCACTCTTTATTATAGTTTTAGCCTATCAGATACACCTTCACATAAATTAGGACGTTATAACCACTCTTTAAATATAGTTTTAACCTATCAGATACACCCTCACATAAATCAGGATGTTATAACCACTCTTTAAATATAGTTTTAGCCTATCAGATACACCTTCACATAAATTAGGACGTTATAGCCACTCTTTTAATATAGTTTTAGCCTATCAGATACACCCTCACATAAATTAGGACGTTATAGCCACTCTTTAAATATATTTCTAACCTATCAGATACACCTTCACATAAATTAGGACGTTATAACCACTCTTTAAATATAGTTTTAGCCTATCAGATACACCTTCACATAAATTAGGACGTTATAACCACTCTTTAAATATAGTTTTAACCTATGAGATACACCTTCACATAAATAAAGGTAATAACAAAATTACCGAACTCCGAACAATCTTACAAAGGGAAAGTCAAAACTCATAATTATATAAACAGACAAAATCAGTCAACAACCGGACTCTTTAAATATAGTTTTAGCCTATCGGATACACCTTCACATAAATTAGGACGTTATAGCTAATCTTTAAATATAGTTTTAGCCTATCATATACACCTTCACCTACAATAGGACGTCATAACCACTCTTTAAATATAGTTTTAGCCTTTCAGATACACCTTCACATAAATTAGGACGTCATAGCCATTTTTTAAATATAGTTTTAACCTATCAGATACACCTTCACATAAATTAGGACGTTATAGCCTCTCTTTAAATATATTTTTAACCTATCAGATACACCTTCACATAAATTAGGATGTTATGAACACTCTTTAAATATAGTTTTAGCCTATCAGATACACCTTCACCTAAATTAGGACGTTATAACCACTCTTTAAATATAGTTTTAAGCTATCAGGTACACCTTCACATATATTAGGACGTTATAAACACTCTTTAAATATAGTTTTAGCCTATCGGATACACCTTCACATACATTTGGAAGTCATAGCCACTCTTTAAATATAGTTTTAGCCTATCAGATACACCTTCACCTAAATTAGGACGTAATAGCCACTCTTTAAATATATTTTAACCTATCAGATACACCTTTACATAAATTAGAACGTTATAACCACTCTTTAAATACAGTTTTATCCTATCAGATACACCTTCACATAAATTAGGACGTCATAGCCATTTTTTAAATATAGTTTTAACCTATCAGATACACCTTCACATAAATTAGGACGTTATAACCACTCTTTAAATATATTTTTAACCTATCACATACACCTTCACATAAATTAGGATGTTATAACCACTCTTTAAATATAGTTTTAGCCTATCAGATACACCTTCACATAAATTAGGACATTATATCCACTCTTTAAATATAGTTTTAACCTATCAGATACACCTTCACATAAATTAGGACGTTATAAACACTCTTTAAATATAGTTTTAATATATCAGATACACCTTCACATAAATTAGGACGTTATAACCATTCTTTAAATACTTTTTTAGCCTATCAGATACACCTGCACATAAATTAGGACGTTATAACCACTCTTTAAATATAGTTTTAACCTATCAGATACACCTTCACATAAAATAGGATGTTATAACCACTCTTTAAATATAGTTTTAGCCTATCAGATACACCTTCACATAAATTAGGACGTTATAACCACTCTTTAAATATAGTTTTAACCTATCAGATACATCTTCACATAAATTAGGACGTTATAACCACTCTTTAAATATAGTTTTATCCTATCAGATACACCTTCTAATAAATTAGGACGTTATAACCACTCTTTAAATATAGTTTTATCCTATCAGATACACCTTCTAATAAATTAGAACGTTATAACCACTCTTTAAATATAGTTTTAACCTATCAGATACACCTTCACATAAATTAGGACGTTATAACCACTCTTTAAATATAGCTTTAACCTATCAGATACATCTTCACATAAATTAGGACGTTATAACCACTCTTTAAATATAGTTTTATCCTATCAGATACACCTTCTAATAAATTAGGACGTTATAACCACTCTTTAAATATAGTTTTATCCTATCAGATACACCTTCTAATAAATTAGAACGTTATAACCACTCTTTAAATATAGTTTTAACCTATCAGATACACCCTCACATAAATTAGGACGTTATAGCCACTCTTTAAATATAGTTTTAACCTATCAGATACACCTTCACATAAATTAGGACGTTATAGCCACTCTTTATTATAGTTTTAGCCTATCAGATACACCTTCACATAAATTAGGACGTTATAACCACTCTTTAAATATAGTTTTAACCTATCAGATATACCTTCACATGAATTAGGACGTTATAACCACTCTTTAAATATAGTTTTAATATATCAGATACACCTTCACATAAATTAAGACGCTATAGCCACTCTTTAAATATAGTTTTAGCCTATCAGATACACCTTCACATAAATTAGGACGTTATAGCCACTCTTTTAATATAGTTTTAACCTATCAGATACACCTTCACATAAATTAGGACGTTATAACCACTCTTTAAATATATTTTTAACCTATCAGATACACCCTCACATAAATTAGTACGTCATAGCCACTCTTTAAATATAGTTTTAACCTATCAGATACACCTTCACATAAATTAGGACGTTATAACCACTCTTTAAATATAGTTTTAGCCTATCAAGATACACCTTCACATAAATTAGGACGTTATAACCACTCTTTAAATATATTTTTAACCTATCACATACACCTTCACATAAATTAGGATGTTATAACCACTCTTTAAATATAGTTTTAGCCTATCAGATACACCTTCACATAAATTAGGACATTATATCCACTCTTTAAATATAGTTTTAACCTATCAGATACACCTTCACATAAATTAGGACGTTATAACCACTCTTTAAATATAGTTTTAACCTATCAGATACACCTTCACATAAAATAGGACGTTATAACCACTCTTTAAATATAGTTTTAACCTATCAGATACATCTTCACATAAATTAGGACGTTATAACCACTCTTTAAATATAGTTTTATCCTATCAGATACACCTTCTAATAAATTAGGACGTTATAACCACTCTTTAAATATAGTTTTATCCTATCAGATACACCTTCTAATAAATTAGAACGTTATAACCACTCTTTAAATATAGTTTTAACCTATCAGATATACCCTCACATAAATTAGGACGTTATAGCCACTCTTTAAATATAGTTTTAACCTATCAGATACACCTTCACATAAATTAGGACGTTATAGCCACTCTTTATTATAGTTTTAACCTATCAGATACACCTTCACATAAATTAGGACGTTATAACCACTCTTTAAATATAGTTTTAACCTATCAGATATACCTTAACATGAATTAGGACGTTATAACCACTCTTTAAATATAGTTTTAATATATCAGATACACCTTCACATAAATTAAGACGTTATAGCCACTCTTTAAATATAGTTTTAGCCTATCAGATACACCTTCACATAAATTAGGACGTTATAGCCACTCTTTTAATATAGTTTTAACCTATCAGATACACCTTCACATAAATTAGGACGTTATAACCACTCTTTAAATATATTTTTAACCTATCAGATACACCCTCAAATAAATTAGTACGTCATAGCCACTCTTTAAATATAGTTTTAACCTATCAGATACAACTTCACATAAATTAGGACGTTATAACCACTCTTTAAATATAGTTTTAGCCTATCAAGATACACCTTCACATAAATTAGGACGTCATGGCCACTCTTTAAATATAGTTTTAACCTATCAGATACATCTTCACATAAATTAGGACGTTATAGCCACTCTTTAAATATAGTTTTATCCTATCAGATACACCTTCACATAAATTAGGACGTCATAGCCATTTTTTAAATATAGTTTTAACCTATCTGATACACCTTCACATAAATTAGGACGTTATAACCACTCTTTAAATATATTTTTAAGCTATCAGATACACCTTCACATAAATTAGGATGTTATAACCACTCTTTAAATATAGTTTTAGCCTATCAGATACACCTTCACATAAATTAGGACGTTATAACCACTCTTTAAATATAGTTGTAACCTATCATATACACCTTCACATAAATTAGGACATTTATAAACACTCTTTAATTATAGTTTTAATATATCAGATACACCTTCACATAAATTAGGACGTTATAACCACTCTTTAAATATATTTTTAACCTATCAGATACACCTTCACATAAATTAGGACGTTATAACCACTCTTTAAATATAGTTTTAGCCTATCAGATACACCTTCACATAAATTAGGACGTTATAACCACTCTTTAAATATAGTTTTAACCTATCAGATACACCTTCACATCAATTAGGACGTTAAAGCCACTCTTTAAATATAGTTTTGATATATCAGATACAACTTCACATAAATTAGGACGTTGTACCCACTCTTTAAATATAATTATAGCCTATCAGATACACCTTCACATAAATTAGGACGTTATAACCACTCTTTAAATATAGTTTTAGCCTATCAGATACACCCTCACATAAATCAGGATGTTATAACCACTCTTTAAATATAGTTTTAGCCTATCAGATACACCTTCACATAAATTAGGACGTTATAGCCACTCTTTTAATATAGTTTTAGCCTATCAGATACACCCTCACATAAATTAGGACGTTATAACCACTCTTTAAATATATTTTTAACCTATCAGATACACCTTCACATAAATTAGGACGTTATAACCACTCTTTAAATATAGTTTTAGCCTATCAGATACACCTTCACATAAATTAGGACGTTATAACCACTCTTTAAATATAGTTTTAACCTATGAGATACACCTTCACATAAATTAGGACGTTATAAACACTCTTTAAATATAGTTTTAATATATCAGATACACCATCACATAAATTAGGATGTTATAACCACTCTTTAAATATAGTTTTAGCCTATCGGATACACCTTCACATAAATTAAGACGTTATAGCTAATCTTTAAATATAGTTTTAGCCTATCAGATACACCTTCACCTACAATAGGACGTCATAACCACTCTTTAAATATAGTTTTAACCTATCAGATACACCTTCACATAAATTAGGACGTCATAGCCACTCTTTATTATAGTTTTAGCCTTTCAGATACACCTTCACATAAATTAGGACGTCATAGCCATTTTTTAAATATAGTTTTAACCTATCAGATACACCTTACATAAATTAGGACGTTATAGCCTCTCTTTAAATATATTTTTAACCTATCAGATACACCTTCACATAAATTAGGATGTTATGAACACTCTTTAAATATAGTTTTAGCCTACCAGATACACCTTCACATATATTAGGACGTTATAAACACTCTTTAATTATAGTTTTAGCCTATCATATACACCTTCACATAAATTTGGAAATCATAGCCACTCTTTAAATATAGTTTTAGCCTATCAGATACACCTTCACATAAATTAGGACGTAATAGCCACTCTTTAAATATATTTTAACCTATCAGATACACCTTTACATAAATTAGAACGTTATAACCACTCTTTAAATATAGTTTTATCCTATCAGATACACCTTCACATAAATTAAGACGTCATAGCCATTTTTTAAATATAGTTTTAACCTATCAGATACACCTTCACATAAATTAGGACGTTATAACCACTCTTTAAATATATTTTTAGCCTATCAGATACACCTTGACATAAATTAGGACGTTATAACCACTCTTTAAATATAGTTTTAACCTATCAGATACACCTTCACATAAATTAGGACGTTATAAACACTCTTTAAATATAGTTTTAATATATCAGATACACTTTCACATAAATTAGGACGTTATAACCATTCTTTAAATACATTTTTAGCCTATCAGATACACCTTCACATAAATTAGGACGTTATAACCACTCTTTAAATATAGTTTTAGCCTATCAGTTACACCTTCACATAAATTAGGACGTTATAACCACTCTTTAAATATAGTTTTAACCTATCAGATACACCTTCACATAAATTAGGACGTTAAAGTCACTCTTTAAATATAGTTTTAGCCTATCAGATACACCTTCACATAAATTAGGACGTCATAGCCACTCTTTAAATATAGTTTTAACCTATCAGATACACCTTCACATAAATTAGGACGTTATAACCACTCTTTAAATATATTTTTAGCCTATCAGATACACCTTCACATAAATTAGGACGTTATAGCCACTCTTTAAATATAGTTTTAGCCTATCAGATACACCTTCACATAAATTAAGACGTTATAACCACTCTTTAAATATAGTTTTAGCCTATCAGATACACCTTCACATAAATTAGAACGTTATAACCACTCTTTAAATATAGTTTTAACCTATCAGATACACCCTCACATAAATTAGGACGTCATAGCCACTCTTTAGATATAGTTTTAACCTATCAGATACACCTTCACATAAATTAGGACGTCATAGCCACTCTTTATTATAGTTTTAACCTATCAGATACACCTTCACATAAATTAGGACGTTATAACCACTCTTTAAATATAGTTTTAACCTATCAGATATACCTTCACATGAATTAGGACGATATAACCACTCTTTAAATATAGTTTTAATATATCAGATACACCTTCACATAAATTAGGACGTTATAGCCACTCTTTATTATAGTTTTACCCTATCAGATACACCTTCACATAAATTAGGACGTTATAACCACTCTTTAAATATATTTTTAACCTATCACATACACCTTCACATAAATTAGGATGTTATAACAACTCTTTAAATATAGTTTTAGCCTATCAGATACACCTTCACATAAATTAGGACATTATATCCACTCTTTAAATATAGCTTTAACCTATCAGATACACCTTCACATAAATTAGGACGTTATAACCACTCTTTAAATATAGTTTTAACCTATCAGATACACCTTCACATAAAATAGGACGTTATAACCACTCTTTAAATATAGTTTTAACCTATCAGATACATCTTCACATAAATTAAGACGTTATAACCACTCTTTAAATATAGTTTTATCCTATCAGATACACCTTCTAATAAATTACGACGTTATAACCACTCTTTAAATATAGTTTTATCCTATCAGATACACCTTCTAATAAATTAGAACGTTATAACCACTCTTTAAATATAGTTTTAACCTATCAGATATACCCTCACATAAATTAGGACGTTACAGCCACTCTTTAAATATAGTTTTAACCTATCAGATACACCTTCACATAAATTAGGACGTTATAGCCACTCTTTATTATAGTTTTAACCTATCAGATACACCTTCACATAAATTAGGACGTTATAACCACTCTTTAAATATAGTTTTAACCTATCAGATATACCTTCACATGAATTAGGACGTTATAACCACTCTTTAAATATAGTTTTAATATATCAGATACACCTTCACATAAATTAAGACGTTATAGCCACTCTTTAAATATAGTTTTAGCCTATCAGATACACCTTCACATAAATTAGGACGTTATAGCCACTCTTTTAATATAGTTTTAACCTATCAGATACACCTTCACATAAATTAGGACGTTATAACCACTCTTTAAATATATTTTTAACCTATCAGATACACCCTCAAATAAATTAGTACGTCATAGCCACTCTTTAAATATAGTTTTAACCTATCAGATACACCTTCACATAAATTAGGACGTTATAACCACTCTTTAAATATAGTTTTAGCCTATCAAGATACACCTTCACATAAATTAGGACGTCATGGCCACTCTTTAAATATAGTTTTAACCTATCAGATACATCTTCACATAAATTAGGACGTTATAGCCACTCTTTAAATATAGTTTTATCCTATCAGATACACCTTCACATAAATTAGGACGTCATAGCCATTTTTTAAATATAGTTTTAACCTATCTGATACACCTTCACATAAATTAGGACGTTATAACCACTCTTTAAATATATTTTTAAGCTATCAGATACACCTTCACATAAATTAGGATGTTATAACCACTCTTTAAATATAGTTGTAACATATCATATACACCTTCACATAAATTAGGACGTTATAAACACTCTTTAATTATAGTTTTAATATATCAGATACACCTTCACATAAATTAGGACGTTATAACCACTCTTTAAATATATTTTTAACCTATCAGATACACCTTCACATAAATTAGGACGTTATAACCACTCTTTAAATATAGTTTTGATATATCAGATACAACTTCACATAAATTAGGACGTTGTACCCACTCTTTAAATATAATTATAGCCTATCAGATACACCTTCACATAAATTAGGACGTTATAACCACTCTTTAAATATAGTTTTAGCGTATCAGATACACCCTCACATAAATTAGGACGTTATAAACACTCTTTAAATATAGTTTTAGCCTATCAGATACACCCTCACATAAATCAGGATGTTATA
The DNA here is from genome assembly GCA_963680875.1 of Bathymodiolus brooksi. Lineage (NCBI taxonomy): Eukaryota > Metazoa > Mollusca > Bivalvia > Mytilida > Modiolidae > Bathymodiolus > Bathymodiolus brooksi. Next base: position 144,086,600 of record OY804577.1, read on the forward strand.
ACCACTCTTTAAATATAGTTTTAGCCTATCAGATACACCTTCACATAAATTAGGACGTTATAGCCACTCTTTTAATATAGTTTTAGCCTATCAGATACACCCTCACATAAATTAGGACGTTATAACCACTCTTTAAATATATTTTTAACCTATCAGATACACCTTCACATAAATTAGGACGTTATAACCACTCTTTAAATATAGTTTTAGCCTATCAGATACACCTTCACATAAATTAGGACGTTATAACCACTCTTTAAATATAGTTTTAACCTATGAGATACACCTTCACATAAATTAGGACGTTATAAACACTCTTTAAATATAGTTTTAATATATCAGATACACCATCACATAAAATAGGACGTTATAACCACTCTTTAAATATAGTTTTAGCCTATCGGATACACCTTCACATAAATTAAGACGTTATAGCTAATCTTTAAATATAGTTTTAGCCTATCAGATACACCTTCACCTACAATAGGACGTCATAACCACTCTTTAAATATAGTTTTAACCTATCAGATACACCTTCACATAAATTAGGACGTCATAGCCACTCTTTATTATAGTTTTAGCCTTTCAGATACACCTTCACATAAATTAGGACGTCATAGCCATTTTTTAAATATAGTTTTAACCTATCAGATACACCTTCACATAAATTAAGACGTTATAGCCACTCTTTAAATATAGTTTTAGCCTATCAGATACACCTTCACATAAATTAGGACGTTATAGCCACTCTTTTAATATAGTTTTAACCTATCAGATACACCTTCACATAAATTAGGACGTTATAACCACTCTTTAAATATATTTTTAACCTATCAGATACACCCTCAAATAAATTAGTACGTCATAGCCACTCTTTAAATATAGTTTTAACCTATCAGATACACCTTCACATAAATTAGGACGTTATAACCACTCTTTAAATATAGTTTTAGCCTATCAAGATACACCTTCACATAAATTAGGACGTCATGGCCACTCTTTAAATATAGTTTTAACCTATCAGATACATCTTCACATAAATTAGGACGTTATAGCCACTCTTTAAATATAGTTTTATCCTATCAGATACACCTTCACATAAATTAGGACGTCATAGCCATTTTTTAAATATAGTTTTAACCTATCTGATACACCTTCACATAAATTAGGACGTTATAACCACTCTTTAAATATATTTTTAAGCTATCAGATACACCTTCACATAAATTAGGATGTTATAACCACTCTTTAAATATAGTTTTAGCCTATCAGATACACCTTCACATAAATTAGGACGTTATAACCACTCTTTAAATATAGTTGTAACATATCATATACACCTTCACATAAATTAGGACGTTATAAACACTCTTTAATTATAGTTTTAATATATCAGATACACCTTCACATAAATTAGGACGTTATAACCACTCTTTAAATATATTTTTAACCTATCAGATACACCTTCACATAAATTAGGACGTTATAACCACTCTTTAAATATAGTTTTGATATATCAGATACAACTTCACATAAATTAGGACGTTGTACCCACTCTTTAAATATAATTATAGCCTATCAGATACACCTTCACATAAATTAGGACGTTATAACCACTCTTTAAATATAGTTTTAGCGTATCAGATACACCCTCACATAAATTAGGACGTTATAAACACTCTTTAAATATAGTTTTAGCCTATCAGATACACCCTCACATAAATCAGGATGTTATAACCACTCTTTAAATATAGTTTTAGCCTATCAGATACACCTTCACATAAATTAGGACGTTATAGCCACTCTTTTAATATAGTTTTAGCCTATCAGATACACCCTCACATAAATTAGGACGTTATAACCACTCTTTAAATATATTTTTAACCTATCAGATACACCTTCACATAAATTAGGACGTTATAACCACTCTTTAAATATAGTTTTAGCCTATCAGATACACCTTCACATAAATTAGGACGTTATAACCACTCTTTAAATATAGTTTTAACCTATGAGATACACCTTCACATAAATTAGGACGTTATAAACACTCTTTAAATATAGTTTTAATATATCAGATACACCATCACATAAAATAGGACGTTATAACCACTCTTTAAATATAGTTTTAGCCTATCGGATACACCTTCACATAAATTAAGACGTTATAGCTAATCTTTAAATATAGTTTTAGCCTATCAGATACACCTTCACCTACAATAGGACGTCATAACCACTCTTTAAATATAGTTTTAACCTATCAGATACACCTTCACATAAATTAGGACGTCATAGCCACTCTTTATTATAGTTTTAGCCTTTCAGATACACCTTCACATAAATTAGGACGTCATAGCCATTTTTTAAATATAGTTTTAACCTATCAGATACACCTTCACATAAATTAAGACGTTATAGCCACTCTTTAAATATAGTTTTAGCCTATCAGATACACCTTCACATAAATTAGGACGTTATAGCCACTCTTTTAATATAGTTTTAACCTATCAGATACACCTTCACATAAATTAGGACGTTATAACCACTCTTTAAATATATTTTTAACCTATCAGATACACCCTCAAATAAATTAGTACGTCATAGCCACTCTTTAAATATAGTTTTAACCTATCAGATACACCTTCACATAAATTAGGACGTTATAACCACTCTTTAAATATAGTTTTAGCCTATCAAGATACACCTTCACATAAATTAGGACGTCATGGCCACTCTTTAAATATAGTTTTAACCTATCAGATACATCTTCACATAAATTAGGACGTTATAGCCACTCTTTAAATATAGTTTTATCCTATCAGATACACCTTCACATAAATTAGGACGTCATAGCCATTTTTTAAATATAGTTTTAACCTATCTGATACACCTTCACATAAATTAGGACGTTATAACCACTCTTTAAATATATTTTTAAGCTATCAGATACACCTTCACATAAATTAGGATGTTATAACCACTCTTTAAATATAGTTTTAGCCTATCAGATACACCTTCACATAAATTAGGACGTTATAACCACTCTTTAAATATAGTTGTAACATATCATATACACCTTCACATAAATTAGGACGTTATAAACACTCTTTAATTATAGTTTTAATATATCAGATACACCTTCACATAAATTAGGACGTTATAACCACTCTTTAAATATATTTTTAACCTATCAGATACACCTTCACATAAATTAGGACGTTATAACCACTCTTTAAATATAGTTTTGATATATCAGATACAACTTCACATAAATTAGGACGTTGTACCCACTCTTTAAATATAATTATAGCCTATCAGATACACCTTCACATAAATTAGGACGTTATAACCACTCTTTAAATATAGTTTTAGCGTATCAGATACACCCTCACATAAATTAGGACGTTATAAACACTCTTTAAATATAGTTTTAGCCTATCAGATACACCCTCACATAAATCAGGATGTTATAACCACTCTTTAAATATAGTTTTAGCCTATCAGATACACCTTCACATAAATTAGGACGTTATAGCCACTCTTTTAATATAGTTTTAGCCTATCAGATACACCCTCACATAAATTAGGAAGTTATAACCACTCTTTAAATATATTTTTATCCTATCAGATACACCTTCACATAAATTAGGACGTTATAACCACTCTTTAAATATAGTTTTAGCCTATCAGATACACCTTCACATAAATTAGGACGCTATAACCACTCTTTAAATATAGTTTTAACCTATGAGATACACCTTCACATAAATTAGGACGTTATAAACACTCTTTAAATATAGTTTTAATATATCAGATACACCATCACATAAATTAGGACGTTATAACCACTCTTTAAATATAGTTTTAGCCTATCGGATACACCTTCACATAAATTAAGACGTTATAGCTAATCTTTAAATATAGTTTTAGCCTATCAGATACACCTTCACCTACAATAGGACGTCATAACCACTCTTTAAATATAGTTTTAACCTATCAGATACACCTTCACATAAATTAGGACGTCATAGCCACTCTTTATTATAGTTTTAGCCTTTCAGATACACCTTCACATAAATTAGGACGTCATAGCCATTTTTTAAATATAGTTTTAACCTATCAGATACACCTTACATAAATTAGGACGTTATAGCCTCTCTTTAAATATATTTTTAACCTATCAGATACACCTTCACATAAATTAGGATGTTATGAACACTCTTTAAATATAGTTTTAGCCTATCAGATACACCTTCACATATATTAGGACGTTATAAACACTCTTTAATTATAGTTTTAGCCTATCATATACACCTTCACATAAATTTGGAAGTCATAGCCACTCTTTAAATATAGTTTTAGCCTATCAGATACACCTTCACATAAATTAGGACGTTATAGCCACTCTTTAAATATATTTTAACCTATCAGATACACCTTTACATAAATTAGAACGTTATAACCACTCTTTAAATATAGTTTTATCCTATCAGATACACCTTCACATAAATTAAGACGTCATAGCCATTTTTTAAATATAGTTTTAACCTATCAGATACACCTTCACATAAATTAGGACGTTATAACCACTCTTTAAATATATTTTTAGCCTATCAGATACACCTTGACATAAATTAGGACGTTATAACCACTCTTTAAATATAGTTTTAACCTATCAGATACACCTTCACATAAATTAGGACGTTATAAACACTCTTTAAATATAGTTTTAATATATCAGATACACTTTCACATAAATTAGGACGTTATAACCATTCTTTAAATACATTTTTAGCCTATCAGATACACCTTCACATAAATTAGGACGTTATAACCACTCTTTAAATATAGTTTTAGCCTATCAGTTACACCTTCACATAAATTAGGACGTTATAACCACTCTTTAAATATAGTTTTAACCTATCAGATACACCTTCACATAAATTAGGACGTTAAAGTCACTCTTTAAATATAGTTTTAGCCTATCAGATACACCTTCACATAAATTAGGACGTCCTAGCCACTCTTTAAATATAGTTTTAACCTATCAGATACACCTTCACATAAATTAGGACGTTATAACCACTCTTTAAATATATTTTTAGCCTATCAGATACACCTTCACATAAATTAGGACGTTATAACCACTCTTTAAATATAGTTTTAGCCTATCAGATACACCTTCACATAAATTAAGACGTTATAACCACTCTTTAAATATAGTTTTAGCCTATCAGATACACCTTCACATAAATTAGAACGTTATAACCACTCTTTAAATATAGTTTTAACCTATCAGATACACCCTCACATAAATTAGGACGTCATAGCCATTCTTTAGATATAGTTTTAACCTATCAGATACACCTTCACATAAATTAGGACGTTATAGCCACTCTTTATTATAGTTTTAACCTATCAGATACACCTTCACATAAATTAGGACGTTATAACCACTCTTTAAATATAGTTTTAACCTATCAGATATACCTTCACATGAATTAGGACGATATAACCACTCTTTAAATATAGTTTTAATATATCAGATACACCTTCACATAAATTAGGACGTTATAGCCACTCTTTATTATAGTTTTAGCCTATCAGATACACCTTCACATAAATTAGGACGTTATAACCACTCTTTAAATATAGGTTTAACCTATCAGATACACCCTCACATAAATCAGGATGTTATAACCACTCTTTAAATATAGTTTTAGCCTATCAGATACACCTTCACATAAATTAGGACGTTATAGCCACTCTTTTAATATAGTTTTAGCCAATCAGATACACCCTCACATAAATTAGGACGTTATAACCACTCTTTAAATATATTTCTGACCTATCAGATACACCTTCACATAAATTAGGACGTTATAACCACTCTTTAAATATAGTTTTAGCCTATCAGATACACCTTCACATAAATTAGGACGTTATAACCACTCTTTAAATATAGTTTTAACCAATGAGATACACCTTCACATAAATTAGGACGTTATAACCACTCTTTAAATATAGTTTTAGCCTATCGGATACACCTTCACATAAATTAGGACGTTATAGCTAATCTTTAAATATAGTTTTAGCCTATCAGATACACCTTCACCTACAATAGGACGTCATAACCACTCTTTAAATATAGTTTTAACCTATCAGATACACCTTCACATAAATTAGGACGTCATAGCCACTCTTTATTATAGTTTTAGCCTTTCAGATACACCTTCACATAAATTAGGACGTCATAGCCATTTTTTAAATATAGTTTTAACTTATCAGATATACCTTCACATAAATTAGGACGTTATAGCCTCTCTTTAAATATATTTTTAACCTATCAGATACACCTTCACATAAATTAGGATGTTATGAACACTCTTTAAATATAGTTTTAGCCTATCAGATACACCTTCACCTAAATTAGGACGTTATAACCACTCTTTAAATATAGTTTTAACCTATCAGATACACCTTCACATATATTAGGACGTTATAAACACTCTTTAAATATGGTTTTAGCCTATCATATACACCTTCACATAAATTAGGACGTTATAGCTAATCTTTAAATATAGTTTTAGCCTATCAGATAAACCTTCACCTACAATAGGACGTCATAACCACTCTTTAAATATAGTTTTAACCTATCAGATACACCTTCACATAAATTAGGACGTCATAGCCACTCTTTATTATAGTTTTAGCCTTTCAGATACACCTTCACATAAATTAGGACGTCATAGCCATTTTTTAAATATAGTTTTAGCCTATCAGATACACCTTCACATAAATTAGGCCGTTATAACCACTCTTTAAATATATTTTTAACCTATCAGATACACCTTCACATAAATTAGGATGTTATAACCACTCTTTAAATATAGTTTTAGCCTATCAGATACACCTTCACATAAATTAGGACATTATAACCACTCTTTAAATATAGTTTTAGCCTATCAGATACACCTTCACATAAATTAGGACGTTATAAACACTCTTTAAATATAGTTTTAATATATCAGATACACCTTCACATAAATTAGGACGTTATAACCATTCTTTAAATACATTTTTAGCCTATCAGATACACCTTCACATAAAATAGGACGTTATAACCACTCTTTAAATATAGTTTTAACCTATCAGATACACCTTCACATAAAATAGGATGTTATAACCACTCTTTAAATATAGTTTTAGCCTATCAGATACACCTTCACATAAATTAGGACGTTATAACCACTCTTTAAATATAGTTTTAACCTATCAGATACATCTTCACATAAATTAGGACGTTATAGCCACTCTTTAAATATAGTTTTATCCTATCAGATACACCTTCTAATAAATTAGGACGTTATAACCACTCTTTAAATATAGTTTTATCCTATCAGATACACCTTCTAATAAATTAGAACGTTATAACCACTCTTTAAATATAGTTTTAACCTATCAGATACACCCTCACATAAATTAGGACGTTATAGCCACTCTTTAAATATAGTTTTAACCTATCAGATACACCTTCACATAAATTAGGACGTTATAGCCACTCTTTATTATAGTTTTAACCTATCAGATACACCTTCACATAAATTAGGACGTTATAACCACTCTTTAAATATAGATTTAACCTATCAGATATACCTTCACATGAATTAGGACGCTATAACCACTCTTTAAATATAGTTTTAGCATATCAGATACACCTTCTAATAAATTAGAACGTTATAACCACTCTTCAAATATAGTTTTAACCTATCAGATACACCCTCACATAAATTAGGACGTTATAGCCACTCTTTAAATATAGTTTTAACCTATCAGATACACCTTCACATAAATTAGGACGTTATAGCCACTCTTTATTATAGTTTTATCCTATCAGATACACCTTCACATAAATTAGGACGTTATAACCACTCTTTAAATATAGTTTTAACCTATCAGATATACCTTCACATGAATTAGGACGTTATAACCACTCTTTAAATATAGTTTTAATATATCAGATACACCTTCACATAAATTAGGACGTCATAGCCACTCTTTATTATAGGTTTAGCCTATCAGACACACCCTCACATAAATTAGGACGTTATAACCACTCTTTAAATATAGTTTTGATATATCAGATACAACTTCACAAAAATTAGGACGTTGTACACACTCTTTAAATATAATTTTAGCCTATCAGATACACCTTCACATAAATTAGGACGTTATAACCACTCTTTAAATATAGTTTTAGCCTATCAGATACACCCTCACTTAAATTAGGACGTTATAACCACTCTTTAAATATAGTTTTAGCCTATCAGGTACACCCTCACATAAATCAGGATGTTATAACCACTCTTTAAATATAGTTTTAGCCTATCAGATACACCTTCACATAAATTAGAACGTTATAACCACTCTTTAAATATAGTTTTAACCTATGAGATACACCTTCACATAAATTAGGACGTTATAAACACTCTTTAAATATAGTTTTAATATATCAGATACACCCTCACATAAATTATGACGTTATAACCACTCTTTAAATATAGTTTTAGCCTATCAGATACACCCTCACATAAATCAGGATGTTATAACCACTCTTTAAATATAGTTTTAGCCTATCAGATACACCTTCACATAAATTAGGACGTTATAGCCAATCTTTTAATATAGTTTTAGCCTATCAGATACACCCTCACTTAAATTAGGACGTTATAACCACTCTTTAAATATATTTTTAACCTATCAGATACAAGTTCACATAAATTAGGACGTTATAACCACTCTTTAAATATAGTTTTAGCCTTTCAGATACACCTTCACATAAATTAGAACGTTATAGCCACTCTTTAAATATAGTTTTAACCTATGAGATACACCTTCACATAAATTAGGACGTTATAAACACTCTTTAAATATCGTTTTAATATATCAGATACACCTTCACATAAATTAAGACGTTATAGCCATTCTTTAAATATAGTTTTAGCCTATCAGATACACCTTCACCTACAATAGGACGTCATAGCCACTCTTTAAATATAGTTTTAACCTATCAGATACACCTTCACATAAATTAGGACGTCATAGCCACTCTTTATTATAGTTTTAATATATCAGATACACCTTCACATAAATTAAGACGTTATAGCCACTCCTTAAATATAGTTTTAGCATATCAGATACACCTTCTAATAAATTAGAACGTTATAACCACTCTTTAAATATAGTTTTAACCTATCAGATACACCCTCACATAAATTAGGTGGTTATAGCCACTCTTTAAATATAGTTTTAACCTATCAGATACACCTTCACATAAATTAGGACGTTATAACCACTCTTTAAATATATATTTAACCTATCAGATACACCTTCACATAAATTAGGATGTTATAACCACTCTTTAAATATAGTTTTAGCCTATCAGATACACCTTCACATAAATTAGGACGTTATAACCACTCTTTAAATATAGTTTTAACCTATCAGATACACCTTCACATATATTAGGACGTTATAAACACTCTTTAAATATAGTTTTAGCCTATCATATACACCTTCACATAAATTTGGAAGTCATAGCCACTCTTTAAATATAGTTTTAGCCTATCAGATACACCTTCACATAAATTAGGACGTAATAACCACTCTTTAAATATATTTTAACATATCAGATACACCTTTACATAAATTAGGACGTTATAACCACTCTTTAAATATAGTTTTAGCCTATCAGATACACCTTCACATAAATTAGGACGTTAAAGTCACTCTTTAAATATAGTTTTAGCCTATCAGATACACCTTCACATAAATTAGGACGTCATAGCCTCTCTTTAAATATAGTTTTAACCTATCAGATACACCTTCACATAAATTAGGACATTATAACCACTCTTTAAATATATTTTTAGCCTATCAGATACACCTTCACATAAACTAGGACTTTATAACCACTCTTTAAATATAGTTTTAGCCTATCAGATACACCTTCACCTACAATAGGACGTCATAGCCACTCTTTATTATAGTTTTAATATATCAGATACACCTTCACATAAATTAAGACGTTATAGCCACTCTTTAAATATAGTTTTAGCATATCAGATACACCTTCTAATAAATTAGAACGTTATAACCACTCTTTAAATATAGTTTTAACATATCAGATACACCCTCACATAAATTAGGACGTTATAGCCACTCTTTAAATATAGTTTTAACCTATCAGATACACCTTCACATAAATTAGGACGTTATAGCCACTCTTTATTATAGTTTTAACCTATCAGATACACCTTCACATAAATTAGGACGTTATAACCACTCTTTAAATATAGTTTTAACCTATCAGATATACCTTCACATGAATTAGGACGTTATAACTACTCTTTAAATATAGTTTTAATATATCAGATACACCTTCACATAAATTAAGACGTCATAGCCACTCTTTATTATAGGTTTAGCCTATCAGATACACCCTCACATAAATTAGGACGTTATAACCACTCTTTTAATATAGTTTTGATATATCAGATACAACTTCACATAAATTAGGACGTTGTACACACTCTTTAAATATAATTTTAGCCTATCAGATACACCTTCACATAAATTAGGACGTTATAACCACTCTTAAATATAGTTTTAGCCTATTAGATACACCCTCACATAAATTAGGACGTTATAACCACTCTTTAAATATAGCTTTAGCCTATCAGATACACCTTCACATAAATTAGGACGTCATAGCCACTCTTTAAATATAGTTTTAACCTATCAGATACACCTTCACATAACTTAGGACGTTATAACCACTCTTTAAATATATTTTTAGCCTATCAGATACACCTTCACATAAATTAGGACGTTATAACCACTCTTTAAATATAGTTTTAGCCTATCAGATACACCTTCACATAAATTAAGACGTTATAGCCACTCTTTAAATATAGCTTTAGCCTATCAGATAAACCTTCACATAAATTAGAACGTTATAGCCACTCTTTAAATATAGTTTTAGCCTATCAGATACACCTTCACATAAATTAGGACGTCATAGCCACTCTTTAAATATAGTCTTAACCTATCAGTTACACCCTTACATAAATTAGGACGTTATAGCCACTCTTTATTATAGTTTTAACCTATCAGATACACCTTCACATAAATTAGGACGTTATAGCCACTCTTTAAATATAGTTTTAGCCTATCAGATACACCTTCACATGAATTAGGACGTTATAACCACTCTTTAAATATAGTTTTAGCCTATCAGATACACCTTCACATAAATTAGGACGTTATAGCCACTCTTTAAATATAGTTTTAGCCTATCAGATACACCTTCACATGAATTAGGACGTTATAACCACTCTTTAAATATAGTTTTAGCCTATCAGATACACCTTCTCATGAATTAGGACGTTATAACCACTCTTTAAATATAGTTTTAGCCTATCAGATACACCCTCACATAAATTAGGACGTTATAACCACTCTTTAAATATAGTTTTGATATATCAGATACAACTTCACATAAATTAGGACATCATATTTAGAGCACCCTCCTTGTATGTTACATCATATTTGGAGCACCCTCCTTGTATGTTACATCATATTTGGAGCACCCTTCTCGTATGTTACATCATATTTGGAGCACCCTCCTTGTATGTTACATCATATTTAGAGCACCCTCCTCGTATGTTACATCATATTAGGAGCACCCTCCTCGTATGCTACATCATATTTGGAGCACCCTCCTTGTATGTTACATCATATTTGGAGCACCCTCTTCGTATGTTACATCATATTTAGAGCACCCTCCTCATATGTTACATCGTATTTAGAGCACCCTCCTTGTATGTTACATCATATTTAGAGCACCCTCCTCGTATGTTACATCATATTTAGAGCACCCTCCTCGTATGTTACATCATATTTAGAGCACACTCCTCGTATGTTACATCATATTTGGAGCACCCTCCTCGTATGTTACATCATATTTAGAGCAGCCTCCTCGTATGTTACATCATATTTAGAGCACCCTCCTCGTATGTTACATCATATTTGGAGCACTCTCCTCGTATGTTACATCATATTTGGATCACTCTCCTCGTATGCTACATCATATTTGGAGCACCCTCCTCGTATGTTACATCATATTTAGAGCACCCTCCTCGTATGTTACATCATATTTAGAGCACCCTCCTCGTATGTTACATCATATTTGGAGCACCCTCCTTGTATGTTACATCATATTTGGAGCACCCTCCTCGTATGTTACATCATATTTAGAGCACCCTCCTTGTATGTTACATCATATTTGGAGCACCCTCCTTGTATGTTACATCATATTTAGAGCACCCTCCTCGTATGTTACATCATATTTAGAGCACCCTCGTATGTTACATCATATTTAGAGCACCCTCCTCGTATGTTACATCATATTTGGAGCACCCTCCTTGTATATTACATCATATTTAGAGCACCCTCATATGCTAAATCATATTTGGAGCACCCTCCTTGTATGTTACATCATATGTGGAGCACTCTCTTCGTATGTTACATCATATTTGAAGCACCCTGCTCGTATGTTACATCATATTTGGAGCACCCTCCTCGTATGTTACATCATATTTAGAGCACCCTCCTTGTATGTTACATCATATTTGGAGCACCCTCCTCGTAAATTACACCATATTTGGAGCACCCTCCTCGTATGTTACATCATATTTGGAGCACCCTCCTCGTATGTTACATCATATTTAGAGCACCCTCCTGATATGTTACATCATATTTAGAGCACCCTCCTTGTATGTTACATGATATTTGGAGCACCCTCCTCGTATATTACATCATATTTGGAGCACCCTCCTCGTATGTTACATCATATTTGGAGCACCCTCCTCGTATATTACATCATATTTAGAGCACCCTCCTCGTATGTTACATCATATTTGGAGCACCCTCCTTGTATGTTACATCATATTTAGAGCACCCTCGTATGTTACATCATATTTGGAGCACCCTCCTCGTATGTTACATCATATTTGGAGCACCCTCCTTGTATGTTACATCATATTTGGAGCACCCTCCTTGTATGTTACATCATATTTGGAGCACCCTCCTCGTATGTTACATCATATTTAGAGCACCCTCCTCGTATATTACATAAATTTGGAAGTCATAGCCACTCTTTAAATATATTTTTAGCCTATCAGATACACCTTCACATAAATTAGGACGTCATAGCCACTCTTTAAATATAGTTTTAACCTATCAAATACACCTTCACATAAATTAGGATGTTATAGCCACTCTTTAAATATAGTTTTGGCCTATCAAATACACCTTCACATAAATTAGGATGTTATAGCCACTCTTTAAATATAGTTTTAGCCTATCACATACACCTTCACATAAATTAGGACGTTATAAACACTCCTTAAATATAGTTTTAATATATCAGATACACCTTCACATAAATTAGGACGTTATAACCACTCTTTAAATATAGTTTTAGCCTATCAGATACACCTTCACATAAATTAGGACGTTATAGCCACTCTTTATATATAGTTTTAATATATCAGATACACCTTCACATAAATTAGGACGTCATAGCCACTCTTTATTATAGGTTTAGCCTATCAGACACACCCTCACATAAATTAGGACGTTATAACCACTCTTTAAATATAGTTTTGATATATCAGATACAACTTCACAAAAATTAGGACGTTGTACACACTCTTTAAATATAATTTTAGCCTATCAGATACACCTTCACATAAATTAGGACGTTATAACCACTCTTTAAATATAGTTTTAGCCTATCAGATACACCCTCACTTAAATTAGGACGTTATAACCACTCTTTAAATATAGTTTTAGCCTATCAGGTACACCCTCACATAAATCAGGATGTTATAACCACTCTTTAAATATAGTTTTAGCCTATCAGATACACCTTCACATAAATTAGAACGTTATAACCACTCTTTAAATATAGTTTTAACCTATGAGATACACCTTCACATAAATTAGGACGTTATAAACACTCTTTAAATATAGTTTTAATATATCAGATACACCCTCACATAAATTATGACGTTATAACCACTCTTTAAATATAGTTTTAGCCTATCAGATACACCCTCACATAAATCAGGATGTTATAACCACTCTTTAAATATAGTTTTAGCCTATCAGATACACCTTCACATAAATTAGGACGTTATAGCCAATCTTTTAATATAGTTTTAGCCTATCAGATACACCCTCACTTAAATTAGGACGTTATAACCACTCTTTAAATATATTTTTAACCTATCAGATACAAGTTCACATAAATTAGGACGTTATAACCACTCTTTAAATATAGTTTTAGCCTTTCAGATACACCTTCACATAAATTAGAACGTTATAGCCACTCTTTAAATATAGTTTTAACCTATGAGATACACCTTCACATAAATTAGGACGTTATAAACACTCTTTAAATATCGTTTTAATATATCAGATACACCTTCACATAAATTAAGACGTTATAGCCATTCTTTAAATATAGTTTTAGCCTATCAGATACACCTTCACCTACAATAGGACGTCATAGCCACTCTTTAAATATAGTTTTAACCTATCAGATACACCTTCACATAAATTAGGACGTCATAGCCACTCTTTATTATAGTTTTAATATATCAGATACACCTTCACATAAATTAAGACGTTATAGCCACTCTTTAAATATAGTTTTAGCATATCAGATACACCTTCTAATAAATTAGAACGTTATAACCACTCTTTAAATATAGTTTTAACCTATCAGATACACCCTCACATAAATTAGGTGGTTATAGCCACTCTTTAAATATAGTTTTAACCTATCAGATACACCTTCACATAAATTAGGACGTTATAACCACTCTTTAAATATATATTTAACCTATCAGATACACCTTCACATAAATTAGGATGTTATAACCACTCTTTAAATATAGTTTTAGCCTATCAGATACACCTTCACATAAATTAGGACGTTATAACCACTCTTTAAATATAGTTTTAACCTATCAGATACACCTTCACATATATTAGGACGTTATAAACACTCTTTAAATATAGTTTTAGCCTATCATATACACCTTCACATAAATTTGGAAGTCATAGCCACTCTTTAAATATAGTTTTAGCCTATCAGATACACCTTCACATAAATTAGGACGTAATAACCACTCTTTAAATATATTTTAACATATCAGATACACCTTTACATAAGTTAGGACGTTATAACCACTCTTTAAATATAGTTTTAGCCTATCAGATACACCTTCACATAAATTAGGACGTTAAAGTCACTCTTTAAATATAGTTTTAGCCTATCAGATACACCTTCACATAAATTAGGACGTCATAGCCTCTCTTTAAATATAGTTTTAACCTATCAGATACACCTTCACATAAATTAGGACATTATAACCACTCTTTAAATATATTTTTAGCCTATCAGATACACCTTCACATAAACTAGGACTTTATAACCACTCTTTAAATATAGTTTTAGCCTATCAGATACACCTTCACCTACAATAGGACGTCATAGCCACTCTTTATTATAGTTTTAATATATCAGATACACCTTCACATAAATTAAGACGTTATAGCCACTCTTTAAATATAGTTTTAGCATATCAGATACACCTTCTAATAAATTAGAACGTTATAACCACTCTTTAAATATAGTTTTAACATATCAGATACACCCTCACATAAATTAGGACGTTATAGCAACTCTTTAAATATAGTTTTAACCTATCAGATACACCTTCACATAAATTAGGACGTTATAGCCACTCTTTATTATAGTTTTAACCTATCAGATATACCTTCACATGAATTAGGACGTTATAACTACTCTTTAAATATAGTTTTAATATATCAGATACACCTTCACATAAATTAAGACGTCATAGCCACTCTTTATTATAGGTTTAGCCTATCAGATACACCCTCACATAAATTAGGACGTTATAACCACTCTTTAAATATAGTTTTGATATATCAGATACAACTTCACATAAATTAGGACGTTGTACACACTCTTTAAATATAATTTTAGCCTATCAGATACACCTTCACATAAATTAGGACGTTATAACCACTCTTAAATATAGTTTTAGCCTATTAGATACACCCTCACATAAATTAGGACGTTATAACCACTCTTTAAATATAGCTTTAGCCTATCAGATACACCTTCACATAAATTAGGACGTCATAGCCACTCTTTAAATATAGTTTTAACCTATCAGATACACCTTCACATAACTTAGGACGTTATAACCACTCTTTAAATATATTTTTAGCCTATCAGATACACCTTCACATAAATTAGGACGTTATAACCACTCTTTAAATATAGTTTTAGCCTATCAGATACACCTTCACATAAATTAAGACGTTATAGCCACTCTTTAAATATAGCTTTAGCCTATCAGATAAACCTTCACATAAATTAGAACGTTATAGCCACTCTTTAAATATAGTTTTAGCCTATCAGATACACCTTCACATAAATTAGGACGTCATAGCCACTCTTTAAATATAGTCTTAACCTATCAGTTACACCCTTACATAAATTAGGACGTTATAGCCACTCTTTATTATAGTTTTAACCTATCAGATACACCTTCACATAAATTAGGACGTTATAGCCACTCTTTAAATATAGTTTTAGCCTATCAGATACACCTTCACATGAATTAGGACGTTATAACCACTCTTTAAATATAGTTTTAGCCTATCAGATACACCTTCACATAAATTAGGACGTTATAGCCACTCTTTAAATATAGTTTTAGCCTATCAGATACACCTTCACATGAATTAGGACGTTATAACCACTCTTTAAATATAGTTTTAGCCTATCAGATACACCTTCACATGAATTAGGACGTTATAACCACTCTTTAAATATAGTTTTAGCCTATCAGATACACCCTCACATAAATTAGGACGTTATAACCACTCTTTAAATATAGTTTTGATATATCAGATACAACTTCACATAAATTAGGACATCATATTTAGAGCACCCTCCTTGTATGTTACATCATATTTGGAGCACCCTCCTTGTATGTTACATCATATTTGGAGCACCCTTCTCGTATGTTACATCATATTTGGAGCACCCTCCTTGTATGTTACATCATATTTAGAGCACCCTCCTCGTATGTTACATCATATTAGGAGCACCCTCCTCGTATGCTACATCATATTTGGAGCACCCTCCTTGTATGTTACATCATATTTGGAGCACCCTCTTCGTATGTTACATCATATTTAGAGCACCCTCCTCATATGTTACATCGTATTTAGAGCACCCTCCTTGTATGTTACATCATATTTAGAGCACCCTCCTCGTATGTTACATCATATTTAGAGCACCCTCCTCGTATGTTACATCATATTTAGAGCACACTCCTCGTATGTTACATCATATTTGGAGCACCCTCCTCGTATGTTACATCATATTTAGAGCAGCCTCCTCGTATGTTACATCATATTTAGAGCACCCTCCTCGTATGTTACATCATATTTGGAGCACTCTCCTCGTATGTTACATCATATTTGGAGCACTCTCCTCGTATGCTACATCATATTTGGAGCACCCTCCTCGTATGTTACATCATATTTAGAGCACCCTCCTCGTATGTTACATCATATTTAGAGCACCCTCCTCGTATGTTACATCATATTTGGAGCACCCTCCTTGTATGTTACATCATATTTGGAGCACCCTCCTCGTATGTTACATCATATTTAGAGCACCCTCCTTGTATGTTACATCATATTTGGAGCACCCTCCTTGTATGTTACATCATATTTAGAGCACCCTCCTCGTATGTTACATCATATTTAGAGCACCCTCGTATGTTACATCATATTTAGAGCACCCTCCTCGTATGTTACATCATATTTGGAGCACCCTCCTTGTATATTACATCATATTTAGAGCACCCTCATATGCTAAATCATATTTGGAGCACCCTCCTTGTATGTTACAACATATGTGGAGCACTCTCTTCGTATGTTACATCATATTTGAAGCACCCTGCTCGTATGTTACATCATATTTGGAGCACCCTCCTCGTATGTTACATCATATTTAGAGCACCCTCCTTGTATGTTACATCATATTTGGAGCACCCTCCTCGTATATTACACCATATTTGGAGCACCCTCCTCGTATGTTACATCATATTTGGAGCACCCTCCTCGTATGTTACATCATATTTAGAGCACCCTCCTGATATGTTACATCATATTTAGAGCACCCTCCTTGTATGTTACATGATATTTGGAGCACCCTCCTCGTATATTACATCATATTTGGAGCACCCTCCTCGTATGTTACATCATATTTGGAGCACCCTCCTCGTATATTACATCATATTTAGAGCACCCTCCTCGTATGTTACATCATATTTGGAGCACCCTCCTTGTATGTTACATCATATTTAGAGCACCCTCGTATGTTACATCATATTTGGAGCACCCTCCTCGTATGTTACATCATATTTGGAGCACCCTCCTTGTATGTTACATCATATTTGGAGCACCCTCCTTGTATGTTACATCATATTTGGAGCACCCTCCTCGTATGTTACATCATATTTAGAGCACCCTCCTCGTATATTACATAAATTTGGAAGTCATAGCCACTCTTTAAATATATTTTTAGCCTATCAGATACACCTTCACATAAATTAGGACGTCATAGCCACTCTTTAAATATAGTTTTAACCTATCAAATACACCTTCACATAAATTAGGATGTTATAGCCACTCTTTAAATATAGTTTTGGCCTATCAAATACACCTTCACATAAATTAGGATGTTATAGCCACTCTTTAAATATAGTTTTAGCCTATCACATACACCTTCACATAAATTAGGACGTTATAAACACTCCTTAAATATAGTTTTAATATATCAGATACACCTTCACATAAATTAGGACGTTATAACCACTCTTTAAATATAGTTTTAGCCTATCAGATACACCTTCACATAAATTAGGACGTTATAGCCACTCTTTATTATAGTTTTAACCTATCAGATACACCTTCACATAAATTAGGACGTTATAGCCACTCTTTAAATATAGTTTTAGCCTATCAGATACACCTTCACATGAATTAGGACGTTATAACCACTCTTTAAATATAGTTTTAGCCTATCAGATACACCCTCACATAAATTAGGACGTTATAACCACTCTTTAAATATAGTTTTGATATATCAGATACAACTTCACATAAATTAGGACATCATATTTAGAGCACCCTCCTTGTATGTTACATCATATTTGGAGCACCCTCCTTGTATGTTACATCATATTTGGAGCACCCTTCTCGTATGTTACATCATATTTGGAGCACCCTCCTTGTATGTTACATCATATTTAGAGCACCCTCCTCGTATGTTACATCATATTAGGAGCATCCTCCTCGTATGCTACATCATATTTGGAGCACCCTCCTTGTATGTTACATCATATTTGGAGCACCCTCCTCGTATGTTACATCATATTTAGAGCACCCTCCTCATATGTTACATCGTATTTAGAGCACCATCCTTGTATGTTACATCATATTTAGAGCACCCTCCTCGTATGTTACATCATATTTAGAGCACCCTCCTCGTATGTTACATCATATTTAGAGCACACTCCTCGTATGTTACATCATATTTGGAGCACCCTCCTCGTATATTACATCATATTTAGAGCACACTCCTCGTATGTTACATCATATTTAGAGCACCCTCCTCGTATGCTACATCATATTTAGAGCACCCTCCTCGTATGTTACATCATATTTGGAGCACCCTCCTCGTATGTTACATCATATTTGGAGCACCCTCCTCGTATGTTACATCATATTTAGAGCAGCCTCCTCGTATGTTACATCATATTTAGAGCACCCTCCTCGTATGTTACATCATATTTGGAGCACTCTCCTCGTATGTTACATCATATTTGGAGCACTCTCCTCGTATGCTACATCATATTTGGAGCACCCTCCTCGTATGTTACATCATATTTAGAGCACCCTCCTCGTATGTTACATCATATTTAGAGCACCCTCCTCGTATGTTACATCATATTTGGAGCACCCTCCTTGTATGTTACATCATATTTGGAGCACCCTCCTCGTATGTTACATCATATTTAGAGCACCCTCCTCGTATGTTACATCATATTTGGAGCACCCTCCTTGTATGTTACATCATATTTAGAGCACCCTCCTCGTATGTTACATCATATTTAGAGCACCCTCATATGTTACATCATATTTAGAGCACCTTCCTCGTATGTTACATCATATTTGGAGCACCCTCCTCGTATGTTACATCATATTTAGAGCACCCTCCTCGTATGTTACATCATATTTGGAGCACCCTCCTTGTATATTACATCATATTTAGAGCACCCTCATATGCTAAATCATATTTGGAGCACCCTCCTTGTATGTTACATCATATATGGAGCACTCTCTTCGTATGTTACATCATAGTTGAAGCACCCTGCTCGTATGTTACATCATATTTGGAGCACCCTCCTCGTATGTTACATCATATTTAGAGCACCCTCCTTGTATGTTACATCATATTTGGAGCACCCTCCTCGTATATTACACCATATTTGGAGCACCCTCCTCGTATGCTACATCATATTTGGAGCACCCTCCTCGTATGTTACATCATATTTAGAGCACCCTCCTGATATGTTACATCATATTTAGAGCACCCTCCTTGTATGTTACATGATATTTGGAGCACCCTCCTCGTATATTACATCATATTTGGAGCACCCTCCTCGTATGTTACATCATATTTGGAGCACCCTCCTCGTATATTACATTATATTTAGAGCACCCTCCTCGTATGTTACATCATATTTGGAGCACCCTCCTTGTATGTTACATCATATTTGGAGCACCCTCGTATGTTACATCATATTTGGAGCACCCTCCTCGTATGTTACATCATATTTGGAGCACCCTCCTTGTATGTTACATCATATTTAGAGCACCCTCCTCGTATATTACATAAATTTGGAAGTCATAGCCACTCTTTAAATATATTTTTAGCCTATCAGATACACCTTCACTTAAATTAGGACGTCATAGCCACTCTTTAAATATAGTTTTGGCCTATCAAATACACCTTCACATAAATTAGGATGTTATAGCCACTCTTTAAATATAGTTTTAGCCTATCACATACACCTTCACATAAATTAGGACGTTATAAACACTCCTTAAATATAGTTTTAATATATCAGATACACCTTCACAAAAATTAGGACGTTATAACCACTCTTTAAATATAGTTTTAGCCTATCAGATACACCTTCACATAAATTAGGACGTCATAGCCACTCTTTAAATATAGTTTTAGCCTATCAAATACACCTTCACATAAATTAGGATGTTATAGCCACTCTTTAAATATAGTTTTAGCCTATCACATACACCTTCACATAAATTAGGACGTCATAGCCACTCTTTAAATATAGTTTTAATATATCAGATACACCTTCACATAAATTAGAACGGTATAACCACTCTTTAAATATAGTTTTAAAATATCAGATACACCCTCACATAAATTAGGACGTTTTAGCCACTCTTTAAATATAGTTTTTATACATCAGATACACCTTCACATAAATTAGGACGTTACAGCCACTCTTTAAATATAGTTTTAATATATCAGATACAACTTCACATAAATTAGGACGGTATAACCACTCTTTAAATATAGTTTCAATATATCAGATACACCTTCACATAAATTAGGACGTTATAGCCACTCTTTAAATATAGTTTTAGCCTATCAGATACACCTTCACATAAATTAGGACGTTATAACCACTCCTTTAATATATTTTTTAAACTTCAGATACACCTTCACATAAATTAGGACGTTATAACCACTCTTTAAATATATTTGTTATACATCAGATACACCTTCACATAAATTAGGACGTTATAACCACTCTTTAAATATAGTTTTAAAACATCAGATACACCTTCACATAAATTAGGACGTTATAGCCACTCTTTAAATATAGTTTTAAAACATCAGATACACCTTCATACAATTTGATACGTTATGAGAAACGTTTGAAGATATCAAATGGTCAATCAGAAGCGGGCCGTAAATCGAGGGACAGAATATACAATGTCAAAAAGACGGACAAAGAGACAAACAATGATCTATTCAGAGAACCGAAGAATGAGCAACACGAAGTCAACTAAAAACCTGGGTGAACTTATGTTCTCCGGAAGGGTAATTGAGCAGTTGATGCTCCATTAGCGGTATCCGTCGCATTACGCTTGTTGAAAACGCGGTGATAAGTCATGAATGAGGAAAGGAACCGGATTGTGATTATACGACAAATATTCTATTACGTGTAACTAGTTAAACATATCAAATACACTTCCACGTAGTTTGATATGCGGTGACTACACTGGTTGACCGTTACGAAATATCTATTTCTCAAATTGCAATGGATCTTTACCCTTTTGCGTAGATTGTTTCTCTCCTCTATCAGGGGTCCGTGTAGCTCATCTTTTCATTGGTGGGGTCCATGTAGTTCATGTTTTTAGTTTTCTGTGTTGTGTTTTATTGATGGGGTCCGTGTAGCTCATCGTTTTATTGGTGGGGTCCATGTAGCTCATCGTTTTATTGGTGGGGTCCGTGTAGCTCATCTTTTTAGTTTTCTGTGTTGTGTTTTATTGGTGGGGTCCGTGTAGCTCATCTTTTTAGTTTTCTGTATTGTGTTTTATTGGTGGGGTCCGTGTAGCTCATCTTTTTAGTTTTCTGTGTTGTGTTTTATTGGTGAGGTCAGTGTAGCTCATCTTTTTAGTTTTCTGTGTTGTGTTTTATTGGTGGGGTCCGTGTAGCTCATCTTTTTAGTTTTCTGTGTTGTGTTTTATTGGTGGGGTCCGTGTAGCTCATCTTTTTAGTTTTCTGTGGTGTGTTTTATTGGTGAGGTCCGTGTAGCTCATCTTTTTTTTCTGTGTTGTGTTTTATTGGTGAGGTCCGTGTAGCTCATCTTTTTAGTTTTCTGTGGTGTGTTTTATTGGTGAGGTCCGTGTAGCTCATCTTTTTAGTTTTCTGTGGTGTGTTTTATTGGTGGGGTCCATGTAGCTCATCTTTTTAGTTTTCTGTGTTGTGTTTTATTGGTGAGGTCCGTGTTGCTCATCTTTTTAGTTTTCTGTGGTGTGTTTTATTGGTGAGGTCCGTGTAGCTCATCTTTTTAGTTTTCTGTGTTGTGTTTTATTGGTGAGGTCCGTGTTGCTCATCTTTTTAGTTTTCTGTGGTGTGTTTTATTGGTGAGGTCCGTGTTGCTCATCTTTTTAGTTTTCTGTGTTGTGTTTTATTGATGGGGTCCGTGTAGCTCATGTTTTATTGATGGGGTCCGTGTAGCTCATCTTTTTAGTTTTCTGTGTTGTGTTTTATTGGTGGGGTCCATATAGCTCATCTTTTTAGTTTTCTGTGGTGTGTTTTATTGATGGGATCCGTGTAGCTCATCTTTTTAGTTTTCTGTGTTGTGTTTAATTGGTGGGGTCCGTGTAGCTCATCTTTTTAGTTTTCTGTGTTATGTTTTATTGATGAGGTCCGTGTAGCTCATCGTTTTATTGGTGAGGTCCGTGTAGCTCATCGTTTTATTGGTGAGGTCCGTGTAGCTCATCTTTTTATTGGTGGGGTCCGTGTAGCTCATCTTTTTATTGGTGGGGTCCGTGTAGCTCATCGTTTTATTGGTGAGGTCCATGTAGCTCATCTTTTTATTGGTGGGGTCCGTGTAGCTCATCTTTTAATTGGTGGGGTCCGTGTAGCTCATCTTTTTATTGGTGGGGTCCGTGTAGCTCATCGTTTTATTGGTGAGGTCCGTGTAGCTCATCTTTTTAGTTTTCTGTGTTGTGTTTTATTGGTGGGGTCCGTGTAGCTCATCTTTTTAGTTTTCTGTGTTGTGTTTTATTGGTGGGGTCCGTGTAGCTCATCTTTTTAGTTTTCTATGTTGTGTTTTATTGGTGGGGTCCGTGTAGCTCATCGTTTTATTGGTGAGGTCCGTGTAGCTCATCATTTTATTGTTGAGGTCCGTGTAGCTCATCTTTTTATTGGTGGGGTCCGTGTAGCTCATCTTTTTATTGGTGGGGTCCGTGTAGCTCATCGTTTTATTGGTGAGGTCCATGTAGCTCATCGTTTTATTGGTGAGGTCCGTGTAGCTCATCTTTTTATTGGTGGGGTCCGTGTAGCTCATCTTTGTATTGGTGGGGTTCGTGTAGCTCATCCTTTTATTGGTGCGGTCCGTGTAGCTCATCGTTTTATTGGTGGGGTTGGTGTAGCTCATCTTTTTAGTTTTCTGTGTTGTGTTTTATTGGTGGGGTCCGTGTAGCTCATCTTTTTATTTTTCTGTGTTGTGTTTAATTGGAGGGGTCCGTGTAACTCATCTTTTTAGTTTTCTGTGTTATGTTTTATTGGTGGGGTCCATGTAGCTCATCGTTTTAGTTTTCTGTGTTGTGTTTTATTGATGGAGTCCGTGTAGCTCATCTTTTTAGTTTTCTGTGTTGCGTTTTATTGGTGGGGTCCGTGTAACTTATCTTTTTAGTTTTCTGTGTTATGTTTTATTGGTGGGGTCCGTGTAGCTCGTCGTTTTAGTTTTCTGTGTTGTGTTTTATTGGTGGTGTCCGTGTAGCTCATCGTTTTATTGATGGAGTCCGTGTAGCTCATCCTTTTAGTTTTCTGTGTTGTGTTTTATTGGTGGGGTCCGTGTAGCGCATCGTTTTATTGGTGGGGTCCGTGTAGCTCATCTTTTTAGTTTTCTGTGTTGTGTTTTATTGGTGGGGTCCGTATAGTTCATCATTTAATTGGTGGGGTCCGTGTAGCTCATCTTTTTAGTTTTCTGTGTTGTGTTTAATTGGAGGGGTCGTGTAGCTCATCTTTTTAGTTTTCTGTGTTGCGTTTTATTGGTGGGGTCCGTGTAACTCATCTTTTTAGTTTTCTGTGTTATGTTTTATTGGTGGGGTCCGTGTAGCTCATCTTTTTAGTTTTCTGTGTTGTATTTTATTGGTGGGGTCCGTGTAGCTCATCGTTTAATTGGTGGGGTCCGTGTAGCTCATCTTTTTAGTTTTCTGTGTTGTGTTTTATTGGTGGGGTCCGTGTAGCTCATCGTTTTATTGGTGGGGTCCGTGTAGCTCATC
The DNA here is from genome assembly GCA_963680875.1 of Bathymodiolus brooksi. NCBI lineage: Eukaryota > Metazoa > Mollusca > Bivalvia > Mytilida > Modiolidae > Bathymodiolus > Bathymodiolus brooksi. The sequence continues at coordinate 144,111,905 of OY804577.1, forward strand.
TTTTTAGTTTTCTGTGTTGTGTTTTATTTGTGGGGTCCGTGTAGCTCATCGTTTTATTGGTGGGGTTCGTGTAGCTCATCTTTTTAGTTTTCTGTGTCGTGTGTTATTGGTGGGGTCAGTGTAGCTCATCTTTTTAGTTTTCTGTGTTGTGTTTTATTGGTGGGGTCCGTGTAGCTCATCTTTTTAGTTTTCTGTGTTGTATTTTATTGGTGGGGTCCGTGTAGCTCATCGTTTAATTGGTGGGGTCCGTGTAGCTCATCTTTTTAGTTTTCTGTGTTGTGTTTTATTGGTGGGGTCCGTGTAGCTCATCGTTTTATTGGTGGGGTCCGTGTAGCTCATCTTTTTAGTTTTCTGTGTTGTGTTTTATTGGTGGGGTCCGTGTAGCTCATCGTTTTATTGGTGGGGTTCGTGTAGCTCATCTTTTTAGTTTTCTGTGTCGTGTGTTATTGGTGGGGTCAGTGTAGCTCATCTTTTTAGTTTTCTGTGTTGTGTTTTATTGGTGGGGTCCGTGTAGCTCATCGTTTTATTGGTGGGGTCCGTGTAGCTCATCTTTTTAGTTTTCTGTGTTGTGTTTTATTGGTGGGGTCCGTGTAGCTCATCGTTTTATTGGTGGGGTCCGTGTAGCTCATCTTTTTAGTTTTCTGTGTTGTGTTTTGTTGGTGGGATCCGTGTAGCCCATCTTTTTAGTTTTCTGTGTTGTGTTTTATTGGTGGGGTTCGTGTAACTCATCTTTTTAGCTTTCTGTGTTGTGTTTTATTGGTGGGGTCAGTGTAGCTCATCTTTTAATTGGTGGGATCCGTTTAGCTCATCTTTTTATTGGTAGGGTCCGTGTAGCTCATCGTTTTATTGATGGGGTCGTGTAGCTCATCGTTTTATTGGTGGGGTCCGTGTAGCTCATCGTTTTATTGGTGGGGTCCGTGTAGCTCATCTTTTTATTGGTGGGGTCCGTGTATCTCATCTTTTTATTGGTCGGGTCCGTGTAGCTCACCGTTTTATTGGTTGGGTCCGTGTAGCTCATCTTTTTATTGGTGGGGTCCGTGTAGCTCATCTTTTTAGTTTTCTGTGTTATGTTTTATTGGTGGGGTCCGTGTAGCTCATCTTTTTAGTTTTCTGTGTTGTGTTTTATTGGTGGGGTCCGTGTAACTCATCTTTTTAGTTTTCTGTGTTATGTTTTATTGGTGGGGTCCGTGTAGCTCATCTTTTTAGTTTTCTGTGTTGTGTTTTATTGGTGGGGTCCGCGTAGCTCATCGTTTAATTGGTGGGGTCCGTGTAGCTCATCTTTTTAGTTTTCTGTGTTGTGTTTTATTGGTGGGGTCCGTGTAGCTCATCGTTTTATTGGTGGGGTCCATGTAGCTCATCTTTTTAGTTTTCAGTGTTGTGTTTTATTGGTAGGGTCGTGTAGCTCATCTTTTTAGTTTTCTGTGTTGTGTTTTGTTGGTGGGGTCCGTGTAGCTCATCTTTTTAGTTTTCAGTGTTGTGTTTTATTGGTAGGGTCGTGTAGCTCATCTTTTTAGTTTTCTGTGTTGTGTTTTGTTGGTGAGGTCCGTGTAGCTCATCTTTTTAGTTTTCTGTGTTGTGTTTTATTGGTGGGGTCCGTGTAGCTCATCTTTTTATTGGTGGGTTCCGTTTAGCTCATCTTTTTATTGGTAGGGTCCGTGTAGCTCATCGTTTTATTGATGGGGTCCGTGTAGCTCATCGTTTTATTGGTGGGGTCCGTGTAGGTCATCGTTTTACTGGTGGGGTCCGTGTAGCTCATCTTTTTAGTTTTCTGTGTTGTGTTTTATTGGTGGGGTCCGTGTAGCTCATCGTTTTAGTTTTCTGTGTTGTGTTTTATTGGTGGGGTCCGTGTAGCTCATCGTTTTATTTGGTGGGGTCCGTGTAGCTCATCTTTTTAGTTTTCTGTGTTGTGTTTTATTGGTGGGGTCCGTGTAGCTCATCGTTTTATTGGTGGGGTCCGTGTAGCTCATCTTTTTAGTTTTCTGTGTTGTGTTTTATTGGTGGGGTCCATGTAGCTCATCTTTTTAGTTTTCAGTGTTGTGTTTTATTGGTGGGGTCCGTGTAGCTCATCTTTTTAGTTTTCTGTGTTGTGTTTTGTTGGTGGGATCCGTGTAGCCCATCTTTTTAGTTTTCTGTGTTGTGTTTTATTGGTGGGGTTCGTGTAACTCATCTTTTTAGCTTTCTGTGTTGTGTTTTATTGGTGGGGTCCGTGTAGCTCATCTTTTAATTGGTGGGATTCGTTTAGCTCATCTTTTTATTGGTAGGGTCCGTGTAGCTCATCGTTTTATTGATGGGGTCCGTGTAGCTCATCGTTTTATTGGTGGGGTCCGTGTAGCTCATCGTTTTATTGGTGGGGTCCGTGTAGCTCATCTTTTTATTGGTGGGGTCCGTGTAGCTCATCTTTTTATTGGTCGGGTCCGTGTAGCTCACCGTTTTATTGGTTGGGTCCGTGTAGCTCATCTTTTTATTGGTGGGGTCCGTGTAGCTCATCTTTTTAGTTTTCTGTGTTATGTTTTATTGGTGGGGTCCGTGTAGCTCATCTTTTTAGTTTTCTGTGTTGTGTTTTATTGGTGGGGTTCGTGTAGCTCATCTTTTTAGTTTTCTGTGTCGTGTGTTATTGGTGGGGTCAGTGTAGCTCATCTTTTTAGTTTTCTGTGTTGTGTTTTATTGGTGGGGTCCGTGTAGCTCATCTTTTTAGTTTTCTGTGTTGTATTTTATTGGTGGGGTCCGTGTAGCTCATCGTTTAATTGGTGGGGTCCGCGTAGCTCATCTTTTTAGTTTTCTGTGTTGTGTTTTATTGGTGGGGTCCGTGTAGCTCATCGTTTTATTGGTGGGGTCCGTGTAGCTCATCTTTTTAGTTTTCTGTGTTGTGTTTTATTGGTGGGGTCCGTGTAGCTCATCGTTTTATTGGTGGGGTTCGTGTAGCTCATCTTTTTAGTTTTCTGTGTCGTGTGTTATTGGTGGGGTCAGTGTAGCTCATCTTTTTAGTTTTCTGTGTTGTGTTTTATTGGTGGGGTCCGTGTAGCTCATCGTTTTATTGGTGGGGTCCGTGTAGCTCATCTTTTTAGTTTTCTGTGTTGTGTTTTATTGGTGGGGTCCGTGTAGCTCATCGTTTTATTGGTGGGGTTCGTGTAGCTCATCTTTTTAGTTTTCTGTGTTGTGTTTTGTTGGTGGGATCCGTGTAGACCATCTTTTTAGTTTTCTGTGTTGTGTTTTATTGGTGGGGTTCGTGTAACTCATCTTTTTAGCTTTCTGTGTTGTGTTTTATTGGTGGGGTCCGTGTAGCTCATCTTTTAATTGGTGGGATCCGTTTAGCTCATCTTTTTATTGGTAGGGTCCGTGTAGCTCATCGTTTTATTGATGGGGTCCGTGTAGCTCATCGTTTTATTGGTGGGGTCCGTGTAGCTCATCGTTTTATTGGTGGGGTCCGTGTAGCTCATCTTTTTATTGGTGGGGTCCGTGTAGCTCATCTTTTTATTGGTCGGGTCCGTGTAGCTCACCGTTTTATTGGTTGGGTCCGTGTAGCTCATCTTTTTATTGGTGGGGTCCGTGTAGCTCATCTTTTTAGTTTTCTGTGTTATGTTTTATTGGTGGGGTCCGTGTAGCTCATCTTTTTAGTTTTCTGTGTTGTGTTTTATTGGTGGGGTCCGTGTAACTCATCTGTTTAGTTTTCTGTGTTATGTTTTATTGGTGGGGTCCGTGTAGCTCATCTTTTTAGTTTTCTGTGTTGTGTTTTATTGGTGGGGTCCGCGTAGCTCATCGTTTAATTGGTGGGGTCCGTGTAGCTCATTTTTTTAGTTTTCTGTGTTGTGTTTTATTGGTGGGGTCCGTGTAGCTCATCGTTTTATTGGTGGGGTCCATGTAGCTCATCTTTTTAGTTTTCAGTGTTGTGTTTTATTGGTAGGGTCGTGTAGCTCATCTTTTTAGTTTTCTGTGTTGTGTTTTGTTGGTGGGGTCCGTGTAGCTCATCTTTTTAGTTTTCAGTGTTGTGCTTTATTGGTAGGGTCGTGTAGCTCATCTTTTTAGTTTTCTGTGTTGTGTTTTGTTGGTGAGGTCCGTGTAGCTCATCTTTTTAGTTTTCTGTGTTGTGTTTTATTGGTGGGGTTCGTGTAGCTCATCTTTTTAGTTTTCTGTGTTGTGTTTTATTGGTGGGGTCCGTGTAGCTCATCTTTTTATTGGTGGGGTCCGTGTAGCTCATCTTTTTATTGGTCGGGTCCGTGTAGCTCACCGTTTTATTGGTTGGGTCCGTGTAGCTCATCTTTTTATTGGTGGGGTCCGTGTAGCTCATCTTTTTAGTTTTCTGTGTTATGTTTTATTGGTGGGGTCCGTGTAGCTCATCTTTTTAGTTTTCTGTGTTGTGTTTTATTGGTGGGGTCCGTGTAACTCATCTTTTTAGTTTTCTGTGTTATGTTTTATTGGTGGGGTCCGTGTAGCTCATCTTTTTAGTTTTCTGTGTTGTGTTTTATTGGTGGGGTCCGCGTAGCTCATCGTTTAATTGGTGGGGTCCGTGTAGCTCATCTTTTTAGTTTTCTGTGTTGTGTTTTATTGGTGGGGTCCGTGTAGCTCATCGTTTTATTGGTGGGGTCCATGTAGCTCATCTTTTTAGTTTTCAGTGTTGTGTTTTATTGGTAGGGTCGTGTAGCTCATCTTTTTAGTTTTCTGTGTTGTGTTTTGCTGGTGGGGTCCGTGTAGCTCATCTTTTTAGTTTTCAATGTTGTGTTTTATTGGTAGGGTCGTGTAGCTCATCTTTTTAGTTTTCTGTGTTGTGTTTTGTTGGTGAGGTCCGTGTAGCTCATCTTTTTAGTTTTCTGTGTTGTGTTTTATTGGTGGGGTTCGTGTAGCTCATCTTTTTAGTTTTCTGTGTTGTGTTTTATTGGTGGGGTCCGTGTAGCTCATCTTTTTATTGGTGGGTTCCGTTTAGCTCATCTTTTTATTGGTAGGGTCCGTGTAGCTCATCGTTTTATTGATGGGGTCCGTGTAGCTCATCGTTTTATTGGTGGGGTCCGTGTAGCTCATCGTTTTATTGGTGGGGTCCGTGTAGCTCATCTTTTTAGTTTTCTGTGTTGTGTTTTATTGTTGGGGTCCGTGTAGCTCATCGTTTTAGTTTTCTGTGTTGTGTTTTATTGGTGGGGTCCGTGTAGCTCATCGTTTTATTGGTGGGGTCCGTGTAGCTCATCTTTTTAGTTTTCTGTGTTGTGTTTTATTGGTGGGGTCCGTGTAGCTCATCGTTTTTTTGGTGGGGTCCGTGTAGCTCATCTTTTTAGTTTTCTGTGTTGTGTTTTATTGGTGGGGTCCATGTAGCTCATCTTTTTAGTTTTCAGTGTTGTGTTTTATTGGTGGGGTCCGTGTAGCTCATCTTTTTAGTTTTCTGTGTTGTGTTTTGTTGGTGGGATCCGTGTAGCCCATCTTTTTAGTTTTCTGTGTTGTGTTTTATTGGTGGGGTTCGTGTAACTCATCTTTTTAGCTTTCTGTGTTGTGTTTTATTGGTGGGGTCCGTGTAGCTCATCTTTTAATTGGTGGGATCCGTTTAGCTCATCTTTTTATTGGTAGGGTCCGTGTAGCTCATCGTTTTATTGATGGGGTCCGTGTAGCTCATCGTTTTATTGGTGGGGTCCGTGTAGCTCATCGTTTTATTGGTGGGGTCCGTGTAGCTCATCTTTTTATTGGTGGGGTCCGTGTAGCTCATCTTTTTATTGGTCGGGTCCGTGTAGCTCACCGTTTTATTGGTTGGGTCCGTGTAGCTAATCTTTTTATTGGTGGGGTCCGTGTAGCTCATCTTTTTAGTTTTCTGTGTTATGTTTTATTGGTGGGGTCCGTGTAGCTCATCTTTTTAGTTTTCTGTGTTGTGTTTTATTGGTGGGGTTCGTGTAGCTCATCTTTTTAGTTTTCTGTGTCGTGTGTTATTGGTGGGGTCAGTGTAGCTCATCTTTTTAGTTTTCTGTGTTGTGTTTTATTGGTGGGGTCCGTGTAGCTCATCTTTTTAGTTTTCTGTGTTGTATTTTATTGGTGGGGTCCGTGTAGCTCATCGTTTAATTGGTGGGGTCCGTGTAGCTCATCTTTTTAGTTTTCTGTGTTGTGTTTTATTGGTGGGGTCCGTGTAGCTCATCTTTTTATTGGTGGGTTCCGTTTAGCTCATCTTTTTATTGGTAGGGTCCGTGTAGCTCATCGTTTTATTGATGGGGTCCGTGTAGCTCATCGTTTTATTGGTGGGGTCCGTGTAGGTCATCGTTTTACTGGTGGGGTCCGTGTAGCTCATCTTTTTAGTTTTCTGTGTTGTGTTTTATTGGTGGGGTCCGTGTAGCTCATCGTTTTAGTTTTCTGTGTTGTGTTTTATTGGTGGGGTCCGTGTAGCTCATCGTTTTATTGGTGGGGTCCGTGTAGCTCATCTTTTTAGTTTTCTGTGTTGTTTTTTATTGGTGGGGTCCGTGTAGCTCATCGTTTTATTGGTGGGGTCCGTGTAGCTCATCTTTTTAGTTTTCTGTGTTGTGTTTTATTGGTGGGGTCCATGTAGCTCATCTTTTTAGTTTTCAGTGTTGTGTTTTATTGGTGGGGTCCGTGTAGCTCATCTTTTTAGTTTTCTGTGTTGTGTTTTGTTGGTGGGATCCGTGTAGCCCATCTTTTTAGTTTTCTGTGTTGTGTTTTATTGGTGGGGTTCGTGTAACTCATCTTTTTAGCTTTCTGTGTTGTGTTTTATTGGTGGGGTCCGTGTAGCTCATCTTTTAATTGGTGGGATCCGTTTAGCTCATCTTTTTATTGGTAGGGTCCGTGTAGCTCATCGTTTTATTGATGGGGTCCGTGTAGCTCATCGTTTTATTGGTGGGGTCCGTGTAGCTCATCGTTTTATTGGTGGGGTCCGTGTAGCTCATCTTTTTATTGGTGGGGTCCGTGTAGCTCATCTTTTTATTGGTCGGGTCCGTGTAGCTCACCGTTTTATTGGTTGGGTCCGTGTAGCTCATCTTTTTATTGGTGGGGTCCGTGTAGCTCATCTTTTTAGTTTTCTGTGTTATGTTTTATTGGTGGGGTCCGTGTAGCTCATCTTTTTAGTTTTCTGTGTTGTGTTTTATTGGTGGGGTTCGTGTAGCTCATCTTTTTAGTTTTCTGTGTCGTGTGTTATTGGTGGGGTCAGTGTAGCTCATCTTTTTAGTTTTCTGTGTTGTGTTTTATTGGTGGGGTCCGTGTAGCTCATCTTTTTAGTTTTCTGTGTTGTATTTTATTGGTGGGGTCCGTGTAGCTCATCGTTTAATTGGTGGGGTCCGCGTAGCTCATCTTTTTAGTTTTCTGTGTTGTGTTTTATTGGTGGGGTCCGTGTAGCTCATCGTTTTATTGGTGGGGTCCGTGTAGCTCATCTTTTTAGTTTTCTGTGTTGTGTTTTATTGGTGGGGTCCGTGTAGCTCATCGTTTTATTGGTGGGGTTCGTGTAGCTCATCTTTTTAGTTTTCTGTGTCGTGTGTTATTGGTGGGGTCAGTGTAGCTCATCTTTTTAGTTTTCTGTGTTGTGTTTTATTGGTGGGGTCCGTGTAGCTCATCGTTTTATTGGTGGGGTCCGTGTAGCTCATCTTTTTAGTTTTCTGTGTTGTGTTTTATTGGTGGGGTCCGTGTAGCTCATCGTTTTATTGGTGGGGTCCGTGTAGCTCATCTTTTTAGTTTTCTGTGTTGTGTTTTGTTGGTGGGATCCGTGTAGCCCATCTTTTTAGTTTTCTGTGTTGTGTTTTATTGGTGGGGTTCGTGTAACTCATCTTTTTAGCTTTCTGTGTTGTGTTTTATTGGTGGGGTCCGTGTAGCTCATCTTTTAATTGGTGGGATCCGTTTAGCTCATCTTTTTATTGGTAGGGTCCGTGTAGCTCATCGTTTTATTGATGGGGTCCGTGTAGCTCATCGTTTTATTGGTGGGGTCCGTGTAGCTCATCGTTTTATTGGTGGGGTCCGTGTAGCTCATCTTTTTATTGGTGGGGTCCGTGTAGCTCATCTTTTTATTGGTCGGGTCCGTGTAGCTCACCGTTTTATTGGTTGGGTCCGTGTAGCTCATCTTTTTATTGGTGGGGTCCGTGTAGCTCATCTTTTTAGTTTTCTGTGTTATGTTTTATTGGTGGGGTCCGTGTAGCTCATCTTTTTAGTTTTCTGTGTTGTGTTTTATTGGTGGGGTCCGTGTAACTCATCTTTTTAGTTTTCTGTGTTATGTTTTATTGGTGGGGTCCGTGTAGCTCATCTTTTTAGTTTTCTGTGTTGTGTTTTATTGGTGGGGTCCGCGTAGCTCATCGTTTAATTGGTGGGGTCCGTGTAGCTCATCTTTTTAGTTTTCTGTGTTGTGTTTTATTGGTGGGGTCCGTGTAGCTCATCGTTTTATTGGTGGGGTCCATGTAGCTCATCTTTTTAGTTTTCAGTGTTGTGTTTTATTGGTAGGGTCGTGTAGCTCATCTTTTTAGTTTTCTGTGTTGTGTTTTGTTGGTGGGGTCCGTGTAGCTCATCTTTTTAGTTTTCAGTGTTGTGTTTTATTGGTAGGGTCGTGTAGCTCATCTTTTTAGTTTTCTGTGTTGTGTTTTGTTGGTGAGGTCCGTGTAGCTCATCTTTTTAGTTTTCTGTGTTGTGTTTTATTGGTGGGGTTCGTGTAGCTCATCTTTTTAGTTTTCTGTGTTGTGTTTTATTGGTGGGGTCCGTGTAGCTCATCTTTTTATTGGTGGGTTCCGTTTAGCTCATCTTTTTATTGGTAGGGTACGTGTAGCTCATCGTTTTATTGATGGGGTCCGTGTAGCTCATCGTTTTATTGGTGGGGTCCGTGTAGCTCATCGTTTTATTGGTGGGGTCCGTGTAGCTCATCTTTTTAGTTTTCTGTGTTGTGTTTTATTGTTGGGGTCCGTGTAGCTCATCGTTTTAGTTTTCTGTGTTGTGTTTTATTGGTGGGGTCCGTGTAGCTCATCGTTTTATTGGTGGGGTCCGTGTAGCTCATCTTTTTAGTTTTCTGTGTTGTGTTTTATTGGTGGGGTCCGTGTAGCTCATCGTTTTTTTGGTGGGGTCCGTGTAGCTCATCTTTTTAGTTTTCTGTGTTGTGTTTTATTGGTGGGGTCCATGTAGCTCATCTTTTTAGTTTTCAGTGTTGTGTTTTATTGGTGGGGTCCGTGTAGCTCATCTTTTTAGTTTTCTGTGTTGTGTTTTGTTGGTGGGATCCGTGTAGCCCATCTTTTAAGTTTTCTGTGTTGTGTTTTATTGGTGGGGTTCGTGTAACTCATCTTTTTAGCTTTCTGTGTTGTGTTTTATTGGTGGGGTCCGTGTAGCTCATCTTTTAATTGGTGGGATACGTTTAGCTCATCTTTTTATTGGTAGGGTCCGTGTAGCTCATCGTTTTATTGATGGGGTCCGTGTAGCTCATCGTTTTATTGGTGGGGTCCGTGTAGCTCATCGTTTTATTGGTGGGGTCCGTGTAGCTCATCTTTTTATTGGTGGGGTCCGTGTAGCTCATCTTTTTATTGGTCGGGTCCGTGTAGCTCACCGTTTTATTGGTTGGGTCCGTGTAGCTCATCTTTTTATTGGTGGGGTCCGTGTAGCTCATCTTTTTAGTTTTCTGTGTTATGTTTTATTGGTGGGGTCCGTGTAGCTCATCTTTTTAGTTTTCTGTGTTGTATTTTATTGGTGGGGTTCGTGTAGCTCATCTTTTTAGTTTTTTGTGTCGTGTGTTATTGGTGGGGTCAGTGTAGCTCATCTTTTTAGTTTTCTGTGTTGTGTTTTATTGGTGGGGTCCGTGTAGCTCATCTTTTTAGTTTTCTGTGTTGTATTTTATTGGTGGGGTCCGTGTAGCTCATCGTTTAATTGGTGGGGTCCGTGTAGCTCATCTTTTTAGTTTTCTGTGTTGTGTTTTATTGGTGGGGTCCGTGTAACTCATCTTTTTAGTTTTCTGTGTTATGTTTTATTGGTGGGGTCCGTGTAGCTCATCTTTTTAGTTTTCTGTGTTGTGTTTTATTGGTGGGGTCCGCGTAGCTCATCGTTTAATTGGTGGGGTCCGTGTAGCTCATCTTTTTAGTTTTCTGTGTTGTGTTTTATTGGTGGGGTCCGTGTAGCTCATCGTTTTATTGGTGGGGTCCATGTAGCTCATCTTTTTAGTTTTCAGTGTTGTGTTTTATTGGTAGGGTCGTGTAGCTCATCTTTTTAGTTTTCTGTGTTGTGTTTTGCTGGTGGGGTCCGTGTAGCTCATCTTTTTAGTTTTCAATGTTGTGTTTTATTGGTAGGGTCGTGTAGCTCATCTTTTTAGTTTTCTGTGTTGTGTTTTGTTGGTGAGGTCCGTGTAGCTCATCTTTTTAGTTTTCTGTGTTGTGTTTTATTGGTGGGGTTCGTGTAGCTCATCTTTTTAGTTTTCTGTGTTGTGTTTTATTGGTGGGGTCCGTGTAGCTCATCTTTTTATTGGTGGGTTCCGTTTAGCTCATCTTTTTATTGGTAGGGTCCGTGTAGCTCATCGTTTTATTGATGGGGTCCGTGTAGCTCATCGTTTTATTGGTGGGGTCCGTGTAGCTCATCGTTTTATTGGTGGGGTCCGTGTAGCTCATCTTTTTAGTTTTCTGTGTTGTGTTTTATTGTTGGGGTCCGTGTAGCTCATCGTTTTAGTTTTCTGTGTTGTGTTTTATTGGTGGGGTCCGTGTAGCTCATCGTTTTATTGGTGGGGTCCGTGTAGCTCATCTTTTTAGTTTTCTGTGTTGTGTTTTATTGGTGGGGTCCGTGTAGCTCATCGTTTTTTTGGTGGGGTCCGTGTAGCTCATCTTTTTAGTTTTCTGTGTTGTGTTTTATTGGTGGGGTCCATGTAGCTCATCTTTTTAGTTTTCAGTGTTGTGTTTTATTGGTGGGGTCCGTGTAGCTCATCTTTTTAGTTTTCTGTGTTGTGTTTTGTTGGTGGGATCCGTGTAGCCCATCTTTTTAGTTTTCTGTGTTGTGTTTTATTGGTGGGGTTCGTGTAACTCATCTTTTTAGCTTTCTGTGTTGTGTTTTATTGGTGGGGTCCGTGTAGCTCATCTTTTAATTGGTGGGATCCGTTTAGCTCATCTTTTTATTGGTAGGGTCCGTGTAGCTCATCGTTTTATTGATGGGGTCCGTGTAGCTCATCGTTTTATTGGTGGGGTCCGTGTAGCTCATCGTTTTATTGGTGGGGTCCGTGTAGCTCATCTTTTTATTGGTGAGGTCCGTGTAGCTCATCTTTTTATTGGTCGGGTCCGTGTAGCTCACCGTTTTATTGGTTGGGTCCGTGTAGCTAATCTTTTTATTGGTGGGGTCCGTGTAGCTCATCTTTTTAGTTTTCTGTGTTATGTTTTATTGGTGGGGTCCGTGTAGCTCATCTTTTTAGTTTTCTGTGTTGTGTTTTATTGGTGGGGTTCGTGTAGCTCATCTTTTTAGTTTTCTGTGTCGTGTGTTATTGGTGGGGTCAGTGTAGCTCATCTTTTTAGTTTTCTGTGTTGTGTTTTATTGGTGGGGTCCGTGTAGCTCATCTTTTTAGTTTTCTGTGTTGTATTTTATTGGTGGGGTCCGTGTAGCTCATCGTTTAATTGGTGGGGTCCGTGTAGCTCATCTTTTTAGTTTTCTGTGTTGTGTTTTATTGGTGGGGTCCGTGTAGCTCATCTTTTTATTGGTGGGTTCCGTTTAGCTCATCTTTTTATTGGTAGGGTCCGTGTAGCTCATCGTTTTATTGATGGGGTCCGTGTAGCTCATCGTTTTATTGGTGGGGTCCGTGTAGGTCATCGTTTTACTGGTGGGGTCCGTGTAGCTCATCTTTTTAGTTTTCTGTGTTGTGTTTTATTGGTGGGGTCCGTGTAGCTCATCGTTTTAGTTTTCTGTGTTGTGTTTTATTGGTGGGGTCCGTGTAGCTCATCGTTTTATTGGTGGGGTCCGTGTAGCTCATCTTTTTAGTTTTCTGTGTTGTTTTTTATTGGTGGGGTCCGTGTAGCTCATCGTTTTATTGGTGGGGTCCGTGTAGCTCATCTTTTTAGTTTTCTGTGTTGTGTTTTATTGGTGGGGTCCATGTAGCTCATCTTTTTAGTTTTCAGTGTTGTGTTTTATTGGTGGGGTCCGTGTAGCTCATCTTTTTAGTTTTCTGTGTTGTGTTTTGTTGGTGGGATCCGTGTAGCCCATCTTTTTAGTTTTCTGTGTTGTGTTTTATTGGTGGGGTTCGTGTAACTCATCTTTTTAGCTTTCTGTGTTGTGTTTTATTGGTGGGGTCCGTGTAGCTCATCTTTTAATTGGTGGGATCCGTTTAGCTCATCTTTTTATTGGTAGGGTCCGTGTAGCTCATCGTTTTATTGATGGGGTCCGTGTAGCTCATCGTTTTATTGGTGGGGTCCGTGTAGCTCATCGTTTTATTGGTGGGGTCCGTGTAGCTCATCTTTTTATTGGTGGGGTCCGTGTAGCTCATCTTTTTATTGGTCGGGTCCGTGTAGCTCACCGTTTTATTGGTTGGGTCCGTGTAGCTCATCTTTTTATTGGTGGGGTCCGTGTAGCTCATCTTTTTAGTTTTCTGTGTTATGTTTTATTGGTGGGGTCCGTGTAGCTCATCTTTTTAGTTTTCTGTGTTGTGTTTTATTGGTGGGGTTCGTGTAGCTCATCTTTTTAGTTTTCTGTGTCGTGTGTTATTGGTGGGGTCAGTGTAGCTCATCTTTTTAGTTTTCTGTGTTGTGTTTTATTGGTGGGGTCCGTGTAGCTCATCTTTTTAGTTTTCTGTGTTGTATTTTATTGGTGGGGTCCGTGTAGCTCATCGTTTAATTGGTGGGGTCCGCGTAGCTCATCTTTTTAGTTTTCTGTGTTGTGTTTTATTGGTGGGGTCCGTGTAGCTCATCGTTTTATTGGTGGGGTCCGTGTAGCTCATCTTTTTAGTTTTCTGTGTTGTGTTTTATTGGTGGGGTCCGTGTAGCTCATCGTTTTATTGGTGGGGTTCGTGTAGCTCATCTTTTTAGTTTTCTGTGTCGTGTGTTATTGGTGGGGTCAGTGTAGCTCATCTTTTTAGTTTTCTGTGTTGTGTTTTATTGGTGGGGTCCGTGTAGCTCATCGTTTTATTGGTGGGGTCCGTGTAGCTCATCTTTTTAGTTTTCTGTGTTGTGTTTTATTGGTGGGGTCCGTGTAGCTCATCGTTTTATTGGTGGGGTCCGTGTAGCTCATCTTTTTAGTTTTCTGTGTTGTGTTTTGTTGGTGGGATCCGTGTAGCCCATCTTTTTAGTTTTCTGTGTTGTGTTTTATTGGTGGGGTTCGTGTAACTCATCTTTTTAGCTTTCTGTGTTGTGTTTTATTGGTGGGGTCCGTGTAGCTCATCTTTTAATTGGTGGGATCCGTTTAGCTCATCTTTTTATTGGTAGGGTCCGTGTAGCTCATCGTTTTATTGATGGGGTCCGTGTAGCTCATCGTTTTATTGGTGGGGTCCGTGTAGCTCATCGTTTTATTGGTGGGGTCCGTGTAGCTCATCTTTTTATTGGTGGGGTCCGTGTAGCTCATCTTTTTATTGGTCGGGTCCGTGTAGCTCACCGTTTTATTGGTTGGGTCCGTGTAGCTCATCTTTTTATTGGTGGGGTCCGTGTAGCTCATCTTTTTAGTTTTCTGTGTTATGTTTTATTGGTGGGGTCCGTGTAGCTCATCTTTTTAGTTTTCTGTGTTGTGTTTTATTGGTGGGGTCCGTGTAACTCATCTTTTTAGTTTTCTGTGTTATGTTTTATTGGTGGGGTCCGTGTAGCTCATCTTTTTAGTTTTCTGTGTTGTGTTTTATTGGTGGGGTCCGCGTAGCTCATCGTTTAATTGGTGGGGTCCGTGTAGCTCATCTTTTTAGTTTTCTGTGTTGTGTTTTATTGGTGGGGTCCGTGTAGCTCATCGTTTTATTGGTGGGGTCCATGTAGCTCATCTTTTTAGTTTTCAGTGTTGTGTTTTATTGGTAGGGTCGTGTAGCTCATCTTTTTAGTTTTCTGTGTTGTGTTTTGTTGGTGGGGTCCGTGTAGCTCATCTTTTTAGTTTTCAGTGTTGTGTTTTATTGGTAGGGTCGTGTAGCTCATCTTTTTAGTTTTCTGTGTTGTGTTTTGTTGGTGAGGTCCGTGTAGCTCATCTTTTTAGTTTTCTGTGTTGTGTTTTATTGGTGGGGTTCGTGTAGCTCATCTTTTTAGTTTTCTGTGTTGTGTTTTATTGGTGGGGTCCGTGTAGCTCATCTTTTTATTGGTGGGTTCCGTTTAGCTCATCTTTTTATTGGTAGGGTACGTGTAGCTCATCGTTTTATTGATGGGGTCCGTGTAGCTCATCGTTTTATTGGTGGGGTCCGTGTAGCTCATCGTTTTATTGGTGGGGTCCGTGTAGCTCATCTTTTTAGTTTTCTGTGTTGTGTTTTATTGTTGGGGTCCGTGTAGCTCATCGTTTTAGTTTTCTGTGTTGTGTTTTATTGGTGGGGTCCGTGTAGCTCATCGTTTTATTGGTGGGGTCCGTGTAGCTCATCTTTTTAGTTTTCTGTGTTGTGTTTTATTGGTGGGGTCCGTGTAGCTCATCGTTTTTTTGGTGGGGTCCGTGTAGCTCATCTTTTTAGTTTTCTGTGTTGTGTTTTATTGGTGGGGTCCATGTAGCTCATCTTTTTAGTTTTCAGTGTTGTGTTTTATTGGTGGGGTCCGTGTAGCTCATCTTTTTAGTTTTCTGTGTTGTGTTTTGTTGGTGGGATCCGTGTAGCCCATCTTTTTAGTTTTCTGTGTTGTGTTTTATTGGTGGGGTTCGTGTAACTCATCTTTTTAGCTTTCTGTGTTGTGTTTTATTGGTGGGGTCCGTGTAGCTCATCTTTTAATTGGTGGGATACGTTTAGCTCATCTTTTTATTGGTAGGGTCCGTGTAGCTCATCGTTTTATTGATGGGGTCCGTGTAGCTCATCGTTTTATTGGTGGGGTCCGTGTAGCTCATCGTTTTATTGGTGGGGTCCGTGTAGCTCATCTTTTTATTGGTGGGGTCCGTGTAGCTCATCTTTTTATTGGTCGGGTCCGTGTAGCTCACCGTTTTATTGGTTGGGTCCGTGTAGCTCATCTTTTTATTGGTGGGGTCCGTGTAGCTCATCTTTTTAGTTTTCTGTGTTATGTTTTATTGGTGGGGTCCGTGTAGCTCATCTTTTTAGTTTTCTGTGTTGTGTTTTATTGGTGGGGTTCGTGTAGCTCATCTTTTTAGTTTTTTGTGTCGTGTGTTATTGGTGGGGTCAGTGTAGCTCATCTTTTTAGTTTTCTGTGTTGTGTTTTATTGGTGGGGTCCGTGTAGCTCATCTTTTTAGTTTTCTGTGTTGTATTTTATTGGTGGGGTCCGTGTAGCTCATCGTTTAATTGGTGGGGTCCGTGTAGCTCATCTTTTTAGTTTTCTGTGTTGTGTTTTATTGGTGGGGTCCGTGTAGCTCATCGTTTTATTGGTGGGGTCCGTGTAGCTCATCTTTTTAGTTTTCTGTGTTGTGTTTTATTGGTGGGGTCCGTGTAGCTCATCGTTTTATTGGTGGGGTTCGTGTAGCTCATCTTTTTAGTTTTCTGTGTCGTGTGTTATTGGTGGGGTCAGTGTAGCTCATCTTTTTAGTTTTCTGTGTTGTGTTTTATTGGTGGGGTCCGTGTAGCTCATCGTTTTATTGGTGGGGTCCGCGTAGCTCATCTTTTTAGTTTTCTGTGTTGTGTTTTATTGGTGGGGTCCGTGTAGCTCATCGTTTTATTGGTGGGGTCCGTGTAGCTCATCTTTTTAGTTTTCTGTGTTGTGTTTTGTTGGTGGGATCCGTGTAGCCCATCTTTTTAGTTTTCTGTGTTGTGTTTTATTGGTGGGGTTCGTGTAACTCATCTTTTTAGCTTTCTGTGTTGTGTTTTATTGGTGGGGTCCGTGTAGCTCATCTTTTAATTGGTGGGATCCGTTTAGCTCATCTTTTTATTGGTAGGGTCCGTGTAGCTCATCGTTTTATTGATGGGGTCCGTGTAGCTCATCGTTTTATTGGTGGGGTCCGTGTAGCTCATCGTTTTATTGGTGGGGTCCGTGTAGCTCATCTTTTTATTGGTGGGGTCCGTGTAGCTCATCTTTTTATTGGTCGGGTCCGTGTAGCTCACCGTTTTATTGGTTGGGTCCGTGTAGCTCATCTTTTTATTGGTGGGGTCCGTGTAGCTCATCTTTTTAGTTTTCTGTGTTATGTTTTATTGGTGGGGTCCGTGTAGCTCATCTTTTTAGTTTTCTGTGTTGTGTTTTATTGGTGGGGTTCGTGTAGCTCATCTTTTTAGTTTTCTGTGTCGTGTGTTATTGGTGGGGTCAGTGTAGCTCATCTTTTTAGTTTTCTGTGTTGTGTTTTATTGGTGGGGTCCGTGTAGCTCATCTTTTTAGTTTTCTGTGTTGTATTTTATTGGTGGGGTCCGTGTAGCTCATCGTTTAATTGGTGGGGTCCGTGTAGCTCATCTTTTTAGTTTTCTGTGTTGTGTTTTATTGGTGGGGTCCGTGTAGCTCATCGTTTTATTGGTGGGGTCCGTGTAGCTCATCTTTTTAGTTTTCTGTGTTGTGTTTTATTGGTGGGGTCCGTGTAGCTCATCGTTTTATTGGTGGGGTTCGTGTAGCTCATCTTTTTAGTTTTCTGTGTCGTGTGTTATTGGTGGGGTCAGTGTAGCTCATCTTTTTAGTTTTCTGTGTTGTGTTTTATTGGTGGGGTCCGTGTAGCTCATCGTTTTATTGGTGGGGTCCGCGTAGCTCATCTTTTTAGTTTTCTGTGTTGTGTTTTATTGGTGGGGTCCGTGTAGCTCATCGTTTTATTGGTGGGGTCCGTGTAGCTCATCTTTTAAGTTTTCTGTGTTGTGTTTTGTTGGTGGGATCCGTGTAGCCCATCTTTTTAGTTTTCTGTGTTGTGTTTTATTGGTGGGGTTCGTGTAACTCATCTTTTTAGCTTTCTGTGTTGTGTTTTATTGGTGGGGTCCGTGTAGCTCATCTTTTAATTGGTGGGATCCGTTTAGCTCATCTTTTTATTGGTAGGGTCCGTGTAGCTCATCGTTTTATTGATGGGGTCCGTGTAGCTCATCGTTTTATTGGTGGGGTCCGTGTAGCTCATCGTTTTATTGGTGGGGTCCGTGTAGCTCATCTTTTTATTGGTGGGGTCCGTGTAGCTCATCTTTTTATTGGTCGGGTCCGTGTAGCTCACCGTTTTATTGGTTGGGTCCGTGTAGCTCATCTTTTTAGTTTTCTGTGTTGTGTTTTATTGGTGGGGTCCGTGTAACTCATCTTTTTAGTTTTCTGTGTTGTGTTTTATTGGTGGGGTCCGCGTAGCTCATCTTTTTAGTTTTCTGTGTTGTGTTTTATTGGTGGGGTCCGTGTAACTCATCTTTTTAGTTTTCTGTGTTGTGTTTTATTGGTGGGGTCCGCGTAGCTCATCGTTTAATTGGTGGGGTCCGTGTAGCTCATCTTTTTAGTTTTCTGTGTTGTGTTTTATTGGTGGGGTCCGTGTAGCTGATCGTTTTATTGGTGGGGTCCATGTAGCTCATCTTTTTAGTTTTCAGTGTTGTGTTTTATTGGTAGGGTCGTGTAGCTCATCTTTTTAGTTTTCTGTGTTGTGTTTTGTTGGTGGGGTCCGTGTAGCTCATCTTTTTAGTTTTCAGTGTTGTGTTTTATTGGTAGGGTCGTGTAGCTCATCTTTTTAGTTTTCTGTGTTGTGTTTTGTTGGTGAGGTCCGTGTAGCTCATCTTTTTAGTTTTCTGTGTTGTGTTTTATTGGTGGGGTTCGTGTAGCTCATCTTTTTAGTCTTCTGTGTTGTGTTTTATTGGTGGGGTCCGTGTAGCTCATCTTTTTATTGGTGGGTTCCGTTTAGCTCATCTTTTTATTGGTAGGGTCCGTGTAGCTCATCGTTTTATTGATGGGGTCCGTGTAGCTCATCGTTTTATTGGTGGGGTCCGTGTAGCTCATCGTTTTATTGGTGGGGTCCGTGTAGCTCATCTTTTTAGTTTTCTGTGTTGTGCTTTATTGGTGGGGTCCGTGTAGCTCATCGTTTTAGTTTTCTGTGTTGTGTTTTATTGGTGGGGTCCGTGTAGCTCATCGTTTTATTGGTGGGGTCCGTGTAGCTCATCTTTTTAGTTTTCTGTGTTGTGTTTTATTGGTGGGGTCCGTGTAGCTCATCGTTTTATTGGTGGGGTCCGTGTAGCTCATCGTTTTATTGGTGGGGTCCGTGTAGCTCATCTTTTTAGTTTTCTGTGTTGTGTTTTATTGGTGGGGTCCATGTAGCTCATCTTTTTAGTTTTCAGTGTTGTGTTTTATTGGTGGGGTCCGTGTAGCTCATCTTTTTAGTTTTCTGTGTTGTGTTTTGTTGGTGGGTTCCGTGTAGCCCATCTTTTTAGTTTTCTGTGTTGTGTTTTATTGGTGGGGTTCGTGTAACTCATCTTTTTAGCTTTCTGTGTTGTGTTTTATTGGTGGGGTCCGTGTAGCTCATCGTTTTATTGGTGGGGTCCGCGTAGCTCATCTTTTTAGTTTTCTGTGTTGTGTTTTATTGGTGGGGTCCGTGTAGCTCATCGTTTTATTGGTGGGGTCCGTGTAGCTCATCTTTTTAGTTTTCTGTGTTGTGTTTTGTTGGTGGGATCCGTGTAGCCCATCTTTTTAGTTTTCTGTGTTGTGTTTTATTGGTGGGGTTCGTGTAACTCATCTTTTTAGCTTTCTGTGTTGTGTTTTATTGGTGGGGTCCGTGTAGCTCATCTTTTAATTGGTGGGATCCGTTTAGCTCATCTTTTTATTGGTAGGGTCCGTGTAGCTCATCGTTTTATTGATGGGGTCCGTGTAGCTCATCGTTTTATTGGTGGGGTCCGTGTAGCTCATCGTTTTATTGGTGGGGTCCGTGTAGCTCATCTTTTTATTGGTGGGGTCCGTGTAGCTCATCTTTTTATTGGTCGGGTCCGTGTAGCTCACCGTTTTATTGGTTGGGTCCGTGTAGCTCATCTTTTTATTGGTGGGGTCCGTGTAGCTCATCTTTTTAGTTTTCTGTGTTATGTTTTATTGGTGGGGTCCGTGTAGCTCATCTTTTTAGTTTTCTGTGTTGTGTTTTATTGGTGGGGTTCGTGTAGCTCATCTTTTTAGTTTTCTGTGTCGTGTGTTATTGGTGGGGTCAGTGTAGCTCATCTTTTTAGTTTTCTGTGTTGTGTTTTATTGGTGGGGTCCGTGTAGCTCATCTTTTTAGTTTTCTGTGTTGTATTTTATTGGTGGGGTCCGTGTAGCTCATCGTTTAATTGGTGGGGTCCGTGTAGCTCATCTTTTTAGTTTTCTGTGTTGTGTTTTATTGGTGGGGTCCGTGTAGCTCATCGTTTTATTGGTGGGGTCCGTGTAGCTCATCTTTTTAGTTTTCTGTGTTGTGTTTTATTGGTGGGGTCCGTGTAGCTCATCGTTTTATTGGTGGGGTTCGTGTAGCTCATCTTTTTAGTTTTCTGTGTCGTGTGTTATTGGTGGGGTCAGTGTAGCTCATCTTTTTAGTTTTCTGTGTTGTGTTTTATTGGTGGGGTCCGTGTAGCTCATCGTTTTATTGGTGGGGTCCGCGTAGCTCATCTTTTTAGTTTTCTGTGTTGTGTTTTATTGGTGGGGTCCGTGTAGCTCATCGTTTTATTGGTGGGGTCCGTGTAGCTCATCTTTTAAGTTTTCTGTGTTGTGTTTTGTTGGTGGGATCCGTGTAGCCCATCTTTTTAGTTTTCTGTGTTGTGTTTTATTGGTGGGGTTCGTGTAACTCATCTTTTTAGCTTTCTGTGTTGTGTTTTATTGGTGGGGTCCGTGTAGCTCATCTTTTAATTGGTGGGATCCGTTTAGCTCATCTTTTTATTGGTAGGGTCCGTGTAGCTCATCGTTTTATTGATGGGGTCCGTGTAGCTCATCGTTTTATTGGTGGGGTCCGTGTAGCTCATCGTTTTATTGGTGGGGTCCGTGTAGCTCATCTTTTTATTGGTGGGGTCCGTGTAGCTCATCTTTTTATTGGTCGGGTCCGTGTAGCTCACCGTTTTATTGGTTGGGTCCGTGTAGCTCATCTTTTTATTGGTGGGGTCCGTGTAGCTCATCTTTTTAGTTTTCTGTGTTATGTTTTATTGGTGGGGTCCGTGTAGCTCATCTTTTTAGTTTTCTGTGTTGTGTTTTATTGGTGGGGTCCGTGTAGCTCATCTTTTTAGTTTTCTGTGTTGTGTTTTATTGGTGGGGTCCGCGTAGCTCATCGTTTAATTGGTGGGGTCCGTGTAGCTCATCTTTTTAGTTTTCTGTGTTGTGTTTTATTGGTGGGGTCCGTGTAGCTGATCGTTTTATTGGTGGGGTCCATGTAGCTCATCTTTTTAGTTTTCAGTGTTGTGTTTTATTGGTAGGGTCGTGTAGCTCATCTTTTTAGTTTTCTGTGTTGTGTTTTGTTGGTGGGGTCCGTGTAGCTCATCTTTTTAGTTTTCAGTGTTGTGTTTTATTGGTAGGGTCGTGTAGCTCATCTTTTTAGTTTTCTGTGTTGTGTTTTGTTGGTGAGGTCCGTGTAGCTCATCTTTTTAGTTTTCTGTGTTGTGTTTTATTGGTGGGGTTCGTGTAGCTCATCTTTTTAGTCTTCTGTGTTGTGTTTTATTGGTGGGGTCCGTGTAGCTCATCTTTTTATTGGTGGGTTCCGTTTAGCTCATCTTTTTATTGGTAGGGTCCGTGTAGCTCATCGTTTTATTGATGGGGTCCGTGTAGCTCATCGTTTTATTGGTGGGGTCCGTGTAGCTCATCGTTTTATTGGTGGGGTCCGTGTAGCTCATCTTTTTAGTTTTCTGTGTTGTGCTTTATTGGTGGGGTCCGTGTAGCTCATCGTTTTAGTTTTCTGTGTTGTGTTTTATTGGTGGGGTCCGTGTAGCTCATCGTTTTATTGGTGGGGTCCGTGTAGCTCATCTTTTTAGTTTTCTGTGTTGTGTTTTATTGGTGGGGTCCGTGTAGCTCATCGTTTTATTGGTGGGGTCCGTGTAGCTCATCTTTTTAGTTTTCTGTGTTGTGTTTTATTGGTGGGGTCCATGTAGCTCATCTTTTTAGTTTTCAGTGTTGTGTTTTATTGGTGGGGTCCGTGTAGCTCATCTTTTTAGTTTTCTGTGTTGTGTTTTGTTGGTGGGTTCCGTGTAGCCCATCTTTTTAGTTTTCTGTGTTGTGTTTTATTGGTGGGGTTCGTGTAACTCATCTTTTTAGCTTTCTGTGTTGTGTTTTATTGGTGGGGTCCGTGTAGCTCATATTTTAATTGGTGGGATCCGTTTAGCTCATCATTTTATTGGTAGGGTCCGTGTAGCTCATCGTTTTATTGATGGGGTCCGTGTAGCTCATCGTTTTATTGGTGGGGTCCGTGTAGCTCATCGTTTTATTGGTGGGGTCCGTGTAGCTCATCTTTTTATTGGTGGGGTCCGTGTAGCTCATCTTTTTATTGGTCGGGTCCGTGTAGCTCACCGTTTTATTGGTTGGGTCCGTGTAGCTCATCGTTTTATTGGTGGGGTCCGTGTAGCTCATCTTTTTATTGGTGGGGTCCGTGTAGCTCATCTTTTTATTGGTCGGGTCCGTGTAGCTCACCGTTTTATTGGTTGGGTCCGTGTAGCTCATCTTTTTATTGGTGGGGTCCGTGTAGCTCATCTTTTTAGTTTTCTGTGTTATGTTTTATTGGTGGGGTCCGTGTAGCTCATCTTTTTAGTTTTCTGTGTTGTGTTTTATTGGTGGGGTCCGTGTAACTCATCTTTTTAGTTTTCTGTGTTATGTTTTATTGGTGGGGTCCGTGTAGCTCATCTTTTTAGTTTTCTGTGTTGTATTTTATTGGTGGGGTCCGCGTAGCTCATCGTTTAATTGGTGGGGTCCGTGTAGCTCATCGTTTTATTGGTGGGGTCCATGTAGCTCATCTTTTTAGTTTTCAGTGTTGTGTTTTATTGGTAGGTTCGTGTAGCTCATCTTTTTAGTTTTCTGTGTTGTGTTTTGTTGGTGAGGTCCGTGTAGCTCATCTTTTTAGTTTTCTGTGCTGTGTTTTATTGGTGGGGTCCGTGTAGCTCATCGTTTTATTGGTGGGGTCCGTGTAGCTCATCTTTTTAGTTTTCTGTGTTGTGTTTTATTGGTGGGGTTCGTGTAGCTCATCGTTTTATTGGTGGGGTCCGTGTAGCTCATCTTTTTAGTTTTCTGTGTTGTGTTTTATTGGTGGGGTCCATGTAGCTCATCTTTTTAGTTTTCAGTGTTGTGTTTTATTGGTGGGGTCCGTGTAGCTCATCTTTTTAGTTTTCTGTGTTGTGTTTTGTTGGTGGGATCCGTGTAGCCCATCTTTTTAGTTTTCTGTGTTGTGTTTTATTGGTGGGGTTCGTGTAACTCATCTTTTTAGCTTTCTGTGTTGTGTTTTATTGGTGGGGTCCGTGTAGCTCATCTTTTTATTGGTGGGATCCGTTTAGCTCATCTTTTTATTGGTAGGGTCCGTGTAGCTCATCGTTTTATTGATGGGGTCCGTGTAGCTCATCGTTTTATTGGTGGGGTCCGTGTATCTCATCGTTTTATTGGTGGGGTCCGTGTAGCTCATCTTTTTATTGGTGGGGTCCGTGTAGCTCATCTTTTTAGTTTTCTGTGTTATCTTTTATTGGTGGGGTCCGTGTAGCTCATCTTTTTAGTTTTCTGTGTTGTGTTTTATTGGTGGGGTCCGTGTAACTCATCTTTTTAGTTTTCTGTGTTGTGTTTTATTGGTGGGGTCCGTGTAGCTCATCTTTTTAGTTTTCTGTGTTGTGTTTTATTGGTGGAGTCCGCGTAGCTCATCGTTTAATTGGTGGGGTCCGTGTAGCTCATCTTTTTAGTTTTCTGTGTTGTGTTTTATTGGTGGGGTCCGTGTAGCTCATCGTTTTATTGGTGGGGTCCATGTAGCTCATCTTTTTAGTTTTCAGTGTTGTGTTTTATTGGTAGGGTTGTGTAGCTCATCTTTTTAGTTTTCTGTGTTGTGTTTTATTGGTGGGGTCCGTGTAGCTCATCTTTTTAGTTTTCTGTGTTGTGTTTTATTGGTGGGGTCCGTGTAGCTCATCTTTTTAGTTTTCTATGTTGTGTTTTATTGGTGGGGTCCGTGTAGCTCATCGTTTTATTGGTGAGGTCCGTGTAGCTCATCGTTTTATTGGTGAGGTCCGTGTAGCTCATCTTTTTATTGGTGGGGTCCGTGTAGCTCATCTTTTTATTGGTGGGGTCCGTGTAGCTCATCGTTTTATTGGTGAGGTCCATGTAGCTCATCGTTTTATTGGTGAGGTCCGTGTAGCTCATCTTTTTATTGGTGGGGTCCGTGTAGCTCATCTTTGTATTGGTGGGGTTCGTGTAGCTCATCCTTTTATTGGTGCGGTCCGTGTAGCTCATCGTTTTATTGGTGGGGTTGGTGTAGCTCATCTTTTTAGTTTTCTGTGTTGTGTTTTATTGGTGGGGTCCGTGTAGCTCATCTTTTTATTGATGGGGGTCCGTGTAGCTCATCTTTTTAGTTTTCTGTGTTGTGTTTTATTGGTGGGGTCCGTGTAGCTCATCTTTTTAGTTTTCTGTGTTGTGTTTTATTGGTGAGGTCCGTGTAGCTCATCGTTTTAGTTTTCTGTGTTGTGTTTTATTGATGGAGTCCGTGTAGCTCATCTTTTTAGTTTTCTGTGTTGCGTTTTATTGGTGGGGTCCGTGTAACTCATCTTTTTAGTTTTCTGTGTTATGTTTTATTGGTGGGGTCCGTGTAGCTCATCGTTTTAGTTTTCTGTGTTGTGTTTTATTGGTGGTGTCCGTGTAGCTCATCGTTTTATTGATGGAGTCCGTGTAGCTCATCCTTTTAGTTTTCTGTGTTGTGTTTTATTGGTGGGGTCCGTGTAGCGCATCGTTTTATTGGTGGGGTCCGTGTAGCTCATCTTTTTAGTTTTCTGTGTTGTGTTTTATTGGTGGGGTCCGTATAGCTCATCATTTTATTGGTGGGGTCCGTGTAGCTCATCTTTTTAGTTTTCTGTGTTGTGTTTAATTGGAGGGGTAGTGTAGCTCATCTTTTTAGTTTTCTGTGTTGCGTTTTATTGGTGGGGTCCGTGTAACTCATCTTTTTAGTTTTTTGTGTTATGTTTTATTGGTGGGGTCCGTGTAGCTCATCTTTTTAGTTTTCTGTGTTGTATTTTATTGGTGGGGTCCGTGTAGCTCATCGTTTAATTGGTGGGGTCCGTGTAGCTCATCTTTTTAGTTTTCTGTGTTGTGTTTTATTGGTGGGGTCCGTGTAGCTCATCGTTTTATTGGTGGGGTCCGTGTAGCTCATCTTTTTAGTTTTCTGTGTTGTGTTTTATTGGTGGGGTCCGTGTAGCTCATCGTTTTATTGGTGGGGTTCGTGTAGCTCATCTTTTTAGTTTTCTGTGTCGTGTGTTATTGGTGGGGTCAGTGTAGCTCATCTTTTTAGTTTTCTGTGTTGTATTTTATTGGTGGGGTCCGTGTAGCTCATCTTTTTAGTTTTCTGTGTTGTGTTTTATTGGTGGGGTCCGTGTAGCTCATCGTTTTATTGGTGGGGTCCGTGTAGCTCATCTTTTTAGTTTTCTGTGTTGTGTTTTATTGGTGGGGTCCATGTAGCTCATCTTTTTAGTTTTCAGTGTTGTGTTTTATTGGTGGGGTCCGTGTAGCTCATCTTTTTAGTTTTCTGTGTTGTGTTTTGTTGGTGGGATCCGTGTAGCCCATCTTTTTAGTTTTCTGTGTTGTGTTTTATTGGTGGGGTTCGTGTAACTCATCTTTTTAGCTTTCTGTGTTGTGTTTTATTGGTGGGGTCCGTGTAGCTCATCTTTTAATTGGTGGGATCCGTTTAGCTCATCTTTTTATTGGTAGGGTCCGTGTAGCTCATCGTTTTATTGATGGGGTCCGTGTAGCTCATCGTTTTATTGGTGGGGTCCGTGTAGCTCATCGTTTTATTGATGGGGTCCGTGTAGCTCATCTTTTTATTGGTGGGGTCCGTGTAGCTCATCTTTTTATTGGTCGGGTCCGTGTAGCTCACCGTTTTATTGGTTGGGTCCGTGTAGCTCATCTTTTTATTGGTGGGGTCCGTGTAGCTCATCTTTTTAGTTTTCTGTGTTGTGTTTTATTGGTGGGGTCCGTGTAACTCATCTTTTTAGTTTTCTGTGTTATGTTTTATTGGTGGGGTCCGTGTAGCTCATCTTTTTAGTTTTCTGTGTTGTGTTTTATTTGTGGGGTCCGCGTAGCTCATCGTTTAATTGGTGGGGTCCGTGTAGCTCATCTTTTTAGTTTTCTGTGTTGTGTTTTATTGGTGGGGTCCGTGTAGCTCATCGTTTTATTGGTGGGGTCCATGTAGCTCATCTTTTTAGTTTTCAGTGTTGTGTTTTATTGGTAGGGTCGTGTAGCTCATCTTTTTAGTTTTCTGTGTTGTGTTTTGTTGGTGGGGTCCGTGTAGCTCATCTTTTTAGTTTTCAGTGTTCTGTTTTATTGGTAGGGTCGTGTAGCTCATCTTTTTAGTTTTCTGTGTTGTGTTTTGTTGGTGAGGTCCGTGTAGCTCATCTTTTTAGTTTTCTGTGTTGTGTTTTATTGGTGGGGTTCGTGTAGCTCATCTTTTTAGTTTTCTGTGTTGTGTTTTATTGGTGGGGTCCGTGTAGCTCATCTTTTTATTGGTGGGTTCCGTTTAGCACATCTTTTTATTGGTAGGGTCCGTGTAGCTCATCGTTTTATTGATGGGGTCCGTGTAGCTCATCGTTTTATTGGTGGGGTCCGTGTAGCTCATCGTTTTATTGGTGGGGTCCGTGTAGCTCATCGTTTTATTGGTGGGGTTCGTGTAGCTCATCTTTTTAGTTTTCTGTGTCGTGTGTTATTGGTGGGGTCAGTGTAGCTCATCTTTTTAGTTTTCTGTATTGTGTTTTATTGGTGGGGTCCGTGTAGCTCATCGTTTTATTGGTGGGGTCCGTGTAGCTCATCTTTTTAGTTTTCTGTGTTGTGTTTTATTGGTGGGGTCCGTGTAGCTCATCGTTTAATTGGTGGGGTCCGTGTAGCTCATCTTTTTAGTTTTCTGTGTTGTGTTTTATTGGTGGGGTCCATGTAGCTCATCTTTTTAGTTTTCAGTGTTGTGTTTTATTGGTGGGGTCCGTGTAGCTCATCTTTTTAGTTTTCTGTGTTGTGTTTTGTTGGTGGGATCCGTGTAGCCCATCTTTTTAGTTTTCTGTGTTGTGTTTTATTGGTGGGGTTCGTGTAACTCATCTTTTTAGCTTTCTGTGTTGTGTTTTATTGGTGGGGTCCGTGTAGCTCATCTTTTTATTGGTGGGATCCGTTTAGCTCATCTTTTTATTGGTAGGGTCCGTGTAGCTCATCGTTTTATTGATGGGGTCCGTGTAGCTCATCGTTTTATTGTTGGGGTCCGTGTATCTCATCGTTTTATTGGTGGGGTCGTGTAGCTCATCTTTTTATTGGTGGGGTCCGTGTAGCTCATCTTTTTAGTTTTCTGTGTTATCTTTTATTGGTGGGGTCCGTGTAGCTCATCTTTTTAGTTTTCTGTGTTGTGTTTTATTGGTGGGGTCCGTGTAGCTCATCTTTTTAGTTTTCTGTGTTGTGTTTTATTGGTGGGGTCCGCGTAGCTCATCGTTTAATTGGTGGGGTCCGTGTAGCTCATCTTTTTAGTTTTCTGTGTTGTGTTTTATTGGTGGGGTCCGTGTAGCTCATCGTTTTATTGGTGGGGTCCATGTAGCTCATCTTTTTAGTTTTCAGTGTTGTGTTTTATTGGTAGGGTCGTGTAGCTCATCTTTTTAGTTTTCTGTGTTGTGTTTTGTTGGTGGGGTCCGTGTAGCTCATCTTTTTAGTTTTCTGTGTTGTGTTTTATTGGTGGGGTTCGTGTAGCTCATCTTTTTAGTTTTCTGTGTTGTGTTTTATTGGTAGGGTCCGTGTAGCTCATCTTTTTATTGGTGGGTTCCGTTTAGCTCATCTTTTTATTGGTAGGGTCCGTGTAGCTCATCGTTTTATTGATGGGGTCCGTGTAGCTCATCGTTTTATTGTTGGGGTCCGTGTATCTCATCGTTTTATTGGTGGGGTCGTGTAGCTCATCTTTTTATTGGTGGGGTCCGTGTAGCTCATCTTTTTAGTTTTCTGTGTTATCTTTTATTGGTGGGGTCCGTGTAGCTCATCTTTTTAGTTTTCTGTGTTGTGTTTTATTGGTGGGGTCCGTGTAGCTCATCTTTTTAGTTTTCTGTGTTGTGTTTTATTGGTGGGGTCCGCGTAGCTCATCGTTTAATTGGTGGGGTCCGTGTAGCTCATCTTTTTAGTTTTCTGTGTTGTGTTTTATTGGTGGGGTCCGTGTAGCTCATCGTTTTATTGGTGGGGTCCATGTAGCTCATCTTTTTAGTTTTCAGTGTTGTGTTTTATTGGTAGGGTCGTGTAGCTCATCTTTTTAGTTTTCTGTGTTGTGTTTTGTTGGTGGGGTCCGTGTAGCTCATCTTTTTAGTTTTCTGTGTTGTGTTTTATTGGTGGGGTTCGTGTAGCTCATCTTTTTAGTTTTCTGTGTTGTGTTTTATTGGTAGGGTCCGTGTAGCTCATCTTTTTATTGGTGGGTTCCGTTTAGCTCATCTTTTTATTGGTAGGGTCCGTGTAGCTCATCGTTTTATTGATGGGGTCTGTGTAGCTCATCGTTTTATTGGTGGGGTCCGTGTAGCTCACCGTTTTATTGGTTGGGTCCGTGTAGCTCATCTTTTTATTGATGGGATCCGTGTAGCTCATCTTTTTAGTTTTCTGTGTTATGTTTTATTGGTGGGGTCCGTGTAGCTCATCTTTTTAGTTTTCTGTGTTGTGTTTTATTGGAGGGGTCCGTGTAGCTCATCTTTTTAGTTTTCTGTGTTGTGTTTTATTGGTGGGGTCCGTGTAGCTCATCTTTTTAGTTTTCTGTGTTGTGTTTTATTGGAGGGGTCCGTGTAGCTCATCTTTTTAGTTTTCTGTGTTGTGTTTTATTGGTGGGGTCCGTGTAGCTCATCTTTTTAGTTTTCTGTGTTGTGTTTTATTGGTGGGGTCCGGGTAGCTCATCTTTTTAGTTTTCTGTGTTGTGTTTTATTGATGGGGTCCGTGTAGCTCATCTTTTTAGTTTTCTGTGTTGTGTTTTATTGATGGGGTCCGTGTAGCTCATCTTTTTAGTTTTCTGTGTTGTGTTTTATTGATGGGGTCCGTGTAGCTCATCTTTTTAGTTTTCAGTGTTGTGTTTTATTGGAGGGGTCCGTGTAGCTCATCTTTTTAGTTTTCTGTGTTGTGTTTTATTGATGGAGTCCGTGTAGCTCATCTTTTTAGTTTTCTGTGTTGTGTTTTATTGGAGGGGTCCGTGTAGCTCACCCTTTTAGTTTTCTGTGTTGTATATTATTGGTGGGATCCGTGTAGCTCATCTTATTAGTTTTCTGTGTTGTGTTTTATTGGAGGGGTCCGTGTAGCTCACCCTTTTAGTTTTCTGTGTTGTGTTTTATTGGTGGGGTCCGTGTAGCTCATCTTATTAGTTTTCTGTGTTGTGTTTTATTGATGGGGTCCGTGTAGCTCATCTTTTTAGTTTTCTGTGTTATGTTTTATTGGTGGGGTCCGTGTAGCTCATCCTTTAAGTTGTCTGTGTTGTGTTTTATTGGAGGGGTCCGTGTAGCTCATCTTTTTAGTTTCCTGTGTTGTGTTTTATTGGAGGGGTCCGTGTAGCTCATCTTTTTAGTTTTCTGTGTTGTGTTTTATTGATGAGGTCCGTGTAGCTCATCTTTTTAGTTTTCTGTGTTATGTTTTATTGGTGGGGTCCGTGTAGCTCATCCTTTAAGTTGTCTGTGTTGTGTTTTATTGGAGGGGTCCGTGTAGCTCATCTTTTTAGTTTTCTGTGTTGTGTTTTATTGGTGGGATCCGTGTAGCTCATCGTTTTATTGGTGGGGTCCATGTAGCTCATCTTTTTAGTTTTCAGTGTTGTGTTTTATTGGTGGGGTCCGTGTAGCTCATCTTTTTATTGGTGGGGTCCGTTTAGCTCATCTTTTTATTGGTAGGGTCCGTGTAGCTCATCTTTTTAGTTTTCTGTGTTTTGTTTTATTGGTGGGGTCCGTGTAGCTCATCGTTTTATTGGTGGGGTCCATGTAGCTCATCTTTTTAGTTTTCAGTGTTGTGTTTTATTGGTGGGGTCCGTGTAGCTCATCTTTTTATTGGTGGGGTCCGTTTAGCTCATCTTTTTATTGGTAGGGTCCGTGTAGCTCATCTTTTTAGTTTTCTGTGTTTTGTTTTATTGGTGGGGTCCGTGTAGCTCATCTTTTTATTGGTAGGGTCCGTATAGCTCATCTCATTAGTTTTCTGTGTTATGTTTTATTGGTGGGGTCCGTGTAGCTCATCTTTTTAGTTTTCTGTGTTGTGTTTTATTGGTGAGGTCCGTGTAGCTCATCTTTTTAGTTTTCTGTGTTTTGTTTTATTGGTAGGGTCCGTGTAGCTCATCTTTTTAGTTGTCTGTGTTGTGTTTTATTGGTGGGGTCCGTGTAGCTCATCTTTTTAGTTTTCTGTGTTGTGTTTTATTGATGGGGTCCGTGTAGCTCATCTTTTTAGTTTTCTGTGTTGTGTTTTATTGGTGGGGTCCGTGTAGCTCATCTTTTTAGTTTTCTGTATTGTGTTTTATTGGTGAGGTCCGTGTAGCTCATCTTTTTAGTTTTCTGTGTTGTGTTTTATTGGTGGGGTTCGTGTAGCTCATCTTTTTAGTTTTCTGTGTTGTGTTTTATTGGTGGGGTCCGTGTAGCTCATCTTTTTATTGGTGGGGTCCGTTTAGCTCATCTTTTTATTGGTAGGGTCCGTGTAGCTCATCGTTTTATTGATGGGGTCCGTGTAGCTCATCGTTTTATTGGTGGGGTCCGTGTGGCTCATCGTTTTATTGGTGGGGTCCGTGTAGCTCATCTTTTTATTGGTGGGGACCGTGTAGCTCATCTTTTTATTGGTCGGGTCCGTGTAGCTCACCGTTTTATTGGTTGGGTCCGTGTAGCTCATCTTTTTATTGATGGGATCCGTGTAGCTCATCTTTTTAGTTTTCTGTGTTGTGTTTTATTGGTGGGGTCCGTGTAGCTCATCTTTTTAGTTTTCTGTGTTGTGTGTTTTATTGGTGGGGTCCGTGTAGCTCATCTTTTTAGTTTTCTGTGTTGTGTGTTTTATTGATGGGGTCCGTGTAGCTCATCTTTTTAGTTTTCTGTGTTGCGTTTTATTGATGGGGTCCGTGTAGCTCATCTTTTTAGTTTTCTGTGTTGTGTTTTATTGATGGGGTCCGTGTAGCTCATCTTTTTAGTTTTCTGTATTGTGATTTATTGGTGGGGTCCGTGTAGCTCATCTTTTTAGTTTTCTGTGTTATGTTTTATTGGTGAGGTCCGTGTAGCTCATCTTTTTTGTTTTCTGTGTTGTGTTTTATTGGTGGGGTCCGTGTAGCTCATCGTTTAATTGGTGGGGTCCGTGTAGCTCATCTTTTTAGTTTTCTGTGTTGTGTTTTATTGGTGGGGTCCGTGTAGCTCATCGTTTTATTGGTGGGGTCCATGTAGCTCATCTTTTTAGTTTTCAGTGTTGTGTTTTATTGGTGGGGTCCGTGTAGCTCATCTTTTTAGTTTTCTGTGTTGTGTTTTGTTGGTGGGGTCCGTGTAGCTCATCTTTTTAGTTTTCTGTGTTGTGTATTATTGGTGGGGTCCATGTAGCTCATCTTTTTAGTTTTCAGTGTTGTGTTTTATTGGTGGGGTCCGTGTAGCTCATCTTTTTAGTTTTCTGTGTTGTGTTTTGTTGGTGGGGTCCGTGTAGCTCATCTTTTTAGTTTTCTGTGTTGTGTTTTATTGGTGGGGTCCGTGTAGCTCATCTTTTTATTGGTGGGGTCCGTTTAGCTCATCTTTTTATTGGTAGGGTCCGTGTAGCTCATCGTTTTATTGATGGGGTCCGTGTAGCTCATCGTTTTATTGGTGGGGTCCGTGTAGCTCATCGTTTTATTGGTGGGGTCCGTGTAGCTCATCATTTTATTCGTGGGGACCGTGTAGCTCATCTTTCTATTGGTTGGGTCCGTGTAGCTCATCTTTTTATTGATGGGATCCGTTTAGCTCATCTTTTTAGTTTTCTGTGTTGTGTTTTATTGGTGGGGTCCGTGTAGCTCATCTTTTTAGTTTTCTGTGTTATGTTTTATTGGTGGGGTCCGTGTAGATCATCTTTTTAGTTTTCTGTGTTGTGTTTTATTGGTGGGGTCCGTGTAGCTCATCTTTTTAGTTTTCTGTGTTGTGTTTTATTGGTGGGGTCGGTGTAGCTCATCTTTTTAGTTTTCTGTGTTGTGTTTTATTGGAGGGGTCCGTGTAGCTCATCTTTTTAGTTTTCTCTGTTGTGTTTTATTGGTGAGGTCCGTGTAGCTCATCTTTTTAGTTTTCTGTGTTGTGTTTTATTGATGGAGTCAGTGTAGCTCATCTTTTTAGTTTTCTGTGTTGTGTTTTATTGGTGGGGTCCGTGTAGCTCATCGTTTTATTGGTGGGGTCCGTGTAGCTCATCTTTTTAGTTTTCTGTGTTGTGTTTTATTGGTGGGGTCCGTGTAGCTCATCTTTTTAGTTTTCTGTGTTATGTTTTATTGGTGGGGTCCGTGTAGCTCATCTTTTTAGTTTTCTGTGTTGTGTTTTATTGGTGGGGTCCGTGTAGCTCATCTTATTAGTTTTCTGTGTTGTGATTTATTGATGGGGTCCGTGTAGCTCATCTTTTTAGTTTTCTGTGTTGTGTTTTATTGGTGAGGTCCGTGTAGCTCATCTTTTTAGTTTTCGGTGTTGTGTTTTATTGGTGGGGTCCGTGTAGCTCATCTTTTTAGTTTTCTGTGTTGTGTGTTTTATTGATGGGGTCCGTGTAGCTCATCTTTTTAGTTTTCTGTGTTGTGTTTTATTGATGAGGTCCGTGTAGCTCATCTTTTTAGTTTTCTGTGTTGTGTGTTTTATTGGTGGGGTCCGTGTAGCTCATCTTTTTAGTTTTCTGTGTTGTGTGTTTTATTGATGGGGTCCGTGTAGCTCATCTTTTTAGTTTTCTGTGTTGTGTTTTATTGGTGAGGTCCGTGTAGCTCATCTTTTTAGTTTTCTGTGTTGTGTTTTATTGATGAGGTCCGTGTAGCTCATCTTTTTAGTTTTCTGTGTTGTGTTTTATTGATGGGGTCCGTGTAGCTCATCTTTTAAGTTGTCTGTGTTGTGTTTTATTGGTGGGGTCCGTGTAGCTCATCTTTTTAGTTTTCTGTGTTGTGTTTTATTGATGGGGTCCGTGTAGCTCATCTTTTTAGTTTTCTGTGTAGTGTTTTATTGATGGGGTCCGTGTAGCTCATCTTTTTAGTTGTCTGTGTTGTGTTTTATTGGTGGGGTCCGTGTAGCTCATCTTTTTAGTTTTCTGTGTTGTGTGTTTTATTGATGGGGTCCGTGTAGCTCATCTTTTTAGTTTTCTGTGTTGTGTTTTATTGGTGGGGTCCGTGTAGCTCATCTTTTTAGTTTTCTGTATTGTGTTTTATTGATGGGGTCCGTGTAGCTCATCGTTTTATTGGTGGGGTCCGTGTAGCTCATCTTTTTAGTTTTCTGTGTTGTGTTTTATTGGTGGGGTCCGTGTAGCTCATCTTTTTAGTTTTCTGTGTTATGTTTTATTGGTGGGGTCCGTGTAGCTCATCTTTTTAGTTTTCTGTGTTGTGTTTTATTGGTGGGGTCCGTATAGCTCATCTCATTAGTTTTCTGTGTTGTGATTTATTGATGGGGTCCGTGTAGCTCATCTTTTTAGTTTTCTGTGTTGTGTTTTATTGGTGAGGTCCGTGTAGCTCATCTTTTTAGCTTTCTGTGTTGCGTTTTATTGGTGAGGTCCGTGCAGCTCATCTTTTTAGTTTTCTGTGTTGTGTGTTTTATTGATGGAGTCCGTGTAGCTCATCTTTTTAATTTTCTGTGTTGTGTTTTATTGGTGGGGTCCGTGTAGCTCATCTTTTTAGTTTTCTGTGTTGTGTTTTATTGGTGGGGTCCGTGTAGCTCATCATTTTACTTTTCTGTGTTGTGTTTTATTGATGGGGTCCGTGTAGCTCATCTTTTTAGTTTTCTGTGTTGTGTTTTATTGATGGGGTCCGTGTAGCTCATCTTTTAAGTTGTCTGTGTTGTGTTTTATTGGTGGGGTCCGTGTAGCTCATCTTTTTAGTTTTCTGTGTTGTGTTTTATTGATGGGGTCCGTGTAGCTCATCTTTTTAGTTTTCTGTGTAGTGTTTTATTGATGGGGTCCGTGTAGCTCATCTTTTTAGTTGTCTGTGTTGTGTTTCATTGGTGGGGTCCGTGTAGCTCATCTTTTTAGTTTTCTGTGTTGTGTTTTATTGGAGGGGTCCATGTAGCTCATCTTTTAAGTTGTCTGTGTTGTGTTTTATTGGTGGGGTCCGTGTAGCTCATCTTTTAAGTTTTCTGTGTTGTGTTTTATTGGTGGGGTCCGTGTAGCTCATCTTTTAAGTTGTCTGTGTTGTGTTTTATTGGTGGGGTCCGTGTAGCTCATCTTTTTAGTTTTCTGTGTTGTGTTTTATTGGTGGGGTCCGTGTAGCTCATCTTTTTAGTTTTCTGTGTTGTGTGTTTTATTGATGGGGTCCGTGTAGCTCATCTTTTAAGTTGTCTGTGTTGAGTTTTATTGGTGGGGTCCGTGTAGCTCATCTTTTAAGTTGTCTGTGTTGTGTTTTATTGGTGAGGTCCGTGTAGCTCATCTTTTTAGTTTTCTGTGTTGTGTTTTATTGGTGGGGTCCGTGTAGCTCATCTTTTAAGTTGTCTGTGTTGTGTTTTATTGGTGGGATCCGTGTAGCTCTTCTTTTTAGTTTTCTGTGTTGTGTTTTATTGGTGGGGTCCGTGTAGCTCATCTTTTTAGTTTTCTGTGTTGTGTTTTATTGGTGAGGTCCGTGCAGCTCTACTTTTTAGTTTTCTGTGTTGTGTGTTTTATTGATGGAGTCCGTGTAGCTCATCTTTTTAGTTTTCGGTGTTGTGTTTTATTGGTGGTGTCCGTGTAGCTCATCTTTTTAGTTTTCTGTGTTGTGTTTTATTGATGGGGTCCGTGTAGCTCATCTTTTAAGTTTTCTGTGTTGTGTTTTATTGATGGGATCCGTGTAGCTCATCTTTTAAGTTTTCTGTGTTGTGTTTTATTGGTGGGGTCCGTGTAGCTCATCTTTTAAGTTGTCTGTGTTGTGTTTTATTGGTGGGGTCCGTGTAGCTCATCTTTTTAGTTTTCTGTGTTGTGTTTTATTGGTGGGGTCCGTGTAGCTCATCTTTTTAGTTTTCTGTGTTGTGTGTTTTATTGATGGGGTCCGTGTAGCTCATCTTTTAAGTTGTCTGTGTTGAGTTTTATTGGTGGGGTCCGTGTAGCTCATCTTTTAAGTTGTCTGTGTTGTGTTTTATTGGTGAGGTCCGTGTAGCTCATCTTTTTAGTTTTCTGTGTTGTGTTTTATTGGTGGGGTCCGTGTAGCTCATCTTTTAAGTTGTCTGTGTTGTGTTTTATTGGTGGGATCCGTGTAGCTCTTCTTTTTAGTTTTCTGTGTTGTGTTTTATTGGTGGGGTCCGTGTAGCTCATCTTTTTAGTTTTCTGTGTTGTGTTTTATTGGTGAGGTCCGTGCAGCTCTACTTTTTAGTTTTCTGTGTTGTGTGTTTTATTGATGGAGTCCGTGTAGCTCATCTTTTTAGTTTTCGGTGTTGTGTTTTATTGGTGGTGTCCGTGTAGCTCATCTTTTTAGTTTTCTGTGTTGTGTTTTATTGATGGGGTCCGTGTAGCTCATCTTTTAAGTTTTCTGTGTTGTGTTTTATTGATGGGATCCGTGTAGCTCATCTTTTTAGTTTTCTGTGTTGTGTTTTATTGGTGGGGTCCGTGTAGCTCATCTTTTTAGTTTTCTGTGTTGTGTGTTTTATTGATGGGGTCCGTGTAGCTCATCTTTTAAGTTGTCTGTGTTGTGTTTTATTGGTGGGGTCCGTGTAGCTCATCTTTTAAGTTTTCTGTGTTGTGTTTTATTGGTGGGGTCCGTGTAGCTCATCTTTTAAGTTGTCTGTGTTGTGTTTTATTGGTGGGGTCCGTGTAGCTCATCTTTTAAGTTGTCTGTGTTGTGTTTTATTGGTGAGGTCCGTGTAGCTCATCTTTTTAGTTTTCTGTGTTGTGTTTTATTGGTGGGGTCCGTGTAGCTCATCTTTTAAGTTGTCTGTGTTGTGTTTTATTGGTGGGATCCGTGTAGCTCTTCTTTTTAGTTTTCTGTGTTGTGTTTTATTGGTGGGGTCCGTGTAGCTCATCTTTTTAGTTTTCTGTGTTGTGTTTTATTGGTGAGGTCCGTGCAGCTCTACTTTTTAGTTTTCTGTGTTGTGTGTTTTATTGATGGAGTCCGTGTAGCTCATCTTTTTAGTTTTCGGTGTTGTGTTTTATTGGTGGGGTCCGTGTAGCTCATCTTTTTAGTTTTCTGTGTTGTGTTTTATTGATGGGGTCCGTGTAGCTCATCTTTTAAGTTTTCTGTGTTGTGTTTTATTGATGGGATCCGTGTAGCTCATCTTTTTAGTTTTCTGTGTTGTGTTTTATTGATGGGGTCCGTGTAGCTCATCTTTTTAGTTTTCTGTGTTGTGTTTTATTGATGGGGTCCGTGTAGCTCATCTTTTAAGTTGTCTGTGTTGTGTTTTATTGGTGGGGTCCGTGTAGCTCATCTTTTTAGTTTTCTGTGTTGTGTTTTATTGGTGGGGTCCGTGTAGCTCATCTTTTTAGTTTTCTGTGTTGTGTTTTATTGGTGAGGTCCGTGCAGCTCTACTTTTTAGTTTTCTGTGTTGTGTGTTTTATTGATGGAGTCCGTGTAGCTCATCTTTTTAGTTTTCGGTGTTGTGTTTTATTGGTGGGGTCCGTGTAGCTCATCTTTTTAGTTATCTGTGTTGTGTTTTATTGATGGGGTCCGTGTAGCTCATCTTTTAAGTTTTCTGTGTTGTGTTTTATTGATGGGATCCGTGTAGCTCATCTTTTTAGTTTTCTGTGTTGTGTTTTATTGAAGGGGTCCGTGTAGCTCATCTTTTTAGTTTTCTGTGTTGTGTTTTATTGATGGGGTCCGTGTAGCTCATCTTTTAAGTTGTCTGTGTTGTGTTTTATTGGTGGGGTCCGTGTAGCTCATCTTTTTAGCTTTCTGTGTTGTGTTTTATTGATGGGGTCCGTGTAGCTCATCTTTTTAGTTTTCTGTGTAGTGTTTTATTGATGGGGTTCGTGTAGCTCATCTTTTTAGTTGTCTGTGTTGTGTTTTATTGGTGGGGTTCGTGTAGCTCATCTTTTTAGTTTTCTGTGTTGTGTTTTATTGGAGGGGTCCGTGTAGCTCATCTTTTAAGTTTTCTGTGTTGTGTTTTATTGGTGGGGTCCGTGTAGCTCATCTTTTTAGTTTTCTGTGTTGTGTGTTTTATTGATGGGGTTCGTGTAGCTCATCTTTTAAGTTGTCTGTGTTGTGTTTTATTGGTGGGGTCCGTGTAGCTCATCTTATAAGTTTTCTGTGTTGTGTTTTATTGGTGGGGTTCGTGTAGCTCATCTTTTAAGTTGTCTGTGTTGTGTTTTATTGGTGGGGTCCGTGTAGCTCATCTTTTTAGTTTTCTGTGTTGTGTTTTATTGGTGGGGTCCGTGTAGCTCATCTTTTTAGTTTTCTGTGTTGTGTTTTATTGGTGGGATCCGTGTAGCTCATCTTTTTAGTTTTCTGTGTTGTGTTTTATTGGTGGGGTCCGTGTAGCTCATCTTTTTAGTTTTCTGTGTTGTGTTTTATTGGTGGGGTCCGTGTAGCTCATCTTTTTAGTTTTCTCTGTTGTGTTTTATTGGTGAGGTACGTGTAGCTCATCTTGTTAGTTTTCTGTGTAGTGTTTTATTGGTGGGATCCTTGTAGCTCATCTTTTTAGTTTTCTGTGTTGTGTTTTATTGGTGGGGTCCATGTAGCTCATCTTTTAAGTTGTCTGTGTAGTGTTTTATTGGTGGGGTCCGTGTAGCTCTTCTTTTTAGTTTTCTATGTAGTGTTTTATTGGTGGGATCCGTGTAGCTCATCTTTTAAGTTGTCTGTGTTGTGTTTTATTGGTGGGATCCGTGTAGCTCATCTTTTTAGTTTTCTGTGTTGTGTTTTATTGGTGGGGTCCGTGTAGCTCATCTTTTTAGTTTTCTGTGTTGTGTTTTATTGATGAGGTCCGTGTAGCTCATCTTTTTAGTTTTCTGTGTTGTGTTTTATTGATGGGGTTCGTGTAGCTCAACGTTTTATTGGTGAGGTCCGTGTAGCTCATCTTTTTAGTTTTCTGTGTAGTGTTTTATTGATGGGGTCCGTGTAGCTCATCTTTTAAGTTTTCTGTGTTGTGTTTTATTGATGGGATCCGTGTAGCTCATCTTTTAAGTTGTCTGTGTTGTGTTTTATTGATGGGATCCGTGTAGCTCATCTTTTTAGTTTTCTGTGTTGTGTTTTATTGGAGGGGTCCGTGTAGCTCATCTTTTTAGTTTTCTGTGTAGTGTTTTATTGATGGGGTCGGTGTAGCTCATCTTTTTAGTTTTCTGTGTTGTTGGTTATTGGTGAGATCCGTTTAGCTCATCTTTTTAGTTTTCTGTGTTGTGTTTTATTGGTGGGATCCGTGTAGCTCATCTTTTTAGTTGTCTGTGTTGTGTTTTATTGATGGGATCCGTGTAGCTCATCTTTTTTGTTGTCTGTGTTGTGTTTTATTGGTGGGGTCCGTGTAGCTCATCTTTTTAGTTGTCTGTGTTGTGTTTTATTGGTGGGGTCCGTGTAGCTCATCTTTTAAGTTGTCTGTGTTGTGTTTTATTGGTGGGGTCCGTGTAGCTCATCTTTTAAGTTGTCTGTGTTGTGTATTATTGGTGGGGTCCGTGTAGCTCATATTTTTAGTTTTCTGTGTTGTGTTTTATTGGTGGGGTCCGTGTAGCTCATCTTTTAAGTTGTCTGTGTTGTGTTTTATTGGAGGGGTCCGTGTAGCTCATCTTTTTAGCTTTCTGTGTTGTGTGTTTTATTGGTGGGGTCCGTGTAGCTCATCTTTTAAGTTGTCTGTGTTGTGTTTTATTGGAGGGGTCCGTGTAGCTCATCTTTTTAGTTTTCTGTGTTGTGTGTTTTATTGGTGGGGTCCGTGTAGCTCATCTTTTTAGTTTTCTGTGTTGCGTTTTATTGGTGGGGTCCGTGTAGCTCATCTTTTAAGTTGTCTGTGTTGTGTTTTATTGGTGAGGTCCGTGTAGCTCATCTTTTTAGTTTTCTGTGTTGCGTTTTATTGGTGGGGTCCGTGTAGCTCATCTTTTTAGTTTTCTGTGTTGCGTTTTATTGGTGGGGTCCGTGTAGCTCATCTTTTAAGTTGTCTGTGTTGTGTTTTATTGGTGAGGTCCGTGTAGCTCATCTTTTAAGTTGTCTGTGTTGTGTTTTTTTGGTGAAGTCCGTGTAGCTCATCTTTTTAGTTTTCTGTGTTGTGTTTTATTGGTGAGTACCGTGTAGCTCAACTTTTTAGTTTTCTGTGTTGTGTTTTATTGGTGAGGTTCGTGTAGCTCATCTTTTAAGTTGTCTGTGTTGTGTTTTATTGGTGGGGTCCGTGTAGCTCATCTTTTTAGTTTTCTGTGTTGTGTGTTTTATTGGTGGGGTCCGTGTAGCTCATCTTTTTAGTTTTTTGTGTTGTGTTTTATTGGTGGGGTCCGTGTAGCTCATCTTTTAAGTTGTCTTTGATGTGTTTTATTGGTGGGGTCCGTGTAGCTCATCTTTTAAGTTGTCTGTGTTGTGTTTTATTGGTGGGGTTCGTGTAGCTCATCTTTTTAGTTTTCTGTGTTGTGTTTTATTGATGGGGTTCCTGTAGCTCATCGTTTTATTGGTGAGGTCCGTGTAGCTCATCTTTTTAGTTTTCTGTGTAGTGTTTTATTGATGGGGTTCGTGTAGCTCATCTTTTTAGTTTTCTGTGTTGTGTTTTATTGATGGGATCCGTGTAGCTCATCTTTTAAGTTGTCTGTGTTGTGTTTTATTGGTGGGGTCCTTGTAGCTCATCTTTTTAGTTTTCTGTGTTGTGTTTTATTGATGGGGTTCCTGTAGCTCATCGTTTTATTGGTGAGGTCCGTGTAGCTCATCTTTTTAGTTTTCTGTGTAGTGTTTTATTGATGGGGTCCGTGTAGCTCATCTTTTTAGTTTTCTGTGTTGTGTTTTATTGATGGGATCCGTGTAGCTCATCTTTTTAGTTTTCTGTGTTGTGTTTTATTTATGGGGTCCGTGTAGCTCATCTTTTTAGTTTTCTGTGTAGTGTTTTATTGATGGGGTCCGTGTAGCTCATCTTTTTAGTTTTCTGTGTTGTGGTTTATTGGTGAGATCCGTGTAGCTCATCTTTTTAGTTTTCTGTGTTGTGTTTTATTGGAGGGGTCCGTGTAGCTCATCTTTTAAGTTGTCTGTGTTGTGTTTTATTGGAGGGGCCCGTGTAGCTCATCTTTTTAGTTTTCTGTGTTGTGTGTTTTATTGGTGGGGTCCGTGTAGCTCATCTTTTAAGTTGTCTGTGTTGTGTTTTATTGGAGGGGTCGGTGTAGCTCATCTTTTTAGTTTTCTGTGTTGTGTGTTTTATTGGTGGGGTCCGTGTAGCTCATCTTTTTAGTTTTCTGTGTTGTGTTTTATTGGTGAGGTCCGTGTAGCTCATCTTTTTAGTTTTCTGTGTTGTGTTTTATTGGTGAGGTCCGTGTAGCTCATCTTTTAAGTTGTCTGTGTTGTGTTTTATTGGTGGGGTCCGTGTAGCTCATCTTTTTAGTTTTCTGTGTTGTGTGTTTTATTGGTGGGGTCCGTGTAGATCATCTTTTTAGTTTTTTGTGTTGTGTTTTATTGGTGGGGTCCGTGTAGCTCATCTTTTAAGTTGTCTTTGATGTGTTTTATTGGTGGGGTCCGTGTAGCTCATCTTTTAAGTTGTCTGTGTTGTGTTTTATTGATGGGGTTCCTGTAGCTCATCGTTTTATTGGTGAGGTCCGTGTAGCTCATCCTTTTAGTTTTCTGTGTAGTGTTTTATTGATGGGGTCCGTGTAGCTCATCTTTTTAGTTTTCTGTGTTGTGTTTTATTGATGGGATCCGTGTAGCTCATCTTTTAAGTTGTCTGTGTTGTGTTTTATTGGTGGGGTCCTTGTAGCTCATCTTTTTAGTTTTCTGTGTTGTGTTTTATTGATGGGGTTCCTGTAGCTCATCGTTTTATTGGTGAGGTCCGTGTAGCTCATCTTTTTAGTTTTCTGTGTAGTGTTTTATTGATGGGGTCCGTGTAGCTCATCTTTTTAGTTTTCTGTGTTGTGTTTTATTGATGGGATCCGTGTAGCTCATCTTTTTAGTTTTCTGTGTTGTGTTTTATTGGAGGGGTCCGTGTAGCTCATCTTTTTAGTTTTCTGTGTAGTGTTTTATTGATGGGGTCCGTGTAGCTCATCTTTTTAGTTTTCTGTGTTGTGTTTTATTGGTGAGATCCGTGTAGCTCATCTTTTTAGTTTTCTGTGTTGTGTTTTATTGATGGGATCCGTGTAGCTCATCTTTTAAGTTGTCTGTGTTGTGTTTTATTGGTGGGGTCCTTGTAGCTCATCTTTTTAGTTTTCTGTGTTGTGTTTTATTGATGGGGTTCCTGTAGCTCATCGTTTTATTGGTGAGGTCCGTGTAGCTCATCTTTTTAGTTTTCTGTGTAGTGTTTTATTGATGGGGTCCGTGTAGCTCATCTTTTTAGTTTTCTGTGTTGTGTTTTATTGGTGGGGTCCGTGTAGCTCATCTTTTTAGTTTTCTGTGTTGTGTTTTATTGGTGGGGTCCGTGTAGCTCATCTTTTTAGTTTTCTGTGTTGTGTTTTATTTATGGGGTCCGTGTAGCTCATCTTTTTAGTTTTCTGTGTAGTGTTTTATTGATGGGGTCCGTGTAGCTCATCTTTTTAGTTTTCTGTGTTGTGGTTTATTGGTGAGATCCGTGTAGCTCATCTTTTTAGTTTTCTGTGTTGTGTTTTATTGGAGGGGTCCGTGTAGCTCATCTTTTAAGTTGTCTGTGTTGTGTTTTATTGGAGGGGCCCGTGTAGCTCATCTTTTTAGTTTTCTGTGTTGTGTGTTTTATTGGTGGGGTCCGTGTAGCTCATCTTTTAAGTTGTCTGTGTTGTGTTTTATTGGAGGGGTCCGTGTAGCTCATCTTTTTAGTTTTCTGTGTTGTGTGTTTTATTGGTGGGGTCCGTGTAGCTCATCTTTTTAGTTTTCTGTGTTGTGTTTTATTGGTGAGGTCCGTGTAGCTCATCTTTTTAGTTTTCTGTGTTGTGTTTTATTGGTGAGGTCCGTGTAGCTCATCTTTTAAGTTGTCTGTGTTGTGTTTTATTGGTGGGGTCCGTGTAGCTCATCTTTTTAGTTTTCTGTGTTGTGTGTTTTATTGGTGGGGTCCGTGTAGATCATCTTTTTAGTTTTTTGTGTTGTGTTTTATTGGTGGGGTCCGTGTAGCTCATCTTT
Source organism: Bathymodiolus brooksi (assembly GCA_963680875.1). Classification (NCBI taxonomy): domain Eukaryota; kingdom Metazoa; phylum Mollusca; class Bivalvia; order Mytilida; family Modiolidae; genus Bathymodiolus; species Bathymodiolus brooksi. The sequence goes on from OY804577.1 coordinate 144,153,192, forward strand.
TAAGTTGTCTTTGATGTGTTTTATTGGTGGGGTCCGTGTAGCTCATCTTTTAAGTTGTCTGTGTTGTGTTTTATTGGTGGGGTCCGTGTAGCTCATCTTTTTAGTTTTCTGTGTTGTGTTTTATTGATGGGGTTCCTGTAGCTCATCGTTTTATTGGTGAGGTCCGTGTAGCTCATCTTTTTAGTTTTCTGTGTAGTGTTTTATTGATGGGGTCCGTGTAGCTCATCTTTTTAGTTTTCTGTGTTGTGTTTTATTGAAGGGATCCGTGTAGCTCATCTTTTAAGTTGTCTGTGTTGTGTTTTATTGGTGGGGTCCTTGTAGCTCATCTTTTTAGTTTTCTGTGTTGTGTTTTATTGATGGGGTTCCTGTAGCTCATCGTTTTATTGGTGAGGTCCGTGTAGCTCATCTTTTTAGTTTTCTGTGTAGTGTTTTATTGATGGGGTCCGTGTAGCTCATCTTTTTAGTTTTCTGTGTTGTGTTTTATTGATGGGATCCGTGTAGCTCATCTTTTTAGTTTTCTGTGTTGTGTTTTATTGGAGGGGTCCGTGTAGCTCATCTTTTTAGTTTTCTGTGTAGTGTTTTATTGATGGGGTCCGTGTAGCTCATCTTTTTAGTTTTCTGTGTTGTGTTTTATTGGTGAGATCCGTGTAGCTCATCTTTTTAGTTTTCTGTGTTGTGTTTTATTGGAGGGGTCCGTGTAGCTCATCTTTTAAGTTGTCTGTGTTGTGTTTTATTGGAGGGGTCCGTGTAGCTCATCTTTTTAGTTTTCTGTGTTGTGTGTTTTATTGGTGGGGTCCGTGTAGCTCATCTTTTAAGTTGTCTGTGTTGTGTTTTATTGGAGGGGTCCGTGTAGCTCATCTTTTTAGTTTTCTGTGTTGTGTGTTTTATTGGTGGGGTCCGTGTAGCTCATCTTTTTAGTTTTCTGTGTTGTGTTTTATTGGTGAGGTCCGTGTAGCTCATCTTTTAAGTTGTCTTTGATGTGTTTTATTGGTGGGGTCCGTGTAGCTCATCTTTTAAGTTGTCTGTGTTGTGTTTTATTGGTGGGGTCCGTGTAGCTCATCGTTTTAGTTTTCTGTGTTGTGTTTTATTGATGGGGTTCCTGTAGCTCATCGTTTTATTGGTGAGGTCCGTGTAGCTCATCTTTTTAGTTTTCTGTGTAGTGTTTTATTGATGGGGTCCGTGTAGCTCATCTTTTAAGTTGTCTGTGTTGTGTTTTATTGGTGGGGTCCTTGTAGCTCATCTTTTTAGTTTTCTGTGTTGTGTTTTATTGATGGGGTTCCTGTAGCTCATCGTTTTATTGGTGAGATCCGTGTAGCTCATCTTTTTAGTTTTCTGTGTAGTGTTTTATTGATGGGATCCGTGTAGCTCATCTTTTTAGTTTTCTGTGTTGTGTTTTATTGATGGGGTTCCTGTAGCTCATCGTTTTATTGGTGAGGTCCGTGTAGCTCATCTTTTTAGTTTTCTGTGTAGTGTTTTATTGATGGGGTTCGTGTAGCTCATCTTTTTAGTTTTCTGTGTTGTGTTTTATTGATGGGATCCGTGTAGCTCATCTTTTAAGTTGTCTGTGTTGTGTTTTATTGGTGGGGTCCTTGTAGCTCATCTTTTTAGTTTTCTGTGTTGTGTTTTATTGATGGGGTTCCTGTAGCTCATCGTTTTATTGGTGAGGTCCGTGTAGCTCATCTTTTTAGTTTTCTGTGTTGTGTTTTATTGATGGGATCCGTGTAGCTCATCTTTTTAGTTTTCTGTGTTGTGTTTTATTTATGGGGTCCGTGTAGCTCATCTTTTTAGTTTTCTGTGTAGTGTTTTATTGATGGGGTCCGTGTAGCTCACCTTTTTAGTTTTCTGTGTTGTGGTTTATTGGTGAGATCCGTTTAGCTCATCTTTTTAGTTTTCTGTGTTGTGTTTTATTGGAGGGGTCCGTGTAGCTCATCTTTTAAGTTGTCTGTGTTGTGTTTTATTGGAGGGGCCCGTGTAGCTCATCTTTTTAGTTTTCTGTGTTGTGTGTTTTATTGGTGGGGTCCGTGTAGCTCATCTTTTAAGTTGTCTGTGTTGTGTTTTATTGGAGGGGTCCGTGTAGCTCATCTTTTTAGTTTTCTGTGTTGTGTGTTTTATTGGTGGGGTCCGTGTAGCTCATCTTTTTAGTTTTCTGTGTTGTGTTTTATTGGTGAGGTCCGTGTAGCTCATCTTTTTAGTTTTCTGTGTTGTGTTTTATTGGTGGGGTCCGTGTAGCTCATCTTTTAAGTTGTCTGTGTTGTGTTTTATTGGTGGGGTCCGTGTAGCTCATCTTTTTAGTTTTCTGTGTTGTGTGTTTTATTGGTGGGGTCCGTGTAGATCATCTTTTTAGTTTTTTGTGTTGTGTTTTATTGGTGGGGTCCGTGTAGCTCATCTTTTAAGTTGTCTTTGATGTGTTTTATTGGTGGGGTCCGTGTAGCTCATCTTTTAAGTTGTCTGTGTTGTGTTTTATTGGTGGGGTCCGTGTAGCTCATCTTTTTAGTTTTCTGTGTTGTGTTTTATTGATGGGGTTCCTGTAGCTCATCGTTTTATTGGTGAGGTCCGTGTAGCTCATCTTTTTAGTTTTCTGTGTTGTGTTTTATTGGAGGGGTCCGTGTAGCTCATCTTTTTAGTTTTCTGTGTAGTGTTTTATTGATGGGGTCCGTGTAGCTCATCTTTTTAGTTTTCTGTGTTGTGGTTTATTGGTGAGATCCGTGTAGCTCATCTTTTTAGTTTTCTGTGTTGTGTTTTATTGGAGGGGTCCGTGTAGCTCATCTTTTAAGTTGTCTGTGTTGTGTTTTATTGGAGGGGTCCGTGTAGCTCATCTTTTTAGTTTTCTGTGTTGTGTGTTTTATTGGTGGGGTCCGTGTAGCTCATCTTTTAAGTTGTCTGTGTTGTGTTTTATTGGAGGGGTCCGTGTAGCTCATCTTTTTAGTTTTCTGTGTTGTGTGTTTTATTGGTGGGGTCCGTGTAGCTCATCTTTTTAGTTTTCTGTGTTGTGTTTTATTGGTGAGGTCCGTGTAGCTCATCTTTTAAGTTGTCTTTGATGTGTTTTATTGGTGGGGTCCGTGTAGCTCATCTTTTAAGTTGTCTGTGTTGTGTTTTATTGGTGGGGTTCGTGTAGCTCATCTTTTTAGTTTTCTGTGTTGTGTTTTATTGATGGGGTTCCTGTAGCTCATCGTTTTATTGGTGAGGTCCGTGTAGCTCATCTTTTTAGTTTTCTGTGTAGTGTTTTATTGATGGGGTCCGTGTAGCTCATCTTTTAAGTTGTCTGTGTTGTGTTTTATTGGTGGGGTCCTTGTAGCTCATCTTTTTAGTTTTCTGTGTTGTGTTTTATTGATGGGGTTCCTGTAGCTCATCGTTTTATTGGTGAGGTCCGTGTAGCTCATCTTTTTAGTTTTCTGTGTAGTGTTTTATTGATGGGGTCCGTGTAGCTCATCTTTTTAGTTTTCTGTGTTGTGTTTTATTGATGGGATCCGTGTAGCTCATCTTTTTAGTTTTCTGTGTTGTGTTTTATTGGAGGGGTCCGTGTAGCTCATCTTTTTAGTTTTCTGTGTAGTGTTTTATTGATGGGGTCCGTGTAGCTCATCTTTTTAGTTTTCTGTGTTGTGGTTTATTGGTGAGATCCGTGTAGCTCATCTTTTTAGTTTTCTGTGTTGTGTTTTATTGGAGGGGTCCGTGTAGCTCATCTTTTAAGTTGTCTGTGTTGTGTTTTATTGGAGGGGTCCGTGTAGCTCATCTTTTTAGTTTTCTGTGTTGTGTGTTTTATTGGTGGGGTCCGTGTAGCTCATCTTTTAAGTTGTCTGTGTTGTGTTTTATTGGAGGGGTCCGAGTAGCTCATCTTTTTAGTTTTCTGTGTTGTGTGTTTTATTGGTGGGGTCCGTGTAGCTCATCTTTTTAGTTTTCTGTGTTGTGTTTTATTGGTGAGGTCCGTGTAGCTCATCTTTTTAGTTTTCTGTGTTGTGTTTTATTGGTGAGGTCCGTGTAGCTCATCTTTTAAGTTGTCTGTGTTGTGTTTTATTGGTGGGGTCCGTGTAGCTCATCTTTTTAGTTTTCTGTGTTGTGTGTTTTATTGGTGGGGTCCGTGTAGCTCATCTTTTTAGTTTTTTGTGTTGTGTTTTATTGGTGGGGTCCGTGTAGCTCATCTTTTAAGTTGTCTGTGTTGTGTTTTATTGGTGGGGTCCGTGTAGCTCATCTTTTAAGTTGTCTGTGTTGTGTTTTATTGGTGGGGTCCGTGTAGCTCATCTTTTTAGTTTTCTGTGTTGTGTGTTTTATTGGTGGGGTCCGTGTAGATCATCTTTTTAGTTTTTTGTGTTGTGTTTTATTGGTGGGGTCCGTGTAGCTCATCTTTTAAGTTGTCTTTGATGTGTTTTATTGGTGGGGTCCGTGTAGCTCATCTTTTAAGTTGTCTGTGTTGTGTTTTATTGGTGGGGTCCGTGTAGCTCATCTTTTTAGTTTTCTGTGTTGTGTTTTATTGATGGGGTTCCTGTAGCTCATCGTTTTATTGGTGAGGTCCGTGTAGCTCATCTTTTTAGTTTTCTGTGTAGTGTTTTATTGATGGGGTCCGTGTAGCTCATCTTTTTAGTTTTCTGTGTTGTGTTTTATTGAAGGGATCCGTGTAGCTCATCTTTTAAGTTGTCTGTGTTGTGTTTTATTGGTGGGGTCCTTGTAGCTCATCTTTTTAGTTTTCTGTGTTGTGTTTTATTGATGGGGTTCCTGTAGCTCATCGTTTTATTGGTGAGGTCCGTGTAGCTCATCTTTTTAGTTTTCTGTGTAGTGTTTTATTGATGGGGTCCGTGTAGCTCATCTTTTTAGTTTTCTGTGTTGTGTTTTATTGATGGGATCCGTGTAGCTCATCTTTTTAGTTTTCTGTGTTGTGTTTTATTGGAGGGGTCCGTGTAGCTCATCTTTTTAGTTTTCTGTGTAGTGTTTTATTGATGGGGTCCGTGTAGCTCATCTTTTTAGTTTTCTGTGTTGTGTTTTATTGGTGAGATCCGTGTAGCTCATCTTTTTAGTTTTCTGTGTTGTGTTTTATTGGAGGGGTCCGTGTAGCTCATCTTTTAAGTTGTCTGTGTTGTGTTTTATTGGAGGGGTCCGTGTAGCTCATCTTTTTAGTTTTCTGTGTTGTGTGTTTTATTGGTGGGGTCCGTGTAGCTCATCTTTTAAGTTGTCTGTGTTGTGTTTTATTGGAGGGGTCCGTGTAGGTCATCTTTTTAGTTTTCTGTGTTGTGTGTTTTATTGGTGGGGTCCGTGTAGCTCATCTTTTTAGTTTTCTGTGTTGTGTTTTATTGGTGAGGTCCGTGTAGCTCATCTTTTAAGTTGTCTTTGATGTGTTTTATTGGTGGGGTCCGTGTAGCTCATCTTTTAAGTTGTCTGTGTTGTGTTTTATTGGTGGGGTCCGTGTAGCTCATCGTTTTAGTTTTCTGTGTTGTGTTTTATTGATGGGGTTCCTGTAGCTCATCGTTTTATTGGTGAGGTCCGTGTAGCTCATCTTTTTAGTTTTCTGTGTAGTGTTTTATTGATGGGGTCCGTGTAGCTCATCTTTTAAGTTGTCTGTGTTGTGTTTTATTGGTGGGGTCCTTGTAGCTCATCTTTTTAGTTTTCTGTGTTGTGTTTTATTGATGGGGTTCCTGTAGCTCATCGTTTTATTGGTGAGATCCGTGTAGCTCATCTTTTTAGTTTTCTGTGTTGTGTTTTATTGGTGAGGTCCGTGTAGCTCATCTTTTTAGTTTTCTGTGTTGTGTTTTATTGATGGGGTTCCTGTAGCTCATCGTTTTATTGGTGAGATCCGTGTAGCTCATCTTTTTAGTTTTCTGTGTTGTGTTTTATTGGTGAGGTCCGTGTAGCTCATCTTTTTAGTTTTCTGTGTAGTGTTTTATTGATGGGATCCGTGTAGCTCATCTTTTTAGTTTTCTGTGTTGTGTTTTATTGATGGGGTTCCTGTAGCTCATCGTTTTATTGGTGAGGTCCGTGTAGCTCATCTTTTTAGTTTTCTGTGTAGTGTTTTATTGATGGGGTTCGTGTAGCTCATCTTTTTAGTTTTCTGTGTTGTGTTTTATTGATGGGATCCGTGTAGCTCATCTTTTAAGTTGTCTGTGTTGTGTTTTATTGGTGGGGTCCTTGTAGCTCATCTTTTTAGTTTTCTGTGTTGTGTTTTATTGATGGGGTTCCTGTAGCTCATCGTTTTATTGGTGAGGTCCGTGTAGCTCATCTTTTTAGTTTTCTGTGTAGTGTTTTATTGATGGGGTCCGTGTAGCTCATCTTTTTAGTTTTCTGTGTTGTGTTTTATTTATGGGGTCCGTGTAGCTCATCTTTTTAGTTTTCTGTGTAGTGTTTTATTGATGGGGTCCGTGTAGCTCACCTTTTTAGTTTTCTGTGTTGTGGTTTATTGGTGAGATCCGTGTAGCTCATCTTTTTAGTTTTCTGTGTTGTGTTTTATTGGAGGGGTCCGTGTAGCTCATCTTTTAAGTTGTCTGTGTTGTGTTTTATTGGAGGGGCCCGTGTAGCTCATCTTTTTAGTTTTCTGTGTTGTGTGTTTTATTGGTGGGGTCCGTGTAGCTCATCTTTTAAGTTGTCTGTGTTGTGTTTTATTGGAGGGGTCCGTGTAGCTCATCTTTTTAGTTTTCTGTGTTGTGTGTTTTATTGGTGGGGTCCGTGTAGCTCATCTTTTTAGTTTTCTGTGTTGTGTTTTATTGGTGAGGTCCGTGTAGCTCATCTTTTTAGTTTTCTGTGTTGTGTTTTATTGGTGAGGTCCGTGTAGCTCATCTTTTAAGTTGTCTGTGTTGTGTGTTTTATTGGTGGGGTCCGTGTAGATCATCTTTTTAGTTTTTTGTGTTGTGTTTTATTGGTGGGGTCCGTGTAGCTCATCTTTTAAGTTGTCTTTGATGTGTTTTATTGGTGGGGTCCGTGTAGCTCATCTTTTAAGTTGTCTGTGTTGTGTTTTATTGGTGGGGTCCGTGTAGCTCATCTTTTTAGTTTTCTGTGTTGTGTTTTATTGATGGGGTTCCTGTAGCTCATCGTTTTATTGGTGAGGTCCGTGTAGCTCATCTTTTTAGTTTTCTGTGTTGTGTTTTATTGGAGGGGTCCGTGTAGCTCATCTTTTTAGTTTTCTGTGTAGTGTTTTATTGATGGGGTCCGTGTAGCTCATCTTTTTAGTTTTCTGTGTTGTGGTTTATTGGTGAGATCCGTGTAGCTCATCTTTTTAGTTTTCTGTGTTGTGTTTTATTGGAGGGGTCCGTGTAGCTCATCTTTTAAGTTGTCTGTGTTGTGTTTTATTGGAGGGGTCCGTGTAGCTCATCTTTTTAGTTTTCTGTGTTGTGTGTTTTATTGGTGGGGTCCGTGTAGCTCATCTTTTAAGTTGTCTGTGTTGTGTTTTATTGGAGGGGTCCGTGTAGCTCATCTTTTTAGTTTTCTGTGTTGTGTGTTTTATTGGTGGGGTCCGTGTAGCTCATCTTTTTAGTTTTCTGTGTTGTGTTTTATTGGTGAGGTCCGTGTAGCTCATCTTTTAAGTTGTCTTTGATGTGTTTTATTGGTGGGGTCCGTGTAGCTCATCTTTTAAGTTGTCTGTGTTGTGTTTTATTGGTGGGGTTCGTGTAGCTCATCTTTTTAGTTTTCTGTGTTGTGTTTTATTGATGGGGTTCCTGTAGCTCATCGTTTTATTGGTGAGGTCCGTGTAGCTCATCTTTTTAGTTTTCTGTGTAGTGTTTTATTGATGGGGTCCGTGTAGCTCATCTTTTAAGTTGTCTGTGTTGTGTTTTATTGGTGGGGTCCTTGTAGCTCATCTTTTTAGTTTTCTGTGTTGTGTTTTATTGATGGGGTTCCTGTAGCTCATCGTTTTATTGGTGAGGTCCGTGTAGCTCATCTTTTTAGTTTTCTGTGTAGTGTTTTATTGATGGGGTCCGTGTAGCTCATCTTTTTAGTTTTCTGTGTTGTGTTTTATTGATGGGATCCGTGTAGCTCATCTTTTTAGTTTTCTGTGTTGTGTTTTATTGGAGGGGTCCGTGTAGCTCATCTTTTTAGTTTTCTGTGTAGTGTTTTATTGATGGGGTCCGTGTAGCTCATCTTTTTAGTTTTCTGTGTTGTGGTTTATTGGTGAGATCCGTGTAGCTCATCTTTTTAGTTTTCTGTGTTGTGTTTTATTGGAGGGGTCCGTGTAGCTCATCTTTTAAGTTGTCTGTGTTGTGTTTTATTGGAGGGGTCCGTGTAGCTCATCTTTTTAGTTTTCTGTGTTGTGTGTTTTATTGGTGGGGTCCGTGTAGCTCATCTTTTAAGTTGTCTGTGTTGTGTTTTATTGGAGGGGTCCGAGTAGCTCATCTTTTTAGTTTTCTGTGTTGTGTGTTTTATTGGTGGGGTCCGTGTAGCTCATCTTTTTAGTTTTCTGTGTTGTGTTTTATTGGTGAGGTCCGTGTAGCTCATCTTTTTAGTTTTCTGTGTTGTGTTTTATTGGTGAGGTCCGTGTAGCTCATCTTTTAAGTTGTCTGTGTTGTGTTTTATTGGTGGGGTCCGTGTAGCTCATCTTTTTAGTTTTCTGTGTTGTGTGTTTTATTGGTGGGGTCCGTGTAGCTCATCTTTTTAGTTTTTTGTGTTGTGTTTTATTGGTGGGGTCCGTGTAGCTCATCTTTTAAGTTGTCTGTGTTGTGTTTTATTGGTGGGGTCCGTGTAGCTCATCTTTTAAGTTGTCTGTGTTGTGTTTTATTGGTGGGGTCCGTGTAGCTCATCTTTTTAGTTTTCTGTGTTGTGTTTTATTGGTGGGGTTCCTGTAGCTCATCGTTTTATTGGTGAGGTCCGTGTAGCTCATCTTTTTAGTTTTCTGTGTAGTGTTTTATTGATGGGGTCCGTGTAGCTCATCTTTTTAGTTTTCTGTGTTGTGTTTTATTGGTGGGGTTCCTGTAGCTCATCGTTTTATTGGTGAGGTCCGTGTAGCTCATCTTTTTAGTTTTCTGTGTAGTGTTTTATTGATGGGGTCCGTGTAGCTCATCTTTTTAGTTTTCTGTGTAGTGTTTTATTGATGGGGTCGTGTAGCTCATCTTTTTAGTTTTCTGTGTTGTGTTTTATTGGAGGGGTCCGTGTAGCTCATCTTTTTAGTTTTCTGTGTAGTGTTTTATTGATGGGGTCGTGTAGCTCATCTTTTTAGTTTTCTGTGTTGTGTTTTATTGAAGGGATCCGTGTAGCTCATCTTTTAAGTTGTCTGTGTTGTGTTTTATTGGTGGGGTCCTTGTAGCTCATCTTTTTAGTTTTCTGTGTTGTGTTTTATTGATGGGGTTCCTGTAGCTCATCGTTTTATTGGTGAGGTCCGTGTAGCTCATCTTTTTAGTTTTCTGTGTAGTGTTTTATTGATGGGGTCCGTGTAGCTCATCTTTTTAGTTTTCTGTGTTGTGTTTTATTGATGGGATCCGTGTAGCTCATCTTTTTAGTTTTCTGTGTTGTGTTTTATTGGAGGGGTCCGTGTAGCTCATCTTTTTAGTTTTCTGTGTAGTGTTTTATTGATGGGGTCCGTGTAGCTCATCTTTTTAGTTTTCTGTGTTGTGTTTTATTGGTGAGATCCGTGTAGCTCATCTTTTTAGTTTTCTGTGTTGTGTTTTATTGGAGGGGTCCGTGTAGCTCATCTTTTAAGTTGTCTGTGTTGTGTTTTATTGGAGGGGTCCGTGTAGCTCATCTTTTTAGTTTTCTGTGTTGTGTGTTTTATTGGTGGGGTCCGTGTAGCTCATCTTTTAAGTTGTCTGTGTTGTGTTTTATTGGAGGGGTCCGTGTAGGTCATCTTTTTAGTTTTCTGTGTTGTGTGTTTTATTGGTGGGGTCCGTGTAGCTCATCTTTTTAGTTTTCTGTGTTGTGTTTTATTGGTGAGGTCCGTGTAGCTCATCTTTTAAGTTGTCTTTGATGTGTTTTATTGGTGGGGTCCGTGTAGCTCATCTTTTAAGTTGTCTGTGTTGTGTTTTATTGGTGGGGTCCGTGTAGCTCATCGTTTTAGTTTTCTGTGTTGTGTTTTATTGATGGGGTTCCTGTAGCTCATCGTTTTATTGGTGAGGTCCGTGTAGCTCATCTTTTTAGTTTTCTGTGTAGTGTTTTATTGATGGGGTCCGTGTAGCTCATCTTTTAAGTTGTCTGTGTTGTGTTTTATTGGTGGGGTCCTTGTAGCTCATCTTTTTAGTTTTCTGTGTTGTGTTTTATTGATGGGGTTCCTGTAGCTCATCGTTTTATTGGTGAGATCCGTGTAGCTCATCTTTTTAGTTTTCTGTGTAGTGTTTTATTGATGGGATCCGTGTAGCTCATCTTTTTAGTTTTCTGTGTTGTGTTTTATTGATGGGGTTCCTGTAGCTCATCGTTTTATTGGTGAGGTCCGTGTAGCTCATCTTTTTAGTTTTCTGTGTAGTGTTTTATTGATGGGGTTCGTGTAGCTCATCTTTTTAGTTTTCTGTGTTGTGTTTTATTGATGGGATCCGTGTAGCTCATCTTTTAAGTTGTCTGTGTTGTGTTTTATTGGTGGGGTCCTTGTAGCTCATCTTTTTAGTTTTCTGTGTTGTGTTTTATTGATGGGGTTCCTGTAGCTCATCGTTTTATTGGTGAGGTCCGTGTAGCTCATCTTTTTAGTTTTCTGTGTAGTGTTTTATTGATGGGGTCCGTGTAGCTCATCTTTTTAGTTTTCTGTGTTGTGTTTTATTTATGGGGTCCGTGTAGCTCATCTTTTTAGTTTTCTGTGTAGTGTTTTATTGATGGGGTCCGTGTAGCTCACCTTTTTAGTTTTCTGTGTTGTGGTTTATTGGTGAGATCCGTGTAGCTCATCTTTTTAGTTTTCTGTGTTGTGTTTTATTGGAGGGGTCCGTGTAGCTCATCTTTTAAGTTGTCTGTGTTGTGTTTTATTGGAGGGGCCCGTGTAGCTCATCTTTTTAGTTTTCTGTGTTGTGTGTTTTATTGGTGGGGTCCGTGTAGCTCATCTTTTAAGTTGTCTGTGTTGTGTTTTATTGGAGGGGTCCGTGTAGCTCATCTTTTTAGTTTTCTGTGTTGTGTGTTTTATTGGTGGGGTCCGTGTAGCTCATCTTTTTAGTTTTCTGTGTTGTGTTTTATTGGTGAGGTCCGTGTAGCTCATCTTTTTAGTTTTCTGTGTTGTGTTTTATTGGTGAGGTCCGTGTACCTCATCTTTTAAGTTGTCTGTGTTGTGTGTTTTATTGGTGGGGTCCGTGTAGATCATCTTTTTAGTTTTTTGTGTTGTGTTTTATTGGTGGGGTCCGTGTAGCTCATCTTTTAAGTTGTCTTTGATGTGTTTTATTGGTGGGGTCCGTGTAGCTCATCTTTTAAGTTGTCTGTGTTGTGTTTTATTGGTGGGGTCCGTGTAGCTCATCTTTTTAGTTTTCTGTGTTGTGTTTTATTGATGGGGTTCCTGTAGCTCATCGTTTTATTGGTGAGGTCCGTGTAGCTCATCTTTTTAGTTTTCTGTGTTGTGTTTTATTGGAGGGGTCCGTGTAGCTCATCTTTTTAGTTTTCTGTGTAGTGTTTTATTGATGGGGTCCGTGTAGCTCATCTTTTTAGTTTTCTGTGTTGTGGTTTATTGGTGAGATCCGTGTAGCTCATCTTTTTAGTTTTCTGTGTTGTGTTTTATTGGAGGGGTCCGTGTAGCTCATCTTTTAAGTTGTCTGTGTTGTGTTTTATTGGAGGGGTCCGTGTAGCTCATCTTTTTAGTTTTCTGTGTTGTGTGTTTTATTGGTGGGGTCCGTGTAGCTCATCTTTTAAGTTGTCTGTGTTGTGTTTTATTGGAGGGGTCCGTGTAGCTCATCTTTTTAGTTTTCTGTGTTGTGTGTTTTATTGGTGGGGTCCGTGTAGCTCATCTTTTTAGTTTTCTGTGTTGTGTTTTATTGGTGAGTTCCGTGTAGCTCATCTTTTAAGTTGTCTTTGATGTGTTTTATTGGTGGGGTCCGTGTAGCTCATCTTTTAAGTTGTCTGTGTTGTGTTTTATTGGTGGGGTTCGTGTAGCTCATCTTTTTAGTTTTCTGTGTTGTGTTTTATTGATGGGGTTCCTGTAGCTCATCGTTTTATTGGTGAGGTCCGTGTAGCTCATCTTTTTAGTTTTCTGTGTAGTGTTTTATTGATGGGGTCCGTGTAGCTCATCTTTTAAGTTGTCTGTGTTGTGTTTTATTGGTGGGGTCCTTGTAGCTCATCTTTTTAGTTTTCTGTGTTGTGTTTTATTGATGGGGTTCCTGTAGCTCATCGTTTTATTGGTGAGGTCCGTGTAGCTCATCTTTTTAGTTTTCTGTGTAGTGTTTTATTGATGGGGTCCGTGTAGCTCATCTTTTTAGTTTTCTGTGTTGTGTTTTATTGATGGGATCCGTGTAGCTCATCTTTTTAGTTTTCTGTGTTGTGTTTTATTGGAGGGGTCCGTGTAGCTCATCTTTTTAGTTTTCTGTGTAGTGTTTTATTGATGGGGTCCGTGTAGCTCATCTTTTTAGTTTTCTGTGTTGTGGTTTATTGGTGAGATCCGTGTAGCTCATCTTTTTAGTTTTCTGTGTTGTGTTTTATTGGAGGGGTCCGTGTAGCTCATCTTTTAAGTTGTCTGTGTTGTGTTTTATTGGAGGGGTCCGTGTAGCTCATCTTTTTAGTTTTCTGTGTTGTGTGTTTTATTGGTGGGGTCCGTGTAGCTCATCTTTTAAGTTGTCTGTGTTGTGTTTTATTGGAGGGGTCCGAGTAGCTCATCTTTTTAGTTTTCTGTGTTGTGTGTTTTATTGGTGGGGTCCGTGTAGCTCATCTTTTTAGTTTTCTGTGTTGTGTTTTATTGGTGAGGTCCGTGTAGCTCATCTTTTTAGTTTTCTGTGTTGTGTTTTATTGGTGAGGTCCGTGTAGCTCATCTTTTAAGTTGTCTGTGTTGTGTTTTATTGGTGGGGTCCGTGTAGCTCATCTTTTTAGTTTTCTGTGTTGTGTGTTTTATTGGTGGGGTCCGTGTAGCTCATCTTTTTAGTTTTTTGTGTTGTGTTTTATTGGTGGGGTCCGTGTAGCTCATCTTTTAAGTTGTCTGTGTTGTGTTTTATTGGTGGGGTCCGTGTAGCTCATCTTTTAAGTTGTCTGTGTTGTGTTTTATTGGTGGGGTCCGTGTAGCTCATCTTTTTAGTTTTCTGTGTTGTGTTTTATTGGTGGGGTTCCTGTAGCTCATCGTTTTATTGGTGAGGTCCGTGTAGCTCATCTTTTTAGTTTTCTGTGTAGTGTTTTATTGATGGGGTCCGTGTAGCTCATCTTTTTAGTTTTCTGTGTTGTGTTTTATTGGTGGGGTTCCTGTAGCTCATCGTTTTATTGGTGAGGTCCGTGTAGCTCATCTTTTTAGTTTTCTGTGTAGTGTTTTATTGATGGGGTCCGTGTAGCTCATCTTTTTAGTTTTCTGTGTAGTGTTTTATTGATGGGGTCCGTGTAGCTCATCTTTTTAGTTTTCTGTGTTGTGTTTTATTGGAGGGGTCCGTGTAGCTCATCTTTTTAGTTTTCTGTGTAGTGTTTTATTGATGGGGTCCGTGTAGCTCATCTTTTTAGTTTTCTGTGTTGTGTTTTATTGGTGAGATCCGTGTAGCTCATCTTTTTAGTTTTCTGTGTTGTGTTTTATTGGAGGGGTCCGTGTAGCTCATCTTTTTAGTTGTCTGTGTTGTGTTTTATTGGTGGGGTCCGTGTAGCTCATCTTTTAAGTTGTCTGTGTTGTGTTTTATTGGTGGGGTCCGTGTAGCTCATCTTTTAAGTTGTCTGTGTTGTGTTTTATTGGTGGGGTCCGTGTAGCTCATTTTTTTAGTTTTCTGTGTTGTGTTTTATTGGTGGGGTCCGTGTAGCTCATCTTTTAAGTTGTCTCTGTTGTGTTTTATTGGAGGGGTCCGTGTAGCTCATCTTTTTAGTTTTCTGTGTTGTGTGTTTTATTGGTGGGGTCCGTGTAGCTCATCTTTTAAGTTGTCTGTGTTGTGTTTTATTGGAGGGGTCCATGTAGCTCATCTTTTTAGTTTTCTGTGTTGTGTGTTTTATTGGTGGGGTCCGTGTAGCTCATCTTTTTAGTTTTCTGTGTTGTGTTTTATTGGTGGGATCCGTGTAGCTCATCTTTTTAGTTTTCTGTTTTGTGTATTATTGGAGGGGTCCGTGTAGCTCATCTTTTTAGTTTTCTGTGTAGTGTTTTATTGATGGGGTCCGTGTAGCTCATCTTTTTAGTTTTCTGTGTTGTGTTTTATTGGTGAGATCCGTGTAGTTCATCTTTTTAGTTTTCTGTGTTGTGTTTTATTGGAGGGGTCCGTGTAGCTCATCTTTTTAGTTGTCTGTGTTGTGTTTTATTGATGGGGTCCGTGTAGCTCATCTTTTTAGTTGTCTGTGTTGTGTTTTATTGGTGGGGTCCGTGTAGCTCATCTTTTAAGTTGTCTGTGTTGTGTTTTATTGGTGAGGTCCGTGTAGCTCATCTTTTAAGTTGTCTGTGTTGTGTTTTATTGGTGGGGTCCGTGTAGCTCATCTTTTTAGTTTTCTGTGTTGTGTTTTATTGGTGGGGTCCGTGTAGCATATCTTTTAAGTTGTCTGTGTTGTGTTTTATTGGAGGGGTCCGTGTAGCTCATCTTTTTAGTTTTCTGTGTTGTGTGTTTTATTGGTGGGGTTCGTGTAGCTCATCTTTTAAGTTGTCTGTGTTGTGTTTTATTGGACGGTCCGTGTAGCTCATCTTTTTAGTTTTCTGTGTTGTGTTTTATTGATGGGGTCCGTGTAGCTCATCTTTTTAGTTTTCTGTGTTGTGTTTTATTGATGGGATCCGTGTAGCTCATCTTTTTAGTTTTCTGTGTTGTGTTTTATTGGAGGGGTCCGTGTAGCTCATCTTTTTAGTTTTCTGTGTAGTGTTTTATTGATGGGGTCCGTGTAGCTCATCTTTTTAGTTTTCTGTGTTGTGGGTTATTGGTGAGATCCGTGTAGCTCATCTTTTTAGTTTTCTGTGTTGTGTTTTATTGGAGGGGTCCGTGTAGCTCATCTTTTAAGTTGTCTGTGTTGTGTTTTATTGGAGGGGTCCGTGTAGCTCATCTTTTTAGTTTTCTGTGTTGTGTGTTTTATTGATGGGGTCCGTGTAGCTCATCTTTTAAGTTGTCTGTGTTGTGTTTTATTGGAGGGGTCCGTGTAGCTCATCTTTTTAGTTTTCTGTGTTGTGTGTTTTATTGGTGGGGTCCGTGTAGCTCATCTTTTTAGTTTTCTGTGTTGTGTTTTATTGGTGAGGTCCGTGTAGCTCATCTTTTTAGTTTTCTGTGTTGTGTTTTATTGGTGAGGTCCGTGTAGCTCATCTTTTAAGTTGTCTGTGTTGTGTTTTATTGGTGGGGTCCGTGTAGCTCATCTTTTTAGTTTTCTGTGTTGTGTGTTTTATTGGTGGGGTCCGTGTAGCTCATCTTTTTAGTTTTTTGTGTTGTGTTTTATTGGTGGGGTCCGTGTAGCTCATCTTTTAAGTTGTCTGTGTTGTGTTTTATTGGAGGGGTCCGTGTAGCTCATCTTTTAAGTTGTCTGTGTTGTGTTTTATTGGTGGGGTCCGTGTAGCTCATCTTTTTAGTTTTCTGTGTTGTGTTTTATTGGTGGGGTTCCTGTAGCTCATCGTTTTATTGGTGAGGTCCGTGTAGCTCATCTTTTTAGTTTTCTGTGTAGTGTTTTATTGATGGGGTCCGTGTAGCTCATCTTTTTAGTTTTCTGTGTTGTGTTTTATTGATGGGGTTCCTGTAGCTCATCGTTTTATTGGTGAGGTCCGTGTAGCTCATATTTTTAGTTTTCTGTGTAGTGTTTTATTGATGGGGTCCGTGTAGCTCATCTTTTTAGTTTTCTGTGTTGTGTTTTATTGATGGGATCCGTGTAGCTCATCTTTTTAGTTTTCTGTGTTGTGTTTTATTGATGGGATCCGTGTAGCTCATCTTTTTAGTTTTTTGTGTTGTGTTTTATTGGAGGGGTCCGTGTAGCTCATCTTTTTTGTTTTCTGTGTAGTGTTTTATTGATGGGGTCCGTGTAGCTCATCTTTTTAGTTTTCTGTGTTGTGGTTTATTGGTGAGATCCGTGTAGCTCATCTTTTTAGTTTTCTGTGTTGTGTTTTATTGGAGGGGTCCGTGTAGCTCATCTTTTAAGTTGTCTGTGTTGTGTTTTATTGGAGGGGTCCGTGTAGCTCATCTTTTTAGTTTTCTGTGTTGTGTGTTTTATTGGTGGGGTCCGTGTAGCTCATCTTTTAAGTTGTCTGTGTTGTTTTTTATTGGAGGGGTCCGTGTAGCTCATCTTTTTAGTTTTCTGTGTTGTGTGTTTTATTGGTGGGGTCCGTGTAGCTCATCTTTTTAGTTTTCTGTGTTGTGTTTTATTGGTGAGGTCCGTGTAGCTCATCTTTTTAGTTTTCTGTGTTGTGTTTTATTGGTGAGGTCCGTGTAGCTCATCTTTTAAGTTGTCTGTGTTGTGTTTTATTGGTGGGGTCCGTGTAGCTCATCTTTTTAGTTTTCTGTGTTGTGTTTTATTGGTGGGGTCCGTGTAGCTCATCTTTTAAGTTGTCTGTGTTGTGTTTTATTGGTGGGGTCCGTGTAGCTCATCTTTTAAGTTGTCTGTGTTGTGTTTTATTGGTGGGGTCCGTGTAGCTCATCTTTTTAGTTTTCTGTGTTGTGTTTTATTGGTGGGGTCCGTGTAGCTCATCTTTTTAGTTTTCTGTGTAGTGTTTTATTGATGGGGTTCCTGTAGCTCATCGTTTTATTGGTGAGGTCCGTGTAGCTCATCTTTTTAGTTTTCTGTGTAGTGTTTTATTGATGGGGTCCGTGTAGCTCATCTTTTTAGTTTTCTGTGTTGTGTTTTATTGATGGGGTTCCTGTAGCTCATCGTTTTATTGGTGAGGTCCGTGTAGCTCATCTTTTTAGTTTTCTGTGTAGTGTTTTATTGATGGGGTCCGTGTAGCTCATCTTTTTAGTTTTCTGTGTTGTGTTTTATTGATGGGATCCGTGTAGCTCATCATTTTAGTTTTCTGTGTTGTGTTTTATTGGAGGGGTCCGTGTAGCTCATCTTTTTAGTTTTCTGTGTAGTGTTTTATTGATGGGGTCCGTGTAGCTCATCTTTTTAGTTTTCTGTGTTGTGGTTTATTGGTGAGATCCGTGTAGCTCATCTTTTTAGTTTTCTGTGTTGTGTTTTATTGGAGGGGTCCGTGTAGCTCATCTTTTTAGTTGTCTGTGTTGTGTTTTATTGGTGGGGTCCGTGTAGCTCATCTTTTAAGTTGTCTGTGTTGTGTTTTATTGGTGGGGTCCGTGTAGCTCATCTTTTAAGTTGTCTGTGTTGTGTTTTATTGGTGGGGTCCGTGTAGCTCATTTTTTTAGTTTTCTGTGTTGTGTTTTATTGGTGGGGTCCGTGTAGCTCATCTTTTAAGTTGTCTGTGTTGTGTTTTATTGGTGGGGTCCGTGTAGCTCATCTTTTAAGTTGTCTGTGTTGTGTTTTATTGGTGGGGTCCATGTAGCTCATCTTTTTAGTTTTCTGTGTTGTGTGTTTTATTGGTGGGGTCCGTGTAGCTCATCTTTTTAGTTTTCTGTGTTGTGTTTTATTGGTGGGATCCGTGTAGCTCATCTTTTTAGTTTTCTGTTTTGTGTTTTATTGGAGGGGTCCGTGTAGCTCATCTTTTTAGTTTTCTGTGTAGTGTTTTATTGATGGGGTCCGTGTAGCTCATCTTTTTAGTTTTCTGTGTTGTGTTTTATTGGTGAGATCCGTGTAGCTCATCTTTTTAGTTTTCTGTTTTGTGTTTTATTGGAGGGGTCCGTGTAGCTCATCTTTTTAGTTGTCTGTGTTGTGTTTTATTGATGGGGTCCGTGTAGCTCATCTTTTTAGTTGTCTGTGTTGTGTTTTATTGGTGGGGTCCGTGTAGCTCATCTTTTAAGTTGTCTGTGTTGTGTTTTATTGGTGAGGTCCGTGTAGCTCATCTTTTAAGTTTTCTGTGTTGTGTTTTATTGGTGGGGTCCGTGTAGCTCATCTTTTTAGTTTTCTGTGTTGTGTTTTATTGGTGGGGTCCGTGTAGCTCATCTTTTAAGTTGTCTGTGTTGTGTTTTATTGGAGGGGTCCGTGTAGCTCATCTTTTTAGTTTTCTGTGTTGTGTGTTTTATTGGTGGGGTCCGTGTAGCTCATCTTTTAAGTTGTCTGTGTTGTGTTTTATTGGACGGTCCGTGTAGCTCATCTTTTTAGTTTTCTGTGTTGTGTTTTATTGATGGGATCCGTGTAGCTCATCTTTTTAGTTTTCTGTGTTGTGTTTTATTGGTGGGGTCCGTGTAGCTCATCTTTTAAGTTGTCTGTGTTGTGTTTTATTGGACGGTCCGTGTAGCTCATCTTTTTAGTTTTCTGTGTTGTGTTTTATTGATGGGATCCGTGTAGCTCATCTTTTAAGTTGTCTGTGTTGTATTTTATTGGTGAGGTCCGTGCAGCTCATCTTTTTAGTTTTCTGTGTTGTGTTTTATTGGTGGGGTCCGTGTAGCTCATCTTTTTAGTTTTCTGTGTTGTGTTTTATTGATGGGGTTCCTGTAGCTCATCGTTTTATTGGTGAGGTCCGTGTAGCTCATCTTTTTAGTTTTCTGTGTAGTGTTTTATTGGTGAGATCCGTGTAGCTCATCTTTTTAGTTTTCTGTATTGTGTTTTATTGGAGGGGTCCGTGTAGCTCATCTTTTAAGTTGTCTGTGTTGTGTTTTATTGGAGGGGTCCGTGTAGCTCATCTTTTTAGTTTTCTGTGTTGTGTGTTTTATTGGTGGGGTCCGTGTAGCTCATCTTTTAAGTTGTCTGTGTTGTGTTTTATTGGAGGGATCCGTGTAGCTCATCTTTTTAGTTTTCTGTGTTGTGTGTTTTATTGGTGGGGTCCGTGTAGCTCATCTTTTTAGTTTTCTGTGTTGTGTTTTATTGGTGAGGTCCGTGTAGCTCATCTTTTTAGTTTTCTGTGTTGTGTTTTATTGGTGAGGTCCGTGTAGCTCATCTTTTAAGTTGTCTGTGTTGTGTTTTATTGGTGGGGTCCGTGTAGCTCATCTTTTTAGTTTTCTGTGTTGTGTGTTTTATTGGTGGGGTCCGTGTAGCTCATCTTTTTAGTTTTTTGTGTTGTGTTTTATTGGTGGGGTCCGTGTAGCTCATCTTTTAAGTTGTCTGTGTTGTGGTTTATTGGTGAGATCCGTGTAGCTCATCTTTTTAGTTTTCTGTGTTGTGTTTTATTGGAGGGGTCCGTGTAGCTCATCTTTTAAGTTGTCTGTGTTGTGTTTTATTGGAGGGGTCCGTGTAGCTCATCTTTTTAGTTTTCTGTGTTGTGTGTTTTATTGGTGGGGTCCGTGTAGCTCATCTTTTAAGTTGTCTGTGTTGTTTTTTATTGGAGGGGTCTGTGTAGCTCATCTTTTTAGTTTTCTGTGTTGTGTGTTTTATTGGTGGGGTTCGTGTAGCTCATCTTTTTAGTTTTCTGTGTTGTGTGTTTTATTGGTGAGGTCCGTGTTGCTCATCTTTTTAGTTTTCTGTGTAGTGTTTTATTGATGGGGTCCGTGTAGCTCATCTTTTTAGTTTTCTGTGTTGTGTTTTATTGATGGGGTCCGTGTAGCTCATCTTTTTAGTTTTCTGTGTTGTGTTTTATTGGTGAGGTCCGTGTAGCTCATCTTTTTAGTTTTCTGTGTTGTGTTTTATTGATGGGGTTCGTGTAGCTCATCTTTTTAGTTTTCTGTGTTGTGTTTTATTGGTGGGGTCCGTGTAGCTGATCGTTTTATTGGTGAGGTCCGTGTAGCTCATCTTTTTAGTTTTCTGTGTTGTGTTTTATTGGTGAGGTCCGTGTAGCTCATCTTTTAAGTTGTCTGTGTTGTGTTTTATTGGTGGGGTCCGTGTAGCTCATCTTTTTAGTTTTCTGTGTTGTGTTTTATTGGTGGGGTCCGTGTAGCTCATCTTTTAAGTTGTCTGTGTTGTGTTTTATTGGTGGGGTCCGTGTAGCTCATCTTTTAAGTTGTCTGTGTTGTGTTTTATTGGTGGGGTCCGTGTAGCTCATCTTTTTAGTTTTCTGTGTTGTGTTTTATTGATGGGGTTCCTGTAGCTCATCGTTTTATTGGTGAGGTCCGTGTAGCTCATCTTTTTAGTTTTCTGTGTAGTGTTTTATTGGTGAGATCCGTGTAGCTCATCTTTTTAGTTTTCTGTGTTGTGTTTTATTGGAGGGGTCCGTGTAGCTCATCTTTTAAGTTGTCTGTGTTGTGTTTTATTGGAGGGGTCCGTGTAGCTCATCTTTTTAGTTTTCTGTGTTGTGTGTTTTATTGGTGGGGTCCGTGTAGCTCATCTTTTTAGTTTTCTGTGTTGTGTTTTATTGGTGAGGTCCGTGTAGCTCATCTTTTTAGTTTTCTGTGTTGTGTTTTATTGGTGAGGTCCGTGTAGCTCATCTTTTAAGTTGTCTGTGTTGTGTTTTATTGGTGGGGTCCGTGTAGCTCATCTTTTTAGTTTTCTGTGTTGTGTGTTTTATTGGTGGGGTCCGTGTAGCTCATCTTTTTAGTTTTTTGTGTTGTGTTTTATTGGTGGGGTCCGTGTAGCTCATCTTTTAAGTTGTCTGTGTTGTGTTTTATTGGTGGGGTCCGTGTAGCTCATCTTTTAAGTTGTCTGTGTTGTGTTTTATTGGTGGGGTCCGTGTAGCTCATCTTTTTAGTTTTCTGTGTTGTGTTTTATTGGTGGGGTTCCTGTAGCTCATCGTTTTATTGGTGAGGTCCGTGTAGCTCATCTTTTTAGTTTTCTGTGTAGTGTTTTATTGATGGGGTCGGTGTAGCTCATCTTTTTAGTTTTCTGTGTTGTGTTTTATTGGTGGGGTTCCTGTAGCTCATCGTTTTATTGGTGAGGTCCGTGTAGCTCATCTTTTTAGTTTTCTGTGTAGTGTTTTATTGATGGGGTCGGTGTAGCTCATCTTTTTAGTTTTCTGTGTAGTGTTTTATTGATGGGGTCCGTGTAGCTCATCTTTTTAGTTTTCTGTGTTGTGTTTTATTGGAGGGGTCCGTGTAGCTCATCTTTTTAGTTGTCTGTGTTGTGTTTTATTGGTGGGGTCCGTGTAGCTCATCTTTTAAGTTGTCTGTGTTGTGTTTTATTGGTGGGGTCCGTGTAGCTCATCTTTTAAGTTGTCTGTGTTGTGTTTTATTGGTGGGGTCCGTGTAGCTCATTTTTTTAGTTTTCTGTGTTGTGTTTTATTGGTGGGGTCCGTGTAGCTCATCTTTTAAGTTGTCTGTGTTGTGTTTTATTGGAGGGGTCCGTGTAGCTCATCTTTTTAGTTTTCTGTGTTGTGTGTTTTATTGGTGGGGTCCGTGTAGCTCATCTTTTAAGTTGTCTGTGTTGTGTTTTATTGGAGGGGTCCGTGTAGCTCATCTTTTTAGTTTTCTGTGTTGTGTGGTTTATTGGTGGGGTCCGTGTAGCTCATCTTTTTAGTTTTCTGTGTTGTGTTTTATTGGTGGGATCCGTGTAGCTCATCTTTTTAGTTTTCTGTGTTGTGTGTTTTATTGGTGGGGTCCGTGTAGCTCATCTTTTTAGTTTTCTGTGTTGCGTTTTATTGGTGGGGTCCGTGTAGATCATCTTTTAAGTTGTCTGTGTTGTGTTTTATTGGTGGGGTCCGTGTAGCTCATCTTTTTAGTTTTCTGTGTTGTGTTTTATTGGTGAGGTTCGTGTAGCTCATCTTTTTAGTTTTCTGTGTTGTGTTTTATTGGTGAGGTCCGTGTAGCTCATCTTTTAAGTTGTCTGTGTTGTGTTTTATTGGTGGGGTCCGTGTAGCTCATCTTTTTAGTTTTCTGTGTTGTGTGTTTTATTGGTGGGGTCCGTGTAGCTCATCTTTTTATTTTTTTGTGTTGTGTTTTATTGGTGGGGTCCGTGTAGCTCATCTTTTAAGTTGTCTGTGTTGTGTTTTATTGGTGGGGTCCGTGTAGCTCATCTTTTAAGTTGTCTGTGTTGTGTTTTATTGGTGGGGTCCGTGTAGCTCATTGTTTTATTGGTGAGGTCCGTGTAGCTCATCTTTTTAGTTTTCTGTGTAGTGTTTTATTGATGGGGTCCGTGTAGCTCATCTTTTAAGTTTTCTGTGTTGTGTTTTATTGATGGGATCCGTGTAGCTCATCTTTTAAGTTGTCTGTGTTGTGTTTTATTGGTGGGGTCCGTGTAGCTCATCTTTTTAGTTTTCTGTGTTGTGTTTTATTGATGGGGTTCCTGTAGCTCATCGTTTTATTGGTGAGGTCCGTGTAGCTCATCTTTTCAGTTTTCTGTGTAGTGTTTTATTGATGGGGTCCGTGTAGCTCATCTTTTTAGTTTTCTGTGTTTGTTTTATTGGTGGGATCCGTTTAGCTCATCTTTTTAGTTTTCTGTGTTGTGTTTTATTGGAGGGGTCCGTGTAGCTCATCTTTTTAGTTTTCTGTGTTGTGTTTTATTGGAGGGGTCCGTATAGCTCATCTTTTTAGTTTTCTGTGTAGTGTTTTATTGATGGGGTCCGTGTAGCTCATCTTTTTAGTTTTCTGTGTTGTGTTTTATTGGTGGGATCCGTGTAGCTCATCTTTTTACTTTTCTGTGTTGTGTTTTATTGATGGGATCCGTGTAGCTCATTTTTTTAGTTGTCTGTGTTGTGTTTTATTGGTGGGGTCCGTGTAGCTCATCTTTTAAGTTGTCTGTGTTGCGTTTCATTGGTGGGGTCCGTGTAGCTCATCTTTTAAGTTGTCTGTGTTGTGTTTTATTGGTGGGGTCCGTGTAGCTCATCTTTTTAGTTTTCTGTGTTGTGTTTTATTGGTGGGGTCCGTGTAGCTCATCTTTTAAGTTGTCTGTGTTGTGTTTTATTGGAGGGGTCCGTGTAGCTCATCTTTTAAGTTTTCTGTGTTGTGTGTTTTATTGGTGGGGTCCGTGTAGCTCATCTTTTAAGTTGTCTGTGTTGTGTTTTATTGGTGGGGTCCGTGTAGCTCATCTTTTTAGTTTTCTGTGTTGTGTGTTTTATTGGTGGGGTCCGTGTAGCTCATCTTTTTAGTTTTCTGTGTTGCGTTTTATTGGTGGGGTCCGTGTAGATCATCTTTTAAGTTGTCTGTGTTGTGTTTTATTGGTGGGGTCCGTGTAGCTCATCTTTTTAGTTTTCTGTGTTGTGTTTTATTGGTGAGGTTCGTGTAGCTCATCTTTTAAGTTGTCTGTGTTGTGTTTTATTGGTGGGGTCCGTGTAGCTCATCTTTTTAGTTTTCTGTGTTGTGTGTTTTATTGGTGGGGTCCGTGTAGCTCATCTTTTTAGTTTTTTGTGTTGTGTTTTATTGGTGGGGTCCGTGTAGCTCATCTTTTAAGTTGTCTGTGTTGTGTTTTATTGGTGGGGTCCGTGTAGCTCAT
Source organism: Bathymodiolus brooksi (assembly GCA_963680875.1). Taxonomy (NCBI): domain Eukaryota; kingdom Metazoa; phylum Mollusca; class Bivalvia; order Mytilida; family Modiolidae; genus Bathymodiolus; species Bathymodiolus brooksi. Next base: position 144,176,454 of record OY804577.1, read on the forward strand.
CTTTTAAGTTGTCTGTGTTGTGTTTTATTGGTGGGGTCCGTGTAGCTCATCTTTTTAGTTTTCTGTGTTGTGTTTTATTGGTGAGGTCCGTGTAGCTCATCTTTTAAGTTGTCTGTGTTGTGTTTTATTGGTGGGGTCCGTGTAGCTCATCTTTTTAGTTTTCTGTGTTGTGTGTTTTATTGGTGGGGTCCGTGTAGCTCATCTTTTTAGTTTTTTGTGTTGTGTTTTATTGGTGGGGTCCGTGTAGCTCATCTTTTAAGTTGTCTGTGTTGTGTTTTATTGGTGGGGTCCGTGTAGCTCATCTTTTTAGTTTTCTGTGTTGTGTTTTATTGGAGGGGTCCGTGTAGCTCATCTTTTTAGTTTTCTGTGTAGTGTTTTATTGATGGGGTCCGTGTAGCTCATCTTTTTAGTTTTCTGTGTTGTGTTTTATTGGTGAGATCCGTGTAGCTCATCTTTTTACTTTTCTGTGTTGTGTTTTATTGATGGGATCCGTGTAGCTCATTTTTTTAGTTGTCTGTGTTGTGTTTTATTGGTGGGGTCCGTGTAGCTCATCTTTTAAGTTGTCTGTGTTGCGTTTCATTGGTGGGGTCCGTGTAGCTCATCTTTTAAGTTGTCTGTGTTGTGTTTTATTGGTGGGGTCCGTGTAGCTCATCTTTTTAGTTTTCTGTATTGTGTTTTATTGGTGGGGTCCGTGTAGCTCATCTTTTAAGTTGTCTGTGTTGTGTTTTATTGGAGGGGTCCGTGTAGCTCATCTTTTAAGTTTTCTGTGTTGTGTGTTTTATTGGTGGGGTCCTTGTAGCTCATCTTTTAAGTTGTCTGTGTTGTGTTTTATTGGTGGGGTCCGTGTAGCTCATCTTTTTAGTTTTCTGTGTTGTGTGTTTTATTGGTGGGGTCCGTGTAGCTCATCTTTTTAGTTTTCTGTGTTGCGTTTTATTGGTGGGGTCCGTGTAGATCATCTTTTAAGTTGTCTGTGTTGTGTTTTATTGGTGGGGTCCGTGTAGCTCATCTTTTTAGTTTTCTGTGTTGTGTTTTATTGGTGAGGTTCGTGTAGCTCATCTTTTAAGTTGTCTGTGTTGTGTTTTATTGGTGGGGTCCGTGTAGCTCATCTTTTTAGTTTTCTGTGTTGTGTGTTTTATTGGTGGGGTCCGTGTAGCTCATCTTTTTAGTTTTTTGTGTTGTGTTTTATTGGTGGGGTCCGTGTAGCTCATCTTTTAAGTTGTCTGTGTTGTGTTTTATTGGTGGGGTCCGTGTAGCTCATCTTTTAAGTTGTCTGTGTTGTGTTTTATTGGTGGGGTCCGTGTAGCTCATCTTTTTAGTTTTCTGTGTTGTGTTTTATTGATGGGGTTCCTGTAGCTCATTGTTTTATTGGTGAGGTCCGTGTAGCTCATCTTTTTAGTTTTCTGTGTAGTGTTTTATTGATGGGGTCCGTGTAGCTCATCTTTTTAGTTTTCTGTGTTGTGTTTTATTGATGGGATCCGTGTAGCTCATCTTTTAAGTTGTCTGTGTTGTGTTTTATTGGTGGGGTCCGTGTAGCTCATCTTTTAAGTTGTCTGTGTTGCGTTTTATTGGTGGGGTCCGTGTAGCTCATCTTTTAAGTTGTCTGTGTTGTGTTTTATTGGTGGGGTCCGTGTAGCTCATCTTTTTAGTTTTCTGTGTTGTGTTTTATTGGTGGGGTCCGTGTAGCTCATCTTTTAAGTTGTCTGTGTTGTGTTTTATTGGAGGGGTCCGTGTAGCTCATCTTTTAAGTTTTCTGTGTTGTGTGTTTTATTGGTGGGGTCCGTGTAGCTCATCTTTTAAGTTGTCTGTGTTGTGTTTTATTGGTGGGGTCCGTGTAGCTCATCTTTTTAGTTTTCTGTGTTGTGTGTTTTATTGGTGGGGTCCGTGTAGCTCATCTTTTTAGTTTTCTGTGTTGCGTTTTATTGGTGGGGTCCGTGTAGATCATCTTTTAAGTTGTCTGTGTTGTGTTTTATTGGTGGGGTCCGTGTAGCTCATCTTTTTAGTTTTCTGTGTTGTGTTTTATTGGTGAGGTTCGTGTAGCTCATCTTTTAAGTTGTCTGTGTTGTGTTTTATTGGTGGGGTCCGTGTAGCTCATCTTTTTAGTTTTCTGTGTTGTGTGTTTTATTAGTGGGGTCCGTGTAGCTCATCTTTTTAGTTTTTTGTGTTGTGTTTTATTGGTGGGGTCCGTGTAGCTCATCTTTTAAGTTGTCTGTGTTGTGTTTTATTGGTGGGGTCCGTGTAGCTCATCTTTTAAGTTGTCTGTGTTGTGTTTTATTGGTGGGGTCCGTGTAGCTCATCTTTTTAGTTTTCTGTGTTGTGTTTTATTGATGGGGTTCCTGTAGCTCATTGTTTTATTGGTGAGGTCCGTGTAGCTCATCTTTTTAGTTTTCTGTGTAGTGTTTTATTGATGGGGTCCGTGTAGCTCATCTTTTTAGTTTTCTGTGTTGTGTTTTATTGATGGGATCCGTGTAGCTCATCTTTTAAGTTGTCTGTGTTGTGTTTTATTGGTGGGGTCCGTGTAGCTCATCTTTTTAGTTTTCTGTGTTGTGTTTTATTGATGGGGTTCCTGTAGCTCATCGTTTTATTGGTGAGGTCCGTGTAGCTCATCTTTTCAGTTTTCTGTGTAGTGTTTTATTGATGGGGTCCGTGTAGCTCATCTTTTTAGTTTTCTGTGTTTGTTTTATTGGTGGGGTCCGTGTAGCTCATCTTTTAAGTTGTCTGTGTTGTGTTTTATTGGTGGGGTCCGTGTAGCTCATCTTTTTAGTTTTCTGTGTTGTGTTTTATTGGTGGGGTCCGTGTAGCTCATCTTTTAAGTTGTCTGTGTTGTGTTTTATTGGAGGGGTCCGTGTAGCTCATCTTTTAAGTTTTCTGTGTTGTGTGTTTTATTGGTGGGGTCCGTGTAGCTCATCTTTTAAGTTGTCTGTGTTGTGTTTTATTGGTGGGGTCCGTGTAGCTCATCTTTTTAGTTTTCTGTGTTGTGTGTTTTATTGGTGGGGTCCGTGTAGCTCATCTTTTTAGTTTTCTGTGTTGCGTTTTATTGGTGGGGTCCGTGTAGATCATCTTTTAAGTTGTCTGTGTTGTGTTTTATTGGTGGGGTCCGTGTAGCTCATCTTTTTAGTTTTCTGTGTTGTGTTTTATTGGTGAGGTTCGTGTAGCTCATCTTTTAAGTTGTCTGTGTTGTGTTTTATTGGTGGGGTCCGTGTAGCTCATCTTTTTAGTTTTCTGTGTTGTGTGTTTTATTGGTGGGGTCCGTGTAGCTCATCTTTTTAGTTTTTTGTGTTGTGTTTTATTGGTGGGGTCCGTGTAGCTCATCTTTTAAGTTGTCTGTGTTGTGTTTTATTGGTGGGGTCCGTGTAGCTCATCTTTTAAGTTGTCTGTGTTGTGTTTTATTGGTGGGGTCCGTGTAGCTCATCTTTTTAGTTTTCTGTGTTGTGTTTTATTGATGGGGTTCCTGTAGCTCATTGTTTTATTGGTGAGGTCCGTGTAGCTCATCTTTTTAGTTTTCTGTGTAGTGTTTTATTGATGGGGTCCGTGTAGCTCATCTTTTTAGTTTTCTGTGTTGTGTTTTATTGATGGGATCCGTGTAGCTCATCTTTTAAGTTGTCTGTGTTGTGTTTTATTGGTGGGGTCCGTGTAGCTCATCTTTTTAGTTTTCTGTGTTGTGTTTTATTGATGGGGTTCCTGTAGCTCATCGTTTTATTGGTGAGGTCCGTGTAGCTCATCTTTTCAGTTTTCTGTGTAGTGTTTTATTGATGGGGTCCGTGTAGCTCATCTTTTTAGTTTTCTGTGTTTGTTTTATTGGTGGGATCCGTGTAGCTCATCTTTTTAGTTTTCTGTGTTGTGTTTTATTGGAGGGGTCCGTGTAGCTCATCTTTTTAGTTTTCTGTGTTGTGTTTTATTGGAGGGGTCCGTATAGCTCATCTTTTTAGTTTTCTGTGTAGTGTTTTATTGATGGGGTCCGTGTAGCTCATCTTTTTAGTTTTCTGTGTTGTGTTTTATTGGTGAGATCCGTGTAGCTCATCTTTTTAGTTTTCTGTGTTGTGTTTTATTGGTGGGGTCCGTGTAGCTCATCTTTTTAGTTTTCTGTGTTGTGTTTTATTGGTGGGGTCCGTGTAGCTCATCTTTTTACTTTTCTGTGTTGTGTTTTATTGATGGGATCCGTGTAGCTCATTTTTTTAGTTGTCTGTGTTGTGTTTTATTGGTGGGGTCCGTGTAGCTCATCTTTTAAGTTGTCTGTGTTGCGTTTTATTGGTGGGGTCCGTGTAGCTCATCTTTTAAGTTGTCTGTGTTGTGTTTTATTGGTGGGGTCCGTGTAGCTCATCTTTTTAGTTTTCTGTGTTGTGTTTTATTGGTGGGGTCCGTGTAGCTCATCTTTTAAGTTGTCTGTGTTGTGTTTTATTGGAGGGGTCCGTGTAGCTCATCTTTTAAGTTTTCTGTGTTGTGTGTTTTATTGGTGGGGTCCGTGTAGCTCATCTTTTAAGTTGTCTGTGTTGTGTTTTATTGGTGGGGTCCGTGTAGCTCATCTTTTTAGTTTTCTGTGTTGTGTGTTTTATTGGTGGGGTCCGTGTAGCTCATCTTTTTAGTTTTCTGTGTTGCGTTTTATTGGTGGGGTCCGTGTAGCTCATCTTTTAAGTTGTCTGTGTTGTGTTGTATTGGTGGGGTCCGTGTAGCTCATCTTTTTAGTTTTCTCTTTGTGTTTTATTGGTGAGGTCCGTGTAGCTCATCTTTTTAGTTTTCTGTGTTGTGTTTTATTGGTGAGGTCCGTGTAGCTCATCTTTTAAGTTGTCTGTGTTTTGTGTTTTATTGGTGGGGTCCGTGTAGCTCATCTTTTTAGTTTTCTGTGTTGTGTGTTTTATTGATGGGGTCCGTGTAGCTCATCTTTTTAGTTTTTTGTGTTGTGTTTTATTGGTGGGGTCCGTGTAGCTCATCTTTTAAGTTTTCTGTGTTGTGTTTTATTGGTGAGATCCGTGTAGCTCATCTTTTTACTTTTCTGTGTTGTGTTTTACTGATGGGATCCGTGTAGCTCATTTTTTTAGTTGTCTGTGTTGTGTTTTATTGGTGGGGTCCGTGTAGCCCATCTTTTAAGTTGTCTGTGTTGTGTTTTATTGGTGGGGTCCGTGTAGCTCATCTTTTAAGTTGTCTGTGTTGTGTTTTATTGGTGGGGTCCGTGTAGCTCATCTTTTTAGTTTTCTGTGTTGTGTTTTATTGGTGGGGTCCGTGTAGCTCATCTTTTAAGTTGTCTGTGTTGTGTTTTATTGGAGGGGTCCGTGTAGCTCATCTTTTTAGTTTTCTGTGTTGTGTGTTTTATTGATGGGATCCGTGTAGCTCATTTTTTTAGTTGTCTGTGTTGTGTTTTATTGGTGGGGTCCGTGTAGCTCATCTTTTAAGTTGTCTGTGTTGTGTTTTATTGGTGGGGTCCGTGTAGCTCATCTTTTTAGTTTTCTGTGTTGTGTTTTATTGGTGGGGTCCGTGTAGCTCATCTTTTAAGTTGTCTGTGTTGTGTTTTATTGGAGGGGTCCGTGTAGCTCATCTTTTTATTTTTCTGTGTTGTGTGTTTTATTGGTGGGGTCCGTGTAGCTCATCTTTTAAGTTGTCTGTGTTGTGTTTTATTGGTGGGGTCCGTGTAGCTCATCTTTTTAGTTTTCTGTGTTGTGTGTTTTATTGGTGGGGTCCGTGTAGATCATCTTTTTAGTTTTCTGTGTTGCGTTTTATTGGTGGGGTCCGTGTAGCTCATCTTTTAAGTTGTCTGTGTTGTGTTTTATAGGTGGGGTCCGTGTAGCTCATCTTTTTAGTTTTCTGTGATGTGTTTTATTGGTGAGGTCCGTGTAGCTCATCTTTTTAGTTTTCTGTGTTGTGTTTTATTGGTGAGGTCCGTGTAGCTCATCTTTTAAGTTGTCTGTGTTTTGTGTTTTATTGGTGGGGTCCGTGTAGCTCATCTTTTTAGTTTTCTGTGTTGTGTGTTTTATTGGTGGGGTCCGTGTAGCTCATCTTTTTAGTTTTTTGTGTTGTGTTTTATTGGTGGGGTCCGTGTAGCTCATCTTTTAAGTTGTCTGTGTTGTGTTTTATTGGTGGGGTCCGTGTAGCTCATCTTTTAAGTTGTCTGTGTTGTGTTTTATTGGTGGGGTCCGTGTAGCTCATCTTTTTAGTTTTCTGTGTTGTGTTTTATTGATGGGGTTCCTGTAGCTCATCGTTTTATTGGTGAGGTCCGTGTAGCTCATCTTTTTAGTTTTCTGTGTAGTGTTTTATTGATGGGGTCCGTGTAGCTCATCTTTTTAGTTTTCTGTGTTGTGTTTTATTGATGGGATCCGTGTAGCTCATCTTTTAAGTTGTCTGTGTTGTGATTTATTGGTGGGGTCCGTGTAGCTCATCTTTTTAGTTTTCTGTGTTGGGTTTTATTGATGGGGTTCCTGTAGCTCATCGTTTTATTGGTGAGGTCCGTGTAGCTCATCTTTTTAGTTTTCTGTGTAGTGTTTTATTGATGGGGTCCGTGTAGCTCATCTTTTTAGTTTTCTGTGTTGTGTTTTATTGGTGGGGTCCGTGTAGCTCATCTTTTTAGTTTTCTGTGTTGTGTTTTATTGGTGGGGTCCGTGTAGCTCATCTTTTTAGTTTTCTGTGTTGTGTTTTATTGATGGGATCCGTGTAGCTCATCTTTTTAGTTTTCTGTGTTGTGTTTTATTGGTGGGGTCCGTGTAGCTCATCTTTTTAGTTTTCTGTGTTGTGTTTTATTGATGGGGTTCCTGTAGCTCATTGTTTTATTGGTGAGGTCCGTGTAGCTCATCTTTTTAGTTTTCTGTGTAGTGTTTTATTGATGGGGTCCGTGTAGCTCATCTTTTTAGTTTTCTGTGTTGTGTTTTATTGATGGGATCCGTGTAGCTCATCTTTTAAGTTGTCTGTGTTGTGTTTTATTGGTGGGGTCCGTGTAGCTCATCTTTTTAGTTTTCTGTGTTGTGTTTTATTGATGGGGTTCCCGTAGCTCATCGTTTTATTGGTGAGGTCCGTGTAGCTCATCTTTTCAGTTTTCTGTGTAGTGTTTTATTGAAGGGGTCCGTATAGCTCATCTTTTTAGTTTTCTGTGTAGTGTTTTATTGATGGGGTCCGTGTAGCTCATTTTTTTAGTTGTCTGTGTTGTGTTTTATTGGTGGGGTCCGTGTAGCTCATCTTTTAAGTTGTCTGTGTTGCGTTTTATTGGTGGGGTCCGTGTAGCTCATCTTTTAAGTTGTCTGTGTTGTGTTTTATTGGTGGGGTCCGTGTAGCTCATCTTTTTAGTTTTCTGTGTTGTGTTTTATTGGTGGGGTCCGTGTAGCTCATCTTTTAAGTTGTCTGTGTTGTGTTTTATTGGAGGGGTCCGTGTAGCTCATCTTTTAAGTTTTCTGTGTTGTGTGTTTTATTGGTGGGGTCCGTGTAGCTCATCTTTTAAGTTGTCTGTGTTGTGTTTTATTGGTGGGGTCCGTGTAGCTCATCTTTTTAGTTTTCTGTGTTGTGTGTTTTATTGGTGGGGTCCGTGTAGCTCATCTTTTTAGTTTTCTGTGTTGCGTTTTATTGGTGGGGTCCGTGTAGCTCATCTTTTAACTTGTCTGTGTTGTGTTGTATTGGTGGGGTCCGTGTAGCTCATCTTTTTAGTTTTCTCTTTGTGTTTTATTGGTGAGGTCCGTGTAGCTCATCTTTTTAGTTTTCTGTGTTGTGTTTTATTGGTGAGGTCCGTGTAGCTCATCTTTTAAGTTGTCTGTGTTTTGTGTTTTATTGGTGGGGTCCGTGTAGCTCATCTTTTTAGTTTTCTGTGTTGTGTGTTTTATTGATGGGGTCCGTGTAGCTCATCTTTTTAGTTTTTTGTGTTGTGTTTTATTGGTGGGGTCCGTGTAGCTCATCTTTTTACTTTTCTGTGTTGTGTTTTATTGATGGGATCCGTGTAGCTCATTTTTTTAGTTGTCTGTGTTGTGTTTTATTGGTGGGGTCCGTGTAGCCCATCTTTTAAGTTGTCTGTGTTGTGTTTTATTGGTGGGGTCCGTGTAGCTCATCTTTTAAGTTGTCTGTGTTGTGTTTTATTGGTGGGGTCCGTGTAGCTCATCTTTTTAGTTTTCTGTGTTGTGTTTTATTGGTGGGGTCCGTGTAGCTCATCTTTTAAGTTGTCTGTGTTGTGTTTTATTGGAGGGGTCCGTGTAGCTCATCTTTTTAGTTTTCTGTGTTGTGTGTTTTATTGATGGGATCCGTGTAGCTCATTTTTTTAGTTGTCTGTGTTGTGTTTTATTGGTGGGGTCCGTGTAGCTCATCTTTTAAGTTGTCTGTGTTGTGTTTTATTGGTGGGGTCCGTGTAGCTCATCTTTTAAGTTGTCTGTGTTGTGTTTTATTGGTGGGGTCCGTGAAGCTCATCTTTTTAGTTTTCTGTGTTGTGTTTTATTGGTGGGGTCCGTGTAGCTCATCTTTTAAGTTGTCTGTGTTGTGTTTTATTGGAGGGGTCCGTGTAGCTCATCTTTTTAGTTTTCTGTGTTGTGTGTTTTATTGGTGGGGTCCGTGTAGCTCATCTTTTAAGTTGTCTGTGTTGTGTTTTATTGGTGGGGTCCGTGTAGCTCATCTTTTTAGTTTTCTGTGTTGTGTGTTTTATTGGTGGGGTCCGTGTAGCTCATCTTTTTAGTTTTCTGTGTTGCGTTTTATTGGTGGGGTCCGTGTAGCTCATCTTTTAAGTTGTCTGTGTTGTGTTTTATAGGTGGGGTCCGTGTAGCTCATCTTTTTAGTTTTCTGTGATGTGTTTTATTGGTGAGGTCCGTGTAGCTCATCTTTTTAGTTTTCTGTGTTGTGTTTTATTGGTGAGGTCCGTGTAGCTCATCTTTTAAGTTGTCTGTGTTTTGTGTTTTATTGGTGGGGTCCGTGTAGCTCATCTTTTTAGTTTTCTGTGTTGTGTGTTTTATTGGTGGGGTCCGTGTAGCTCATCTTTTTAGTTTTTTGTGTTGTGTTTTATTGGTGGGGTCCGTGTAGCTCATCTTTTAAGTTGTCTGTGTTGTGTTTTATTGGTGGGGTCCGTGTAGCTCATCTTTTAAGTTGTCTGTGTTGTGTTTTATTGGTGGGGTCCGTGTAGCTCATCTTTTTAGTTTTCTGTGTTGTGTTTTATTGATGGGGTTCCTGTAGCTCATCGTTTTATTGGTGAGGTCCGTGTAGCTCATCTTTTTAGTTTTCTGTGTAGTGTTTTATTGATGGGGTCCGTGTAGCTCATCTTTTTAGTTTTCTGTGTTGTGTTTTATTGATGGGATCCGTGTAGCTCATCTTTTAAGTTGTCTGTGTTGTGATTTATTGGTGGGGTCCGTGTAGCTCATCTTTTTAGTTTTCTGTGTTGGGTTTTATTGATGGGGTTCCTGTAGCTCATCGTTTTATTGGTGAGGTCCGTGTAGCTCATCTTTTTAGTTTTCTGTGTAGTGTTTTATTGATGGGGTCCGTGTAGCTCATCTTTTTAGTTTTCTGTGTTGTGTTTTATTGATGGGATCCGTGTAGCTCATCTTTTTAGCTTTCTGTGTTGTGTTTTATTGGAGGGGTCCGTGTAGCTCATCTTTTTAGTTTTCTGTGTAGTGTTTTATTGATGAGGTCCGTGTAGCTCATCTTTTTAGTTTTCTGTGTTGTGGTTTATTGGTGAGATCCGTGTAGCTCATCTTTTAAGTTGTCTGTGTTTTGTGTTTTATTGGTGGGGTCCGTGTAGCTCATCTTTTTAGTTTTCTGTGTTGTGTGTTTTATTGGTGGGGTCCGTGTAGCTCATCTTTTTAGTTTTTTGTGTTGTGTTTTATTGGTGGGGTCCGTGTAGCTCATCTTTTAAGTTGTCTGTGTTGTGTTTTATTGGTGGGGTCCGTGTAGCTCATCTTTTAAGTTGTCTGTGTTGTGTTTTATTGGTGGGGTCCGTGTAGCTCATCTTTTTAGTTTTCTGTGTTGTGTTTTATTGATGGGGTTCCTGTAGCTCATCGTTTTATTGGTGAGGTCCGTGTAGCTCATCTTTTTAGTTTTCTGTGTAGTGTTTTATTGATGGGGTCCGTGTAGCTCATCTTTTTAGTTTTCTGTGTTGTGTTTTATTGATGGGATCCGTGTAGCTCATCTTTTAAGTTGTCTGTGTTGTGATTTATTGGTGGGGTCCGTGTAGCTCATCTTTTTAGTTTTCTGTGTTGGGTTTTATTGATGGGGTTCCTGTAGCTCATCGTTTTATTGGTGAGGTCCGTGTAGCTCATCTTTTTAGTTTTCTGTGTAGTGTTTTATTGATGGGGTCCGTGTAGCTCATCTTTTTAGTTTTCTGTGTTGTGTTTTATTGATGGGATCCGTGTAGCTCATCTTTTTAGCTTTCTGTGTTGTGTTTTATTGGAGGGGTCCGTGTAGCTCATCTTTTTAGTTTTCTGTGTAGTGTTTTATTGATGAGGTCCGTGTAGCTCATCTTTTTAGTTTTCTGTGTTGTGGTTTATTGGTGAGATCCGTGTAGCTCATCTTTTAAGTTGTCTGTGTTTTGTGTTTTATTGGTGGGGTCCGTGTAGCTCATCTTTTTAGTTTTCTGTGTTGTGTGTTTTATTGGTGGGGTCCGTGTAGCTCATCTTTTTAGTTTTTTGTGTTGTGTTTTATTGGTGGGGTCCGTGTAGCTCATCTTTTAAGTTGTCTGTGTTGTGTTTTATTGGTGGGGTCCGTGTAGCTCATCTTTTAAGTTGTCTGTGTTGTGTTTTATTGGTGGGGTCCGTGTAGCTCATCTTTTTAGTTTTCTGTGTTGTGTTTTATTGATGGGGTTCCTGTAGCTCATCGTTTTATTGGTGAGGTCCGTGTAGCTCATCTTTTTAGTTTTCTGTGTAGTGTTTTATTGATGGGGTCCGTGTAGCTCATCTTTTTAGTTTTCTGTGTTGTGTGTTTTATTGGTGGGGTCCGTGTAGCTCATCTTTTTAGTTTTTTGTGTTGTGTTTTATTGGTGGGGTCCGTGTAGCTCATCTTTTAAGTTGTCTGTGTTGTGTTTTATTGGTGGGGTCCGTGTAGCTCATCTTTTAAGTTGTCTGTGTTGTGTTTTATTGGTGGGGTCCGTGTAGCTCATCTTTTTAGTTTTCTGTGTTGTGTTTTATTGATGGGGTTCCTGTAGCTCATTGTTTTATTGGTGAGGTCCGTGTAGCTCATCTTTTTAGTTTTCTGTGTAGTGTTTTATTGATGGGGTCCGTGTAGCTCATCTTTTTAGTTTTCTGTGTTGTGTTTTATTGATGGGATCCGTGTAGCTCATCTTTTAAGTTGTCTGTGTTGTGTTTTATTGGTGGGGTCCGTGTAGCTCATCTTTTTAGTTTTCTGTGTTGTGTTTTATTGATGGGGTTCCTGTAGCTCATCGTTTTATTGGTGAGGTCCGTGTAGCTCATCTTTTCAGTTTTCTGTGTAGTGTTTTATTGATGGGGTCCGTGTAGCTCATCTTTTTAGTTTTCTGTGTTTGTTTTATTGGTGGGATCCGTGTAGCTCATCTTTTTAGTTTTCTGTGTTGTGTTTTATTGGAGGGGTCCGTGTAGCTCATCTTTTTAGTTTTCTGTGTTGTGTTTTATTGGAGGGGTCCGTATAGCTCATCTTTTTAGTTTTCTGTGTAGTGTTTTATTGATGGGGTCCGTGTAGCTCATCTTTTTAGTTTTCTGTGTTGTGTTTTATTGGTGAGATCCGTGTAGCTCATCTTTTTAGTTTTCTGTGTTGTGTTTTATTGGTGGGGTCCGTGTAGCTCATCTTTTTAGTTTTCTGTGTTGTGTTTTATTGGTGGGGTCCGTGTAGCTCATCTTTTTACTTTTCTGTGTTGTGTTTTATTGATGGGATCCGTGTAGCTCATTTTTTTAGTTGTCTGTGTTGTGTTTTATTGGTGGGGTCCGTGTAGCTCATCTTTTAAGTTGTCTGTGTTGCGTTTTATTGGTGGGGTCCGTGTAGCTCATCTTTTAAGTTGTCTGTGTTGTGTTTTATTGGTGGGGTCCGTGTAGCTCATCTTTTTAGTTTTCTGTGTTGTGTTTTATTGGTGGGGTCCGTGTAGCTCATCTTTTAAGTTGTCTGTGTTGTGTTTTATTGGAGGGGTCCGTGTAGCTCATCTTTTAAGTTTTCTGTGTTGTGTGTTTTATTGGTGGGGTCCGTGTAGCTCATCTTTTAAGTTGTCTGTGTTGTGTTTTATTGGTGGGGTCCGTGTAGCTCATCTTTTTAGTTTTCTGTGTTGTGTGTTTTATTGGTGGGGTCCGTGTAGCTCATCTTTTTAGTTTTCTGTGTTGCGTTTTATTGGTGGGGTCCGTGTAGCTCATCTTTTAAGTTGTCTGTGTTGTGTTGTATTGGTGGGGTCCGTGTAGCTCATCTTTTTAGTTTTCTCTTTGTGTTTTATTGGTGAGGTCCGTGTAGCTCATCTTTTTAGTTTTCTGTGTTGTGTTTTATTGGTGAGGTCCGTGTAGCTCATCTTTTAAGTTGTCTGTGTTTTGTGTTTTATTGGTGGGGTCCGTGTAGCTCATCTTTTTAGTTTTCTGTGTTGTGTGTTTTATTGATGGGGTCCGTGTAGCTCATCTTTTTAGTTTTTTGTGTTGTGTTTTATTGGTGGGGTCCGTGTAGCTCATCTTTTAAGTTTTCTGTGTTGTGTTTTATTGGTGAGATCCGTGTAGCTCATCTTTTTACTTTTCTGTGTTGTGTTTTACTGATGGGATCCGTGTAGCTCATTTTTTTAGTTGTCTGTGTTGTGTTTTATTGGTGGGGTCCGTGTAGCCCATCTTTTAAGTTGTCTGTGTTGTGTTTTATTGGTGGGGTCCGTGTAGCTCATCTTTTAAGTTGTCTGTGTTGTGTTTTATTGGTGGGGTCCGTGTAGCTCATCTTTTTAGTTTTCTGTGTTGTGTTTTATTGGTGGGGTCCGTGTAGCTCATCTTTTAAGTTGTCTGTGTTGTGTTTTATTGGAGGGGTCCGTGTAGCTCATCTTTTTAGTTTTCTGTGTTGTGTGTTTTATTGATGGGATCCGTGTAGCTCATTTTTTTAGTTGTCTGTGTTGTGTTTTATTGGTGGGGTCCGTGTAGCTCATCTTTTAAGTTGTCTGTGTTGTGTTTTATTGGTGGGGTCCGTGTAGCTCATCTTTTTAGTTTTCTGTGTTGTGTTTTATTGGTGGGGTCCGTGTAGCTCATCTTTTAAGTTGTCTGTGTTGTGTTTTATTGGAGGGGTCCGTGTAGCTCATCTTTTTATTTTTCTGTGTTGTGTGTTTTATTGGTGGGGTCCGTGTAGCTCATCTTTTAAGTTGTCTGTGTTGTGTTTTATTGGTGGGGTCCGTGTAGCTCATCTTTTTAGTTTTCTGTGTTGTGTGTTTTATTGGTGGGGTCCGTGTAGATCATCTTTTTAGTTTTCTGTGTTGCGTTTTATTGGTGGGGTCCGTGTAGCTCATCTTTTAAGTTGTCTGTGTTGTGTTTTATAGGTGGGGTCCGTGTAGCTCATCTTTTTAGTTTTCTGTGATGTGTTTTATTGGTGAGGTCCGTGTAGCTCATCTTTTTAGTTTTCTGTGTTGTGTTTTATTGGTGAGGTCCGTGTAGCTCATCTTTTAAGTTGTCTGTGTTTTGTGTTTTATTGGTGGGGTCCGTGTAGCTCATCTTTTTAGTTTTCTGTGTTGTGTGTTTTATTGGTGGGGTCCGTGTAGCTCATCTTTTTAGTTTTTTGTGTTGTGTTTTATTGGTGGGGTCCGTGTAGCTCATCTTTTAAGTTGTCTGTGTTGTGTTTTATTGGTGGGGTCCGTGTAGCTCATCTTTTAAGTTGTCTGTGTTGTGTTTTATTGGTGGGGTCCGTGTAGCTCATCTTTTTAGTTTTCTGTGTTGTGTTTTATTGATGGGGTTCCTGTAGCTCATCGTTTTATTGGTGAGGTCCGTGTAGCTCATCTTTTTAGTTTTCTGTGTAGTGTTTTATTGATGGGGTCCGTGTAGCTCATCTTTTTAGTTTTCTGTGTTGTGTTTTATTGATGGGATCCGTGTAGCTCATCTTTTAAGTTGTCTGTGTTGTGATTTATTGGTGGGGTCCGTGTAGCTCATCTTTTTAGTTTTCTGTGTTGGGTTTTATTGATGGGGTTCCTGTAGCTCATCGTTTTATTGGTGAGGTCCGTGTAGCTCATCTTTTTAGTTTTCTGTGTAGTGTTTTATTGATGGGGTCCGTGTAGCTCATCTTTTTAGTTTTCTGTGTTGTGTTTTATTGGTGGGGTCCGTGTAGCTCATCTTTTTAGTTTTCTGTGTTGTGTTTTATTGGTGGGGTCCGTGTAGCTCATCTTTTTAGTTTTCTGTGTTGTGTTTTATTGATGGGATCCGTGTAGCTCATCTTTTTAGTTTTCTGTGTTGTGTTTTATTGGTGGGGTCCGTGTAGCTCATCTTTTTAGTTTTCTGTGTTGTGTTTTATTGATGGGGTTCCTGTAGCTCATTGTTTTATTGGTGAGGTCCGTGTAGCTCATCTTTTTAGTTTTCTGTGTAGTGTTTTATTGATGGGGTCCGTGTAGCTCATCTTTTTAGTTTTCTGTGTTGTGTTTTATTGATGGGATCCGTGTAGCTCATCTTTTAAGTTGTCTGTGTTGTGTTTTATTGGTGGGGTCCGTGTAGCTCATCTTTTTAGTTTTCTGTGTTGTGTTTTATTGATGGGGTTCCCGTAGCTCATCGTTTTATTGGTGAGGTCCGTGTAGCTCATCTTTTCAGTTTTCTGTGTAGTGTTTTATTGAAGGGGTCCGTATAGCTCATCTTTTTAGTTTTCTGTGTAGTGTTTTATTGATGGGGTCCGTGTAGCTCATTTTTTTAGTTGTCTGTGTTGTGTTTTATTGGTGGGGTCCGTGTAGCTCATCTTTTAAGTTGTCTGTGTTGCGTTTTATTGGTGGGGTCCGTGTAGCTCATCTTTTAAGTTGTCTGTGTTGTGTTTTATTGGTGGGGTCCGTGTAGCTCATCTTTTTAGTTTTCTGTGTTGTGTTTTATTGGTGGGGTCCGTGTAGCTCATCTTTTAAGTTGTCTGTGTTGTGTTTTATTGGAGGGGTCCGTGTAGCTCATCTTTTAAGTTTTCTGTGTTGTGTGTTTTATTGGTGGGGTCCGTGTAGCTCATCTTTTAAGTTGTCTGTGTTGTGTTTTATTGGTGGGGTCCGTGTAGCTCATCTTTTTAGTTTTCTGTGTTGTGTGTTTTATTGGTGGGGTCCGTGTAGCTCATCTTTTTAGTTTTCTGTGTTGCGTTTTATTGGTGGGGTCCGTGTAGCTCATCTTTTAACTTGTCTGTGTTGTGTTGTATTGGTGGGGTCCGTGTAGCTCATCTTTTTAGTTTTCTCTTTGTGTTTTATTGGTGAGGTCCGTGTAGCTCATCTTTTTAGTTTTCTGTGTTGTGTTTTATTGGTGAGGTCCGTGTAGCTCATCTTTTAAGTTGTCTGTGTTTTGTGTTTTATTGGTGGGGTCCGTGTAGCTCATCTTTTTAGTTTTCTGTGTTGTGTGTTTTATTGATGGGGTCCGTGTAGCTCATCTTTTTAGTTTTTTGTGTTGTGTTTTATTGGTGGGGTCCGTGTAGCTCATCTTTTTACTTTTCTGTGTTGTGTTTTATTGATGGGATCCGTGTAGCTCATTTTTTTAGTTGTCTGTGTTGTGTTTTATTGGTGGGGTCCGTGTAGCCCATCTTTTAAGTTGTCTGTGTTGTGTTTTATTGGTGGGGTCCGTGTAGCTCATCTTTTAAGTTGTCTGTGTTGTGTTTTATTGGTGGGGTCCGTGTAGCTCATCTTTTTAGTTTTCTGTGTTGTGTTTTATTGGTGGGGTCCGTGTAGCTCATCTTTTAAGTTGTCTGTGTTGTGTTTTATTGGAGGGGTCCGTGTAGCTCATCTTTTTAGTTTTCTGTGTTGTGTGTTTTATTGATGGGATCCGTGTAGCTCATTTTTTTAGTTGTCTGTGTTGTGTTTTATTGGTGGGGTCCGTGTAGCTCATCTTTTAAGTTGTCTGTGTTGTGTTTTATTGGTGGGGTCCGTGTAGCTCATCTTTTAAGTTGTCTGTGTTGTGTTTTATTGGTGGGGTCCGTGAAGCTCATCTTTTTAGTTTTCTGTGTTGTGTTTTATTGGTGGGGTCCGTGTAGCTCATCTTTTAAGTTGTCTGTGTTGTGTTTTATTGGAGGGGTCCGTGTAGCTCATCTTTTTAGTTTTCTGTGTTGTGTGTTTTATTGGTGGGGTCCGTGTAGCTCATCTTTTAAGTTGTCTGTGTTGTGTTTTATTGGTGGGGTCCGTGTAGCTCATCTTTTTAGTTTTCTGTGTTGTGTGTTTTATTGGTGGGGTCCGTGTAGCTCATCTTTTTAGTTTTCTGTGTTGCGTTTTATTGGTGGGGTCCGTGTAGCTCATCTTTTAAGTTGTCTGTGTTGTGTTTTATAGGTGGGGTCCGTGTAGCTCATCTTTTTAGTTTTCTGTGATGTGTTTTATTGGTGAGGTCCGTGTAGCTCATCTTTTTAGTTTTCTGTGTTGTGTTTTATTGGTGAGGTCCGTGTAGCTCATCTTTTAAGTTGTCTGTGTTTTGTGTTTTATTGGTGGGGTCCGTGTAGCTCATCTTTTTAGTTTTCTGTGTTGTGTGTTTTATTGGTGGGGTCCGTGTAGCTCATCTTTTTAGTTTTTTGTGTTGTGTTTTATTGGTGGGGTCCGTGTAGCTCATCTTTTAAGTTGTCTGTGTTGTGTTTTATTGGTGGGGTCCGTGTAGCTCATCTTTTAAGTTGTCTGTGTTGTGTTTTATTGGTGGGGTCCGTGTAGCTCATCTTTTTAGTTTTCTGTGTTGTGTTTTATTGATGGGGTTCCTGTAGCTCATCGTTTTATTGGTGAGGTCCGTGTAGCTCATCTTTTTAGTTTTCTGTGTAGTGTTTTATTGATGGGGTCCGTGTAGCTCATCTTTTTAGTTTTCTGTGTTGTGTTTTATTGATGGGATCCGTGTAGCTCATCTTTTAAGTTGTCTGTGTTGTGATTTATTGGTGGGGTCCGTGTAGCTCATCTTTTTAGTTTTCTGTGTTGGGTTTTATTGATGGGGTTCCTGTAGCTCATCGTTTTATTGGTGAGGTCCGTGTAGCTCATCTTTTTAGTTTTCTGTGTAGTGTTTTATTGATGGGGTCCGTGTAGCTCATCTTTTTAGTTTTCTGTGTTGTGTTTTATTGATGGGATCCGTGTAGCTCATCTTTTTAGCTTTCTGTGTTGTGTTTTATTGGAGGGGTCCGTGTAGCTCATCTTTTTAGTTTTCTGTGTAGTGTTTTATTGATGAGGTCCGTGTAGCTCATCTTTTTAGTTTTCTGTGTTGTGGTTTATTGGTGAGATCCGTGTAGCTCATCTTTTAAGTTGTCTGTGTTTTGTGTTTTATTGGTGGGGTCCGTGTAGCTCATCTTTTTAGTTTTCTGTGTTGTGTGTTTTATTGGTGGGGTCCGTGTAGCTCATCTTTTTAGTTTTTTGTGTTGTGTTTTATTGGTGGGGTCCGTGTAGCTCATCTTTTAAGTTGTCTGTGTTGTGTTTTATTGGTGGGGTCCGTGTAGCTCATCTTTTAAGTTGTCTGTGTTGTGTTTTATTGGTGGGGTCCGTGTAGCTCATCTTTTTAGTTTTCTGTGTTGTGTTTTATTGATGGGGTTCCTGTAGCTCATCGTTTTATTGGTGAGGTCCGTGTAGCTCATCTTTTTAGTTTTCTGTGTAGTGTTTTATTGATGGGGTCCGTGTAGCTCATCTTTTTAGTTTTCTGTGTTGTGTTTTATTGATGGGATCCGTGTAGCTCATCTTTTAAGTTGTCTGTGTTGTGATTTATTGGTGGGGTCCGTGTAGCTCATCTTTTTAGTTTTCTGTGTTGGGTTTTATTGATGGGGTTCCTGTAGCTCATCGTTTTATTGGTGAGGTCCGTGTAGCTCATCTTTTTAGTTTTCTGTGTAGTGTTTTATTGATGGGGTCCGTGTAGCTCATCTTTTTAGTTTTCTGTGTTGTGTTTTATTGATGGGATCCGTGTAGCTCATCTTTTTAGCTTTCTGTGTTGTGTTTTATTGGAGGGGTCCGTGTAGCTCATCTTTTTAGTTTTCTGTGTAGTGTTTTATTGATGGGGTCCGTGTAGCTCATCTTTTTAGTTTTCTGTGTTGTGGTTTATTGGTGAGATCCGTGTAGCTCATCTTTTTAGCTTTCTGTGTTGTGTTTTATTGGAGGGGTCCGTGTAGCTCATCTTTTTAGTTGTCTGTGTTGTGTTTTATTGGTGGGGTCCGTGTAGCTCATCTTTTAAGTTGTCTGTGTTGTGTTTTATTGGTGGGGTCCGTGTAGCTCATCTTTTAAGTTGTCTGTGTTGTGTTTTATTGGTGGGGTCCGTGTAGCTCATCTTTTTAGTTTTCTGTGTTGTGTTTTATTGGTGGGGTCCGTGTAGCTCATCTTTTAAGTTGTCTGTGTTGTGTTTTATTGGAGGGGTCCGTCTAACTCATCTTTTTAGTTTTCTGTGTTGTGTGTTTTATTGGTGGGGTCCGTGTAGCTCATCTTTTAAGTTTTCTGTGTTGTGTTTTATTGGAGGGGTCCGTGTAGCTCATCTTTTTAGTTTTCTGTGTTGTGTGTTTTATTGGTGGGGTCCGTGTAGCTCATCTTTTTAGTTTTCTGTGTTGTGTTTTATTGGTGGGATCCGTGTAGCTCATCTTTTTAGTTTTCTGTGTTGTGTTTTATTGGAGGGGTCCGTGTAGCTCATCTTTTTAGTTTTCTGTGTAGTGTTTTATTGATGGGGTCCGTGTAGCTCATCTTTTTAGTTTTCTGTGTTGTGTTTTATTGGTGAGATCCGTGTAGCTCATCTTTTTAGTTTTCTGTGTTGTGTTTTATTGGAAGGGTCCGTGTAGCTCATCTTTTTAGTTGTCTGTGTTGTGTTTTATTGATGGGGTCCGTGTAGCTCATCTTTTTAGTTGTCTGTGTTGTGTTTTATTGGTGGGGTCCGTGTAGCTCATCTTTTAAGTTGTCTGTGTTGTGTTTTATTGGTGGGGTCCGTGTAGCTCATCTTTTTAGTTTTTTGTGTTGTGTTTTATTGGTGGGGTCCGTGTAGCTCATCTTTTTAGTTTTCTGTGTAGTGTTTTATTGATGGGGTCCGTGTAGCTCATCTTTTTAGTTTTCTGTGTTGTGGTTTATTGGTGAGATCCGTGTAGCTCATCTTTTTAGCTTTCTGTGTTGTGTTTTATTGGAGGGGTCCGTGTAGCTCATCTTTTTAGTTGTCTGTGTTGTGTTTTATTGGTGGGGTCCGTGTAGCTCATCTTTTAAGTTGTCTGTGTTGTGTTTTATTGGTGGGGTCCGTGTAGCTCATCTTTTAAGTTGTCTGTGTTGTGTTTTATTGGTGGGGTCCGTGTAGCTCATCTTTTTAGTTTTCTGTGTTGTGTTTTATTGGTGGGGTCCGTGTAGCTCATCTTTTTAGTTTTCTGTGTTGTGTTTTATTGATGGGGTTCCTGTAGCTCATTGTTTTATTGGTGAGGTCCGTGTAGCTCATCTTTTTAGTTTTCTGTGTAGTGTTTTATTGATGGGGTCCGTGTAGCTCATCTTTTAAGTTTTCTGTGTTGTGTTTTATTGATGGGATTCGTGTAGCTCATCTTTTAAGTTGTCTGTGTTGTGTTTTATTGGTGGGGTCCGTGTAGCTCATCTTTTTAGTTTTCTGTGTTGTGTTTTATTGATGGGGTTCCTGTAGCTCATCGTTTTATTGGTGAGGTCCGTGTAGCTCATCTTTTCAGTTTTCTGTGTAGTGTTTTATTGATGGGGTCCGTGTAGCTCATCTTTTTAGTTTTCTGTGTTGTGTTTTATTGATTGGATCCGTGTAGCTCATCTTTTAAGTTTTCTGTGTTGTGATTTATTGGTGGGGTCCGTGTAGCTCATCTTTTTAGTTTTCTGTGTTGTGTTTTATTGATGGGGTTCCTGTAGCTCATCGTTTTATTGGTGAGGTCCGTGTAGCTCATCTTTTTAGTTTTCGGTGTTGTGTTTTATTGGTGGGGTCCGTGTAGCTCATCTTTTTAGTTTTCTGTGTTGTGTTTTATTGATGGGATCCGTGTAGCTCATCTTTTTAGCTTTCTGTGTTGTGTTTTATTGGAGGGGTCCGTGTAGCTCATCTTTTTAGTTTTCTGTGTAGTGTTTTATTGATGGGGTCCGTGTAGCTCATCTTTTTAGTTTTCTGTGTTGTGGTTTATTGGTGAGATCCGTGTAGCTCATCTTTTTAGCTTTCTGTGTTGTGTTTTATTGGTGGGGTCCGTGTAGCTCATCTTTTTAGTTGTCTGTGTTGTGTTTTATTGGTGGGGTCCGTGTAGCTCATCTTTTAAGTTGTCTGTGTTGTGTTTTATTGGTGGGGTTTGTGTAGCTCATCTTTTAAGTTGTCTGTGTTGTGTTTTATTGGTGGGGTCCGTGTAGCTCATCTTTTTAGTTTTCTGTGTTGTGTTTTATTGGTGGGGTCCGTGTAGCTCATCTTTTAAGTTGTCTGTGTTGTGTTTTATTGGAGGGGTCCGTGTAACTCATCTTTTTAGTTTTCTGTGTTGTGTGTTTTATTGGTGGGGTCCGTGTAGCTCATCTTTTAAGTTTTCTGTGTTGTGTTTTATTGGAGGGGTCCGTGTAGCTCATCTTTTTAGATTTCTGTGTTGTGTGTTTTATTGGTGGGGTCCGTGTAGCTCATCTTTTAAGTTTTCTGTGTTGTGTTTTATTGATGGGATCCGTGTAGCTCATCTTTTAAGTTGTCTGTGTTGTGTTTTATTGGTAGGGTCCGTGTAGCTCATCTTTTTAGTTTTCTGTGTTGTGTTTTATTGATGGGGTTCCTGTAGCTCATCGTTTTATTGGTGAGGTCCGTGTAGCTCATCTTTTCAGTTTTCTGTGTAGTGTTTTATTGATGGGGTCCGTGTAGCTCATCTTTTTAGTTTTCTGTGTTGTGTTTTATTGATTGGATCCGTGTAGCTGATCTTTTAAGTTTTCTGTGTTGTGATTTATTGGTGGGGTCCGTGTAGCTCATCTTTTTAGTTTTCTGTGTTGTGTTTTATTGATGGGGTTCCTGTAGCTCATCGTTTTATTGGTGAGGTCCGTGTAGCTCATCTTTTTAGTTTTCTGTGTAGTGTTTTATTGATGGGGTCCGTGTAGCTCATCTTTTTAGTTTTCTGTGTTGTGTTTTATTGATGGGATCCGTGTAGCTCATCTTTTTAGCTTTCTGTGTTGTGTTTTATTGGAGGGGTCCGTGTAGCTCATCTTTTTAGTTTTCTGTGTAGTGTTTTATTGATGGGGTCCGTGTAGCTCATCTTTTTAGTTTTCTGTGTTGTGGTTTATTGGTGAGATCCGTGTAGCTCATCTTTTTAGCTTTCTGTGTTGTGTTTTATTGGTGGGGTCCGTGTAGCTCATCTTTTTAGTTGTCTGTGTTGTGTTTTATTGGTGGGGTCCGTGTAGCTCATCTTTTAAGTTGTCTGTGTTGTGTTTTATTGGTGGGGTTTGTGTAGCTCATCTTTTAAGTTGTCTGTGTTGTGTTTTATTGGTGGGGTCCGTGTAGCTCATCTTTTTAGTTTTCTGTGTTGTGTTTTATTGGTGGGGTCCGTGTAGCTCATCTTTTAAGTTGTCTGTGTTGTGTTTTATTGGAGGGGTCCGTGTAACTCATCTTTTTAGTTTTCTGTGTTGTGTGTTTTATTGGTGGGGTCCGTGTAGCTCATCTTTTAAGTTTTCTGTGTTGTGTTTTATTGGAGGGGTCCGTGTAGCTCATCTTTTTAGATTTCTGTGTTGTGTGTTTTATTGGTGGGGTCCGTGTAGCTCATCTTTTTAGTTTTCTGTGTTGTGTTTTATTGGTGGGATCCGTGTAGCTCATCTTTTTAGTTTTCTGTGTTGTGTTTTATTGGAGGGGTCCGTGTAGCTCATCTTTTTAGTTTTCTGTGTAGTGTTTTATTGGTGAGATCCGTGTAGCTCATCTTTTTAGTTGTCTGTGTTGTGTTTTATTGGTGAGGTCCGTGTAGCTCATCTTTTTAGGTTTCTGTGTTGTGTTTTATTGGTGCGATCCGTGTAGCTCATCTTTTTAGTTTTCTGTGTTGTGTTTTATTGGAGGGGTCCGTGTAGCTCATCTTTTTAGTTGTCTGTGTTGTGTTTTATTGATGGGGTCCGTGTAGCTCATCTTTTTAGTTGTCTGTGTTGTGTTTTATTGGTGGGGTCCGTGTAGCTCATCTTTTAGGTTGTCTGTGTTGTGTTTTATTGGTGGGGTCCGTGTAGCTCATCTTTTTAGTTTTCTGTGTTGTGTTTTATTGGTGGGGTCCGTGTAGCTCATCTTTTTAGTTTTCTGTGTAGTGTTTTATTGATGGGGTCCGTGTAGCTCATCTTTTTAGTTTTCTGTGTTGTGGTTTATTGGTGAGATCCGTGTAGCTCATCTTTTTAGCTTTCTGTGTTGTGTTTTATTGGAGGGGTCCGTGTAGCTCATCTTTTTAGTTGTCTGTGTTGTGTTTTATTGGTGGGGTCCGTGTAGCTCATCTTTTAAGTTGTCTGTGTTGTGTTTTATTGGTGGGGTCCGTGTAGCTCATCTTTTAAGTTGTCTGTGTTGTGTTTTATTGGTGGGGTCCGTGTAGCTCATCTTTTTAGTTTTCTGTGTTGTGTTTTATTGGTGGGGTCCGTGTAGCTCATCTTTTTAGTTTTCTGTGTTGTGTTTTATTGATGGGGTTCCTGTAGCTCATTGTTTTATTGGTGAGGTCCGTGTAGCTCATCTTTTTAGTTTTCTGTGTAGTGTTTTATTGATGGGGTCCGTGTAGCTCATCTTTTTAGTTTTCTGTGTTGTGTTTTATTGATGGGATCCGTGTAGCTCATCTTTTAAGTTGTCTGTGTTGTGTTTTATTGATGGGGTTCCTGTAGCTCATCGTTTTATTGGTGAGGTCCGTGTAGCTCATCTTTTAAGTTTTCTGTGTTGTGTTTTATTGGTGGGGTCCGTGTAGCTCATCTTTTAAGTTGTCTGTGTTGTGTTTTATTGATGGGGTCCGTGTAGCTCATCTTTTTAGTTTTCTGTGTTGTGTTTTATTGGTGGGGTCCGTGTAGCTCATCTTTTTAGTTTTCTGTGTTGTGTTTTATTGGTGGGGTCCGTGTAGCTCATCTTTTTAGTTTTCTGTGTTGTGTTTTATTGATGGGGTTCCTGTAGCTCATTGTTTTATTGGTGAGGTCCGTGTAGCTCATCTTTTTAGTTTTCTGTGTAGTGTTTTATTGATGGGGTCCGTGTAGCTCATCTTTTTAGTTTTCTGTGTTGTGTTTTATTGGTGGGGTCCGTGTAGCTCATCTTTTTAGTTTTCTGTGTTGTGTTTTATTGATGGGGTTCCTGTAGCTCATCGTTTTATTGGTGAGGTCCGTGTAGCTCATCTTTTCAGTTTTCTGTGTAGTGTTTTATTGATGGGGTCCGTGTAGCTCATCTTTTTAGTTTTCTGTGTTGTGTTTTATTGGTGGGATCCGTGTAGCTCATCTTTTTAGTTTTCTGTGTTGTGTTTTATTGGAGGGGTCCGTGTAGATCATCTTTTTAGTTTTCTGTGTAGTGTTTTATTGATGGGGTCCGTGTAGCTCATCTTTTTAGTTTTCTGTGTTGTGTTTTATTGGTGAGATCCGTGTAGCTCATTTTTTTAGTTGTCTGTGTTGTGTTTTATTGGTGGGGTCCGTGTAGCTCATCTTTTAAGTTGTCTGTGTTGCGTTTTATTGGTGGGGTCCGTGTAGCTCATCTTTTAAGTTGTCTGTGTTGTGTTTTATTGGTGGGGTCCGTGTAGCTCATCTTTTTAGTTTTCTGTGTTGTGTTTTATTGGTGGGGTCCGTGTAGCTCATCTTTTAAGTTGTCTGTGTTGTGTTTTATTGGAGGGGTCCGTGTAGCTCATCTTTTTAGTTTTCTGTTTTGTGTGTTTTATTGGTGGGGTCCGTGTAGCTCATCTTTTAAGTTGTCTGTGTTGTGTTTTATTGGTGGGGTCCGTGTAGCTCATCTTTTTAGTTTTCTGTGTTGTGTGTTTTATTGGTGGGGTACGTGTAGCTCATCTTTTTAGTTTTCTGTGTTGCGTTTTATTGGTGGGGTCCGTGTAGCTCATCTTTTAAGTTGTCTGTGTTGTGTTTTATTGGTGGGGTCCGTGTAGCTCATCTTTTTAGTTTTCTGTGTTGTGTTTTATTGGTGAGGTCCGTGTAGCTCATCTTTTTAGTTTTCTGTGTTGTGTTTTATTGGTGAGGTCCGTGTAGCTCATCTTTTAAGTTGTCTGTGTTTTGTGTTTTATTGGTGGGGTCCGTGTAGCTCATCTTTTTAGTTTTCTGTGTTGTGTGTTTTATTGGTGGGGTCCGTGTAGCTCATCTTTTTAGTTTTTTGTGTTGTGTTTTATTGGTGGGGTCCGTGTAGCTCATCTTTTAAGTTTTCTGTGTTGTGTTTTATTGGTGAGATCCGTGTAGCTCATCTTTTTACTTTTCTGTGTTGTGTTTTATTGATGGGATCCGTGTAGCTCATTTTTTTAGTTGTCTGTGTTGTGTTTTATTGGTGGGGTCCGTGTAGCTCATCTTTTAAGTTGTCTGTGTTGTGTTTTATTGGTGGGGTCCGTGTAGCTCATCTTTTAAGTTGTCTGTGTTGTGTTTTATTGGTGGGGTCCGTGTAGCTCATCTTTTTAGTTTTCTGTGTTGTGTTTTATTGGTGGGGTCCGTGTAGCTCATCTTTTAAGTTGTCTGTGTTGTGTTTTATTGGAGGGGTCCGTGTAGCTCATCTTTTTAGTTTTCTGTGTTGTGTGTTTTATTGGTGGGGTCCGTGTAGCTCATCTTTTAAGTTGTCTGTGTTGTGTTTTATTGGTGGGGTCCGTGTAGCTCATCTTTTTAGTTTTCTGTGTTGTGTGTTTTATTGGTGGGGTCCGTGTAGCTCATCTTTTTAGTTTTCTGTGTTGCGTTTTATTGGTGGGGTCCGTGTAGCTCATCTTTTAAGTTGTCTGTGTTGTGTTTTATAGGTGGGGTCCGTGTAGCTCATCTTTTTAGTTTTCTGTGTTGTGTTTTATTGGTGAGGTCCGTGTAGCTCATCTTTTTAGTTTTCTGTGTTGTGTTTTATTGGTGAGGTCCGTGTAGCTCATCTTTTAAGTTGTCTGTGTTTTGTGTTTTATTGGTGGGGTCCGTGTAGCTCATCTTTTTAGTTTTCTGTGTTGTGTGTTTTATTGGTGGGGTCCGTGTAGCTCATCTTTTTAGTTTTTTGTGTTGTGTTTTATTGGTGGGGTCCGTGTAGCTCATCTTTTAAGTTGTCTGTGTTGTGTTTTATTGGTGGGGTCTGTGTAGCTCATCTTTTAAGTTGTCTGTGTTGTGTTTTATTGGTGGGGTCCGTGTAGCTCATCTTTTTAGTTTTCTGTGTTGTGTTTTATTGATGGGGTTCCTGTAGCTCATCGTTTTATTGGTGAGGTCCGTGTAGCTCATCTTTTTAGTTTTCTGTGTAGTGTTTTATTGATGGGGTCCGTGTAGCTCATCTTGTTAGTTTTCTGTGTTGTGTTTTATTGATGGGATCCGTGTAGCTCATCTTTTAAGTTGTCTGTGTTGTGATTTATTGGTGGGGTCCGTGTAACTCATCTTTTAAGTTTTCTGTGTTGTGTTTTATTGGAGGGTTCGTGTAGCTCATCTTTTTAGTTTTCTGTGTTGTGTGTTTTATTGGTGGGGTCCGTGTAGCTCATCTTTTTAGTTTTCTGTGTTGTGTTTTATTGGTGGGATCCGTGTAGCTCATCTTTTTAGTTTTCTGTGTTGTGTTTTATTGGAGGGGTCCGTGTAGCTCATCTTTTTAGTTTTCTGTGTAGTGTTTTATTGATGGGGTCCGCGTAGCTCATCTTTTTAGTTTTCTGTGTTGTGTTTTATTGGTGAGATCCGTGTAGCTCATCTTTTTAGTTTTCTGTGTTGTGTTTTATTGGAGGGGTCCGTGTAGCTCATCTTTTTAGTTGTCTGTGTTGTGTTTTATTGATGGGGTCCGTGTAGCTCATCTTTTTAGTTGTCTGTGTTGTGTTTTATTGATGGGATCCGTGTAGCTCATCTTTTAAGTTGTCTGTGTTGTGTTTTATTGGTGGGGTCCGTGTAGCTCATCTTTTTAGTTTTCTGTGTTGTGTTTTATTGATGGGGTTCCTGTAGCTCATCGTTTTATTGGTGAGGTCCGTGTAGCTCATCTTTTCAGTTTTCTGTGTAGTGTTTTATTGATGGGGTCCGTGTAGCTCATCTTTTTAGTTTTCTGTGTTGTGTTTTATTGATTGGATCCGTGTAGCTCATCTTTTAAGTTTTCTGTGTTGTGATTTATTGGTGGGGTCCGTGTAGCTCATCTTTTTAGTTTTCTGTGTTGTGTTTTATTGATGGGGTTCCTGTAGCTCATCGTTTTATTGGTGAGGTCCGTGTAGCTCATCTTTTTAGTTTTCTGTGTAGTGTTTTATTGATGGGGTCCGTGTAGCTCATCTTTTTAGTTTTCTGTGTTGTGTTTTATTGATGGGATCCGTGTAGCTCATCTTTTTAGCTTTCTGTGTTGTGTTTTATTGGAGGGGTCCGTGTAGCTCATCTTTTTAGTTTTCTGTGTAGTGTTTTATTGATGGGGTCCGTGTAGCTCATCTTTTTAGTTTTCTGTGTTGTGGTTTATTGGTGAGATCCGTGTAGCTCATCTTTTTAGCTTTCTGTGTTGTGTTTTATTGGTGGGGTCCGTGTAGCTCATCTTTTTAGTTGTCTGTGTTGTGTTTTATTGGTGGGGTCCGTGTAGCTCATCTTTTAAGTTGTCTGTGTTGTGTTTTATTGGTGGGGTTTGTGTAGCTCATCTTTTAAGTTGTCTGTGTTGTGTTTTATTGGTGGGGTCCGTGTAGCTCATCTTTTTAGTTTTCTGTGTTGTGTTTTATTGGTGGGGTCCGTGTAGCTCATCTTTTAAGTTGTCTGTGTTGTGTTTTATTGGAGGGGTCCGTGTAACTCATCTTTTTAGTTTTCTGTGTTGTGTGTTTTATTGGTGGGGTCCGTGTAGCTCATCTTTTAAGTTTTCTGTGTTGTGTTTTATTGGAGGGGTCCGTGTAGCTCATCTTTTTAGATTTCTGTGTTGTGTGTTTTATTGGTGGGGTCCGTGTAGCTCATCTTTTAAGTTTTCTGTGTTGTGTTTTATTGATGGGATCCGTGTAGCTCATCTTTTAAGTTGTCTGTGTTGTGTTTTATTGGTGGGGTCCGTGTAGCTCATCTTTTTAGTTTTCTGTGTTGTGTTTTATTGATGGGGTTCCTGTAGCTCATCGTTTTATTGGTGAGGTCCGTGTAGCTCATCTTTTCAGTTTTCTGTGTAGTGTTTTATTGATGGGGTCCGTGTAGCTCATCTTTTTAGTTTTCTGTGTTGTGTTTTATTGATTGGATCCGTGTAGCTGATCTTTTAAGTTTTCTGTGTTGTGATTTATTGGTGGGGTCCGTGTAGCTCATCTTTTTAGTTTTCTGTGTTGTGTTTTATTGATGGGGTTCCTGTAGCTCATCGTTTTATTGGTGAGGTCCGTGTAGCTCATCTTTTTAGTTTTTTGTGTAGTGTTTTATTGATGGGGTCCGTGTAGCTCATCTTTTTAGTTTTCTGTGTTGTGTTTTATTGATGGGATCCGTGTAGCTCATCTTTTTAGCTTTCTGTGTTGTGTTTTATTGGAGGGGTCCGTGTAGCTCATCTTTTTAGTTTTCTGTGTAGTGTTTTATTGATGGGGTCCGTGTAGCTCATCTTTTTAGTTTTCTGTGTTGTGGTTTATTGGTGAGATCCGTGTAGCTCATCTTTTTAGCTTTCTGTGTTGTGTTTTATTGGTGGGGTCCGTGTAGCTCATCTTTTTAGTTGTCTGTGTTGTGTTTTATTGGTGGGGTCCTTGTAGCTCATCTTTTAAGTTGTCTGTGTTGTGTTTTATTGGTGGGGTTTGTGTAGCTCATCTTTTAAGTTGTCTGTGTTGTGTTTTATTGGTGGGGTCCGTGTAGCTCATCTTTTTAGTTTTCTGTGTTGTGTTTTATTGGTGGGGTCCGTGTAGCTCATCTTTTAAGTTGTCTGTGTTGTGTTTTATTGGAGGGGTCCGTGTAACTCATCTTTTTAGTTTTCTGTGTTGTGTGTTTTATTGGTGGGGTCCGTGTAGCTCATCTTTTAAGTTTTCTGTGTTGTGTTTTATTGGAGGGGTCCGTGTAGCTCATCTTTTTAGATTTCTGTGTTGTGTGTTTTATTGGTGGGGTCCGTGTAGCTCATCTTTTTAGTTTTCTGTGTTGTGTTTTATTGGTGGGATCCGTGTAGCTCATCTTTTTAGTTTTCTGTGTTGTGTTTTATTGGAGGGGTCCGTGTAGCTCATCTTTTTAGTTTTCTGTGTAGTGTTTTATTGGTGAGATCCGTGTAGCTCATCTTTTTAGTTGTCTGTGTTGTGTTTTATTGGTGAGGTCCGTGTAGCTCATCTTTTTAGTTTTCTGTGTTGTGTTTTATTGGTGAGATCCGTGTAGCTCATCTTTTTAGTTTTCTGTGTTGTGTTTTATTGGAGGGGTCCGTGTAGCTCATCTTTTTAGTTGTCTGTGTTGTGTTTTATTGATGGGGTCCGTGTAGCTCATCTTTTTAGTTGTCTGTGATGTGTTTTATTGGTGGGGTCCGTGTAGCTCATCTTTTAGGTTGTCTGTGTTGTGTTTTATTGGTGGGGTCCGTGTAGCTCATCTTTTTAGTTTTCTGTGTTGTGTTTTATTGGTGGGGTCCGTGTAGCTCATCTTTTTAGTTTTCTGTGTTGTGTTTTATTGATGGGGTCCGTGTAGCTCATCTTTTTAGTTTTCTGTGTTGTGGTTTATTGGTGAGATCCGTGTAGCTCATCTTTTTAGCTTTCTGTGTTGTGTTTTATTGGAGGGGTCCGTGTAGCTCATCTTTTTAGTTGTCTGTGTTGTGTTTTATTGGTGGGGTCCGTGTAGCTCATCTTTTAAGTTGTCTGTGTTGTGTTTTATTGGTGGGGTCCGTGTAGCTCATCTTTTAAGTTGTCTGTGTTGTGTTTTATTGGTGGGGTCCGTGTAGCTCATCTTTTTAGTTTTCTGTGTTGTGTTTTATTGGTGGGGTCCGTGTAGCTCATCTTTTTAGTTTTCTGTGTTGTGTTTTATTGATGGGGTTCCTGTAGCTCATTGTTTTATTGGTGAGGTCCGTGTAGCTCATCTTTTTAGTTTTCTGTGTAGTGTTTTATTGATGGGGTCCGTGTAGCTCATCTTTTTAGTTTTCTGTGTAGTGTTTTATTGATGGGATCCGTGTAGCTCATCTTTTAAGTTGTCTGTGTTGTGTTTTATTGGTGGGGTCCGTGTAGCTCATCTTTTTAGTTTTCTGTGTTGTGTTTTATTGATGGGGTTCCTGTAGCTCATCGTTTTATTGGTGAGGTCCGTGTAGCTCATCTTTTCAGTTTTCTGTGTAGTGTTTTATTGATGGGGTCCGTGTAGCTCATCTTTTTAGTTTTCTGTGTTGTGTTTTATTGGTGGGATCCGTGTAGCTCATCTTTTTAGTTTTCTGTGTTGTGTTTTATTGGAGGGGTCCGTGTAGATCATCTTTTTAGTTTTCTGTGTAGTGTTTTATTGATGGGGTCCGTGTAGCTCATCTTTTTAGTTTTCTGTGTTGTGTTTTATTGGTGAGATCCGTGTAGCTCATTTTTTTAGTTGTCTGTGTTGTGTTTTATTGGTGGGGTCCGTGTAGCTCATCTTTTAAGTTGTCTGTGTTGCGTTTTATTGGTGGGGTCCGTGTAGCTCATCTTTTAAGTTGTCTGTGTTGTGTTTTATTGGTGGGGTCCGTGTAGCTCATCTTTTTAGTTTTCTGTGTTGTGTTTTATTGGTGGGGTCCGTGTAGCTCATCTTTTAAGTTGTCTGTGTTGTGTTTTATTGGAGGGGTCCGTGTAGCTCATCTTTTTAGTTTTCTGTTTTGTGTGTTTTATTGGTGGGGTCCGTGTAGCTCATCTTTTAAGTTGTCTGTGTTGTGTTTTATTGGTGGGGTCCGTGTAGCTCATCTTTTTAGTTTTCTGTGTTGTGTGTTTTATTGGTGGGGTACGTGTAGCTCATCTTTTTAGTTTTCTGTGTTGCGTTTTATTGGTGGGGTCCGTGTAGCTCATCTTTTAAGTTGTCTGTGTTGTGTTTTATTGGTGGGGTCCGTGTACCTCATCTTTTTAGTTTTCTGTGTTGTGTTTTATTGGTGAGGTCCGTGTAGCTCATCTTTTTAGTTTTCTGTGTTGTGTTTTATTGGTGAGGTCCGTGTAGCTCATCTTTTAAGTTGTCTGTGTTTTGTGTTTTATTGGTGGGGTCCGTGTAGCTCATCTTTTTAGTTTTCTGTGTTGTGTGTTTTATTGGTGGGGTCCGTGTAGCTCATCTTTTTAGTTTTTTGTGTTGTGTTTTATTGGTGGGGTCCGTGTAGCTCATCTTTTAAGTTTTCTGTGTTGTGTTTTATTGGTGAGATCCGTGTAGCTCATCTTTTTACTTTTCTGTGTTGTGTTTTATTGATGGGATCCGTGTAGCTCATTTTTTTAGTTGTCTGTGTTGTGTTTTATTGGTGGGGTCCGTGTAGCTCATCTTTTACGTTGTCTGTGTTGTGTTTTATTGGTGGGGTCCGTGTAGCTCATCTTTTAAGTTGTCTGTGTTGTGTTTTATTGGTGGGGTCCGTGTAGCTCATCTTTTTAGTTTTCTGTGTTGTGTTTTATTGGTGGGGTCCGTGTAGCTCATCTTTTAAGTTGTCTGTGTTGTGTTTTATTGGAGGGGTCCGTGTAGCTCATCTTTTTAGTTTTCTGTGTTGTGTGTTTTATTGGTGGGGTCCGTGTAGCTCATCTTTTAAGTTGTCTGTGTTGTGTTTTATTGGTGGGGTCCGTGTAGCTCATCTTTTTAGTTTTCTGTGTTGTGTGTTTTATTGGTGGGGTCCGTGTAGCTCATCTTTTTAGTTTTCTGTGTTGCGTTTTATTGGTGGGGTCCGTGTAGCTCATCTTTTAAGTTGTCTGTGTTGTGTTTTATAGGTGGGGTCCGTGTAGCTCATCTTTTTAGTTTTCTGTGTTGTGTTTTAATGGTGAGGTCCGTGTAGCTCATCTTTTTAGTTTTCTGTGTTGTGTTTTATTGGTGAGGTCCGTGTAGCTCATCTTTTAAGTTGTCTGTGTTTTGTGTTTTATTGGTGGGGTCCGTGTAGCTCATCCTTTAAGTTGTCTGTGTTGTGTTTTATTGGTGGGGTCTGTGTAGCTCATCTTTTAAGTTGTCTGTGTTGTGTTTTATTGGTGGGGTCCGTGTAGCTCATCTTTTTAGTTTTCTGTGTTGTGTGTTTTATTGGTGGGGTCCGTGTAGCTCATCTTTTTAGTTTTTTGTGTTGTGTTTTATTGGTGGGGTCCGTGTAGCTCATCTTTTAAGTTGTCTGTGTTGTGTTTTATTGGTGGGGTCTGTGTAGCTCATCTTTTAAGTTGTCTGTGTTGTGTTTTATTGGTGGGGTCCGTGTAGCTCATCTTTTTAGTTTTCTGTGTTGTGTTTTATTGATGGGGTTCCTGTAGCTCATCGTTTTATTGGTGAGGTCCGTGTAGCTCATCTTTTTAGTTTTCTGTGTAGTGTTTTATTGATGGGGTCCGTGTAGCTCATCTTGTTAGTTTTCTGTGTTGTGTTTTATTGATGGGATCCGTGTAGCTCATCTTTTAAGTTGTCTGTGTTGTGATTTATTGGTGGGGTCCGTGTAACTCATCTTTTAAGTTTTCTGTGTTGTGTTTTATTGGAGGGGTCCGTGTAGCTCATCTTTTTAGTTTTCTGTGTTGTGTGTTTTATTGGTGGGGTCCGTGTAGCTCATCTTTTTAGTTTTCTGTGTTGTGTTTTATTGGTGGGATCCGTGTAGCTCATCTTTTTAGTTTTCTGTGTTGTGTTTTATTGGAGGGGTCCGTGTAGCTCATCTTTTTAGTTTTCTGTGTAGTGTTTTATTGATGGGGTCCGCGTAGCTCATCTTTTTAGTTTTCTGTGTTGTGTTTTATTGGTGAGATCCGTGTAGCTCATCTTTTTAGTTTTCTGTGTTGTATTTTATTGGAGGGGTCCGTGTAGCTCATCTTTTTAGTTGTCTGTGTTGTGTTTTATTGATGGGGTCCGTGTAGCTCATCTTTTTAGTTGTCTGTGTTGTGTTTTATTGGTGGGGTCCGTGTAGCTCATCTTTTAAGTTGTCTGTGTTGTGTTTTATTGGTGGGGTCCATGTAGCTCATCTTTTTAGTTTTCTGTGTTGTGTTTTATTGGTGGGATCCGTGTAGCTCATCTTTTTAGTTTTCTGTGTTGTGTTTTATTGGAGGGGTCCGTGTAGCTCATCTTTTTAGTTTTCTGTGTTGTGTTTTATTGGTGGGATCCGTGTAGCTCATCTTTTTAGTTTTCTGTGTTGTGTTTTATTGATGGGGTCCGTGTAGCTCATCTTTTTAGTTTTCTGTGTAGTGTTTTATTGATGGGGTCCGTGTAGCTCATCTTTTTAGTTTTCTGTGTTGTGTTTTATTGGTGAGATCCGTGTAGCTCATCTTTTTAGTTTTCTGTGTTGTGTTTTATTGGAGGGGTCCGTGTAGCTCATCTTTTTAGTTGTCTGTGTTGTGTTTTATTGATGGGGTCCGTGTAGCTCATCTTTTTAGTTGTCTGTGTTGTGTTTTATTGGTGGGGTCCGTGTAGCTCATCTTTTAAGTTGTCTGTGTTGTGTTTTATTGGTGAGGTCCGTGTAGCTCATCCTTTAAGCTGTCTGTGTTGTGTTTTATTGGTGGGGTCCGTGTAGCTCATCTTTTTAGTTTTCTGTGTTGTGTTTTATTGGTGGGGTCCGTGTAGCTCATCTTTTAAGTTGTCTGTGTTGTGTTTTATTGGAGGGGTCCGTGTAGCTCATCTTTTTAGTTTTCTGTGTTGTGTGTTTTATTGGTGGGGTCCGTGTAGCTCATCTTTTAAGTTGTCTGTGTTGTGTTTTATTGGAGGGGTCCGTGTAGCTCATCTTTTTAGTTTTCTGTGTTGTGTGTTTTATTGGTGGGGTCCGTGTAGCTCATCTTTTTAGTTTTCTGTGTTGTGTTTTATTGGAGGGGTCCGTGTAGCTCATCTTTTAAGTTGTCTGTGTTGTTTTTTATTGGTGGGGTCCGTGTAGCTCATCTTTTAAGTTGTCTGTGTTGTGTTTTATTGGTGGGGTCCGTGTAGCTCATCTTTTTAGTTTTCTGTGTTGTGTTTTATTGGTGGGGTCCGTGTAGCTCATCTTTTAAGTTGTCTGTGTTGTGTTTTATTGGTGGGATCCGTGTAGCTCATCTTTTAAGTTTTCTGTGTTGTGTTTTATTGGTGGGGTCCGTGTAGCTCATCTTTTTAGTTTTCTGTGTTGTGTTTTATTGGTGGGGTCCGTGTAGCTCATCTTTTTAGTTTTCTGTGTTGTGTTTTATTGGTGGGGTCCGTGTAGCTCATCTTTTTAGTTTTCTGTGTTGTGTTTTATTGGTGAGGTCCGTGTAGCTCATCTTTTTAGTTTTCTGTGTAGTGTTTTATTGGTGGGATCCGTGTAGCTCATCTTTTTAGTTTTCTGTGTTGTGTGTTTTATTGGTGGGGTCCGTGTAGCTCATCTTTTTAGTTATCTGTGTTGTGTGTTTTATTGATGGGATCCGTGTAGCTCATCTTTTAAGTTGTCTGTGTTGTGTTTTATTGGTAGGATCCGTGTAGCTCATCTTTTTAGTTTTCTGTGTTGTGTTTTATTGATGGGGTCCGTGTAGCTCATCTTTTTATTGATGGGGTCCGTGTAGCTCATCTTTTTAGTTTTCTGTGTTGTGTTTTATTGATGAGGTCCGTGTAGCTCTTCTTTTTATTGATGGGGTCCTTGTAGCTCATCTTTTTAGTTTTCTGTGTTGTGTTTTATTGGTGGGGTCCGTGTAGCTCATCTTTTTATTGATGGGGTCCGTGTAGCTCATCTTTTTAGTTTTCTGTGTTGTGTTTTATTGGTGGGGTTCGTGTAGCTCATCTTTTTAGATTTCTGTGGTGTGTTTTATTGGAGGGGTTCGTGTAGTTCATCTTTTTAGTTTTCTGTGTTGTGTTTTATTGGTGAGGTCCGTGTAGCTTGTCTTTTTAGTTTTCTGTGTTGTGTTTTATTGGTGAGGTCCGTGTAGCTCATCTTTTTAGTTTTCTGTGTAGTGTTTTATTGGTGGGGTCCGTGTAGCTCATCTTTTAAGTTGTCTGTGTGGTGTTTTATTGGTGGGGTCCGTGTAGCTCATCTTTTTAGTTTTCTGTGTTGTGTTTTATTGATGGGGTCCGTGTAGCTCATCGTTTAATTGGTAGGGCCCGTGTAGCTCATCTTTTTAGTTTTCTGTGTTGTGTTTTATTGATGGGGTCCGTGTAGCTCATCTTTTTAGTTTTCTGTGTGGTATTTTATTGGTGGGGTCCGTGTAGCTCATCTTTTTAGTTTTCTGTGTTGTGTTTTATTGATGGGGCCCGTGTAGCTCATCGTTTAATTGGTAGGGCCCGTGTAGCTCATCTTTTTAGTTTTCTGTGTTGTGTTTTATTGATGGGGTCCGTGTAGCTCATCTTTTTATTGATGGGGTCCGTGTAGCTCATCTTTTTAGTTTTCTGTGTTGTGTTTTATTGGTGGGGTCTGTGTAGCTCATCTTTTTAGTTTACTGTGTTGTGTTTTATTGATGAGGTCCGTGTAGCTCATCTTTTTAGTTTTCTGTGTAGTGTTTTATTGGTGGGGTCCATGTAGCTCATCTTTTTAGTTTTCTGTGGTGTGTTTTATTGGTGAGGTCCGCGTAGCTCATCATTTTAGTTTTCTGTGTAGTGTTTTATTGATGAGGTCCGTGTAGCTCATCTTTTTAGTTTTCTGTGTTGTGTTTTATTGGTGAGGTCCGTGTAGCTCATCTTTTTAGTTTTCTGTGTTGTGTTTTATTGGTGAGGTCCATGTAGCTCATCTTTTTAGTTTTTTGTGTAGTGTTTTATTTGTGGGGTCCGTGTAGCTCATCTTTTAAGTTTTCTGTGTAGTGTTTAATTGGTGGGGTTCGTTTAGCTCATACTTTTAGTTTTCTGTGTTGTGTTTTATTGGTGAGGTCCGTGTAGCTCATCTTTTTAGTTTTCTGTGTTGTGTTTTATTGGTGAGGTCCGTGTAGCTCATCATTTTAGTTTTCTGTGTTGTTTTTTATTGGTGAGGTCCGTGTAGCTCATCTTTTTAGTTTTCTGTGTTGTGTTTTATTGGTGGGGTCCGTGTAGCTCATCTTTTTAGTTTTCTGTGTAGTGTTTTATTGGTGGGGTCCGTGTAGCTCATCTTTTAAGTTTTCTGTGTAGTGTTTAATTGGTGTGGTCCGTGTAGCTCATCTTTTTAGTTTTCTGTGTTGTGTTTTATTGGTGGGGTCCGTGTAGCTCATCTTTTTAGTTTTCTGTGTTGTGTTTTATTGGTGGGGTCCGTGTAGCTCATCTTTTTAGTTTTCTGTGTAGTGTTTAATTGGTGAGGTCCGTGTAGCTCATCTTTTAAGTTTTCTGTGTAGTGTTTTATTGGTGGGGTCCGTGTAGCTCATTTTTTTAGTTTTCTGTGTTGTGTTTTATTGGTGGCGTCCGTGTAGCTCATCTTTTTAGTTTTCTGTGTTGTGTTTTATTGGATGGATCCGTGTAGCTAATCTTTTTAGTTTTCTGTGTTGTGTGTTTTATTGGTGGGGTCTGTGTAGCTCATCTTTTTAGTTTTCTGCGTTGTGTTTTATTGGTGGGGTCCGTGTAGCTCATCTTTTTAGTTTTCTGTGTTGTGTTTTATTGGAGGGGTCCGTGTAGCTCATCTTTTTAGTTTTCTGTGTTGTGTTTTATTGGAGGGGTCCGTGTAGCTCATCTTTTAAGTTGTCTGTGTTGTGTTTTATTGATGTGGTCCGTGTAGCTCATCTTTTTAGTTTTCTGTGTTGTGTTTTATTGGTGAGGTCCGTGTAGCTCATCTTTTTAGTTTTCTGTGTTGTGTTTTATTGATGGGATCCGTGTAGCTCATCTTTTTAGTTTTATGTGTTGTGTGTTTTATTGGTGGGGACCGTGTAGCTCATTTTTTTAGTTTTCTGTGTTGTGTTTTATTGGTGAGGTCCGTGTAGCTCATCTTTTTAGTTTTCTGTGGTGTGTTTTATTGATGGGATCCGTGTAGCTCATCTTTTTAGTTTTCTGTGTTGTGTGTTTTATTGGTGGGGTCCGTGTAGCTCATCTTTTTAGTTTTCTGTGTTGTGTTTTATTGGTGAGGTCCGTGTAGCTCATCTTTTTAGTTTTCTGTGTTGTGTTTTATTGGTGGGGTCCGTGTAGCTCATCTTTTTAGTTTTCTGTGTTGTGTTTTATTGGTGGGGTCCGTGTAGCTCATCTTTTTAGTTTTCTGTGTAGTGTTTTATTGATGGGGTCCGTGTAGCTCATCTTTTTAGTTTTCTGTGTTGTGTTTTATTGGTGGGGTCCGTGTAGCTCATTTTTTTAGTTTTCTGTGTTGTGTTTTATTGGTGGGGTCCGTGTAGCTCATCTTTTTAGTTTTTTGTGTTGTGTTTTATTGGTGAGGTCCGTGTAGCTCATCTTTTTAGTTTTCTGTGTTGTGTTTTATTGATGGGGTCCGTGTAGCTCATCTTTTTAGTTTTCTGTGTTGTGTTTTATTGGTGGGGTCCGTGTAGCTCATCTTTTTAGTTTTCTGTGTAGTGTTTTATTGATGGGGTCCGTGTAGCTCATCTTTTTAGTTTTCTGTGTTGTCTTTTATTGGTGGGGTCCGTGTAGCTCATCTTTTTAGTTTTCTGTGTTGTGTTTTATTGGTGGGGTCCGTGTAGCTCATCTTTTAAGTTGTCTGTGTTGTGTTTTATTGGTGGGATCCGTGTAGCTCATCTTTTTAGTTTTCTGTGTAGTGTTTTATTGGTGGGGTCCGTGTAGCTCATCTTTTTAGTTTTCTGTGTTGTGTTTTATTGGTGAGGTCAGTATAGCTCATCTTTTTAGTTTTCTGTGTTGTGTGTTTTATTGGTGGGGTCCGTGTAGCTCATCTTTTTAGTTTTCTGTGTTGTGTTTTATTGGTGAGGTTCGTGTAGCTCATCTTTTTAGTTTTCTGTGTTGTGTTTTATTGGTGAGGTCCGTGTAGCTCATCTTTTTAGTTTTCTGTGTTGTGTTTTATTGGTGGGGCCCGTGTAGCTCATCTTTTAAGTTGTCTGTGTTGTTTTTTATTGATGGGGTCCGTGTAGCTCATCTTTTAAGTTTTCTGTGTTGTGTTTTATTGGTGGGGTTCGTGTAGCTCATCTTTTTAGTTTTCTGTGTTGTGTGTTTTATTGATGGGGTCCGAGTAGCTCATCGTTTTAGTTTTCTGTGTTGTGTTTTATTGGTGGGGTCCGTGTAGCTCATCCTTTAAGTTTTCTGTGTTGTGTTTTATTGATGGGATTCGTGTAGCTCATCTTTTTAGTTTTCTGTGTTGGGTGTTTTATTGGAGGGGTCCGTGTAGCTCATCTTTTAAGTTGTCTGTGTTGTGTTTTATTGATGGGGTCCGTGTAGCTCATTTTTTTAGTTTTTTGTGTTGTGTTTTATTGGTGAGGTCCGTGTAGCTCATCTTTTAAGTTTTCTGTGTTGTGTTTTATTGGTGGGGTCCGTGTAGCTCATCTTTTTAGTTTTCTGTGTTGTGTTTTATTGGTGAGGTCCGTGTAGCTCATCTTTTTAGTTGTCTGTGTTTTGTTTTATTGATGGGGTCCGTGTAGCTCATCTTTTTAGTTTTCTGTGTTGTGTTTTATTGGTGGGGTCCGTGTAGCTCATCTTTTTAGTTTTCTGTGTTGTGTTTTATTGGTGAGGTCCGTGTAGCTCATCTTTTTAATTGTCTGTGTTGTGTTTTATTGGTGGGGTCCGTGTAGCTCATCTTTTAAGTTTTCTGGGTTGTGTTTTATTGATGGGATCCGTGTAGCTCATCTTTTAAGTTGTCTGTGTTGTGTTTTATTGGTGGGATCCGTGTAGCTCATCTTTTTAGTTTTCTGTGTTGTGTTTTATTGGTGGGGTCCGGGTAGCTCATTTTTTTAGTTTTCTGTGTTGTGTTTTATTGGTGGGGTCCGTGTAGATCATCTTTTTAGTTTTTTGTGTTGTGTTTTATTGGTGAGGTCCGTGTAGCTCATCTTTTTAGTTTTCTGTGTTGTGTTTTATTGATGGGGTCCGTGTAGCTCATCTTTTTAGTTTTCTGTGTTGTGTTTTATTGGTGGGGTCCGTGTAGCTCATCTTTTTAGTTTTCTGTGTAGTGTTTTATTGATGGGGTCCGTGTAGCTCATCTTTTTAGTTTTCTGTGTTGTCTTTTATTGGTGGGGTCCGTGTAGCTCATCTTTTTAGTTTTCTGTGTTGTGTTTTATTGGTGGGGTCCGTGTAGCTCATCTTTTAAGTTGTCTGTGTTGTGTTTTATTGGTGGGATCCGTGTAGCTCATCTTTTTAGTTTTCTGTGTAGTGTTTTATTGGTGGGGTCCGTGTAGCTCATCTTTTTAGTTTTCTGTGTTGTGTTTTATTGGTGAGGTCAGTATAGCTCATCTTTTTAGTTTTCTGTGTTGTCTTTTATTGGTGGGGTCCGTGTAGCTCATCTTTTTAGTTTTCTGTGTTGTGTTTTATTGGTGGGGTCCGTGTAGCTCATCTTTTAAGTTGTCTGTGTTGTGTTTTATTGGTGGGATCCGTGTAGCTCATCTTTTTAGTTTTCTGTGTAGTGTTTTATTGGTGGGGTCCGTGTAGCTCATCTTTTTAGTTTTCTGTGTTGTGTTTTATTGGTGAGGTTCGTGTAGCTCATCTTTTTAGTTTTCTGTGTTGTGTTTTATTGGTGAGGTCCGTGTAGCTCATCTTTTTAGTTTTCTGTGTTGTGTTTTATTGGTGGGGCCCGTGTAGCTCATCTTTTAAGTTGTCTGTGTTGTTTTTTATTGATGGGGTCCGTGTAGCTCATCTTTTAAGTTTTCTGTGTTGTGTTTTATTGGTGGGGTCCGAGTAGCTCATCGTTTTAGTTTTCTGTGTTGTGTTTTATTGGTGGGGTCCGTGTAGCTCATCCTTTAAGTTTTCTGTGTTGTGTTTTATTGATGGGATTCGTGTAGCTCATCTTTTTAGTTTTCTGTGTTGGGTGTTTTATTGGAGGGGTCCGTGTAGCTCATCTTTTAAGTTGTCTGTGTTGTGTTTTATTGATGGGGTCCGTGTAGCTCATTTTTTTAGTTTTTTGTGTTGTGTTTTATTGGTGAGGTCCGTGTAGCTCATCTTTTAAGTTTTCTGTGTTGTGTTTTATTGGTGGGGTCCGTGTAGCTCATCTTTTTAGTTTTCTGTGTTGTGTTTTATTGGTGGGGTCCGTGTAGCTCATTTTTTTAGTTTTCTGTGTTGTGTTTTATTGGTGGGGTCCGTGTAGCTCATCTTTGTAGTTTTTTGTGTTGTGTTTTATTGGTGAGGTCCGTGTAGCTCATCTTTTTAGTTTTCTGTGTTGTGTTTTATTGATGGGGTCCGTGTAGCTCATCTTTTTAGTTTTCTGTGTTGTGTTTTATTGGTGGGGTCCGTGTAGCTCATCTTTTTAGTTTTCTGTGTAGTGTTTTATTGATGGGGTCCGTGTAGCTCATCTTTTTAGTTTTCTGTGTTGTCTTTTATTGGTGGGGTCCGTGTAGCTCATCTTTTTAGTTTTCTGTGTTGTGTTTTATTGGTGGGGTCCGTGTAGCTCATCTTTTAAGTTGTCTGTGTTGTGTTTTATTGGTGGGATCCGTGTAGCTCATCTTTTTAGTTTTCTGTGTAGTGTTTTATTGGTGGGGTCCGTGTAGCTCATCTTTTTAGTTTTCTGTGTTGTGTTTTATTGGTGAGGTCAGTATAGCTCATCTTTTTAGTTTTCTGTGTTGTGTGTTTTATTGGTGGGGTCCGTGTAGCTCATCTTTTTAGTTTTCTGTGTTGTGTTTTATTGGTGAGGTTCGTGTAGCTCATCTTTTTAGTTTTCTGTGTTGTGTTTTATTGGTGAGGTCCGTGTAGCTCATCTTTTTAGTTTTCTGTGTTGTGTTTTATTGGTGGGGCCCGTGTAGCTCATCTTTTAAGTTGTCTGTGTTGTTTTTTTATTGATGGGGTCCGTGTAGCTCATCTTTTAAGTTTTCTGTGTTGTGTTTTATTGGTGGGGTTCGTGTAGCTCATCTTTTTAGTTTTCTGTGTTGTGTGTTTTATTGATGGGGTCCGAGTAGCTCATCGTTTTAGTTTTCTGTGTTGTGTTTTATTGGTGGGGTCCGTGTAGCTCATCCTTTAAGTTTTCTGTGTTGTGTTTTATTGATGGGATTCGTGTAGCTCATCTTTTTAGTTTTCTGTGTTGGGTGTTTTATTGGAGGGGTCCGTGTAGCTCATCTTTTAAGTTGTCTGTGTTGTGTTTTATTGATGGGGTCCGTGTAGCTCATTTTTTTAGTTTTTTGTGTTGTGTTTTATTGGTGAGGTCCGTGTAGCTCATCTTTTAAGTTTTCTGTGTTGTGTTTTATTGGTGGGGTCCGTGTAGCTCATCTTTTTAGTTTTCTGTGTTGTGTTTTATTGGTGAGGTCCGTGTAGCTCATCTTTTTAGTTGTCTGTGTTTTGTTTTATTGATGGGGTCCGTGTAGCTCATCTTTTTAGTTTTCTGTGTTGTGTTTTATTGGTGGGGTCCGTGTAGCTCATCTTTTTAGTTTTCTGTGTTGTGTTTTATTGGTGAGGTCCGTGTAGCTCATCTTTTTAATTGTCTGTGTTGTGTTTTATTGGTGGGGTCCGTGTAGCTCATCTTTTAAGTTTTCTGGGTTGTGTTTTATTGATGGGATCCGTGTAGCTCATCTTTTAAGTTGTCTGTGTTGTGTTTTATTGGTGGGATCCGTGTAGCTCATCTTTTTAGTTTTCTGTGTTGTGTTTTATTGGTGGGGTCCGGGTAGCTCATTTTTTTAGTTTTCTGTGTTGTGTTTTATTGGTGGGGTCCGTGTAGATCATCTTTTTAGTTTTTTGTGTTGTGTTTTATTGGTGAGGTCCGTGTAGCTCATCTTTTTAGTTTTCTGTGTTGTGTTTTATTGATGGGGTCCGTGTAGCTCATCTTTTTAGTTTTCTGTGTTGTGTTTTATTGGTGGGGTCCGTGTAGCTCATCTTTTTAGTTTTCTGTGTAGTGTTTTATTGATGGGGTCCGTGTAGCTCATCTTTTTAGTTTTCTGTGTTGTCTTTTATTGGTGGGGTCCGTGTAGCTCATCTTTTTAGTTTTCTGTGTTGTGTTTTATTGGTGGGGTCCGTGTAGCTCATCTTTTAAGTTGTCTGTGTTGTGTTTTATTGGTGGGATCCGTGTAGCTCATCTTTTTAGTTTTCTGTGTAGTGTTTTATTGGTGGGGTCCGTGTAGCTCATCTTTTTAGTTTTCTGTGTTGTGTTTTATTGGTGAGGTCAGTATAGCTCATCTTTTTAGTTTTCTGTGTTGTGTGTTTTATTGGTGGGGTCCGTGTAGCTCATCTTTTTAGTTTTCTGTGTTGTGTTTTATTGGTGAGGTTCGTGTAGCTCATCTTTTTAGTTTTCTGTGTTGTGTTTTATTGGTGAGGTCCGTGTAGCTCATCTTTTTAGTTTTCTGTGTTGTGTTTTATTGGTGGGGCCCGTGTAGCTCATCTTTTAAGTTGTCTGTGTTGTTTTTTATTGATGGGGTCCGTGTAGCTCATCTTTTAAGTTTTCTGTGTTGTGTTTTATTGGTGGGGTCCGAGTAGCTCATCGTTTTAGTTTTCTGTGTTGTGTTTTATTGGTGGGGTCCGTGTAGCTCATCCTTTAAGTTTTCTGTGTTGTGTTTTATTGATGGGATTCGTGTAGCTCATCTTTTTAGTTTTCTGTGTTGGGTGTTTTATTGGAGGGGTCCGTGTAGCTCATCTTTTAAGTTGTCTGTGTTGTGTTTTATTGATGGGGTCCGTGTAGCTCATTTTTTTAGTTTTTTGTGTTGTGTTTTATTGGTGAGGTCCGTGTAGCTCATCTTTTAAGTTTTCTGTGTTGTGTTTTATTGGTGGGGTCCGTGTAGCTCATCTTTTTAGTTTTCTGTGTTGTGTTTTATTGGTGAGGTCCGTGTAGCTCATCTTTTTAGTTGTCTGTGTTTTGTTTTATTGATGGGGTCCGTGTAGCTCATCTTTTTAGTTTTCTGTGTTGTGTTTTATTGGTGGGGTCCGTGTAGCTCATCTTTTTAGTTTTCTGTGTTGTTTTTTATTGGTGAGGTCCGTGTAGCTCATCTTTTTAATTGTCTGTGTTGTGTTTTATTGGTGGGGTCCGTGTAGCTCATCTTTTAAGTTTTCTGGGTTGTGTTTTATTGATGGGATCCGTGTAGCTCATCTTTTAAGTTGTCTGTGTTGTGTTTTATTGGTGGGATCCGTGTAGCTCATCTTTTTAGTTTTCTGTGTTGTGTTTTATTGGTGGGGTCCGGGTAGCTCATTTTTTTAGTTTTCTGTGTTGTGTTTTATTGGTGGGGTCCGTGTAGATCATCTTTTTAGTTTTTTGTGTTGTGTTTTATTGGTGAGGTCCGTGTAGCTCATCTTTTTAGTTTTCTGTGTTGTGTTTTATTGATGGGGTCCGTGTAGCTCATCTTTTTAGTTTTCTGTGTTGTGTTTTATTGGTGGGGTCCGTGTAGCTCATCTTTTTAGTTTTCTGTGTAGTGTTTTATTGATGGGGTCCGTGTAGCTCATCTTTTTAGTTTTCTGTGTTGTCTTTTATTGGTGGGGTCCGTGTAGCTCATCTTTTTAGTTTTCTGTGTTGTGTTTTATTGGTGGGGTTCGTGTAGCTCATCTTTTAAGTTGTCTGTGTTGTGTTTTATTGGTGGGATCCGTGTAGCTCATCTTTTTAGTTTTCTGTGTAGTGTTTTATTGGTGGGGTCCGTGTAGCTCATCTTTTTAGTTTTCTGTGTTGTGTTTTATTGGTGAGGTCAGTATAGCTCATCTTTTTAGTTTTCTGTGTTGTGTGTTTTATTGGTGGGGTCCGTGTAGCTCATCTTTTTAGTTTTCTGCGTTGTGTTTTATTGGTGAGGTTCGTGTAGCTCATCTTTTTAGTTTTCTGTGTTGTGTTTTATTGGTGAGGTCCGTGTAGCTCATCTTTTTAGTTTTCTGTGTTGTGTTTTATTGGTGGGGTCCGTGTAGCTCATCTTTTAAGTTGTCTGTGTTGTTTTTTATTGATGGGGTCCGTGTAGCTCATCTTTTAAGTTTTCTGTGTTGTGTTTTATTGGTGGGGTCCGTGTAGCTCATCGTTTTAGTTTTCTGTGTTGTGTTTTATTGGTGGGGTCCGTGTAGCTCATCCTTTAAGTTTTCTGTGTTGTGTTTTATTGATGGGATTCGTGTAGCTCATCTTTTTAGTTTTCTGTGTTGGGTGTTTTATTGGAGGGGTCCGTGTAGCTCATCTTTTAAGTTGTCTGTGTTGTGTTTTATTGATGGGGTCCGTGTAGCTCATTTTTTTAGTTTTCTGTGTTGTGTTTTATTGGTGGGGTCCGTGTAGCTCATCTTTTAAGTTTTCTGTGTTGTGTTTTATTGGTGGGGTCCGTGTAGCTCATCTTTTTA
Source organism: Bathymodiolus brooksi (assembly GCA_963680875.1). Lineage (NCBI taxonomy): Eukaryota > Metazoa > Mollusca > Bivalvia > Mytilida > Modiolidae > Bathymodiolus > Bathymodiolus brooksi. The sequence continues at coordinate 144,219,712 of OY804577.1, forward strand.
GTTTTCTGTGTTGTGTTTTATTGGTGAGGTCCGTGTAGCTCATCTTTTTAGTTGTCTGTGTTTTGTTTTATTGATGGGGTCCGTGTAGCTCATCTTTTTAGTTTTCTGTGTTGTGTTTTATTGGTGGGGTCCGTGTAGCTCATCTTTTTAGTTTTCTGTGTTGTGTTTTATTGGTGAGGTCCGTGTAGCTCATCTTTTTAATTGTCTGTGTTGTGTTTTATTGGTGGGGTCCGTGTAGCTCATCTTTTAAGTTTTCTGTGTTGTGTTTTATTGATGGGATCCGTGTAGCTCATCTTTTAAGTTGTCTGTGTTGTGTTTTATTGGTGGGATCCGTGTAGCTCATCTTTTTAGATGTCTGTGTTGTGTTTTATTGGTGGGGTCCGTGTAGCTCATCTTTTAAGTTGTCTGTGTTGTGTTTTATTGGTGGGGTCCGTGTAGCTCATCTTTTTAGTTTTCTGTGTTGTGTTTTATTGGTGGGGTCCGTGTAGCACATCTTTTAAGCTGTCTGTGTTGTGTTTTATTGATGGGGTCCGTGTAGCTCATCTTTTAAGTTTTCTGTGTTGTGTTTTATTGGTGGGGTCCGTGTAGCTCATCTTTTAAGTTTTCTGTGTTGTGTTTTATTGGTGGGGTCCGTGTAGCTCATCTTTTTAGTTTTCTGTGTTGTGTTTTATTGGTGAGGTCCGTGCAGCTCATCTTTTTAGTTTTATGTGTTGTCTTTTATTGGTGAGGTCAGTGTAGCTCATCTTTTTAGTTTTCTCTGTTGTGTGTTATTGGTGAGGTCCGGGTAGCTCATCTTTTTAGTTTTCTGTGTTGTGTTTTATTGATGGGGTCCGTGTAGCTCATCTTTATAGTTTTCTGTGTTGTGTTTTATTGGTGAGGTCCGTGTAGCTCATCTTTTTAGTTTTCTGTGTTGTGTTTTATTGGTGGGGTCCGTGTAGCTCATCTTTTTAGTTTTCTGTGTTGTGTTTTATTGGAGGGGTCCGTGTAGCTCATCTTTTTAATTTTCTGTGTTGTGTTTTATTGGTGGGGTCCGTGTAGCTCATCTTTTTAGTTTTCTGTGTTGTGTTTTATTGGAGGGGTCCGTGTAACTCATCTTTTTAGTTTTCTGTGTTGTGTTTTATTGGTGGGGTCCGTGTAGCTCATCTTTTTAGTTTTCTGTGTTGTGTTTTATTGGTGAGGTCCGTGTAGCTCATCTTTTTAGTTTTCTGTGTTGTTTTTTATTGATGGGGTCCGTGTAGCTCATCTTTTAAGTTGTCTGTGTTGTGTTTTATTGATGGGGTCCGTGTAGCTCATTTTTTTAGTTTTCTGTGTTGTGTTTTATTGGTGGGGTCCGTGTAGCTCATCTTTTAAGTTGTCTGTGTTGTGTTTTATTGATGGGGTCCGTGTAGCTCATCTTTTTAGTTTTCTGTGTTGTGTTTTATTGGTGAGGTCGTGTAGCTCATCTTTTTAGTTTTCTGTGTTGTGTTTTATTGATGAGGTCCGTGTAGCTCATCTTTTTAGTTTTCTGTGTTGTGTTTTATTGGTGGGGTCCGTGTAGCTCATCTTTTTAGTTTTCTGTGTTGTGTTTTATTGGTGAGGTCCGTGTAGCTCATCCTTTTAGTTTTTTGTGGTGTGTTTTATTGGTGGGGTCCGTGTAGCTCATCTTTTTAGTTTTCTGTGTTGTGTTTTATTGGTGGGGTCCGTGTAGCTCATCTTTTTAGTTTTCTGTGTTGTGTTTTATTGGTGAGGTCCGTGTAGCTCATCTTTTAAGTTTTCTGTGTTGTGTTTTATTGGTGAGGTCCGTGTAGCTCATCTTTTTAGTTTTCTGTGTTGTGTTTTATTGGTGGGGTCCGTGTAGCTCATCTTTTTAGTTTTCTGTGTTGTGTTTTATTGGTGAGGTCCATGTAGCTCATCATTTTAGTTTTTTGTGGTGTGTTTTATTGGTGGGGTCCGTGTAGCTCTTCTTTTTAGTTTTCTGTGTTGTGTTTTATTGGTGGGGTCCGTGTAGCTCATTGTTTTATTGGTGAGTTCAGTGTAGCTCATCGTTTTATTGGTGGGGTCCGTGTAACTCATCTTTTTAGTTTTCTGTGTTGTGTTTTATTGGTGAGGTCCGTGTAGCTCATCTTTTTAGTTTTCTGTGTTGTGTTTTATTGGTGGGGTCCGTGTAGCTCATCTTTTAAGTTTTCTGTGTTGTGTTTTATTGATGGGATCCGTGTAGCTCATCTTTTAAGTTGTCTGTGTTGTGTTTTATTGAGGGGGTCCGTGTAGCTCATCTTTTAAGTTTTCTGTGTTGTGTTTTATTGGTGGGGTCCGTGTAGCTCATCTTTTAAGTTTTCTGTGTTGTGTTTTATAGATGGGATCCGTGTAGCTCATCTTTTAAGTTGTCTGTGTTGTGTTTTATTGATGGGGTCCGTGTAGCTCATCTTTTAAGTTTTCTGTGTTGTGTTTTATTGGTGGGATCCGTGTAGCTCATCTTTTAAGTTTTCTGTGTTGTGTTTTATTGATGGGATCCGTGTAGCTCATCTTTTAAGTTGTCTGTGTTGTGTTTTATTGATGGGGTCCGTGTAGCTCATCTTTTAAGTTTTCTGTGTTGTGTTTTATTGGTGGGGTCCGTGTAGCTCATCTTTTTAGTTTTCTGTGTTGTGTTTTATTGGTGGGGTCCGTGTAGCTCATCTTTTAAGTTGTCTGTGTTGTGTTTTATTGATGGGGTCCGTGTAGCTCATCTTTTTAGTTTTCTGTGTTGTGTTTTATTGGTGGGGTTCTTGTAGCTCATCTTTTAAGTTTTCTGTGTTGTGTTTTATTGGTGGGGTCCGTGTAGCTCATCTTTTTAGTTTTCTGTGTTGTGTTTTATTGGTGAGGTCCGTGTAGCTCATCTTTTTAGTTTTCTGTGTTGTGTTTTATTGATGGGGTCCGTGTAGCTCATCTTTTTAGTTTTCTGTGTTGTGTTTTATTGGTGGGGTCCGTGTAGCTCATCTTTTAAGTTGTCTGTGTTGTGTTTTATTGATGGGGTCCGTGTAGCTCATCTTTTTAGTTTTCTGTGTTGTGTTTTATTGGTGGGGTTCTTGTAGCTCATCTTTTAAGTTTTCTGTGTTGTGTTTTATTGGTGGGGTCCGTGTAGCTCATCTTTTTAGTTTTCTGTGTTGTGTTTTATTGGTGAGGTCCGTGTAGCTCATCTTTTTAGTTTTCTGTGTTGTGTTTTATTGATGGGGTCCGTGTAGCTCATCTTTTTAGTTTTCTGTGTTGTGTTTTATTGGTGGGGTCCGTGTAGCTCATCTTTTTAGTTTTCTGTGTTTTGTTTTATTGGTGGGGTCCGAGTAGCTCATCTTTTAAGTTTTCTGTGATGTGTTTTATTGATGGGATCCGTGTAGCTCATCTTTTAAGTTGTCTGTGTTGTGTTTTATTGGTGGGATCCGTGTAGCTCATCTTTTTAGTTGTCTGTGTTGTGTTTTATTGGTGGGGTCCGTGTAGCTCATCTTTTAAGTTTTCTGTGTTGTGTTTTATTGGTGGGGTTCGTGTAGCTCATCTTTTTAGCTTTCTGTGTTGTGTTTTATTGGTGGGGTCCGTGTAGCTCATCTTTTAAGTTGTCTGTGTTGTGTTTTATTGGTGGGGTCCGTGTAGCTCATCTTTTTAGTTTTCTGTGTTGCGTTTTATTGGTGGGGTCCGTGTAGCTCATCTTTTTAGTTTTCTGTGTTGTGTTTTATTGGTGGGGTCCGTGTAGCTCATCTTTTAAGTTGTCTGTGTTGTGTTTTATTGGTGGGGTCCGTGTAGCTCATCTTTTTAGTTTTCTGTGTTGCGTTTTATTGGTGGGGTCCGTGTAGCTCATCTTTTTAGTTTTCTGTGTTGTGTTTTATTGGTGGGGTCCGTGTAGCTCATCTTTTTAGTTGTCTGTGTTGTGTTTTATTGGTGGGGTCCGTGTAGCTCATCTTTTAAGTTGTCTGTGTTGTGTTTTATTGGAGGGATCCTTGTAGCTCATCTTTTAAGTTGTCTGTGTTGTGTTTTATTGGTGGGATCCGTGTAGCTCATCTTTTTAGTTTTATGTGTTGTGTTTTATTGGTGGGGTCCGTGTAGCTCATCTTTTAAGTTGTCTGTGTTGTGTTTTATTGATGGGGTCCGTGTAGCTCATCTTTTAAGTTTTCTGTGTTGTGTTTTATTGGTGGGGTCCGTGTAGCTCATCTTTTAAGTTTTCTGTGTTGTGTTTTATTGGTGGGGTCCGTGTAGCTCATCTTTTTAGTTTTCTGTGTTGTGTTTTATTGGTGGGGTCCGTGTAGCTCATCTTTTAAGTTGTCTGTGTTGTGTTTTATTGATGGGGTCCGTGTAGCTCATCTTTTTAGTTTTCTGTGTTGTGTTTTATTGGTGGGGTTCTTGTAGCTCATCTTTTAAGTTTTCTGTGTTGTGTTTTATTGGTGGGGTCCGTGTAGCTCATCTTTTTAGTTTTCTGTGTTGTGTTTTATTGGTGAGGTCCGTGTAGCTCATCTTTTTAGTTTTCTGTGTTGTGTTTTATTGATGGGGTCCGTGTAGCTCATCTTTTTAGTTTTCTGTGTTGTGTTTTATTGGTGGGGTCCGTGTAGCTCATCTTTTTAGTTTTCTGTGTTTTGTTTTATTGGTGGGGTCCGTGTAGCTCATCTTTTAAGTTTTCTGTGATGTGTTTTATTGATGGGATCCGTGTAGCTCATCTTTTAAGTTGTCTGTGTTGTGTTTTATTGGTGGGATCCGTGTAGCTCATCTTTTTAGTTGTCTGTGTTGTGTTTTATTGGTGGGGTCCGTGTAGCTCATCTTTTAAGTTTTCTGTGTTGTGTTTTATTGGTGGGGTTCGTGTAGCTCATCTTTTTAGCTTTCTGTGTTGTGTTTTATTGGTGGGGTCCGTGTAGCTCATCTTTTAAGTTGTCTGTGTTGTGTTTTATTGGTGGGGTCCGTGTAGCTCATCTTTTTAGTTTTCTGTGTTGCGTTTTATTGGTGGGGTCCGTGTAGCTCATCTTTTTAGTTTTCTGTGTTGTGTTTTATTGGTGGGGTCCGTGTAGCTCATCTTTTAAGTTGTCTGTGTTGTGTTTTATTGGTGGGGTCCGTGTAGCTCATCTTTTTAGTTTTCTGTGTTGCGTTTTATTGGTGGGGTCCGTGTAGCTCATCTTTTTAGTTTTCTGTGTTGTGTTTTATTGGTGGGGTCCGTGTAGCTCATCTTTTTAGTTGTCTGTGTTGTGTTTTATTGGTGGGGTCCGTGTAGCTCATCTTTTAAGTTGTCTGTGTTGTGTTTTATTGGAGGGATCCTTGTAGCTCATCTTTTAAGTTGTCTGTGTTGTGTTTTATTGGTGGGATCCGTGTAGCTCATCTTTTTAGTTTTCTGTGTTGTGTTTTATTGGTGGGGTCCGTGTAGCTCATCTTTTAAGTTGTCTGTGTTGTGTTTTATTGATGGGGTCCGTGTAGCTCATCTTTTAAGTTTTCTGTGTTGTGTTTTATTGGTGGGGTCCGTGTAGCTCATCTTTTAAGTTTTCTGTGTTGTGTTTTATTGGTGGGGTCCGTGTAGCTCATCTTTTTAGTTTTCTGTGTTGTGTTTTATTGGTGAGGTCCGTGCAGCTCATCTTTTTAGTTTTCTGTGTTGTGTTTTATTGATGGGATCCGTGTAGCTCATCTTTTTAGTTTTCTGTGTTGTGTTTTATTGGTGGGGTCCGTGTAGCTCATCTTTTTAGTTTTCTGTGTTTTGTTTTATTGGTGGGGTCCGTGTAGCTCATCTTTTAAGTTTTCTGTGATGTGTTTTATTGATGGGATCCGTGTAGCTCATCTTTTAAGTTGTCTGTGTTGTGTTTTATTGGTGGGATCCGTGTAGCTCATCTTTTTAGTTTTCTGTGTTGTGTTTTATTGGTGGGGTCCGTGTAGCTCATCTTTTAAGTTTTCTGTGTTGTGTTTTATTGGTGGGGTTCGTGTAGCTCATCTTTTTAGCTTTCTGTGTTGTGTTTTATTGGTGGGGTCCGTGTAGCTCATCTTTTAAGTTGTCTGTGTTGTGTTTTATTGGTGGGGTCCGTGTAGCTCATCTTTTTAGTTTTCTGTGTTGCGTTTTATTGGTGGGGTCCGTGTAGCTCATCTTTTTAGTTTTCTGTGTTGTGTTTTATTGGTGGGGTCCGTGTAGCTCATCTTTTAAGTTGTCTGTGTTGTGTTTTATTGGTGGGGTCCGTGTAGCTCATCTTTTTAGTTTTCTGTGTTGCGTTTTATTGGTGGGGTCCGTGTAGCTCATCTTTTTAGTTTTCTGTGTTGTGTTTTATTGGTGGGGTCCGTGTAGCTCATCTTTTTAGTTGTCTGTGTTGTGTTTTATTGGTGGGGTCCGTGTAGCTCATCTTTTAAGTTGTCTGTGTTGTGTTTTATTGGAGGGATCCTTGTAGCTCATCTTTTAAGTTGTCTGTGTTGTGTTTTATTGGTGGGATCCGTGTAGCTCATCTTTTTAGTTTTCTGTGTTGTGTTTTATTGGTGGGGTCCGTGTAGCTCATCTTTTAAGTTGTCTGTGTTGTGTTTTATTGATGGGGTCCGTGTAGCTCATCTTTTAAGTTTTCTGTGTTGTGTTTTATTGGTGGGGTCCGTGTAGCTCATCTTTTAAGTTTTCTGTGTTGTGTTTTATTGGTGGGGTCCGTGTAGCTCATCTTTTTAGTTTTCTGTGTTGTGTTTTATTGGTGAGGTCCGTGCAGCTCATCTTTTTAGTTTTCTGTGTTGTGTTTTATTGATGGGATCCGTGTAGCTCATCTTTTAAGTTGTCTGTGTTGTGTTTTATTGGTGGGGTCCGTGTAGCTGATCTTTTTAGTTTTCTGTGTTGTGTTTTATTGATGGGGTCCGTGTAGCTCATCTTTTAAGTTTTCTGTGTTGTGTTTTATTGGTGAGGTCCGTGTAGCTCATCTTTTTAGTTTTCTGTGTTATGTTTTATTGGTGAGGTCCGTGTAGCTCATCTTTTTAGTTTTCTGTGTTGTGTTTTATTGATGGGGTCCGTGTAGCTCATCTTTTTAGTTTTCTGTGTTGTGTTTTATTGGTGAGGTCCGTGTAGCACATCTTTTTAGTTTTCTGTGTTGTGTTTTATTGGTGGGGTCCGTGTAGCTCATCTTTTTAGTTTTCTGTGTTGTGTTTTATTGGTGGGGTCCGTGTATCTCATCTTTTTAGTTTTCTGTGTTGTGTTTTATTGGTGGGGTCCGTGTAGCTCATCTTTTTAGTTTTCTGTGTTGTGTTTTATTGATGGGGTCCGTGTAGCTCATCTTTTAAGTTGTCTGTGTTGTGTTTTATTGGTGGGGTCCGTGTAGCTCATCGTTTTAGTTTTCTGTGTTGTGTTTTATTGATGGGGTTCGTGTAGCTCATCTTTTAAGTTTTCTGTGTTGTGTTTTATTGGTGAGGTCCGTGTAGCTCATCTTTTTAGTTTTCTGTGTTGTGTTTTATTGGTGAGGTCCGTGTAGCTCATCTTTTTAGTTTTCTGTGTTGTGTGTTTTATTGGTGGGGTCCGTGTAGCTCATCTTTTAAGTTGTCTTTGTTGTGTTTTATTGGAGGGGTCCGTGTAGCTCATCTTTTTAGTTTTCAGTGTTGTGTGTTTTATTAGTGGGGTCCGTGTACTCATCTTTTAAGTTGTCTGTGTTGTGTTTTATTGATGGGGTCCGTGTAGCTCATCTTTTTAGTTTTCTGTGTTGTGTTTTATTGGTTGGGTCCGTGTAGCTCATCTTTTATGTTGTCTGTGTTGTGTTTTATTGATAAGGTCCGTGTAGCTCATCTTTTTAGTTTTCTGTGTTGTGTTTTATTGGTGGGGTCCGTGTAGCTCATCTTTTTAGTTTTCTGTGTTGTATTTTATTGGTGAGGTCCGTGTAGCTCATCTTTTTAGTTTTCTGTGTTGTGTTTTATTGGTGGGGTCCGTGTAGCTCATCTTTTTGGTTTTCTGTGTTGTGTTTTATTGGTGAAGTCCGTGTAGCTCATCTTTTTAGTTTTCTGTGGTGTGTTTTATTGGTGGGGTCCGTGTAGCTCATCTTTTTAGTTTTCTGTGTTGTGTTTTATTGGTGGGGTCCGTGTAGCTCATCGTTTTATTGGTGAGGTCAGTGTAGCTCATCGTTTTATTGGTGGGGTCCGTGTAGCTCATCTTTTTAGTTTTCTGTGTTGTGTTTTATTGGTGAGGTCCGTGTAGCTCATCTTTTTAGTTTTCTGTGTTGTGTTTTATTGGGGGGGTCCGTGTAGCTCATCATTTTAGTTTTCTGTGTTGTGTTTTATTGGTGGGGTTCGTGTGGCTCATCATTTTAGTTTTCTGTGTTGTGTTTTATTTGTGGGGTCCGTGTAGCTCATCTTTTTAGTTTTCTGTGTTGTGTTTTATTTGTGGGGTCCGTGTAGCTCATCTTTTTAGTTTTCTGTGTTGTGTTTTATTGGTGGGGTCCGTGTAGCTCATCTTTTTAGTTTTCTGTGTTGTGTTTTATTGGTGAGGTCCGTGTAGCTCATCTTTTTAGTTTTCTGTGTTGTGTTTTATCGGTGAGGTCCGTGTAGCTCATCTTTTAAGTTTTCTGTGTTGTGTTTTATTGGTGGGGTCCGTGTAGCTCATCTTTTAAGTTGTCTGTGTTGTGTTTTATTAGTGGTGTCCGTGTAGCTCATCTTTTTAGTTTTCTGTGTTGTGTTTTATTGGTGAGGTCAGTGTAGCTCATCGTTTTATTGGTGGGGTCCATGTAGCTCATCTTTTTAGTTTTCTGTGTTGTGTTTTATTGGTGGGGTCCGTGTAGCTCATCTTTTTAGTTTTCTGTGTTGTGTTTTATTGATGGGGTCCGTGTAGCTCATCTTTTTATTCATGGGGTCCGTGTAGCTTATCTTTTTAGTTTTCTGTGTTGTGTTTTATTGATGAGGTTCGTGTAGCTCTTCTTTTTATTGATGGGGTCCGTGTAGCTCATCTTTTTAGTTTTCTGTGTTGTGTTTTATTGGTGGGGTCCGTGTAGCTCATCTTTTTAGTTTTCTGTGTTGTGTTTTATTGGTGGGGTCCGTGTAGCTCATCTTTTTAGTTTTCTGTGTTGTGTTTTATTGATGGGGTCCGTGTAGCTCATCTTTTTAGTTTTCTGTGTTGTGTTTTATTGATGGGGTCCGTGTAGCCCATCTTTTTATTTTTCTGTGTTGCGTTTTATTGGTGAGGTCCGTGTAGCTCATCTTTTTATTGGTGGGGTCCGTGTAGCTCATCTTTTTAGTTTTCTGTGTTGTGTTTTATTGATGGGGTCCGTGTAGCTCATCTTTTTAGTTTTCTGTGTTGTGTGTTTTATTGGTGGGGTCCGTGTAGCTCATCTTTTTAGTTTTCTGTGTTGTGTTTTATTGATGGGGTCCGTGCAGCTCATCTTTTTAGTTTTCTGTGTTGTGTTTTATTGGAGGGGTCCGTGTAGCTCATCTTTTTAGTTTTCTGTGTTGTGTTTTATTGGAGGGGTCCGTGTAGCTCATCTTTTATTGATGAGGTCCGTGTAGCTCATCTTTTATTGGTGAGGTCCGTGTAGCTCATCTTTTATTGGTGGGGTCCGTGTAGCTCATCTTTTTAGTTTTCTGTGTTGTGTTTTATTGATGAAGTCCGTGTAGTTCATCTTTTTAGTTTTCTGTGTTGTGTTTTATTGGAGGGGTCCGTGTAGCTCATCTTTTATTGGTGAGGTCCGTGTAGCTCATCTTTTATTGGTGAGGTCCGTGTAGCTCATCTTTTATTGGTGGGATCCGTGTAGCTCATCTTTTTAATTTTCTGTGTTGTGTTTTATTGATGGGGTCCGTGTAGCTCATCTTTTTAGTTTTCTGTGTTGTGTTTTATTGGTGGGGTCCGTGTAGCTCATCTTTTATTGGTGAGGTCCGTGTAGCTCATCTTTTTCGTTTTTTGTATTGTGTTTTATTGATGGGGTCCGTGTAGCTCATCTTTTTAGTTTTCTGTGTTGTGTTTTATTGGAGGGGTCCGTGTAGCTCATCTTTTTAATTTTCTGTGTTGTGTTTTATTGGTGGGGTCCGTGTAGCTCATCTTTTTAGTTTTCTGTGTTGTGTTTTATTGGAGGGGTCCGTGTAACTCATCTTTTTAGTTTTCTGTGTTGTGTTTTATTGGTGGGGTCCGTGTAGCTCATCTTTTTAGTTTTCTGTGTTGTGTTTTATTGGTGAGGTCCGTGTAGCTCATCTTTTTAGTTTTCTGTGTTGTTTTTTATTGATGGGGTCCGTGTAGCTCATCTTTTAAGTTGTCTGTGTTGTGTTTTATTGATGGGGTCCGTGTAGCTCATTTTTTTAGTTTTCTGTGTTGTGTTTTATTGGTGGGGTCCGTGTAGCTCATCTTTTAAGTTGTCTGTGTTGTGTTTTATTGATGGGGTCCGTGTAGCTCATCTTTTTAGTTTTCTGTGTTGTGTTTTATTGGTGAGGTCGTGTAGCTCATCTTTTTAGTTTTCTGTGTTGTGTTTTATTGATGAGGTCCGTGTAGCTCATCTTTTTAGTTTTCTGTGTTGTGTTTTATTGGTGGGGTCCGTGTAGCTCATCTTTTTAGTTTTCTGTGTTGTGTTTTATTGGTGAGGTCCGTGTAGCTCATCCTTTTAGTTTTTTGTGGTGTGTTTTATTGGTGGGGTCCGTGTAGCTCATCTTTTTAGTTTTCTGTGTTGTGTTTTATTGGTGGGGTCCGTGTAGCTCATCTTTTTAGTTTTCTGTGTTGTGTTTTATTGGTGAGGTCCGTGTAGCTCATCTTTTAAGTTTTCTGTGTTGTGTTTTATTGGTGAGGTCCGTGTAGCTCATCTTTTTAGTTTTCTGTGTTGTGTTTTATTGGTGGGGTCCGTGTAGCTCATCTTTTTAGTTTTCAGTATTGTGTTTTATTGATGGGGTCCGTGTAGCTCATCTTTTTAGTTTTCTGTGTTGTGTTTTATTGATGAGGTCCGTGTAGCTCATCTTTTTAGTTTTCTGTGTTGTGTTTTATTGGTGGGGTCCGTGTAGCTCATCTTTTTAGTTTTCTGTGTTGTGTTTTATTGGTGAGGTCCATGTAGCTCATCATTTTAGTTTTTTGTGGTGTGTTTTATTGGTGGGGTCCGTGTAGCTCTTCTTTTTAGTTTTCTGTGTTGTGTTTTATTGGTGGGGTCCGTGTAGCTCATTGTTTTATTGGTGAGTTCAGTGTAGCTCATCGTTTTATTGGTGGGGTCCGTGTAACTCATCTTTTTAGTTTTCTGTGTTGTGTTTTATTGGTGAGGTCCGTGTAGCTCATCTTTTTAGTTTTCTGTGTTGTGTTTTATTGGTGGGGTCCGTGTAGCTCATCTTTTAAGTTTTCTGTGTTGTGTTTTATTGATGGGATCCGTGTAGCTCATCTTTTAAGTTGTCTGTGTTGTGTTTTATTGAGGGGGTCCGTGTAGCTCATCTTTTAAGTTTTCTGTGTTGTGTTTTATTGGTGGGGTCCGTGTAGCTCATCTTTTAAGTTTTCTGTGTTGTGTTTTATAGATGGGATCCGTGTAGCTCATCTTTTAAGTTGTCTGTGTTGTGTTTTATTGATGGGGTCCGTGTAGCTCATCTTTTAAGTTTTCTGTGTTGTGTTTTATTGGTGGGATCCGTGTAGCTCATCTTTTAAGTTTTCTGTGTTGTGTTTTATTGATGGGATCGTGTAGCTCATCTTTTAAGTTGTCTGTGTTGTGTTTTATTGATGGGGTCCGTGTAGCTCATCTTTTAAGTTTTCTGTGTTGTGTTTTATTGGTGGGGTCCGTGTAGCTCATCTTTTTAGTTTTCTGTGTTGTGTTTTATTGGTGGGGTCCGTGTAGCTCATCTTTTAAGTTGTCTGTGTTGTGTTTTATTGATGGGGTCCGTGTAGCTCATCTTTTTAGTTTTCTGTGTTGTGTTTTATTGGTGGGGTTCTTGTAGCTCATCTTTTAAGTTTTCTGTGTTGTGTTTTATTGGTGGGGTCCGTGTAGCTCATCTTTTTAGTTTTCTGTGTTGTGTTTTATTGGTGAGGTCCGTGTAGCTCATCTTTTTAGTTTTCTGTGTTGTGTTTTATTGATGGGGTCCGTGTAGCTCATCTTTTTAGTTTTCTGTGTTGTGTTTTATTGGTGGGGTCCGTGTAGCTCATCTTTTTAGTTTTCTGTGTTTTGTTTTATTGGTGGGGTCCGTGTAGCTCATCTTTTAAGTTTTCTGTGATGTGTTTTATTGATGGGATCCGTGTAGCTCATCTTTTAAGTTGTCTGTGTTGTGTTTTATTGGTGGGATCCGTGTAGCTCATCTTTTTAGTTGTCTGTGTTGTGTTTTATTGGTGGGGTCCGTGTAGCTCATCTTTTAAGTTTTCTGTGTTGTGTTTTATTGGTGGGGTTCGTGTAGCTCATCTTTTTAGTTTTCTGTGTTGTGTTTTATTGGTGGGGTCCGTGTAGCTCATCTTTTAAGTTGTCTGTGTTGTGTTTTATTGGTGGGGTCCGTGTAGCTCATCTTTTTAGTTTTCTGTGTTGCGTTTTATTGGTGGGGTCCGTGTAGCTCATCTTTTTAGTTTTCTGTGTTGTGTTTTATTGGTGGGGTCCGTGTAGCTCATCTTTTTAGTTGTCTGTGTTGTGTTTTATTGGTGGGGTCCGTGTAGCTCATCTTTTAAGTTGTCTGTGTTGTGTTTTATTGGAGGGATCCTTGTAGCTCATCTTTTAAGTTGTCTGTGTTGTGTTTTATTGGTGGGATCCGTGTAGCTCATCTTTTTAGTTTTCTGTGTTGTGTTTTATTGGTGGGGTCCGTGTAGCTCATCTTTTAAGTTGTCTGTGTTGTGTTTTATTGATGGGGTCCGTGTAGCTCATCTTTTAAGTTTTCTGTGTTGTGTTTTATTGGTGGGGTCCGTGTAGCTCATCTTTTAAGTTTTCTGTGTTGTGTTTTATTGGTGGGGTCCGTGTAGCTCATCTTTTTAGTTTTCTGTGTTGTGTTTTATTGGTGAGGTCCGTGCAGCTCATCTTTTTAGTTTTCTGTGTTGTGTTTTATTGATGGGATCCGTGTAGCTCATCTTTTAAGTTGTCTGTGTTGTGTTTTATTGGTGGGGTCCGTGTAGCTCATCTTTTTAGTTTTCTGTGTTGTGTTTTATTGATGGGGTCCGTGTAGCTCATCTTTTAAGTTTTCTGTGTTGTGTTTTATTGGTGAGGTCCGTGTAGCTCATCTTTTTAGTTTTCTGTGTTATGTTTTATTGGTGAGGTCCGTGTAGCTCATCTTTTTAGTTTTCTGTGTTGTGTTTTATTGATGGGGTCCGTGTAGCTCATCTTTTTAGTTTTCTGTGTTGTGTTTTATTGGTGAGGTCCGTGTAGCACATCTTTTTAGTTTTCTGTGTTGTGTTTTATTGGTGGGGTCCGTGTAGCTCATCTTTTTAGTTTTCTGTGTTGTGTTTTATTGGTGGGGTCCGTGTATCTCATCTTTTTAGTTTTCTGTGTTGTGTTTTATTGGTGGGGTCCGTGTAGCTCATCTTTTTAGTTTTCTGTGTTGTGTTTTATTGATGGGGTCCGTGTAGCTCATCTTTTAAGTTGTCTGTGTTGTGTTTTATTGGTGGGGTCCGTGTAGCTCATCGTTTTAGTTTTCTGTGTTGTGTTTTATTGATGGGGTTCGTGTAGCTCATCTTTTAAGTTTTCTGTGTTGTGTTTTATTGGTGAGGTCCGTGTAGCTCATCTTTTTAGTTTTCTGTGTTGTGTTTTATTGGTGAGGTCCGTGTAGCTCATCTTTTTAGTTTTCTGTGTTGTGTGTTTTATTGGTGGGGTCCGTGTAGCTCATCTTTTAAGTTGTCTTTGTTGTGTTTTATTGGAGGGGTCCGTGTAGCTCATCTTTTTAGTTTTCAGTGTTGTGTGTTTTATTAGTGGGGTCCGTGTACTCATCTTTTAAGTTGTCTGTGTTGTGTTTTATTGATGGGGTCCGTGTAGCTCATCTTTTTAGTTTTCTGTGTTGTGTTTTATTGGTGGGGTCCGTGTATCTCATCTTTTTAGTTTTCTGTGTTGTGTTTTATTGGTGGGGTCCGTGTAGCTCATCTTTTTAGTTTTCTGTGTTGTGTTTTATTGATGGGGTCCGTGTAGCTCATCTTTTAAGTTGTCTGTGTTGTGTTTTATTGGTGGGGTCCGTGTAGCTCATCGTTTTAGTTTTCTGTGTTGTGTTTTATTGATGGGGTTCGTGTAGCTCATCTTTTAAGTTTTCTGTGTTGTGTTTTATTGGTGAGGTCCGTGTAGCTCATCTTTTTAGTTTTCTGTGTTGTGTTTTATTGGTGAGGTTCGTGTAGCTCATCTTTTTAGTTTTCTGTGTTGTGTGTTTTATTGGTGGGGTCCGTGTAGCTCATCTTTTAAGTTGTCTTTGTTGTGTTTTATTGGAGGGGTCCGTGTAGCTCATCTTTTTAGTTTTCAGTGTTGTGTGTTTTATTAGTGGGGTCCGTGTACTCATCTTTTAAGTTGTCTGTGTTGTGTTTTATTGATGGGGTCCGTGTAGCTCATCTTTTTAGTTTTCTGTGTTGTGTTTTATTGGTTGGGTCCGTGTAGCTCATCTTTTATGTTGTCTGTGTTGTGTTTTATTGATAAGGTCCGTGTAGCTCATCTTTTTAGTTTTCTGTGTTGTGTTTTATTGGTGAGGTCCGTGTAGCTCATCTTTTTAGTTTTCTGTGTTGTGTTTTATTGGTGAGGTCCGTGTAGCTCATCTTTTTAGTTTTCTGTGTTGTGTTTTATTGGTGGGGTCCGTGTAGCTCATCTTTTTGGTTTTCTGTGTTGTGTTTTATTGGTGAAGTCCGTGTAGCTCATCTTTTTAGTTTTCTGTGGTGTGTTTTATTGGTGGGGTCCGTGTAGCTCATCTTTTTAGTTTTCTGTGTTGTGTTTTATTGGTGGGGTCCGTGTAGCTCATCGTTTTATTGGTGAGGTCAGTGTAGCTCATCGTTTTATTGGTGGGGTCCGTGTAGCTCATCTTTTTAGTTTTCTGTGTTGTGTTTTATTGGTGAGGTCCGTGTAGCTCATCTTTTTAGCTTTCTGTGTTGTGTTTTATTGGTGGGGTCCGTGTAGCTCATCATTTTAGTTTTCTGTGTTGTGTTTTATTGGTGGGGTTCGTGTGGCTCATCATTTTAGTTTTCTGTGTTGTGTTTTATTTGTGGGGTCCGTGTAGCTCATCTTTTTAGTTTTCTGTGTTGTGTTTTATTTGTGGGGTCCGTGTAGCTCATCTTTTTAGTTTTCTGTGTTGTGTTTTATTGGTGGGGTCCGTGTAGCTCATCTTTTTAGTTTTCTGTGTTGTGTTTTATTGGTGAGGTCCGTGTAGCTCATCTTTTTAGTTTTCTGTGTTGTGTTTTATCGGTGAGGTCCGTGTAGCTCATCTTTTGAGTTTTCTGTGTTGTGTTTTATTGGTGGGGTCCGTGTAGCTCATCTTTTAAGTTGTCTGTGTTGTGTTTTATTAGTGGGGTCCGTGTAGCTCATCTTTTTAGTTTTCTGTGTTGTGTTTTATTGGTGAGGTCAGTGTAGCTCATCGTTTTATTGGTGGGGTCCATGTAGCTCATCTTTTTAGTTTTCTGTGTTGTGTTTTATTGGTGGGGTCCGTGTAGCTCATCTTTTTAGTTTTCTGTGTTGTGTTTTATTGATGGGGTCCGTGTAGCTCATCTTTTTATTCATGGGGTCCGTGTAGCTTATCTTTTTAGTTTTCTGTGTTGTGTTTTATTGATGAGGTTCGTGTAGCTCTTCTTTTTATTGATGGGGTCCGTGTAGCTCATCTTTTTAGTTTTCTGTGTTGTGTTTTATTGGTGGGGTCCGTGTAGCTCATCTTTTTAGTTTTCTGTGTTGTGTTTTATTGGTGGGGTCCGTGTAGCTCATCTTTTTAGTTTTCTGTGTTGTGTTTTATTGATGGGGTCCGTGTAGCTCATCTTTTTAGTTTTCTGTGTTGTGTTTTATTGATGGGGTCCGTGTAGCCCATCTTTTTATTTTTCTGTGTTGCGTTTTATTGGTGAGGTCCGTGTAGCTCATCTTTTTATTGGTGGGGTCCGTGTAGCTCATCTTTTTAGTTTTCTGTGTTGTGTTTTATTGATGGGGTCCGTGTAGCTCATCTTTTTAGTTTTCTGTGTTGTGTGTTTTATTGGTGGGGTCCGTGTAGCTCATCTTTTTAGTTTTCTGTGTTGTGTTTTATTGATGGGGTCCGTGCAGCTCATCTTTTTAGTTTTCTGTGTTATGTTTTATTGGAGGGGTCCGTGTAGCTCATCTTTTTAGTTTTCTGTGTTGTGTTTTATTGGAGGGGTCCGTGTAGCTCATCTTTTATTGATGAGGTCCGTGTAGCTCATCTTTTATTGGTGAGGTCCGTGTAGCTCATCTTTTATTGGTGGGGTCCGTGTAGCTCATCTTTTTAGTTTTCTGTGTTGTGTTTTATTGATGAAGTCCGTGTAGTTCATCTTTTTAGTTTTCTGTGTTGTGTTTTATTGGAGGGGTCCGTGTAGCTCATCTTTTATTGGTGAGGTCCGTGTAGCTCATCTTTTATTGGTGGGATCCGTGTAGCTCATCTTTTTAATTTTCTGTGTTGTGTTTTATTGATGGGGTCCGTGTAGCTCATCTTTTTAGTTTTCTGTGTTGTGTTTTATTGGTGGGGTCCGTGTAGCTCATCTTTTATTGGTGAGGTCCGTGTAGCTCATCTTTTTCGTTTTTTGTATTGTGTTTTATTGATGGGGTCCGTGTAGCTCATCTTTTTAGTTTTCTGTGTTGTGTGTTTTATTGGTGGGGTCCGTGTAGCTCATCTTTTTAGTTTTCTGTGTTGTGTTTTTTTGGTGAGGTCCGTGTAGCTCATCTTTTTTGTTTTCTGTGTTGTGTTTTATTGATGAGGTCCGTGTTGCTCATCTTTTAAGTTTTCTGTGTTGTGTTTTATTGGTGAGGTCCGTGTATCTCATCTTTTTAGTTTTCTGTGTTGTGTTTTATTGGTGGGGTCCGTGTAGCTCATCTTTTTAGTTTTCTGTGTTGTGTTTTATTGGAGGGGTCCGGGTAGCTCATCTTTTTAGTTTTCTGTGTTGTGTTTTATTGATGAGGTCCGTGTTGCTCATCTTTTTAGTTTTCTGTGTTGTGTTTTATTGATGGGGTCCGTGTAGCTCATCTTTTTAGTTTTCTGTGTTGTGTTTTTTTGGTGAGGTCCGTGTAGCTCATCTTTTTAGTTTTCTGTGTTGTGTTTTATTGATGGGGTCCGTGTAGCTCATCTTTTTAGTTTTCTGTGTTGTGTTTTATTGATGGGGTCCGTGTAGCTCATCTTTTTAGTTTTCTGTGTTGTGTTTTATTGATGGGGTCCGTGTAGCTCATCTTTTTAGTTTTCTGTGTTGTGTTTTTTTGGTGAGGTCCGTGTAGCTCATCTTTTTTGTTTTCTGTGTTGTGTTTTATTGATGAGGTCCGTGTTGCTCATCTTTTAAGTTTTCTGTGTTGTGTTTTATTGGTGAGGTCCGTGTAGCTCATCTTTTTAGTTTTCTGTGTTGTGTTTTATTGGTGTGGTTCGTGTAGCTCATCTTTTTAGTTTTCTGTGTTGTGTTTTATTGGAGGGGTCCGGGTAGCTCATCTTTTTAGTTTTCTGTGTTGTGTTTTATTGATGAGGTCCGTGTTGCTCATCTTTTTAGTTTTCTGTGTTGTGTTTTATTGATGAGGTCCGTGTAGCTCATCTTTTTAGTTTTCTGTGTTGTGTTTTATTGGTGGGGTCCGTGTAGCTCATCTTTTTAGTTTTCTGTGTTGCGTTTTATTGGTGGGGTCCGTGTAGCTCATCTTTTTAGTATTCTCTGTTGAGTTTTATTGGTGAGGTCCGTGTAGCTCATCTTTTTAGTTTTCTGTGTTGTGTTTTATTGGTGGGGTCCGTGTAGCTCATATTTTTAGTTTTCGGTGTTGTGTTTTATTGGTGGGGTCCGTGTAGCTCATCTTTTTAGTTTTCTGTGTTGTGTTTTATTGGTGGGGTCCGTGTAGCTCATCTTTTTAGTTTTCTGTGTTGTGTGTTTTATTGGTGGGGTCCGTGTAGCTCATCTTTTTAGTTTTCTGTGTTGCGTTTTATTGGTGAGGTCCGTGCAGCTCATCTTTTTAGTTTTCTGTGTTGTGTGTTTTATTGATGGAGTCCGTGTAGCTCATCTTTTTAGTTTTCGGTGTTGTGTTTTATTGATGGGGTCCGTGTAGCTCATCTTTTAAGTTGTCTGTGTTGTGTTTTATTGGTGGGGTCCGTGTAGCTCATCGTTTTAGTTTTCTGTGTTGTGTTTTATTGATGGGGTTCGTGTAGCTCATCTTTTAAGTTTTCTGTGTTGTGTTTTATTGGTGAGGTCCGTGTAGCTCATCTTTTTAGTTTTCTGTGTTGTGTTTTATTGGTGAGGTCCGTGTAGCTCATCTTTTTAGTTTTCTGTGTTGTGTGTTTTATTGGTGGGGTCCGTGTAGCTCATCTTTTAAGTTGTCTTTGTTGTGTTTTATTGGAGGGGTCCGTGTAGCTCATCTTTTTAGTTTTCAGTGTTGTGTGTTTTATTAGTGGGGTCCGTGTACTCATCTTTTAAGTTGTCTGTGTTGTGTTTTATTGATGGGGTCCGTGTAGCTCATCTTTTTAGTTTTCTGTATTGTGTTTTATTGGTGGGGTCCGTGTATCTCATCTTTTTAGTTTTCTGTGTTGTGTTTTATTGGTGGGGTCCGTGTAGCTCATCTTTTTAGTTTTCTGTGTTGTGTTTTATTGATGGGGTCCGTGTAGCTCATCTTTTAAGTTGTCTGTGTTGTGTTTTATTGGTGGGGTCCGTGTAGCTCATCGTTTTAGTTTTCTGTGTTGTGTTTTATTGATGGGGTTCGTGTAGCTCATCTTTTAAGTTTTCTGTGTTGTGTTTTATTGGTGAGGTCCGTGTAGCTCATCTTTTTAGTTTTCTGTGTTGTGTTTTATTGGTGAGGTCCGTGTAGCTCATCTTTTTAGTTTTCTGTGTTGTGTGTTTTATTGGTGGGGTCCGTGTAGCTCATCTTTTAAGTTGTCTTTGTTGTGTTTTATTGGAGGGGTCCGTGTAGCTCATCTTTTTAGTTTTCAGTGTTGTGTGTTTTATTAGTGGGGTCCGTGTACTCATCTTTTAAGTTGTCTGTGTTGTGTTTTATTGATGGGGTCCGTGTAGCTCATCTTTTTAGTTTTCTGTGTTGTGTTTTATTGGTTGGGTCCGTGTAGCTCATCTTTTATGTTGTCTGTGTTGTGTTTTATTGATAAGGTCCGTGTAGCTCATCTTTTTAGTTTTCTGTGTTGTGTTTTATTGGTGAGGTCCGTGTAGCTCATCTTTTTAGTTTTCTGTGTTGTGTTTTATTGGTGAGGTCCGTGTAGCTCATCTTTTTAGTTTTCTGTGTTGTGTTTTATTGGTGGGGTCCGTGTAGCTCATCTTTTTGGTTTTCTGTGTTGTGTTTTATTGGTGAAGTCCGTGTAGCTCATCTTTTTAGTTTTCTGTGGTGTGTTTTATTGGTGGGGTCCGTGTAGCTCATCTTTTTAGTTTTCTGTGTTGTGTTTTATTGGTGGGGTCCGTGTAGCTCATCGTTTTATTGGTGAGGTCAGTGTAGCTCATCGTTTTATTGGTGGGGTCCGTGTAGCTCATCTTTTTAGTTTTCTGTGTTGTGTTTTATTGGTGAGGTCCGTGTAGCTCATCTTTTTAGCTTTCTGTGTTGTGTTTTATTGGTGGGGTCCGTGTAGCTCATCATTTTAGTTTTCTGTGTTGTGTTTTATTGGTGGGGTTCGTGTGGCTCATCATTTTAGTTTTCTGTGTTGTGTTTTATTTGTGGGGTCCGTGTAGCTCATCTTTTTAGTTTTCTGTGTTGTGTTTTATTTGTGGGGTCCGTGTAGCTCATCTTTTTAGTTTTCTGTGTTGTGTTTTATTGGTGGGGTCCGTGTAGCTCATCTTTTTAGTTTTCTGTGTTGTGTTTTATTGGTGAGGTCCGTGTAGCTCATCTTTTTAGTTTTCTGTGTTGTGTTTTATCGGTGAGGTCCGTGTAGCTCATCTTTTAAGTTTTCTGTGTTGTGTTTTATTGGTGGGGTCCGTGTAGCTCATCTTTTAAGTTGTCTGTGTTGTGTTTTATTAGTGGGGTCCGTGTAGCTCATCTTTTTAGTTTTCTGTGTTGTGTTTTATTGGTGAGGTCAGTGTAGCTCATCGTTTTATTGGTGGGGTCCATGTAGCTCATCTTTTTAGTTTTCTGTGTTGTGTTTTATTGGTGGGGTCCGTGTAGCTCATCTTTTTAGTTTTCTGTGTTGTGTTTTATTGATGGGGTCCGTGTAGCTCATCTTTTTATTCATGGGGTCCGTGTAGCTTATCTTTTTAGTTTTCTGTGTTGTGTTTTATTGATGAGGTTCGTGTAGCTCTTCTTTTTATTGATGGGGTCCGTGTAGCTCATCTTTTTAGTTTTCTGTGTTGTGTTTTATTGGTGGGGTCCGTGTAGCTCATCTTTTTAGTTTTCTGTGTTGTGTTTTATTGGTGGGGTCCGTGTAGCTCATCTTTTTAGTTTTCTGTGTTGTGTTTTATTGATGGGGTCTGTGTAGCTCATCTTTTTAGTTTTCTGTGTTGTGTTTTATTGATGGGGTCCGTGTAGCCCATCTTTTTATTTTTCTGTGTTGCGTTTTATTGGTGAGGTCCGTGTAGCTCATCTTTTTATTGGTGGGGTCCGTGTAGCTCATCTTTTTAGTTTTCTGTGTTGTGTTTTATTGATGGGGTCCGTGTAGCTCATCTTTTTAGTTTTCTGTGTTGTGTGTTTTATTGGTGGGGTCCGTGTAGCTCATCTTTTTAGTTTTCTGTGTTGTGTTTTATTGATGGGGTCCGTGCAGCTCATCTTTTTAGTTTTCTGTGTTATGTTTTATTGGAGGGGTCCGTGTAGCTCATCTTTTTAGTTTTCTGTGTTGTGTTTTATTGGAGGGGTCCGTGTAGCTCATCTTTTTAGTTTTCTGTGTTGTGTTTTATTGGTGAGGTCCGTGTAGCTCATCTTTTGAGTTTTCTGTGTTGTGTTTTATTGGTGGGGTCCGTGTAGCTCATCTTTTAAGTTGTCTGTGTTGTGTTTTATTAGTGGGGTCCGTGTAGCTCATCTTTTTAGTTTTCTGTGTTGTGTTTTATTGGTGAGGTCAGTGTAGCTCATCGTTTTATTGGTGGGGTCCATGTAGCTCATCTTTTTAGTTTTCTGTGTTGTGTTTTATTGGTGGGGTCCGTGTAGCTCATCTTTTTAGTTTTCTGTGTTGTGTTTTATTGATGGGGTCCGTGTAGCTCATCTTTTTATTCATGGGGTCCGTGTAGCTTATCTTTTTAGTTTTCTGTGTTGTGTTTTATTGATGAGGTTCGTGTAGCTCTTCTTTTTATTGATGGGGTCCGTGTAGCTCATCTTTTTAGTTTTCTGTGTTGTGTTTTATTGGTGGGGTCCGTGTAGCTCATCTTTTTAGTTTTCTGTGTTGTGTTTTATTGGTGGGGTCCGTGTAGCTCATCTTTTTAGTTTTCTGTGTTGTGTTTTATTGATGGGGTCCGTGTAGCTCATCTTTTTAGTTTTCTGTGTTGTGTTTTATTGATGGGGTCCGTGTAGCCCATCTTTTTATTTTTCTGTGTTGCGTTTTATTGGTGAGGTCCGTGTAGCTCATCTTTTTATTGGTGGGGTCCGTGTAGCTCATCTTTTTAGTTTTCTGTGTTGTGTTTTATTGATGGGGTCCGTGTAGCTCATCTTTTTAGTTTTCTGTGTTGTGTGTTTTATTGGTGGGGTCCGTGTAGCTCATCTTTTTAGTTTTCTGTGTTGTGTTTTATTGATGGGGTCCATGCAGCTCATCTTTTTAGTTTTCTGTGTTGTGTTTTATTGGAGGGGTCCGTGTAGCTCATCTTTTTAGTTTTCTGTGTTGTGTTTTATTGGAGGGGTCCGTGTAGCTCATCTTTTATTGATGAGGTTCGTGTAGCTCATCTTTTATTGGTGAGGTCCGTGTAGCTCATCTTTTATTGGTGGGGTCCGTGTAGCTCATCTTTTTAGTTTTCTGTGTTGTGTTTTATTGATGAAGTCCGTGTAGTTCATCTTTTTAGTTTTCTGTGTTGTGTTTTATTGGAGGGGTCCGTGTAGCTCATCTTTTATTGGTGAGGTCCGTGTAGCTCATCTTTTATTGGTGGGATCCGTGTAGCTCATCTTTTTAATTTTCTGTGTTGTGTTTTATTGATGGGGTCCGTGTAGCTCATCTTTTTAGTTTTCTGTGTTGTGTTTTATTGGTGGGGTCCGTGTAGCTCATCTTTTATTGGTGAGGTCCGTGTAGCTCATCTTTTTCGTTTTTTGTATTGTGTTTTATTGATGGGGTCCGTGTAGCTCATCTTTTTAGTTTTCTGTGTTGTGTGTTTTATTGGTGGGGTCCGTGTAGCTCATCTTTTTAGTTTTCTGTGTTGTGTTTTTTTGGTGAGGTCCGTGTAGCTCATCTTTTTTGTTTTCTGTGTTGTGTTTTATTGATGAGGTCCGTGTAGCTCACCCTTTTAGTTTTCTGTGTTGTGTTTTTTTGGTGAGGTCCGTGTAGCTCATCTTTTTAGTTTTCTGTGTTGTGTTTTATTGATGAGGTCCGTGTTGCTCATCTTTTAAGTTTTCTGTGTTGTGTTTTATTGGTGAGGTCCGTGTATCTCATCTTTTTAGTTTTCTGTGTTGTGTTTTATTGATGGGGTCCATGCAGCTCATCTTTTTAGTTTTCTGTGTTGTGTTTTATTGGAGGGGTCCGTGTAGCTCATCTTTTTAGTTTTCTGTGTTGTGTTTTATTGGAGGGGTCCGTGTAGCTCATCTTTTATTGATGAGGTCCGTGTAGCTCATCTTTTATTGGTGAGGTCCGTGTAGCTCATCTTTTATTGGTGGGGTCCGTGTAGCTCATCTTTTTAGTTTTCTGTGTTGTGTTTTATTGATGAAGTCCGTGTAGTTCATCTTTTTAATTTTCTGTGTTGTGTTTTATTGGAGGGGTCCGTGTAGCTCATCTTTTATTGGTGAGGTCCGTGTAGCTCATCTTTTATTGGTGGGATCCGTGTAGCTCATCTTTTTAATTTTCTGTGTTGTGTTTTATTGATGGGGTCCGTGTAGCTCATCTTTTTAGTTTTCTGTGTTGTGTTTTATTGGTGGGGTCCGTGTAGCTCATCTTTTATTGGTGAGGTCCGTGTAGCTCATCTTTTTCGTTTTTTGTATTGTGTTTTATTGATGGGGTCCGTGTAGCTCATCTTTTTAGTTTTCTGTGTTGTGTGTTTTATTGGTGGGGTCCGTGTAGCTCATCTTTTTAGTTTTCTGTGTTGTGTTTTTTTGGTGAGGTCCGTGTAGCTCATCTTTTTTGTTTTCTGTGTTGTGTTTTATTGATGAGGTCCGTGTTGCTCATCTTTTAAGTTTTCTGTGTTGTGTTTTATTGGTGAGGTCCGTGTATCTCATCTTTTTAGTTTTCTGTGTTGTGTTTTATTGGTGGGGTCCGTGTAGCTCATCTTTTTAGTTTTCTGTGTTGTGTTTTATTGGAGGGGTCCGGGTAGCTCATCTTTTTAGTTTTCTGTGTTGTGTTTTATTGATGAGGTCCGTGTTGCTCATCTTTTTAGTTTTCTGTGTTGTGTTTTATTGATGGGGTCCGTGTAGCTCATCTTTTTAGTTTTCTGTGTTGTGTTTTTTTGGTGAGGTCCGTGTAGCTCATCTTTTTAGTTTTCTGTGTTGTGTTTTATTGATGGGGTCCGTGTAGCTCATCTTTTTAGTTTTCTGTGTTGTGTTTTATTGATGGGGTCCGTGTAGCTCATCTTTTTAGTTTTCTGTGTTGTGTTTTATTGATGGGGTCCGTGTAGCTCATCTTTTTAGTTTTCTGTGTTGTGTTTTTTTGGTGAGGTCCGTGTAGCTCATCTTTTTTGTTTTCTGTGTTGTGTTTTATTGATGAGGTCCGTGTTGCTCATCTTTTAAGTTTTCTGTGTTGTGTTTTATTGGTGAGGTCCGTGTAGCTCATCTTTTTAGTTTTCTGTGTTGTGTTTTATTGGTGTGGTTCGTGTAGCTCATCTTTTTAGTTTTCTGTGTTGTGTTTTATTGGAGGGGTCCGTGTAGCTCATCTTTTTAGTTTTCTGTGTTGTGTTTTATTGGTGGGGTCCGTGTAGCTCATTTTTTTAGTTTTCTGTGTTGTGTTTTATTGATGAGGTCCGTGTTGCTCATCTTTTTAGTTTTCTGTGTTGTGTTTTATTGATGAGGTCCGTGTAGCTCATCTTTTTAGTTTTCTGTGTTGTGTTTTATTGGTGGGGTCCGTGTAGCTCATCTTTTTAGTTTTCT
Source organism: Bathymodiolus brooksi (assembly GCA_963680875.1). Classification (NCBI taxonomy): domain Eukaryota; kingdom Metazoa; phylum Mollusca; class Bivalvia; order Mytilida; family Modiolidae; genus Bathymodiolus; species Bathymodiolus brooksi. Next base: position 144,243,804 of record OY804577.1, read on the forward strand.
GTGTTGCGTTTTATTGGTGGGGTCCGTGTAGCTCATCTTTTTAGTATTCTCTGTTGAGTTTTATTGGTGAGGTCCGTGTAGCTCATCTTTTTAGTTTTCTGTGTTGTGTTTTATTGGTGGGGTCCGTGTAGCTCATATTTTTAGTTTTCGGTGTTGTGTTTTATTGGTGGGGTCCGTGTAGCTCATCTTTTTAGTTTTCTGTGTTGTGTTTTATTGGTGGGGTCCGTGTAGCTCATCTTTTTAGTTTTCTGTGTTGTGTGTTTTATTGGTGGGGTCCGTGTAGCTCATCTTTTTAGTTTTCTGTGTTGCGTTTTATTGGTGAGGTCCGTGCAGCTCATCTTTTTAGTTTTCTGTGTTGTGTGTTTTATTGATGGAGTCCGTGTAGCTCATCTTTTTAGTTTTCGGTGTTGTGTTTTATTGGTGGGGTCCGTGTAGCTCATCTTTTTAGTTTTCTGTGTTGTGTTTTATTGGTGGGGTCCGTGTAGCTCATCTTTTTAGTTTTCTGTGTTGTGTGTTTTATTGATGGGGTCCGTGTAGCTCATCTTTTTAGTTTTCTGTGTTGTGTTTTATTGGTGGGGTCCGTGTAGCTCATCTTTTTAGTTTTCTGTATTGTGTTTTATTGATGGGGTCCGTGTAGCTCATCTTTTTAGTTTTCTGTGTTGTGTGTTTGATTGGCGGGGTCGTGTAGCTCATCTTTTTAGTTTTCTGTGTTGTGTTTTATTGATGGGGTCCGTGTAGCTCATCTTTTAAGTTTTCTGTGTTGTGTTTTATTGGTGAGGTTCGTGTAGCTCATCTTTTTAGTTTTCTGTGTTGTGTTTTATTGGAGGGGTTCGTGTAGCTCATCTTTTTAGTTTTCTCTGTTGTGTTTTATTGATGAGGTCCGTGTTGCTTTTTTTTAAGTTTTCTGTGTTGTGTTTTATTGATGAGGTCCGTGTAGCTCATCTTTTTAGTTTTCTGTGTTGTGTTTTATTGGTGGGGTCCGTGTAGCTCATCTTTTTAGTTTTCTGTGTTGTGTTTTATTGGTGGGGTCCGTGTAGCTCATCTTTTTAGTTTTCTGTGTTGTGTTTTATTGATGGGGTCCGTGTAGCTCATCTTTTTAGTTTTCTGTGTTGTGTGTTTTATTGGTGGGGTCCGTGTAGCTCATCTTTTTAGTTTTCTGTGTTGTGTTTTATTGATGGGGTCCGTGCAGCTCATCTTTTTAGTTTTCTGTGTTGTGTTTTATTGGAGGGGTCCGTGTAGCTCATCTTTTTAGTTTTCTGTGTTGTGTTTTATTGATGGGATCCGTGCAGCTCATCTTTTTAGTTTTCTGTGTTGTGTTTTATTGGAGGGGTCCGTGTAGCTCATCTTTTATTGGTTAGGTTCGTGTAGCTCATCTTTTATTGGTGAGGTCCGTATAACTCATCTTTTATTGGTGGGGTCCGTGTAGCTCATCTTTTTAATTTTCTGTGTTGTGTTTTATTTATGGGGTCCGTGTAGCTCATCTTTTTAGTTTTCTGTGTTGAGTTTTATTGGTGGGGTCCGTGTAGCTCATCTTTTATTGGTGAGGTCCGTGTAGCTCATCTTTTTAGTTTTCTGTGTTGCGTTTTATTGGTGAGGTCCGTGCAGCTCATCTTTTTAGTTTTCTGTGTTGTGTGTTTTATTGATGGAGTTCGTGTAGCTCATCTTTTTAGTTTTCTGTGCTGTGTTTTATTGATGGGGTCCGTGTAGCTCATCTTTTTAGTTTTCTGTGTTGTGTTTTTTTGGTGAGGTCCGTGTAGCTCATCTTTTTTGTTTTCTGTGTTGTGTTTTATTGATGAGGTCCGTGTTGCTCATCGTTTAAGTTTTCTGTGTTGTGTTTTATTGGTGAGGTCCGTGTAGCTCATCTTTTTAGTTTTCTGTATTGTGTTTTATTGGTGGGGTCCGTGTAGCTCATCTTTTTAGTTTTCTGTGTTGTGTTTTATTGGAGGGGTCCGGGTAGCTCATCTTTTTAGTTTTCTGTGTTGTGTTTTATTGATGAGGTCCGTGTTGCTCATCTTTTAAGTTTTCTGTGTTGTGTTTTATTGATGAGGTCCGTGTAGCTCATCTTTTTAGTTTTCTGTGTTGTGTTTTATTGGTGGGGTCCGTGTAGCTCATCTTTTTAGTTTTCTGTGTTGCGTTTTATTGGTGGGGTCCGTGTAGCTCATCTTTTTAGTTTTCTGTGTTGTGTTTTATTGGTGAGGTTCGTGTAGCTCATCTTTTTAATTTTCTGTGCTGTGTTTTATTGGTGGGGTCCGTGTAGCTCATCTTTTTAGTTTTCTGTGTTGTGTTTTATTGATGGGGTCCGTGTAGCTCATCTTTTTAGTTTTCTGTGTTGTGTTTTATTGATGGGGTCCGTATAGCTCATCTTTTTAGTTTTCTGTGTTGCGTTTTATTGGTGAGGTCCGTGTAGCTCATCTTTTTAGTTTTCTGTGTTGTGTTTTATTGGTGGGGTACATATAGCTCATCTTTTTAGTTTTCTGTGTTGTGTTTTATTGATGGGGTCCGTGTAGCTCATCTTTTTAGTTTTCTGTGTTGTGTGTTTTATTGGTGGGGTCCGTGTAGCTCATCTTTTTAGTTTTCTGTGTTGTGTTTTATTGATGGGGTCCGTGTAGCTCATCTTTTTAGTTTTCTGTGTTGTGTTTTTTTGGTGAGGTCCGTGTAGCTCATCTTTTTAGTTTTCTGTGTTGTGTTTTATTGGTGAGGTTCGTGTAGCTCATCTTTTTAATTTTCTGTGCTGTGTTTTATTGGTGGGGTCCGTGTAGCTCATCTTTTTAGTTTTCTGTGTTGTGTTTTATTGATGGGGTCCGTGTAGCTCATCTTTTTAGTTTTCTGTGTTGTGTTTTATTGATGGGGTCCGTGTAGCTCATCTTTTTAGTTTTCTGTGTTGTGTTTTTTTGGTGAGGTCCGTGTAGCTCATCTTTTTTGTTTTCTGTGTTGTGTTTTATTGATGAGGTCCGTGTTACTCATCTTTTAAGTTTTCTGTGTTGTGTTTTATTGGTGAGGTCCGTGTAGCTCATCTTTTTAGTTTTCTGTGTTGTGTTTTATTGGTGGGGTTCGTGTAGCTCATCTTTTTAGTTTTCTGTGTTGTGTTTTATTGGAGGGGTCCGGGTAGCTCATCTTATTAGTTTTCTGTGTTGTGTTTTATTGATGAGGTCCGTGTAGCTCATCTTTTTAGTATTCTCTGTTGTGTTTTATTGGTGAGGTCCGTGTAGCTCATCTTTTTAGTTTTCTGTGTTGTGTTTTATTGGTGGGGTCCGTGTAGCTCATATTTTTAGTTTTCGGTGTTTTGTTTTATTGGTGGGGTCCGTGTAGCTCATCTTTTTAGTTTTCTGTGTTGTGTTTTATTGGTGGGGTCCGTTTAGCTCATCTTTTTAGTTTTCTGTGTTGTGTGTTTTATTGGTGGGGTCCGTGTAGCTCATCTTTTTAGTTTTCTGTGTTGCGATTTATTGGTGAGGTCCGTGCAGCTCATCTTTTTAGTTTTCTGTGTTGTGTGTTTTATTGATGGAGTCCGTGTAGCTCATCTTTTTAGTTTTCGGTGTTGTGTTTTATTGGTGGGGTCCGTGTAGCTCATCTTTTTAGTTTTCTGTGTTGTGTTTTATTGGTGGGGTCCGTGTAGCTCATCTTTTTAGTTTTCTGTGTTGTGTGTTTTATTGATGGGGACCGTGTTGCTCATCTTTTTAGTTTTCTGTGTTGTGTTTTATTGGTGGGGTCCGTGTAGCTCATCTTTTTAGTTTTCTGTATTGTGTTTTATTGATGGGGTCCGTGTAGCTCATCTTTTTAGTTTTCTGTGTTGTGTTTTATTGATGGGGTCCGTGTAGCTCATCTTTTTAGTTTTCTGTGTTGTGTTTTTTTGGTGAGGTCCGTGTAGCTCATCTTTTTTGTTTTCTGTGTTGTGTTTTATTGATGAGGTCCGTGTTGCTCATCTTTTAAGGTTTCTGTGTTGTATTTTATTGGTGAGGTCCGTGTAGCTCATCTTTTTAGTTTTCTGTGTTGCGTTTTATTGGTGAGGTCCGTGCAGCTCATCTTTTTAGTTTTCTGTGTTGTGTGTTTTATTGATGGAGTTCGTGTAGCTCATCTTTTTAGTTTTCGGTGTTGTGTTTTATTGGTGGGGTCCGTGTAGCTCATCTTTTTAGTTTTCTGTGTTGTGTTTTATTGGTGGGGTCCGTGTAGCTGATCTTTTTAGTTTTCTGTGTTGTGTGTTTTATTGGTGGGGTCCGTGTAGCTCATCTTTTTAGTTTTCTGTGTTGCGTTTTATTGGTGAGGTCCGTGCAGCTCATCTTTTTAGTTTTCTGTGTTGTGTGTTTTATTGATGGAGTCCGTGTAGCTCATCTTTTTAGTTTTCGGTGTTGTGTTTTATTGGTGGGGTCCGTGTAGCTCATCTTTTTAGTTTTCTATGTTGTGTTTTATTGGTGGGGTCCGTGTAGCTCATCTTTTTAGTTTTCTGTGTTGTGTGTTTTATTGATGGGGTCCGTGTAGCTCATCTTTTTTGTTTTCTGTGTTGTGTTTTATTGATGAGGTCCGTATTGCTCATCTTTTAAATTTTCTGTGTTGTGTTTTATTGATGAGGTCCGTGTTGCTCATCTTTTTAGTTTTCTGTGTTGTGTTTTATTGGTGGGGTCCGTGTAGCTCATCTTTTTAGTTTTCTGTATTGTGTTTTATTGGTGGGGTCCGTGTAGCTCATCTTTTTAGTTTTCTGTGTTGTGTTTTATTGGAGGGGTCCGGGTAGCTCATCTTTTTAGTTTTCTGTGTTGTGTTTTATTGATGAGGTCCGTGTTGCTCATCTTTTAAGTTTTCTGTGTTGTGTTTTATTGATGAGGTCCGTGTAGCTCATCTTTTTAGTTTTCTGTGTTGTGTTTTATTGGTGGGGTCCGTGTAGCTCATCTTTTTAGTTTTCTGTGTTGCGTTTTATTGGTGGGGTCCGTGTAGCTCATCTTTTTAGTTTTCTGTGTTGTGTTTTATTGGTGAGGTTCGTGTAGCTCATCTTTTTAGTTTTCTGTGCTGTGTTTTATTGGTGGGGTCCGTGTAGCTCATCTTTTTAGTTTTCTGTGTTGTGTTTTATTGATGGGGTCCGTGTAGCTCATCTTTTTAGTTTTCTGTGTTGTGTTTTATTGATGGGGTCCGTATAGCTCATCTTTTTAGTTTTCTGTGTTGCGTTTTATTGGTGAGGTCCGTGTAGCTAATCTTTTTAGTTTTCTGTGTTGTGTTTTATTGGTGGGGTACATATAGCTCATCTTTTTAGTTTTCTGTGTTGTGTTTTATTGATGGGGTCCGTGTAGCTCATCTTTTTAGTTTTCTGTGTTGTGTGTTTTATTGGTGGGGTCCGTGTAGCTCATCTTTTTAGTTTTCTGTGTTGTGTTTTATTGATGGGGTCCGTGTAGCTCATCTTTTTAGTTTTCTGTGTTGTGTTTTTTTGGTGAGGTCCGTGTAGCTCATCTTTTTAGTTTTCTGTGTTGTGTTTTATTGGAGGGGTCCGTGTAGCTCATCTTTTTAGTTTTCTGTGTTGTGTTTTATTGATGGGGTCCGTGTAGCTCATCTTTTTAGTTTTCTGTGTTCTGTTTTATTGATGGGGTCCGTGTAGCTCATCTTTTTAGTTTTCTGTGTTGTGTTTTTTTGGTGAGGTCCGTGTAGCTCATCTTTTTTGTTTTCTGTGTTGTGTTTTATTGATGAGGTCCGTGTTGCTCATCTTTTAAGTTTTCTGTGTTGTGTTTTATTGGTGAGGTCCGTGTAGCTCATCTTTTTAGTTTTCTGTGTTGTGTTTTATTGGTGGGGTTCGTGTAGCTCATCTTTTTAGTTTTCTGTGTTGTGTTTTATTGGTGGGGTCCGTGTAGCTCATCTTTTTAGTTTTCTGTATTGTGTTTTATTGATGGGGTCCGTGTAGCTCATCTTTTTAGTTTTCTGTATTGTGTTTTATTGATGGGGTCCGTGTAGCTCATCTTTTTAGTTTTCTGTGTTGTGTTTTATTGATGGGGTCCGTGTAGCTCATCTTTTTAGTTTTCTGTGTTGTGTTTTTTTGGTGAGGTCCGTGTAGCTCATCTTTTTTGTTTTCTGTGTTGTGTTTTATTGATGAGGTCCGTGTTGCTCATCTTTTAAGGTTTCTGTGTTGTATTTTATTGGTGAGGTCCGTGTAGCTCATCTTTTTAGTTTTCTGTGTTGCGTTTTATTGGTGAGGTCCGTGCAGCTCATCTTTTTAGTTTTCTGTGTTGTGTGTTTTATTGATGGAGTTCGTGTAGCTCATCTTTTTAGTTTTCGGTGTTGTGTTTTATTGGTGGGGTCCGTGTAGCTCATCTTTTTAGTTTTCTGTGTTGTGTTTTATTGGTGGGGTCCGTGTAGCTGATCTTTTTAGTTTTCTGTGTTGTGTGTTTTATTGGTGGGGTCCGTGTAGCTCATCTTTTTAGTTTTCTGTGTTGCGTTTTATTGGTGAGGTCCGTGCAGCTCATCTTTTTAGTTTTCTGTGTTGTGTGTTTTATTGATGGAGTCCGTGTAGCTCATCTTTTTAGTTTTCGGTGTTGTGTTTTATTGGTGGGGTCCGTGTAGCTCATCTTTTTAGTTTTCTATGTTGTGTTTTATTGGTGGGGTCCGTGTAGCTCATCTTTTTAGTTTTCTGTGTTGTGTGTTTTATTGATGGGGTCCGTGTAGCTCATCTTTTTTGTTTTCTGTGTTGTGTTTTATTGATGAGGTCCGTATTGCTCATCTTTTAAATTTTCTGTGTTGTGTTTTATTGATGAGGTCCGTGTTGCTCATCTTTTTAGTTTTCTGTGTTGTGTTTTATTGGTGGGGTCCGTGTAGCTCATCTTTTTAGTTTTCTGTATTGTGTTTTATTGGTGGGGTCCGTGTAGCTCATCTTTTTAGTTTTCTGTGTTGTGTTTTATTGGAGGGGTCCGGGTAGCTCATCTTTTTAGTTTTCTGTGTTGTGTTTTATTGATGAGGTCCGTGTTGCTCATCTTTTAAGTTTTCTGTGTTGTGTTTTATTGATGAGGTCCGTGTAGCTCATCTTTTTAGTTTTCTGTGTTGTGTTTTATTGGTGGGGTCCGTGTAGCTCATCTTTTTAGTTTTCTGTGTTGCGTTTTATTGGTGGGGTCCGTGTAGCTCATCTTTTTAGTTTTCTGTGTTGTGTTTTATTGGTGAGGTTCGTGTAGCTCATCTTTTTAGTTTTCTGTGCTGTGTTTTATTGGTGGGGTCCGTGTAGCTCATCTTTTTAGTTTTCTGTGTTGTGTTTTATTGATGGGGTCCGTGTAGCTCATCTTTTTAGTTTTCTGTGTTGTGTTTTATTGATGGGGTCCGTATAGCTCATCTTTTTAGTTTTCTGTGTTGCGTTTTATTGGTGAGGTCCGTGTAGCTAATCTTTTTAGTTTTCTGTGTTGTGTTTTATTGGTGGGGTACATATAGCTCATCTTTTTAGTTTTCTGTGTTGTGTTTTATTGATGGGGTCCGTGTAGCTCATCTTTTTAGTTTTCTGTGTTGTGTGTTTTATTGGTGGGGTCCGTGTAGCTCATCTTTTTAGTTTTCTGTGTTGTGTTTTATTGATGGGGTCCGTGTAGCTCATCTTTTTAGTTTTCTGTGTTGTGTTTTTTTGGTGAGGTCCGTGTAGCTCATCTTTTTAGTTTTCTGTGTTGTGTTTTATTGGAGGGGTCCGTGTAGCTCATCTTTTTAGTTTTCTGTGTTGTGTTTTATTGATGGGGTCCGTGTAGCTCATCTTTTTAGTTTTCTGTGTTCTGTTTTATTGATGGGGTCCGTGTAGCTCATCTTTTTAGTTTTCTGTGTTGTGTTTTTTTGGTGAGGTCCGTGTAGCTCATCTTTTTTGTTTTCTGTGTTGTGTTTTATTGATGAGGTCCGTGTTGCTCATCTTTTAAGTTTTCTGTGTTGTGTTTTATTGGTGAGGTCCGTGTAGCTCATCTTTTTAGTTTTCTGTGTTGTGTTTTATTGGTGGGGTTCGTGTAGCTCATCTTTTTAGTTTTCTGTGTTGTGTTTTATTGGAGGGGTCCGGGTAGCTCATCTTATTAGTTTTCTGTGTTGTGTTTTATTGATGAGGTCCGTGTAGCTCATCTTTTTAGTATTCTCTGTTGTGTTTTATTGGTGAGGTCCGTGTAGCTCATCTTTTTAGTTTTCTGTGTTGTGTTTTATTGGTGGGGTCCGTGTAGCTCATATTTTAAGTTTTCGGTGTTGTGTTTTATTGGTGGGGTCCGTGTAGCTCATCTTTTTAGTTTTCTGTGTTGTGTTTTATTGGTGGGGTCCGTTTAGCTCATCTTTTTAGTTTTCTGTGTTGTGTGTTTTATTGGTGGGGTCCGTGTAGCTCATCTTTTTAGTTTTCTGTGTTGCGATTTATTGGTGAGGTCCGTGCAGCTCATCTTTTTAGTTTTCTGTGTTGTGTGTTTTATTGATGGAGTCCGTGTAGCTCATCTTTTTAGTTTTCGGTGTTGTGTTTTATTGGTGGGGTCCGTGTAGCTCATCTTTTTAGTTTTCTGTGTTGTGTTTTATTGGTGGGGTCCGTGTAGCTCATCTTTTTAGTTTTCTGTGTTGTGTGTTTTATTGATGGGGTCCGTGTTGCTCATCTTTTTAGTTTTCTGTGTTGTGTTTTATTGGTGAGGTCCTTATAGCTCATCTTTTTAGTTTTCTGTGTTGTGTTTTATTGGTGGGGTCCGTGTAGCTCATCTTTTTAGTTTTCTGTATTGTGTTTTATTGATGGGGTCCGTGTAGCTCATCTTTTTAGTTTTCTGTGTTGTGTTTTATTGATGGGGTCCGTGTAGCTCATCTTTTTAGTTTTCTGTGTTGTGTTTTTTTGGTGAGGTCCGTGTAGCTCATCTTTTTTGTTTTCTGTGTTGTGTTTTATTGATGAGGTCCGTGTTGCTCATCTTTTAAGTTTTCTGTGTTGTATTTTATTGGTGAGGTCCGTGTAGCTCATCTTTTTAGTTTTCTGTGTTGTGTTTTATTGATGGGGTCCGTGTAGCTCATCTTTTTAGTTTTCTGTGTTGTGTTTTATTGGTGGGGTCCGTGTAGCTCATCTTTTTTGTTTTCTGTGTTGTGTTTTATTGATGAGGTCCGTGTTGCTCATCTTTTAAGTTTTCTGTGTTTTATTTTATTGGTGAGGTCCGTGTAGCTCATCTTTTTAGTATTCTGTGTTGTGTTTTATTGGTGGGGTCCGTGTAGCTCATCTTTTTAGTTTTCTGTGTTGTGTTTTATTGGTGGGGTCCGTTTAGCTCATCTTTTTAGTTTTCTGTGTTGTGTGTTTTATTGGTGGGGTCCGTGTAGCTCATCTTTTTAGTTTTCTGTGTTGCGATTTATTGGTGAGGTCCGTGCAGCTCATCTTTTTAGTTTTCTGTGTTGTGTGTTTTATTGATGGAGTCCGTGTAGCTCATCTTTTTAGTTTTCGGTGTTGTGTTTTATTGGTGGGGTCCGTGTAGCTCATCTTTTTAGTTTTCTGTGTTGTGTTTTATTGGTGGGGTCCGTGTAGCTCATCTTTTTAGTTTTCTGTATTGTGTTTTATTGATGGGGTCCGTGTAGCTCATCTTTTTAGTTTTCTGTGTTGTGTTTTATTGATGGGGTCCGTGTAGCTCATCTTTTTAGTTTTCTGTGTTGTGTTTTTTTGGTGAGGTCCGTGTAGCTCATCTTTTTTGTTTTCTGTGTTGTGTTTTATTGATGAGGTCCGTGTTGCTCATCTTTTAAGTTTTCTGTGTTGTATTTTATTGGTGAGGTCCGTGTAGCTCATCTTTTTAGTTTTCTGTGTTGTGTTTTATTGATGGGGTCCGTGTAGCTCATCTTTTTAGTTTTCTGTGTTGTGTTTTATTGGTGGGGTCCGTGTAGCTCATCTTTTTTGTTTTCTGTGTTGTGTTTTATTGATGAGGTCCGTGTTGCTCATCTTTTAAGTTTTCTGTGTTTTATTTTATTGGTGAGGTCCGTGTAGCTCATCTTTTTAGTATTCTGTGTTGTGTTTTATTGGTGGGGTCCGTGTAGCTCATCTTTTTAGTTTTCTGTGTTGCGTTTTATTGGTGGGGTCCGTGTAGCTCATCTTTTTAGTTTTCTGTGTTGTGTTTTATTGGTGAGGTTCGTGTAGCTCATCTTTTTAGTTTTCTGTGTTGTGTTTTATTGGTGGGGTCCGTGTAGCTCATCTTTTTAGTTTTCTGTGTTGCGTTTTATTGGTGAGGTCCGTGTAGCTCATCTTTTTAGTTTTCTGTGTTGTGTTTTATTGGTGGGGTCCGTATAGCTCATCTTTTTAGTTTTCTGTGTTGTGTTTTATTGATGGGGTCCGTGTAGCTCATCTTTTTAGTTTTCTGTGTTGTGTGTTTTATTGGTGGGGTCCGTGTAGCTCATCTTTTTAGTTTTCTGTGTTATGTTTTATTGATGGGGTCCGTGTAGCTCATCTTTTTAGTTTTCTGTGTTGTGTTTTTTTGGTGAGGTCCGTGTAGCTCATCTTTTTAGTTTTCTGTGTTGTGTTTTATTGATGGGGTCCGTGTAGCTCATCTTTTTAGTTTTCTGTGTTGTGTTTTATTGATGGGGTCCGTGTAGCTCATCTTTTTAGTTTTCTGTGTTGTGTTTTATTGATGGGGTCCGTGTAGCTCATCTTTTTAGTTTTCTGTGTTGTGTTTTTTTGGTGAGGTCCGTGTAGCTCATCTTTTTTGTTTTCTGTGTTGTGTTTTATTGATGAGGTCCGTGTTGCTCATCTTTTAAGTTTTCTGTGTTGTGTTTTATTGGTGAGGTCCGTGTAGCTCATCTTTTTAGTTTTCTGTGTTGTGTTTTATTGGTGGGGTTCGTGTAGCTCATCTTTTTAGTTTTCTGTGTTGTGTTTTATTGGAGGGGTCCGGGTAGCTCATCTTTTTAGTTTTCTGTGTTGTGTTTTATTGATGAGGTCCGTGTAGCTCATCTTTTTAGTTTTCTGTGTTGTGTTTTATTGGTGGGGTCCGTGTAGCTCATCTTTTTAGTTTTCTGTGTTGCGTTTTATTGGTGGGGTCCGTGTAGCTCATCTTTTTAGTATTCTCTGTTGTGTTTTATTGGTGAGGTCCGTGTAGCTCATCTTTTTAGTTTTCTGTGTTGTGTTTTATTGGTGGGGTCCGTGTAGCTCATCTTTTTAGTTTTCTGTTATGTGTTTTATTGATGGGGTCCGTGTAGCTCATCTTTTTAGTTTTCTGTGTTGTGTTTTTTTGGTGAGGTCCGTGTAGCTCATCTTTTTAGTTTTCTGTGTTGTGTTTTATTGATGAGGTCCGTGTTGCTCATCTTTTAAGTTTTCTGTGTTGTGTTTTATTGGTGGGGTCCGTGTAGCTCATCTTTTTTGTTTTCTGTGTTGTGTTTTATTGATGAGGTCCGTGTTGCTCATCTTTTAAGTTTTCTGTGTTGTATTTTATTGGTGAGGTCCGTGTAGCTCATCTTTTTAGTATTCTGTGTTGTGTTTTATTGGTGGGGTCCGTGTAGCTCATCTTTTTAGTTTTCTGTGTTGCGTTTTATTGGTGGGGTCCGTGTAGCTCATCTTTTTAGTTTTCTGTGTTGTGTTTTATTGGTGAGGTTCGTGTAGCTCATCTTTTTAGTTTTCTGTGTTGTGTTTTATTGGTGGGGTCCGTGTAGCTCATCTTTTTAGTTTTCTGTGTTGTGTTTTATTGATGAGGTCCGTGTTGCTCATCTTTTAAGTTTTCTGTGTTTTATTTTATTGGTGAGGTCCGTGTAGCTCATCTTTTTAGTATTCTGTGTTGTGTTTTATTGGTGGGGTCCGTGTAGCTCATCTTTTTAGTTTTCTGTGTTGTGTTTTATTGGTGGGGTCCGTTTAGCTCATCTTTTTAGTTTTCTGTGTTGTGTGTTTTATTGGTGGGGTCCGTGTAGCTCATCTTTTTAGTTTTCTGTGTTGCGATTTATTGGTGAGGTCCGTGCAGCTCATCTTTTTAGTTTTCTGTGTTGTGTGTTTTATTGATGGAGTCCGTGTAGCTCATCTTTTTAGTTTTCGGTGTTGTGTTTTATTGGTGGGGTCCGTGTAGCTCATCTTTTTAGTTTTCTGTGTTGTGTTTTATTGGTGGGGTCCGTGTAGCTCATCTTTTTAGTTTTCTGTGTTGTGTGTTTTATTGATGGGGTCCGTGTTGCTCATCTTTTTAGTTTTCTGTGTTGTGTTTTATTGGTGAGGTCCTTATAGCTCATCTTTTTAGTTTTCTGTGTTGTGTTTTATTGGTGGGGTCCGTGTAGCTCATCTTTTTAGTTTTCTGTATTGTGTTTTATTGATGGGGTCCGTGTAGCTCATCTTTTTAGTTTTCTGTGTTGTGTTTTATTGATGGGGTCCGTGTAGCTCATCTTTTTAGTTTTCTGTGTTGTGTTTTTTTGGTGAGGTCCGTGTAGCTCATCTTTTTTGTTTTCTGTGTTGTGTTTTATTGATGAGGTCCGTGTTGCTCATCTTTTAAGTTTTCTGTGTTGTATTTTATTGGTGAGGTCCGTGTAGCTCATCTTTTTAGTTTTCTGTGTTGTGTTTTATTGATGGGGTCCGTGTAGCTCATCTTTTTAGTTTTCTGTGTTGTGTTTTATTGGTGGGGTCCGTGTAGCTCATCTTTTTTGTTTTCTGTGTTGTGTTTTATTGATGAGGTCCGTGTTGCTCATCTTTTAAGTTTTCTGTGTTTTATTTTATTGGTGAGGTCCGTGTAGCTCATCTTTTTAGTATTCTGTGTTGTGTTTTATTGGTGGGGTCCGTGTAGCTCATCTTTTTAGTTTTCTGTGTTGCGTTTTATTGGTGGGGTCCGTGTAGCTCATCTTTTTAGTTTTCTGTGTTGTGTTTTATTGGTGAGGTTCGTGTAGCTCATCTTTTTAGTTTTCTGTGTTGTGTTTTATTGGTGGGGTCCGTGTAGCTCATCTTTTTAGTTTTCTGTGTTGCGTTTTATTGGTGAGGTCCGTGTAGCTCATCTTTTTAGTTTTCTGTGTTGTGTTTTATTGGTGGGGTCCGTATAGCTCATCTTTTTAGTTTTCTGTGTTGTGTTTTATTGATGGGGTCCGTGTAGCTCATCTTTTTAGTTTTCTGTGTTGTGTGTTTTATTGGTGGGGTCCGTGTAGCTCATCTTTTTAGTTTTCTGTGTTATGTTTTATTGATGGGGTCCGTGTAGCTCATCTTTTTAGTTTTCTGTGTTGTGTTTTTTTGGTGAGGTCCGTGTAGCTCATCTTTTTAGTTTTCTGTGTTGTGTTTTATTGATGGGGTCCGTGTAGCTCATCTTTTTAGTTTTCTGTGTTGTGTTTTATTGATGGGGTCCGTGTAGCTCATCTTTTTAGTTTTCTGTGTTGTGTTTTATTGATGGGGTCCGTGTAGCTCATCTTTTTAGTTTTCTGTGTTGTGTTTTTTTGGTGAGGTCCGTGTAGCTCATCTTTTTTGTTTTCTGTGTTGTGTTTTATTGATGAGGTCCGTGTTGCTCATCTTTTAAGTTTTCTGTGTTGTGTTTTATTGGTGAGGTCCGTGTAGCTCATCTTTTTAGTTTTCTGTGTTGTGTTTTATTGGTGGGGTTCGTGTAGCTCATCTTTTTAGTTTTCTGTGTTGTGTTTTATTGGAGGGGTCCGGGTAGCTCATCTTTTTAGTTTTCTGTGTTGTGTTTTATTGATGAGGTCCGTGTAGCTCATCTTTTTAGTTTTCTGTGTTGTGTTTTATTGGTGGGGTCCGTGTAGCTCATCTTTTTAGTTTTCTGTGTTGCGTTTTATTGGTGGGGTCCGTGTAGCTCATCTTTTTAGTATTCTCTGTTGTGTTTTATTGGTGAGGTCCGTGTAGCTCATCTTTTTAGTTTTCTGTGTTGTGTTTTATTGGTGGGGTCCGTGTAGCTCATCTTTTTAGTTTTCTGTTATGTGTTTTATTGATGGGGTCCGTGTAGCTCATCTTTTTAGTTTTCTGTGTTGTGTTTTTTTGGTGAGGTCCGTGTAGCTCATCTTTTTAGTTTTCTGTGTTGTGTTTTATTGATGAGGTCCGTGTTGCTCATCTTTTAAGTTTTCTGTGTTGTGTTTTATTGGTGGGGTCCGTGTAGCTCATCTTTTTTGTTTTCTGTGTTGTGTTTTATTGATGAGGTCCGTGTTGCTCATCTTTTAAGTTTTCTGTGTTGTATTTTATTGGTGAGGTCCGTGTAGCTCATCTTTTTAGTATTCTGTGTTGTGTTTTATTGGTGGGGTCCGTGTAGCTCATCTTTTTAGTTTTCTGTGTTGCGTTTTATTGGTGGGGTCCGTGTAGCTCATCTTTTTAGTTTTCTGTGTTGTGTTTTATTGGTGAGGTTCGTGTAGCTCATCTTTTTAGTTTTCTGTGTTGTGTTTTATTGGTGGGGTCCGTGTAGCTCATCTTTTTAGTTTTCTGTGTTGCGTTTTATTGGTGAGGTCCGTGTAGCTCATCTTTTTAGTTTTCTGTGTTGTGTTTTATTGGTGGGGTCCGTATAGCTCATCTTTTTAGTTTTCTGTGTTGTGTTTTATTGATGGGGTCCGTGTAGCTCATCTTTTTAGTTTTCTGTGTTGTGTGTTTTATTGGTGGGGTCCGTGTAGCTCATCTTTTTAGTTTTCTGTGTTATGTTTTATTGATGGGGTCCGTGTAGCTCATCTTTTTAGTTTTCTGTGTTGTGTTTTTTTGGTGAGGTCCGTGTAGCTCATCTTTTTAGTTTTCTGTGTTGTGTTTTATTGATGGGGTCCGTGTAGCTCATCTTTTTAGTTTTCTGTGTTGTGTTTTATTGATGGGGTCCGTGTAGCTCATCTTTTTAGTTTTCTGTGTTGTGTTTTATTGATGGGGTCCGTGTAGCTCATCTTTTTAGTTTTCTGTGTTGTGTTTTTTTGGTGAGGTCCGTGTAACTCATCTTTTTTGTTTTCTGTGTTGTGTTTTATTGATGAGGTCCGTGTTGCTCATCTTTTAAGTTTTCTGTGTTGTGTTTTATTGGTGAGGTCCGTGTAGCTCATCTTTTTAGTTTTCTGTGTTGTGTTTTATTGGTGGGGTTCGTGTAGCTCATCTTTTTAGTTTTCTGTGTTGTGTTTTATTGGAGGGGTCCGGGTAGCTCATCTTTTTAGTTTTCTGTGTTGTGTTTTATTGATGAGGTCCGTGTAGCTCATCTTTTTAGTTTTCTGTGTTGTGTTTTATTGGTGGGGTCCGTGTAGCTCATCTTTTTAGTTTTCTGTGTTGCGTTTTATTGGTGGGGTCCGTGTAGCTCATCTTTTTAGTATTCTCTGTTGTGTTTTATTGGTGAGGTCCGTGTAGCTCATCTTTTTAGTTTTCTGTGTTGTGTTTTATTGGTGGGGTCCGTGTAGCTCATCTTTTTAGTTTTCTGTTATGTGTTTTATTGGTGGGGTCCGTGTAGCTCATCTTTTTTGTTTTCTGTGTTGTGTTTTATTGATGAGGTCCGTGTTGCTCATCTTTTAAGTTTTCTGTGTTTTATTTTATTGGTGAGGTCCGTGTAGCTCATCTTTTTAGTATTCTGTGTTGTGTTTTATTGGTGGGGTCCGTGTAGCTCATCTTTTTAGTTTTCTGTGTTGCGTTTTATTGGTGGGGTCCGTGTAGCTCATCTTTTTAGTTTTCTGTGTTGTGTTTTATTGATGGGGTCCGTGTAGCTCATCTTTTTAGTTTTCTGTGTTGTGTTTTATTGATGGGGTCCGTGTAGCTCATCTTTTTAGTTTTCTGTGTTGTGTTTTTTTGGTGAGGTCCGTGTAGCTCATCTTTTTTGTTTTCTGTGTTGTGTTTTATTGATGAGGTCCGTGTTGCTCATCTTTTAAGTTTTCTGTGTTGTGTTTTATTGGTGAGGTCCGTGTAGCTCATCTTTTTAGTTTTCTGTGTTGTGTTTTATTGGTGGGGTTCGTGTAGCTCATCTTTTTAGTTTTCTGTGTTGTGTTTTATTGGAGGGGTCCGGGTAGCTCATCTTTTTAGTTTTCTGTGTTGTGTTTTATTGATGAGGTCCGTGTAGCTCATCTTTTTAGTTTTCTGTGTTGTGTTTTATTGGTGGGGTCCGTGTAGCTCATCTTTTTAGTTTTCTGTGTTGCGTTTTATTGGTGGGGTCCGTGTAGCTCATCTTTTTAGTATTCTCTGTTGTGTTTTATTGGTGAGGTCCGTGTAGCTCATCTTTTTAGTTTTCTGTGTTGTGTTTTATTGGTGGGGTCCGTGTAGCTCATCTTTTTAGTTTTCTGTTATGTGTTTTATTGATGGGGTCCGTGTAGCTCATCTTTTTAGTTTTCTGTGTTGTGTTTTTTTGGTGAGGTCCGTGTAGCTCATCTTTTTAGTTTTCTGTGTTGTGTTTTATTGATGAGGTCCGTGTTGCTCATCTTTTAAGTTTTCTGTGTTGTGTTTTATTGGTGGGGTCCGTGTAGCTCATCTTTTTTGTTTTCTGTGTTGTGTTTTATTGATGAGGTCCGTGTTGCTCATCTTTTAAGTTTTCTGTGTTGTATTTTATTGGTGAGGTCCGTGTAGCTCATCTTTTTAGTATTCTGTGTTGTGTTTTATTGGTGGGGTCCGTGTAGCTCATCTTTTTAGTTTTCTGTGTTGCGTTTTATTGGTGGGGTCCGTGTAGCTCATCTTTTTAGTTTTCTGTGTTGTGTTTTATTGGTGAGGTTCGTGTAGCTCATCTTTTTAGTTTTCTGTGTTGTGTTTTATTGGTGGGGTCCGTGTAGCTCATCTTTTTAGTTTTCTGTGTTGTGTTTTATTGATGAGGTCCGTGTTGCTCATCTTTTAAGTTTTCTGTGTTTTATTTTATTGGTGAGGTCCGTGTAGCTCATCTTTTTAGTATTCTGTGTTGTGTTTTATTGGTGGGGTCCGTGTAGCTCATCTTTTTAGTTTTCTGTGTTGTGTTTTATTGGTGGGGTCCGTTTAGCTCATCTTTTTAGTTTTCTGTGTTGTGTGTTTTATTGGTGGGGTCCGTGTAGCTCATCTTTTTAGTTTTCTGTGTTGCGATTTATTGGTGAGGTCCGTGCAGCTCATCTTTTTAGTTTTCTGTGTTGTGTGTTTTATTGATGGAGTCCGTGTAGCTCATCTTTTTAGTTTTCGGTGTTGTGTTTTATTGGTGGGGTCCGTGTAGCTCATCTTTTTAGTTTTCTGTGTTGTGTTTTATTGGTGGGGTCCGTGTAGCTCATCTTTTTAGTTTTCTGTGTTGTGTGTTTTATTGATGGGGTCCGTGTTGCTCATCTTTTTAGTTTTCTGTGTTGTGTTTTATTGGTGAGGTCCTTATAGCTCATCTTTTTAGTTTTCTGTGTTGTGTTTTATTGGTGGGGTCCGTGTAGCTCATCTTTTTAGTTTTCTGTATTGTGTTTTATTGATGGGGTCCGTGTAGCTCATCTTTTTAGTTTTCTGTGTTGTGTTTTATTGATGGGGTCCGTGTAGCTCATCTTTTTAGTTTTCTGTGTTGTGTTTTTTTGGTGAGGTCCGTGTAGCTCATCTTTTTTGTTTTCTGTGTTGTGTTTTATTGATGAGGTCCGTGTTGCTCATCTTTTAAGTTTTCTGTGTTGTATTTTATTGGTGAGGTCCGTGTAGCTCATCTTTTTAGTTTTCTGTGTTGTGTTTTATTGATGGGGTCCGTGTAGCTCATCTTTTTAGTTTTCTGTGTTGTGTTTTATTGGTGGGGTCCGTGTAGCTCATCTTTTTTGTTTTCTGTGTTGTGTTTTATTGATGAGGTCCGTGTTGCTCATCTTTTAAGTTTTCTGTGTTTTATTTTATTGGTGAGGTCCGTGTAGCTCATCTTTTTAGTATTCTGTGTTGTGTTTTATTGGTGGGGTCCGTGTAGCTCATCTTTTTAGTTTTCTGTGTTGCGTTTTATTGGTGGGGTCCGTGTAGCTCATCTTTTTAGTTTTCTGTGTTGTGTTTTATTGGTGAGGTTCGTGTAGCTCATCTTTTTAGTTTTCTGTGTTGTGTTTTATTGGTGGGGTCCGTGTAGCTCATCTTTTTAGTTTTCTGTGTTGCGTTTTATTGGTGAGGTCCGTGTAGCTCATCTTTTTAGTTTTCTGTGTTGTGTTTTATTGGTGGGGTCCGTATAGCTCATCTTTTTAGTTTTCTGTGTTGTGTTTTATTGATGGGGTCCGTGTAGCTCATCTTTTTAGTTTTCTGTGTTGTGTGTTTTATTGGTGGGGTCCGTGTAGCTCATCTTTTTAGTTTTCTGTGTTATGTTTTATTGATGGGGTCCGTGTAGCTCATCTTTTTAGTTTTCTGTGTTGTGTTTTTTTGGTGAGGTCCGTGTAGCTCATCTTTTTAGTTTTCTGTGTTGTGTTTTATTGATGGGGTCCGTGTAGCTCATCTTTTTAGTTTTCTGTGTTGTGTTTTATTGATGGGGTCCGTGTAGCTCATCTTTTTAGTTTTCTGTGTTGTGTTTTATTGATGGGGTCCGTGTAGCTCATCTTTTTAGTTTTCTGTGTTGTGTTTTTTTGGTGAGGTCCGTGTAGCTCATCTTTTTTGTTTTCTGTGTTGTGTTTTATTGATGAGGTCCGTGTTGCTCATCTTTTAAGTTTTCTGTGTTGTGTTTTATTGGTGAGGTCCGTGTAGCTCATCTTTTTAGTTTTCTGTGTTGTGTTTTATTGGTGGGGTTCGTGTAGCTCATCTTTTTAGTTTTCTGTGTTGTGTTTTATTGGAGGGGTCCGGGTAGCTCATCTTTTTAGTTTTCTGTGTTGTGTTTTATTGATGAGGTCCGTGTAGCTCATCTTTTTAGTTTTCTGTGTTGTGTTTTATTGGTGGGGTCCGTGTAGCTCATCTTTTTAGTTTTCTGTGTTGCGTTTTATTGGTGGGGTCCGTGTAGCTCATCTTTTTAGTATTCTCTGTTGTGTTTTATTGGTGAGGTCCGTGTAGCTCATCTTTTTAGTTTTCTGTGTTGTGTTTTATTGGTGGGGTACGTGTAGCTCATCTTTTTAGTTTTCTGTTATGTGTTTTATTGATGGGGTCCGTGTAGCTCATCTTTTTAGTTTTCTGTGTTGTGTTTTTTTGGTGAGGTCCGTGTAGCTCATCTTTTTAGTTTTCTGTGTTGTGTTTTATTGATGAGGTCCGTGTTGCTCATCTTTTAAGTTTTCTGTGTTGTGTTTTATTGGTGGGGTCCGTGTAGCTCATCTTTTTTGTTTTCTGTGTTGTGTTTTATTGATGAGGTCCGTGTTGCTCATCTTTTAAGTTTTCTGTGTTGTATTTTATTGGTGAGGTCCGTGTAGCTCATCTTTTTAGTATTCTGTGTTGTGTTTTATTGGTGGGGTCCGTGTAGCTCATCTTTTTAGTTTTCTGTGTTGCGTTTTATTGGTGGGGTCCGTGTAGCTCATCTTTTTAGTTTTCTGTGTTGTGTTTTATTGGTGAGGTTCGTGTAGCTCATCTTTTTAGTTTTCTGTGTTGTGTTTTATTGGTGGGGTCCGTGTAGCTCATCTTTTTAGTTTTCTGTGTTGCGTTTTATTGGTGAGGTCCGTGTAGCTCATCTTTTTAGTTTTCTGTGTTGTGTTTTATTGGTGGGGTCCGTATAGCTCATCTTTTTAGTTTTCTGTGTTGTGTTTTATTGATGGGGTCCGTGTAGCTCATCTTTTTAGTTTTCTGTGTTGTGTGTTTTATTGGTGGGGTCCGTGTAGCTCATCTTTTTAGTTTTCTGTGTTATGTTTTATTGATGGGGTCCGTGTAGCTCATCTTTTTAGTTTTCTGTGTTGTGTTTTTTTGGTGAGGTCCGTGTAGCTCATCTTTTTAGTTTTCTGTGTTGTGTTTTATTGATGGGGTCCGTGTAGCTCATCTTTTTAGTTTTCTGTGTTGTGTTTTATTGATGGGGTCCGTGTAGCTCATCTTTTTAGTTTTCTGTGTTGTGTTTTATTGATGGGGTCCGTGTAGCTCATCTTTTTAGTTTTCTGTGTTGTGTTTTTTTGGTGAGGTCCGTGTAACTCATCTTTTTTGTTTTCTGTGTTGTGTTTTATTGATGAGGTCCGTGTTGCTCATCTTTTAAGTTTTCTGTGTTGTGTTTTATTGGTGAGGTCCGTGTAGCTCATCTTTTTAGTTTTCTGTGTTGTGTTTTATTGGTGGGGTTCGTGTAGCTCATCTTTTTAGTTTTCTGTGTTGTGTTTTATTGGAGGGGTCCGGGTAGCTCATCTTTTTAGTTTTCTGTGTTGTGTTTTATTGATGAGGTCCGTGTAGCTCATCTTTTTAGTTTTCTGTGTTGTGTTTTATTGGTGGGGTCCGTGTAGCTCATCTTTTTAGTTTTCTGTGTTGCGTTTTATTGGTGGGGTCCGTGTAGCTCATCTTTTTAGTATTCTCTGTTGTGTTTTATTGGTGAGGTCCGTGTAGCTCATCTTTTTAGTTTTCTGTGTTGTGTTTTATTGGTGGGGTCCGTGTAGCTCATCTTTTTAGTTTTCTGTTATGTGTTTTATTGGTGGGGTCCGTGTAGCTCATCTTTTTTGTTTTCTGTGTTGTGTTTTATTGATGAGGTCCGTGTTGCTCATCTTTTAAGTTTTCTGTGTTTTATTTTATTGGTGAGGTCCGTGTAGCTCATCTTTTTAGTATTCTGTGTTGTGTTTTATTGGTGGGGTCCGTGTAGCTCATCTTTTTAGTTTTCTGTGTTGCGTTTTATTGGTGGGGTCCGTGTAGCTCATCTTTTTAGTTTTCTGTGTTGTGTTTTATTGGTGAGGTTCGTGTAGCTCATCTTTTTAGTTTTCTGTGTTGTGTTTTATTGGTGGGGTCCGTGTAGCTCATCTTTTTAGTTTTCTGTGTTGCGTTTTATTGGTGAGGTCCGTGTAGCTCATCTTTTTAGTTTTCTGTGTTGTGTTTTATTGGTGGGGTCCGTATAGCTCATCTTTTTAGTTTTCTGTGTTGTGTTTTATTGATGGGGTCCGTGTAGCTCATCTTTTTAGTTTTCTGTGTTGTGTGTTTTATTGGTGGGGTCCGTGTAGCTCATCTTTTTAGTTTTCTGTGTTATGTTTTATTGATGGGGTCCGTGTAGCTCATCTTTTTAGTTTTCTGTGTTGTGTTTTTTTGGTGAGGTCCGTGTAGCTCATCTTTTTAGTTTTCTGTGTTGTGTTTTATTGATGGGGTCCGTGTAGCTCATCTTTTTAGTTTTCTGTGTTGTGTTTTATTGATGGGGTCCGTGTAGCTCATCTTTTTAGTTTTCTGTGTTGTGTTTTATTGATGGGGTCCGTGTAGCTCATCTTTTTAGTTTTCTGTGTTGTGTTTTTTTGGTGAGGTCCGTGTAGCTCATCTTTTTTGTTTTCTGTGTTGTGTTTTATTGATGAGGTCCGTGTTGCTCATCTTTTAAGTTTTCTGTGTTGTGTTTTATTGGTGAGGTCCGTGTAGCTCATCTTTTTAGTTTTCTGTGTTGTGTTTTATTGGTGGGGTTCGTGTAGCTCATCTTTTTAGTTTTCTGTGTTGTGTTTTATTGGAGGGGTCCGGGTAGCTCATCTTTTTAGTTTTCTGTGTTGTGTTTTATTGATGAGGTCCGTGTAGCTCATCTTTTTAGTTTTCTGTGTTGTGTTTTATTGGTGGGGTCCGTGTAGCTCATCTTTTTAGTTTTCTGTGTTGCGTTTTATTGGTGGGGTCCGTGTAGCTCATCTTTTTAGTATTCTCTGTTGTGTTTTATTGGTGAGGTCCGTGTAGCTCATCTTTTTAGTTTTCTGTGTTGTGTTTTATTGGTGGGGTCCGTGTAGCTCATCTTTTAAGTTTTCTGTTATGTGTTTTATTGATGGGGTCCGTGTAGCTCATCTTTTTAGTTTTCTGTGTTGTGTTTTTTTGGTGAGGTCCGTGTAGCTCATCTTTTTAGTTTTCTGTGTTGTGTTTTATTGATGAGGTCCGTGTTGCTCATCTTTTAAGTTTTCTGTGTTGTGTTTTATTGGTGGGGTCCGTGTAGCTCATCTTTTTTGTTTTCTGTGTTGTGTTTTATTGATGAGGTCCGTGTTGCTCATCTTTTAAGTTTTCTGTGTTTTATTTTATTGGTGAGGTCCGTGTAGCTCATCTTTTTAGTATTCTGTGTTGTGTTTTATTGGTGGGGTCCGTGTAGCTCATCTTTTTAGTTTTCTGTGTTGCGTTTTATTGGTGGGGTCCGTGTAGCTCATCTTTTTAGTTTTCTGTGTTGTGTTTTATTGGTGAGGTTCGTGTAGCTCATCTTTTTAGTTTTCTGTGTTGTGTTTTATTGGTGGGGTCCGTGTAGCTCATCTTTTTAGTTTTCTGTGTTGCGTTTTATTGGTGAGGTCCGTGTAGCTCATCTTTTTAGTTTTCTGTGTTGTGTTTTATTGGTGGGGTCCGTATAGCTCATCTTTTTAGTTTTCTGTGTTGTGTTTTATTGATGGGGTCCGTGTAGCTCATCTTTTTAGTTTTCTGTGTTGTGTGTTTTATTGGTGGGGTCCGTGTAGCTCATCTTTTTAGTTTTCTGTGTTATGTTTTATTGATGGGGTCCGTGTAGCTCATCTTTTTAGTTTTCTGTGTTGTGTTTTTTTGGTGAGGTCCGTGTAGCTCATCTTTTTAGTTTTCTGTGTTGTGTTTTATTGATGGGGTCCGTGTAGCTCATCTTTTTAGTTTTCTGTGTTGTGTTTTATTGATGGGGTCCGTGTAGCTCATCTTTTTAGTTTTCTGTGTTGTGTTTTATTGATGGGGTCCGTGTAGCTCATCTTTTTAGTTTTCTGTGTTGTGTTTTTTTGGTGAGGTCCGTGTAGCTCATCTTTTTTGTTTTCTGTGTTGTGTTTTATTGATGAGGTCCGTGTTGCTCATCTTTTAAGTTTTCTGTGTTGTGTTTTATTGGTGAGGTCCGTGTAGCTCATCTTTTTAGTTTTCTGTGTTGTGTTTTATTGGTGGGGTTCGTGTAGCTCATCTTTTTAGTTTTCTGTGTTGTGTTTTATTGGAGGGGTCCGGGTAGCTCATCTTTTTAGTTTTCTGTGTTGTGTTTTATTGATGAGGTCCGTGTAGCTCATCTTTTTAGTTTTCTGTGTTGTGTTTTATTGGTGGGGTCCGTGTAGCTCATCTTTTTAGTTTTCTGTGTTGCGTTTTATTGGTGGGGTCCGTGTAGCTCATCTTTTTAGTATTCTCTGTTGTGTTTTATTGGTGAGGTCCGTGTAGCTCATCTTTTTAGTTTTCTGTGTTGTGTTTTATTGGTGGGGTCCGTGTAGCTCATCTTTTTAGTTTTCTGTTATGTGTTTTATTGATGGGGTCCGTGTAGCTCATCTTTTTAGTTTTCTGTGTTGTGTTTTTTTGGTGAGGTCCGTGTAGCTCATCTTTTTAGTTTTCTGTGTTGTGTTTTATTGATGAGGTCCGTGTTGCTCATCTTTTAAGTTTTCTGTGTTGTGTTTTATTGGTGGGGTCCGTGTAGCTCATCTTTTTAGTTTTCTGTGTTGTGTTTTATTGGTGGGGTCCGTGTAGCTCATCTTTTTAGTTTTCTGTGTTGTGTTTTATTGGTGGGGTCCGTGTAGCTCATCTTTTTAGTTTTCTGTGTTGTGTTTTATTGATGGGATCCGTGTAGCTCATCTTTTTAGTTTTCTGTGTTGTGTTTTATTGGAGGGGTCCGTATAGCTCATCTTTTTAGTTTTCTGTGTTGTGTTTTATTGATGAGGTCCGTGTTGCTCATCTTTTAAGTTTTCTGTGTTGTGTTTTATTGATGAGGTCCGTGTAGCTCATCGTTTTAGTTTTCTGTGTTGTGTTTTATTGGTGGGGTCCGTGTAGCTCATATTTTTAGTTTTCTGTGTTGTGTTTTATTGGTGGGGTCCGTGTAGCTCATCTTTTTAGTTTTCTGTGTTGTGTTTTATTGATGGGGTCCGTGTAGCTCATCTTTTTAGTTTTCTGTGTTGTGTTTTATTGATGGGGTCCGTGTAGCCCATCTTTTTAGTTTTCTGCGTTGCGTTTTATTGGTGAGGTCCGTGTAGCTCATCTTTTTATTGGTGGGGTCCGTGTAGCTCATCTTTTTAGTTTTCTGTGTTGTGTTTTATTGGTGGGGTCCGGGTAGCTCATCTTTTTAGTTTTATGTGTTGTGTTTTATTGATGGGGTCCGTGTAGCTCATCTTTTTAGTTTTCTGTGTTGTGTGTTTTATTGGTGGGGTCCGTGTAGCTCATCTTTTTAGTTTTCTGTGTTGTGTTTTATTGGTGGGATCCG
Organism: Bathymodiolus brooksi; assembly: GCA_963680875.1. Lineage (NCBI taxonomy): Eukaryota > Metazoa > Mollusca > Bivalvia > Mytilida > Modiolidae > Bathymodiolus > Bathymodiolus brooksi. Next base: position 144,267,752 of record OY804577.1, read on the forward strand.
TGTAGCTCATCTTTTTAGTTTTCTGTGTTGTGTTTTATTTGAGGGGTCCGTGTAGCTCATCTTTTTAGTTTTCTGTGTTGTGTTTTATTGGTGGGGTCCGTGTAGCTCATCTTTTTAGTTTTCTGTGTTGTGTTTTATTGGTGGGATCCGTGTAGCTCATCTTTTTAGTTTTCTGTGTAGTGTTTTATTGATGAGGTCCGTGCAGCTCATCTTTTTAGTTTTCTGTGTTGCGTTTTATTGGTGAGGTCCGTGCAGCTCATCTTTTTAGTTTTCTGTGTTGTGTGTTTTATTGGTGGTGTCCGTGTAGCTCATCTTTTTAGTTTTCTGTGTTGTGTTTTATTGGTGGGGTCCGTGTTGCTCATCTTTTTAGTTTTCTGTGTTGTGTTTTAATGATGAGGTCCGTGCAGCTCATCTTTTTAGTTTTCTGTGTTGCGTTTTATTGGTGAGTTCCGTGCAGCTCATCTTTTTAGTTTTCTGTGTTGTGTGTTTTATTGATGGAGTCCGTGTAGCTCATCTTTTTAGTTTTCTGTGTTGTGTTTTATTGGTGAGGTCGTGTTGCTCATCTTTTTAGTTTTCTGTGTTGTGTTTTATTGGTGAGGTCCGTGTAGCTCATCTTTTTAGTTTTCTGTGTTGTGTGTTTTATTGGTGGGGTCCGTGTAGCTCATCTTTTTAGTTTTCTGTGTTGTGTTTTATTGATGGGGTCCGTGCAGCTCATCTTTTTAGTTTTCTGTGTTGTGTTTTATTGGAGGGGTCCGTGTAGCTCATCTTTTATTGGTGAGGTCCGTGTAGCTCATCTTTTATTGGTGAGGTCCGTGTAGCTCATCTTTTATTGTTGGGGTCCGTGTAGCTCATCTTTTTAGTTTTCTGTGTTGTGTTTTATTGATGGGGTCCGTGTAGCTCATCTTTTTAGTTTTCTGTGTTGTGTTTTATTGATGAGGTCCGTGTTGCTCATCTTTTAAGTTTTCTGTGTTGTGTTTTATTGGTGGGGTCCGTGTAGCTCATCTTTTTAGTTTTCTGTGTTGTGTTTTATTGGTGGGGTCCGTGTAGCTCATCTTTTTAGTTTTCTGTGTTGTGTTTTATTGGTGGGGTCCGTGTAGCTCATCTTTTTAGTTTTCTGTGTTGTGTTTTATTGATGGGGTCCGTGTAGCTCATCTTTTTAGTTTTCTGTGTTGTGTTTTATTGGTGGGGTCCGTGTAGCTCATCTTTTTAGTTTTCTGTGTTGTGTTTTATTGATGGAGTCCGTGTAGCTCATCTTTTTAGTTTTCGGTGTTGTGTTTTATTGGTGAGGTCCGTATAGCTCATCTTTTTAGTTTTCTGTGTTGTGTTTTATTGATGAGGTCCGTGTTGCTCATCTTTTAAGTTTTCTGTGTTGTGTTTTATTGATGAGGTCCGTGTAGCTCATCGTTTTAGTTTTCTGTGTTGTGTTTTATTGATGGGGTCCGTGTAGCTCATATTTTTAGTTTTCTGCGTTGCGTTTTATTGGTGAGGTCCGTGTAGCTCATCTTTTTATTGGTGGGGTCCGTGTAGCTCATCTTTTTAGTTTTCTGTGTTGTGTTTTATTGGTGGGTTCCGGGTAGCTCATCTTTTTAGTTTTATGTGTTGTGTTTTATTGATGGGGTCCGTGTAGCTCATCTTTTTAGTTTTCTGTGTTGTGTGTTTTATTGGTGGGGTCCGTGTAGCTCATCTTTTTAGTTTTCTGTGTTGTGTTTTATTGGTGGGATCCGTGTAGCTCATCTTTTTAGTTTTCTGTGTTGTGTTTTATTGGAGGGGTCCGTATAGCTCATCTTTTTAGTTTTCTGTGTTGTGTTTTATTGATGAGGTCCGTGTTGCTCATCTTTTAAGTTTTCTGTGTTGTGTTTTATTGATGAGGTCCGTGTAGCTCATCGTTTTAGTTTTCTGTGTTGTGTTTTATTGGTGAGGTCCGTGTAGCTCATCTTTTTATTGGTGGGGTCCGTGTAGCTCATCTTTTTAGTTTTCTGTGTTGTGTTTTATTGGTGAGGTCCGTGTAGCTCATCTTTTTAGTTTTATGTGTTGTGTTTTAATGATGGGGTCCGTGTAGCTCATCTTTTTAGTTTTCTGTGTTATGTTTTATTGGTTGGTTCCGTGTAGCTCATCTTTTTAGTTTTCTGTGTTGTGTTTTATTGGTGGGGTCCGTGTAGCTCATCTTTTTAGTTTTCTGTGTTGTGTTTTATTGGTGGGGTCCGTGTAGCTCATCTTTTTAGTTTTCTGTGTAGTGTTTTATTGATGAGGTCCGTGCAGCTCATTTTTTTAGTTTTCTGTGTTGCGTTTTATTGGTGAGGTCCGTGCAGCTCATCTTTTTAGTTTTCTGTGTTGTGTGTTTTATTGGTGGTGTCCGTGTAGCTCATCTTTTTAGTTTTCTGTGTTGTGTTTTATTGGTGGGGTCCGTGTTGCTCATCTTTTTAGTTTTCTGTGTTGTGTTTTATTGATGAGGTCCGTGCAGCTCATCTTTTTAGTTTTCTGTGTTGCGTTTTATTGGTGAGTTCCGTGCAGCTCATCTTTTTAGTTTTCTGTGTTGTGTGTTTTATTGGTGGGGTCCGTGTAGCTCATCTTATTAGTTTTCTGTGTTGTGTTTTATTGATGGGGTCCGTGCAGCTCATTGTTTTTAGTTTTCTGTGTTGTGTTTTATTGGAGGGGTCCGTGTAGCTCATCTTTTATTGGTGAGGTCCGTGTAGCTCATCTTTTATTGGTGAGGTCCGTGTAGCTCATCTTTTATTGTTGGGGTCCGTGTAGCTCATCTTTTTAGTTTTCTGTGTTGTGTTTTATTGATGGGGTCCGTGTAGCTCATCTTTTTAGTTTTCTGTGTTGTGTTTTATTGGAGGGGTCCGTGTAGCTCATCTTTTATTGGTGAGGTCCGTGTAGCTCATCTTTTATTGGTGAGGTCCGTGTAGCTCATCTTTTATTGGTGGGGTCCGTGTAGCTCATCTTTTTAGTTTTCTGTGTTGTGTTTTATTGATGGGGTCCGTGTAGCTCATCTTTTTAGTTTTCTGTGTTGTGTTTTATTGGTGGAGTCCGTGTAGCTCATCTTTTATTGGTGAGGTCCGTGTAGCTCATCTTTTTAGTTTTCTGTGTTGTGTTTTATTGGTGAGGTCCGTGCAGCTCATCTTTTTAGTTTTCTGTGTTGTGTTTTATTGATGGAGTCCGTGTAGCTCATCTTTTTAGTTTTCTGTGTTGTGTTTTATTGGTGAGGTCCGTGTTGCTCATCTTTTTAGTTTTCTGTGTTGTGATTTATTGGTGAGGTCCGTGTAGCTCATCTTTTTAGTTTTCTGTGTTGTGTGTTTTATTGGTGGGGTCCGTGTAGCTCATCTTTTTAGTTTTCTGTGTTGTGTTTTATTGATGGGGTCCGTGCAGCTCATCTTTTTAGTTTTCTGTGTTGTGTTTTATTGGAGGGGTCCGTGTAGCTCATCTTTTATTGGTGAGGTCCGTGTAGCTCATCTTTTATTGGTGAGGTCCGTGTAGGTCATCTTTTATTGTTGGGGTCCGTGTAGCTCATCTTTTTAGTTTTCTGTGTTGTGTTTTATTGATGGGGTCCGTGTAGCTCATCTTTTTAGTTTTCTGTGTTGTGTTTTATTGGAGGGGTCCGTGTAGCTCATCTTTTATTGGTGAGGTCCGTGTAGCTCATCTTTTATTGGTGAGGTCCGTGTAGCTCATCTTTTATTGGTGGGGTCCGTGTAGCTCATCTTTTTAGTTTTCTGTGTTGTGTTTTATTGATGGGGTCCGTGTAGCTCATCTTTTTAGTTTTCTGTGTTGTGTTTTATTGGTGGAGTCCGTGTAGCTCATCTTTTATTGGTGAGGTCCGTGTAGCTCATCTTTTTAGTTTTCTGTGTTGCGTTTTATTGGTGAGGTCCGTGCAGCTCATCTTTTTAGTTTTCTGTGTTGTGTTTTATTGATGGAGTCCGTGTAGCTCATCTTTTTAGTTTTCTGTGTTGTGTTTTATTGGTGAGGTCCGTGTTGCTCATCTTTTTAGTTTTCTGTGTTGTGATTTATTGGTGAGGTCCGTGTAGCTCATCTTTTTAGTTTTCTGTGTTGTGTGTTTTATTGGTGGGGTCCGTGTAGCTCATCTTTTTAGTTTTCTGTGTTGTGTTTTATTGATGGGGTCCGTGCAGCTCATCTTTTTAGTTTTCTGTGTTGTGTTTTATTGGAGGGGTCCGTGTAGCTCATCTTTTATTGGTGAGGTCCGTGTAGCTCATCTTTTATTGGTGAGGTCCGTGTAGGTCATCTTTTATTGTTGGGGTCCGTGTAGCTCATCTTTTTAGTTTTCTGTGTTGTGTTTTATTGATGGGGTCCGTGTAGCTCATTTTTTTAGTTTTCTGTGTTGTGTTTTATTGGAGGGGTCCGTGTAGCTCATCTTTTATTGGTGAGGTCCGTGTAGCTCATCTTTTATTGGTGAGGTCCGTGTAGCTCATCTTTTATTGGTGGGGTTCGTGTAGCTCATCTTTTTAGTTTTCTGTGTTGTGTTTTATTGATGGGGTCCGTGTAGCTCATCTTTTTAGTTTTCTGTGTTGTGTTTTATTGGTGGAGTCCGTGTAGCTCATCTTTTATTGGTGAGGTCCGTGTAGCTCATCTTTTTAGTTTTCTGTGTTGCGTTTTATTGGTGAGGTCGTGTTGCTCATCTTTTTAGTTTTCTGTGTTGTGTTTTATTGGTGAGGTCCGTGTAGCTCATCTTTTTAGTTTTCTGTGTTGTGTGTTTTATTGGTGGGGTCCGTGTAGCTCATCTTTTTAGTTTTCTGTGTTGTGTTTTATTGATGGGGTCCGTGCAGCTCATCTTTTTAGTTTTCTGTGTTGTGTTTTATTGGAGGGGTCCGTGTAGCTCATCTTTTATTGGTGAGGTCCGTGTAGCTCATCTTTTATTGGTGAGGTCCGTGTAGCTCATCTTTTATTGTTGGGGTCCGTGTAGCTCATCTTTTTAGTTTTCTGTGTTGTGTTTTATTGATGGGGTCCGTGTAGCTCATCTTTTTAGTTTTCTGTGTTGTGTTTTATTGATGAGGTCCGTGTTGCTCATCTTTTAAGTTTTCTGTGTTGTGTTTTATTGGTGGGGTCCGTGTAGCTCATCTTTTTAGTTTTCTGTGTTGTGTTTTATTGGTGGGGTCCGTGTAGCTCATCTTTTTAGTTTTCTGTGTTGTGTTTTATTGGTGGGGTCCGTGTAGCTCATCTTTTTAGTTTTCTGTGTTGTGTTTTATTGATGGGGTCCGTGTAGCTCATCTTTTTAGTTTTCTGTGTTGTGTTTTATTGGTGGGGTCCGTGTAGCTCATCTTTTTAGTTTTCTGTGTTGTGTTTTATTGATGAGGTCCGTGTTGCTCATCTTTTAAGTTTTCTGTGTTGTGTTTTATTGATGAGGTCCGTGTAGCTCATCGTTTTAGTTTTCTGTGTTGTGTTTTATTGATGGGGTCCGTGTAGCTCATATTTTTAGTTTTCTGCGTTGCGTTTTATTGGTGAGGTCCGTGTAGCTCATCTTTTTATTGGTGGGGTCCGTGTAGCTCATCTTTTTAGTTTTCTGTGTTGTGTTTTATTGGTGGGTTCCGGGTAGCTCATCTTTTTAGTTTTATGTGTTGTGTTTTATTGATGGGGTCCGTGTAGCTCATCTTTTTAGTTTTCTGTGTTGTGTGTTTTATTGGTGGGGTCCTTGTAGCTCATCTTTTTAGTGTTCTGTGTTGTGTTTTATTGGTGGGATCCGTGTAGCTCATCTTTTTAGTTTTCTGTGTTGTGTTTTATTGGAGGGGTCCGTATAGCTCATCTTTTTAGTTTTCTGTGTTGTGTTTTATTGATGAGGTCCGTGTTGCTCATCTTTTAAGTTTTCTGTGTTGTGTTTTATTGATGAGGTCCGTGTAGCTCATCGTTTTAGTTTTCTGTGTTGTGTTTTATTGGTGAGGTCCGTGTAGCTCATCTTTTTATTGGTGGGGTCCGTGTAGCTCATCTTTTTAGTTTTCTGTGTTGTGTTTTATTGGTGAGGTCCGTGTAGCTCATCTTTTTAGTTTTATGTGTTGTGTTTTAATGATGGGGTCCGTGTAGCTCATCTTTTTAGTTTTCTGTGTTATGTTTTATTGGTTGGTTCCGTGTAGCTCATCTTTTTAGTTTTCTGTGTTGTGTTTTATTGGTGGGGTCCGTGTAGCTCATCTTTTTAGTTTTCTGTGTAGTGTTTTATTGATGAGGTCCGTGCAGCTCATTTTTTTAGTTTTCTGTGTTGCGTTTTATTGGTGAGGTCCGTGCAGCTCATCTTTTTAGTTTTCTGTGTTGTGTGTTTTATTGGTGGTGTCCGTGTAGCTCATCTTTTTAGTTTTCTGTGTTGTGTTTTATTGGTGGGGTCCGTGTTGCTCATCTTTTTAGTTTTCTGTGTTGTGTTTTATTGATGAGGTCCGTGCAGCTCATCTTTTTAGTTTTCTGTGTTGCGTTTTATTGGTGAGTTCCGTGCAGCTCATCTTTTTAGTTTTCTGTGTTGTGTGTTTTATTGGTGGGGTCCGTGTAGCTCATCTTATTAGTTTTCTGTGTTGTGTTTTATTGATGGGGTCCGTGCAGCTCATTGTTTTTAGTTTTCTGTGTTGTGTTTTATTGGAGGGGTCCGTGTAGCTCATCTTTTATTGGTGAGGTCCGTGTAGCTCATCTTTTATTGGTGAGGTCCGTGTAGCTCATCTTTTATTGTTGGGGTCCGTGTAGCTCATCTTTTTAGTTTTCTGTGTTGTGTTTTATTGATGGGGTCCGTGTAGCTCATCTTTTTAGTTTTCTGTGTTGTGTTTTATTGGAGGGGTCCGTGTAGCTCATCTTTTATTGGTGAGGTCCGTGTAGCTCATCTTTTATTGGTGAGGTCCGTGTAGCTCATCTTTTATTGGTGGGGTCCGTGTAGCTCATCTTTTTAGTTTTCTGTGTTGTGTTTTATTGATGGGGTCCGTGTAGCTCATCTTTTTAGTTTTCTGTGTTGTGTTTTATTGGTGGAGTCCGTGTAGCTCATCTTTTATTGGTGAGGTCCGTGTAGCTCATCTTTTTAGTTTTCTGTGTTGTGTTTTATTGGTGAGGTCCGTGCAGCTCATCTTTTTAGTTTTCTGTGTTGTGTTTTATTGATGGAGTCCGTGTAGCTCATCTTTTTAGTTTTCTGTGTTGTGTTTTATTGGTGAGGTCCGTGTTGCTCATCTTTTTAGTTTTCTGTGTTGTGATTTATTGGTGAGGTCCGTGTAGCTCATCTTTTTAGTTTTCTGTGTTGTGTGTTTTATTGGTGGGGTCCGTGTAGCTCATCTTTTTAGTTTTCTGTGTTGTGTTTTATTGATGGGGTCCGTGCAGCTCATCTTTTTAGTTTTCTGTGTTGTGTTTTATTGGAGGGGTCCGTGTAGCTCATCTTTTATTGGTGAGGTCCGTGTAGCTCATCTTTTATTGGTGAGGTCCGTGTAGGTCATCTTTTATTGTTGGGGTCCGTGTAGCTCATCTTTTTAGTTTTCTGTGTTGTGTTTTATTGATGGGGTCCGTGTAGCTCATCTTTTTAGTTTTCTGTGTTGTGTTTTATTGGAGGGGTCCGTGTAGTTCATCTTTTATTGGTGAGGTCCGTGTAGCTCATCTTTTATTGGTGAGGTCCGTGTAGCTCATCTTTTATTGGTGGGGTCCGTGTAGCTCATCTTTTTAGTTTTCTGTGTTGTGTTTTATTGATGGGGTCCGTGTAGCTCATCTTTTTAGTTTTCTGTGTTGTGTTTTATTGGTGGAGTCCGTGTAGCTCATCTTTTATTGGTGAGGTCCGTGTAGCTCATCTTTTTAGTTTTCTGTGTTGCGTTTTATTGGTGAGGTCCGTGCAGCTCATCTTTTTAGTTTTCTGTGTTGTGTTTTATTGATGGAGTCCGTGTAGCTCATCTTTTTAGTTTTCTGTGTTGTGTTTTATTGGTGAGGTCCGTGTTGCTCATCTTTTTAGTTTTCTGTGTTGTGATTTATTGGTGAGGTCCGTGTAGCTCATCTTTTTAGTTTTCTGTGTTGTGTGTTTTATTGGTGGGGTCCGTGTAGCTCATCTTTTTAGTTTTCTGTGTTGTGTTTTATTGATGGGGTCCGTGCAGCTCATCTTTTTAGTTTTCTGTGTTGTGTTTTATTGGAGGGGTCCGTGTAGCTCATCTTTTATTGGTGAGGTCCGTGTAGCTCATCTTTTATTGGTGAGGTCCGTGTAGGTCATCTTTTATTGTTGGGGTCCGTGTAGCTCATCTTTTTAGTTTTCTGTGTTGTGTTTTATTGATGGGGTCCGTGTAGCTCATTTTTTTAGTTTTCTGTGTTGTGTTTTATTGGAGGGGTCCGTGTAGCTCATCTTTTATTGGTGAGGTCCGTGTAGCTCATCTTTTATTGGTGAGGTCCGTGTAGCTCATCTTTTATTGGTGGGGTTCGTGTAGCTCATCTTTTTAGTTTTCTGTGTTGTGTTTTATTGATGGGGTCCGTGTAGCTCATCTTTTTAGTTTTCTGTGTTGTGTTTTATTGGTGGAGTCCGTGTAGCTCATCTTTTATTGGTGAGGTCCGTGTAGCTCATCTTTTTAGTTTTCTGTGTTGCGTTTTATTGGTGAGGTCCGTGCAGCTCATCTTTTTAGTTTTCTGTGTTGTGTGTTTTATTGTTGGAGTCCGTGTAGCTCATCTTTTTAGTTTTCGGTGTTGTGTTTTATTGGTGGGGTCCGTGTAGCTCATCTTTTTAGTTTTCTGTGTTGTGTTTTATTGGTGGGGTCCGTGTAGGTCATCTTTTTAGTTTTCTGTGTTGTGTGTTTTATTGGTGGGGTCGTGTAGCTCATCTTTTTAGTTTTCTGTGTTGTGTGTTTTATTGATGGGGTCCGTGTAGCTCATCTTTTTAGTTTTCTGTGTTGTGTTTTATTGATGGGGTCCGTGTAGCTCATCTTTTTAGTTTTCTGTGTTGTGTTTTATTGATGGGGTCTGTGTAGCTCATCTTTTTAGTTTTCTGTGTTGTGTTTTATTGGTGGGGTCCGTATAGCTCATCTTTTTAGTTTTCTGTGTTGTGTTTTATTGGTGGGGTCCGTGTAGCTCATCTTTTTAGTTTTCAGTGTTGTGTTTTATTGGTGAGGTCCGTGTAGCTCATCTTTTTAGTTTTCTGTGTTGTGTTTTATTGGTGGAGTCAGTGTAGCTCATCTTTTTAGTTTTCTGTGTTGTGTTTTATTGATGAGTTCCGTGCAGCTCATCTTTTTAGTTTTCTGTGTTGTGTTTTATTGGTGGGGTCCGTGTAGCTCATCTTTTTAGTTTTCTGTGTTGTGTTTTATTGGTGGGGTCCGTGTAGCTCATCTTTTTAGTTTTCTGTGTTGTGTTTTATTGGTGGGGTCCGTGTAGCTCATCTTTTTAGTTTTCTGTGTTGTGTTTTATTGGAGGGGTCCGTATAGCTCATCTTTTTAGTTTTCTGTGTTGTGTTTTATTGATGAGGTCCGTGTTGCTCATCTTTTAAGTTTTCTCTGTTGTGTTTTATTTATGAGGTCCGTGTAGCTCATCGTTTTAGTTTTCTGTGTTGTGTTTTATTGATGGGGTCCGTGTAGCTCATATTTTTAGTTTTCTGCGTTGCGTTTTATTGGTGGGGTCCGTGTAGCTCATCTTTTTAGTTTTCTGTGTTGTGTTTTATTGGTGGGGTCCGGGTAGCTCATCTTTTTAGTTTTATGTGTTGTGTTTTATTGATGGGGTCCGTGTAGCTCATCTTTTTAGTTTTCTGTGTTGTGTTTTATTGGTGGGATCCGTGTAGCTCATCTTTTTAGTTTTCTGTGTTGTGTTTTATTTGAGGGGTCCGTGTAGCTCATCTTTTTAGTTTTCTGTGTTGTGTTTTATTGGTGGGGTCCGTGTAGCTCATCTTTTTAGTTTTCTGTGTTGTGTTTTATTGGTGGGGTCCGTGTAGCTCATCTTTTTAGTTTTCTGTGTAGTGTTTTATTGATGAGGTCCGTGCAGCTCATCTTTTTAGTTTTCTGTGTTGCGTTTTATTGGTGAGGTCCGTGCAGCTCATCTTTTTAGTTTTCTGTGTTGTGTGTTTTATTGGTGGTGTCCGTGTAGCTCATCTTTTTAGTTTTCTGTGTTGTGTTTTATTGGTGGGGTCCGTGTTGCTCATCTTTTTAGTTTTCTGTGTTGTGTTTTATTGATGAGGTCCGTGCAGCTCATCTTTTTAGTTTTCTGTGTTGCGTTTTATTGGTGAGTTCCGTGCAGCTCATCTTTTTAGTTTTCTGTGTTGTGTGTTTTATTGGTGGGGTCCGTGTAGCTCATCTTATTAGTTTTCTGTTTTGTGTTTTATTGATGGGGTCCGTGCAGCTCATCTTTTTAGTTTTCTGTGTTGTGTTTTATTGGAGGGGTCCGTGTAGCTCATCTTTTATTGGTGAGGTCCGTGTAGCTCATCTTTTATTGGTGAGGTCCGTGTAGCTCATCTTTTATTGTTGGGGTCCGTGTAGCTCATCTTTTTAGTTTTCTGTGTTGTGTTTTATTGATGGGGTCCGTGTAGCTCATCTTTTTAGTTTTCTGTGTTGTGTTTTATTGGAGGGGTCCGTGTAGCTCATCTTTTATTGGTGAGGTCCGTGTAGCTCATCTTTTATTGGTGAGGTCCGTGTAGCTCATCTTTTATTGGTGGGGTCCGTGTAGCTCATCTTTTTAGTTTTCTGTGTTGTGTTTTATTGGTGGGGTCCGTGTAGCTCATCTTTTTAGTTTTCTGTGTAGTGTTTTATTGATGAGGTCCGTGCAGCTCATTTTTTTAGTTTTCTGTGTTGCGTTTTATTGGTGAGGTCCGTGCAGCTCATCTTTTTAGTTTTCTGTGTTGTGTGTTTTATTGGTGGTGTCCGTGTAGCTCATCTTTTTAGTTTTCTGTGTTGTGTTTTATTGGTGGGGTCCGTGTTGCTCATCTTTTTAGTTTTCTGTGTTGTGTTTTATTGATGAGGTCCGTGCAGCTCATCTTTTTAGTTTTCTGTGTTGCGTTTTATTGGTGAGTTCCGTGCAGCTCATCTTTTTAGTTTTCTGTGTTGTGTGTTTTATTGGTGGGGTCCGTGTAGCTCATCTTATTAGTTTTCTGTGTTGTGTTTTATTGATGGGGTCCGTGCAGCTCATTGTTTTTAGTTTTCTGTGTTGTGTTTTATTGGAGGGGTCCGTGTAGCTCATCTTTTATTGGTGAGGTCCGTGTAGCTCATCTTTTATTGGTGAGGTCCGTGTAGCTCATCTTTTATTGTTGGGGTCCGTGTAGCTCATCTTTTTAGTTTTCTGTGTTGTGTTTTATTGATGGGGTCCGTGTAGCTCATCTTTTTAGTTTTCTGTGTTGTGTTTTATTGGAGGGGTCCGTGTAGCTCATCTTTTATTGGTGAGGTCCGTGTAGCTCATCTTTTATTGGTGAGGTCCGTGTAGCTCATCTTTTATTGGTGGGGTCCGTGTAGCTCATCTTTTTAGTTTTCTGTGTTGTGTTTTATTGATGGGGTCCGTGTAGCTCATCTTTTTAGTTTTCTGTGTTGTGTTTTATTGGTGGAGTCCGTGTAGCTCATCTTTTATTGGTGAGGTCCGTGTAGCTCATCTTTTTAGTTTTCTGTGTTGTGTTTTATTGGTGAGGTCCGTGCAGCTCATCTTTTTAGTTTTCTGTGTTGTGTTTTATTGATGGAGTCCGTGTAGCTCATCTTTTTAGTTTTCTGTGTTGTGTTTTATTGGTGAGGTCCGTGTTGCTCATCTTTTTAGTTTTCTGTGTTGTGATTTATTGGTGAGGTCCGTGTAGCTCATCTTTTTAGTTTTCTGTGTTGTGTGTTTTATTGGTGGGGTCCGTGTAGCTCATCTTTTTAGTTTTCTGTGTTGTGTTTTATTGATGGGGTCCGTGCAGCTCATCTTTTTAGTTTTCTGTGTTGTGTTTTATTGGAGGGGTCCGTGTAGCTCATCTTTTATTGGTGAGGTCCGTGTAGCTCATCTTTTATTGGTGAGGTCCGTGTAGGTCATCTTTTATTGTTGGGGTCCGTGTAGCTCATCTTTTTAGTTTTCTGTGTTGTGTTTTATTGATGGGGTCCGTGTAGCTCATCTTTTTAGTTTTCTGTGTTGTGTTTTATTGGAGGGGTCCGTGTAGCTCATCTTTTATTGGTGAGGTCCGTGTAGCTCATCTTTTATTGGTGAGGTCCGTGTAGCTCATCTTTTATTGGTGGGGTCCGTGTAGCTCATCTTTTTAGTTTTCTGTGTTGTGTTTTATTGATGGGGTCCGTGTAGCTCATCTTTTTAGTTTTCTGTGTTGTGTTTTATTGGTGGAGTCCGTGTAGCTCATCTTTTATTGGTGAGGTCCGTGTAGCTCATCTTTTTAGTTTTCTGTGTTGCGTTTTATTGGTGAGGTCCGTGCAGCTCATCTTTTTAGTTTTCTGTGTTGTGTTTTATTGATGGAGTCCGTGTAGCTCATCTTTTTAGTTTTCTGTGTTGTGTTTTATTGGTGAGGTCCGTGTTGCTCATCTTTTTAGTTTTCTGTGTTGTGATTTATTGGTGAGGTCCGTGTAGCTCATCTTTTTAGTTTTCTGTGTTGTGTGTTTTATTGGTGGGGTCCGTGTAGCTCATCTTTTTAGTTTTCTGTGTTGTGTTTTATTGATGGGGTCCGTGCAGCTCATCTTTTTAGTTTTCTGTGTTGTGTTTTATTGGAGGGGTCCGTGTAGCTCATCTTTTATTGGTGAGGTCCGTGTAGCTCATCTTTTATTGGTGAGGTCCGTGTAGGTCATCTTTTATTGTTGGGGTCCGTGTAGCTCATCTTTTTAGTTTTCTGTGTTGTGTTTTATTGATGGGGTCCGTGTAGCTCATTTTTTTAGTTTTCTGTGTTGTGTTTTATTGGAGGGGTCCGTGTAGCTCATCTTTTATTGGTGAGGTCCGTGTAGCTCATCTTTTATTGGTGAGGTCCGTGTAGCTCATCTTTTATTGGTGGGGTTCGTGTAGCTCATCTTTTTAGTTTTCTGTGTTGTGTTTTATTGATGGGGTCCGTGTAGCTCATCTTTTTAGTTTTCTGTGTTGTGTTTTATTGGTGGAGTCCGTGTAGCTCATCTTTTATTGGTGAGGTCCGTGTAGCTCATCTTTTTAGTTTTCTGTGTTGCGTTTTATTGGTGAGGTCCGTGCAGCTCATCTTTTTAGTTTTCTGTGTTGTGTGTTTTATTGTTGGAGTCCGTGTAGCTCATCTTTTTAGTTTTCGGTGTTGTGTTTTATTGGTGGGGTCCGTGTAGCTCATCTTTTTAGTTTTCTGTGTTGTGTTTTATTGGTGGGGTCCGTGTAGGTCATCTTTTTAGTTTTCTGTGTTGTGTGTTTTATTGGTGGGGTCGTGTAGCTCATCTTTTTAGTTTTCTGTGTTGTGTGTTTTATTGATGGGGTCCGTGTAGCTCATCTTTTTAGTTTTCTGTGTTGTGTTTTATTGATGGGGTCCGTGTAGCTCATCTTTTTAGTTTTCTGTGTTGTGTTTTATTGATGGGGTCTGTGTAGCTCATCTTTTTAGTTTTCTGTGTTGTGTTTTATTGGTGGGGTCCGTATAGCTCATCTTTTTAGTTTTCTGTGTTGTGTTTTATTGGTGGGGTCCGTGTAGCTCATCTTTTTAGTTTTCAGTGTTGTGTTTTATTGGTGAGGTCCGTGTAGCTCATCTTTTTAGTTTTCTGTGTTGTGTTTTATTGGTGGAGTCAGTGTAGCTCATCTTTTTAGTTTTCTGTGTTGTGTTTTATTGATGAGTTCCGTGCAGCTCATCTTTTTAGTTTTCTGTGTTGTGTTTTATTGGTGGGGTCCGTGTAGCTCATCTTTTTAGTTTTCTGTGTTGTGTTTTATTGGTGGGGTCCGTGTAGCTCATCTTTTTAGTTTTCTGTGTTGTGTTTTATTGGAGGGGTCCGTATAGCTCATCTTTTTAGTTTTCTGTGTTGTGTTTTATTGATGAGGTCCGTGTTGCTCATCTTTTAAGTTTTCTCTGTTGTGTTTTATTTATGAGGTCCGTGTAGCTCATCGTTTTAGTTTTCTGTGTTGTGTTTTATTGATGGGGTCCGTGTAGCTCATCTTTTTAGTTTTCTGTGTTGTGTTTTATTGGTGGAGTCCGTGTAGCTCATCTTTTATTGGTGAGGTCCGTGTAGCTCATCTTTTTAGTTTTCTGTGTTGCGTTTTATTGGTGAGGTCCGTGCAGCTCATCTTTTTAGTTTTCTGTGTTGTGTTTTATTGAAGGAGTCCGTGTAGCTCATCTTTTTAGTTTTCTGTGTTGTGTTTTATTGGTGAGGTCCGTGTTGCTCATCTTTTTAGTTTTCTGTGTTGTGATTTATTGGTGAGGTCCGTGTAGCTCATCTTTTTAGTTTTCTGTGTTGTGTGTTTTATTGGTGGGGTCCGTGTAGCTCATCTTTTTAGTTTTCTGTGTTGTGTTTTATTGATGGGGTCCGTGCAGCTCATCTTTTTAGTTTTCTGTGTTGTGTTTTATTGGAGGGGTCCGTGTAGCTCATCTTTTATTGGTGAGGTCCGTGTAGCTCATCTTTTATTGGTGAGGTCCGTGTAGGTCATCTTTTATTGTTGGGGTCCGTGTAGCTCATCTTTTTAGTTTTCTGTGTTGTGTTTTATTGATGGGGTCCGTGTAGCTCATTTTTTTAGTTTTCTGTGTTGTGTTTTATTGGAGGGGTCCGTGTAGCTCATCTTTTATTGGTGAGGTCCGTGTAGCTCATCTTTTATTGGTGAGGTCCGTGTAGCTCATCTTTTATTGGTGGGGTTCGTGTAGCTCATCTTTTTAGTTTTCTGTGTTGTGTTTTATTGATGGGGTCCGTGTAGCTCATCTTTTTAGTTTTCTGTGTTGTGTTTTATTGGTGGAGTCCGTGTAGCTCATCTTTTATTGGTGAGGTCCGTGTAGCTCATCTTTTTAGTTTTCTGTGTTGCGTTTTATTGGTGAGGTCCGTGCAGCTCATCTTTTTAGTTTTCTGTGTTGTGTGTTTTATTGTTGGAGTCCGTGTAGCTCATCTTTTTAGTTTTCGGTGTTGTGTTTTATTGGTGGGGTCCGTGTAGCTCATCTTTTTAGTTTTCTGTGTTGTGTTTTATTGGTGGGGTCCGTGTAGGTCATCTTTTTAGTTTTCTGTGTTGTGTGTTTTATTGGTGGGGTCGTGTAGCTCATCTTTTTAGTTTTCTGTGTTGTGTGTTTTATTGATGGGGTCCGTGTAGCTCATCTTTTTAGTTTTCTGTGTTGTGTTTTATTGATGGGGTCCGTGTAGCTCATCTTTTTAGTTTTCTGTGTTGTGTTTTATTGATGGGGTCTGTGTAGCTCATCTTTTTAGTTTTCTGTGTTGTGTTTTATTGGTGGGGTCCGTATAGCTCATCTTTTTAGTTTTCTGTGTTGTGTTTTATTGGTGGGGTCCGTGTAGCTCATCTTTTTAGTTTTCAGTGTTGTGTTTTATTGGTGAGGTCCGTGTAGCTCATCTTTTTAGTTTTCTGTGTTGTGTTTTATTGGTGGAGTCAGTGTAGCTCATCTTTTTAGTTTTCTGTGTTGTGTTTTATTGATGAGTTCCGTGCAGCTCATCTTTTTAGTTTTCTGTGTTGTGTTTTATTGGTGGGGTCCGTGTAGCTCATCTTTTTAGTTTTCTGTGTTGTGTTTTATTGGTGGGGTCCGTGTAGCTCATCTTTTTAGTTTTCTGTGTTGTGTTTTATTGGAGGGGTCCGTATAGCTCATCTTTTTAGTTTTCTGTGTTGTGTTTTATTGATGAGGTCCGTGTTGCTCATCTTTTAAGTTTTCTCTGTTGTGTTTTATTTATGAGGTCCGTGTAGCTCATCGTTTTAGTTTTCTGTGTTGTGTTTTATTGATGGGGTCCGTGTAGCTCATATTTTTAGTTTTCTGCGTTGCGTTTTATTGGTGGGGTCCGTGTAGCTCATCTTTTTAGTTTTCTGTGTTGTGTTTTATTGGTGGGGTCCGGGTAGCTCATCTTTTTAGTTTTATGTGTTGTGTTTTATTGATGGGGTCCGTGTAGCTCATCTTTTTAGTTTTCTGTGTTGTGTTTTATTGGTGGGATCCGTGTAGCTCATCCTTTTAGTTTTCTGTGTTGTGTTTTATTTGAGGGGTCCGTGTAGCTCATCTTTTTAGTTTTCTGTGTTGTGTTTTATTGGTGGGGTCCGTGTAGCTCATCTTTTTAGTTTTCTGTGTTGTGTTTTATTGGTGGGGTCCGTGTAGCTCATCTTTTTAGTTTTCTGTGTAGTGTTTTATTGATGAGGTCCGTGCAGCTCATCTTTTTAGTTTTCTGTGTTGCGTTTTATTGGTGAGGTCCGTGCAGCTCATCTTTTTAGTTTTCTGTGTTGTGTGTTTTATTGGTGGTGTCCGTGTAGCTCATCTTTTTAGTTTTCTGTGTTGTGTTTTATTGGTGGGGTCCGTGTTGCTCATCTTTTTAGTTTTCTGTGTTGTGTTTTATTGATGAGGTCCGTGCAGCTCATCTTTTTAGTTTTCTGTGTTGCGTTTTATTGGTGAGTTCCGTGCAGCTCATCTTTTTAGTTTTCTGTGTTGTGTGTTTTATTGGTGGGGTCCGTGTAGCTCATCTTATTAGTTTTCTGTTTTGTGTTTTATTGATGGGGTCCGTGCAGCTCATCTTTTTAGTTTTCTGTGTTGTGTTTTATTGGAGGGGTCCGTGTAGCTCATCTTTTATTGGTGAGGTCCGTGTAGCTCATCTTTTATTGGTGAGGTCCGTGTAGCTCATCTTTTATTGTTGGGGTCCGTGTAGCTCATCTTTTTAGTTTTCTGTGTTGTGTTTTATTGATGGGGTCCGTGTAGCTCATCTTTTTAGTTTTCTGTGTTGTGTTTTATTGGAGGGGTCCGTGTAGCTCATCTTTTATTGGTGAGGTCCGTGTAGCTCATCTTTTATTGGTGAGGTCCGTGTAGCTCATCTTTTATTGGTGGGGTCCGTGTAGCTCATCTTTTTAGTTTTCTGTGTTGTGTTTTATTGGAGGGGTCCGTATAGCTCATCTTTTTAGTTTTCTGTGTTGTGTTTTATTGATGAGGTCCGTGTTGCTCATCTTTTAAGTTTTCTCTGTTGTGTTTTATTTATGAGGTCCGTGTAGCTCATCGTTTTAGTTTTCTGTGTTGTGTTTTATTGATGGGGTCCGTGTAGCTCATATTTTTAGTTTTCTGCGTTGCGTTTTATTGGTGGGGTCCGTGTAGCTCATCTTTTTAGTTTTCTGTGTTGTGTTTTATTGGTGGGGTCCGGGTAGCTCATCTTTTTAGTTTTATGTGTTGTGTTTTATTGATGGGGTCCGTGTAGCTCATCTTTTTAGTTTTCTGTGTTGTGTTTTATTGGTGGGATCCGTGTAGCTCATCTTTTTAGTTTTCTGTGTTGTGTTTTATTTGAGGGGTCCGTGTAGCTCATCTTTTTAGTTTTCTGTGTTGTGTTTTATTGGTGGGGTCCGTGTAGCTCATCTTTTTAGTTTTCTGTGTTGTATTTTATTGGTGGGGTCCGTGTAGCTCATCTTTTTAGTTTTCTGTGTAGTGTTTTATTGATGAGGTCCGTGCAGCTCATCTTTTTAGTTTTCTGTGTTGCGTTTTATTGGTGAGGTCCGTGCAGCTCATCTTTTTAGTTTTCTGTGTTGTGTGTTTTATTGGTGGTGTCCGTGTAGCTCATCTTTTTAGTTTTCTGTGTTGTGTTTTATTGGTGGGGTCCGTGTTGCTCATCTTTTTAGTTTTCTGTGTTGTGTTTTATTGATGAGGTCCGTGCAGCTCATCTTTTTAGTTTTCTGTGTTGCGTTTTATTGGTGAGTTCCGTGCAGCTCATCTTTTTAGTTTTCTGTGTTGTGTGTTTTATTGGTGGGGTCCGTGTAGCTCATCTTATTAGTTTTCTGTTTTGTGTTTTATTGATGGGGTCCGTGCAGCTCATCTTTTTAGTTTTCTGTGTTGTGTTTTATTGGAGGGGTCCGTGTAGCTCATCTTTTATTGGTGAGGTCCGTGTAGCTCATCTTTTATTGGTGAGGTCCGTGTAGCTCATCTTTTATTGTTGGGGTCCGTGTAGCTCATCTTTTTAGTTTTCTGTGTTGTGTTTTATTGATGGGGTCCGTGTAGCTCATCTTTTTAGTTTTCTGTGTTGTGTTTTATTGGAGGGGTCCGTGTAGCTCATCTTTTATTGGTGAGGTCCGTGTAGCTCATCTTTTATTGGTGAGGTCCGTGTAGCTCATCTTTTATTGGTGGGGTCCGTGTAGCTCATCTTTTTAGTTTTCTGTGTTGTGTTTTATTGATGGGGTCCGTGTAGCTCATCTTTTTAGTTTTCTGTGTTGTGTTTTATTGGTGGAGTCCGTGTAGCTCATCTTTTATTGGTGAGGTCCGTGTAGCTCATCTTTTTAGTTTTCTGTGTTGCGTTTTATTGGTGAGGTCCGTGCAGCTCATCTTTTTAGTTTTCTGTGTTGTGTTTTATTGATGGAGTCCGTGTAGCTCATCTTTTTAGTTTTCTGTGTTGTGTTTTATTGGTGAGGTCCGTGTTGCTCATCTTTTTAGTTTTCTGTGTTGTGATTTATTGGTGAGGTCCGTGTAGCTCATCTTTTTAGTTTTCTGTGTTGTGTGTTTTATTGGTGGGGTCCGTGTAGCTCATCTTTTTAGTTTTCTGTGTTGTGTTTTATTGATGGGGTCCGTGCAGCTCATCTTTTTAGTTTTCTGTGTGGTGTTTTATTGGAGGGGTCCGTGTAGCTCATCTTTTATTGGTGAGGTCCGTGTAGCTCATCTTTTATTGGTGAGGTCCGTGTAGCTCATCTTTTATTGTTGGGGTCCGTGTAGCTCATCTTTTTAGTTTTCTGTGTTGTGTTTTATTGATGGGGTCCGTGTAGCTCATCTTTTTAGTTTTCTGTGTTGTGTTTTATTGGAGGGGTCCGTGTAGCTCATCTTTTATTGGTGAGGTCCGTGTAGCTCATCTTTTATTGGTGAGGTCCGTGTAGCTCATCTTTTATTGGTGGGGTTCGTGTAGCTCATCTTTTTAGTTTTCTGTGTTGTGTTTTATTGATGGGGTCCGTGTAGCTCATCTTTTTAGTTTTCTGTGTTGTGTTTTATTGGTGGAGTCCGTGTAGCTCATCTTTTATTGGTGAGGTCCGTGTAGCTCATCTTTTTAGTTTTCTGTGTTGCGTTTTATTGGTGAGGTCCGTGCAGCTCATCTTTTTAGTTTTCTGTGTTGTGTGTTTTATTGTTGGAGTCCGTGTAGCTCATCTTTTTAGTTTTCGGTGTTGTGTTTTATTGGTGGGGTCCGTGTAGCTCATCTTTTTAGTTTTCTGTGTTGTGTTTTATTGGTGGGGTCCGTGTAGGTCATCTTTTTAGTTTTCTGTGTTGTGTGTTTTATTGGTGGGGTCGTGTAGCTCATCTTTTTAGTTTTCTGTGTTGTGTGTTTTATTGATGGGGTCCGTGTAGCTCATCTTTTTAGTTTTCTGTGTTGTGTTTTATTGATGGGGTCTGTGTAGCTCATCTTTTTAGTTTTCTGTGTTGTGTTTTATTGATGGGGTCCGTGTAGCTCATCTTTTTAGTTTTCTGTGTTGTGTTTTATTGGTGGGGTCCGTATAGCTCATCTTTTTAGTTTTCTGTGTTGTGTTTTATTGGTGGGGTCCGTGTAGCTCATCTTTTTAGTTTTCAGTGTTGTGTTTTATTGGTGAGGTCCGTGTAGCTCATCTTTTTAGTTTTCTGTGTTGTGTTTTATTGGTTGGGTCCGTGTAGCTCATCTTTTTAGTTTTCTGTGTAGTGTTTTATTGATGAGGTCCGTGTAGCTCATCTTTTTAGTTTTCTGTGTTGTGTTTTATTGGTGGGATCCGTGTAGCTCATCTTTTTAGTTTTCTGTGTTGTGTTTTATTGATGAGTTCCGTGCAGCTCATCTTTTTAGTTTTCTGTGTTGTGTTTTATTGGTGGGGTCCGTGTAGCTCATCTTTTTAGTTTTCTGTGTTGTGTTTTATTGGTGGGGTCCGTGTAGCTCATCTTTTTAGTTTTCTGTGTTGTGTTTTATTGATGAGGTCCGTGTAGCTCATCTTTTTAGTTTTCTGTGTTGTGTTTTATTGATGAGGTCCGTGTAGCTCATCTTTTTAGTTTTCTGTGTTGCGTTTTATTGGTGAGGTCCGTGTAGCTCATCTTTTTAGCTTCCTGTGTTGTGTTTTATTGGTGGGGTCCGTGTAGCTCATCTTTTTAGTTTTCTGTGTTGTGTTTTATTGGTGGGGTCCGTGTAGCTCATCTTTTTAGTTTTCTGTGTTGTGTTTTATTTGAGGGGTCCGTGTAGCTCATCTTTTTAGTTTTCTGTGTTGTGTTTTATTGGTGGGTACCGTGTAGCTCATCTTTTTAGTTTTCTGTGTTGTGTTTTATTGGTGGGGTCCGTGTAGCTCATCTTTTTAGTTTTCTGTGTAGTGTTTTATTGATGAGGTCCGTGCAGCTCATCTTTTTAGTTTTCTGTGTTGCGTTTTATTGGTGAGGTCCGTGCAGCTCATCTTTTCAGTTTTCTGTGTTGTGTGTTTTATTGGTGGTGTCCGTGTAGCTCATCTTTTTAGTTTTCTGTGTTGTGTTTTATTGATGGGGTCCGTGTAGCTCATCTTTTTAGTTTTCTGTGTTGTGTTTTATTGGTGGAGTCCGTGTAGCTCATCTTTTATTGGTGAGGTCCGTGTAGCTCATCTTTTTAGTTTTCTGTGTTGCGTTTTATTGGTGAGGTCCGTGCAGCTCATCTTTTTAGTTTTCTGTGTTGTGTTTTATTGATGGAGTCCGTGTAGCTCATCTTTTTAGTTTTCTGTGTTGTGTTTTATTGGTGAGGTCCGTGTTGCTCATCTTTTTAGTTTTCTGTGTTGTGATTTATTGGTGAGGTCCGTGTAGCTCATCTTTTTAGTTTTCTGTGTTGTGTGTTTTATTGGTGGGGTCCGTGTAGCTCATCTTTTTAGTTTTCTGTGTTGTGTTTTATTGATGGGGTCCGTGCAGCTCATCTTTTTAGTTTTCTGTGTGGTGTTTTATTGGAGGGGTCCGTGTAGCTCATCTTTTATTGGTGAGGTCCGTGTAGCTCATCTTTTATTGGTGAGGTCCGTGTAGCTCATCTTTTATTGTTGGGGTCCGTGTAGCTCATCTTTTTAGTTTTCTGTGTTGTGTTTTATTGATGGGGTCCGTGTAGCTCATCTTTTTAGTTTTCTGTGTTGTGTTTTATTGGAGGGGTCCGTGTAGCTCATCTTTTATTGGTGAGGTCCGTGTAGCTCATCTTTTATTGGTGAGGTCCGTGTAGCTCATCTTTTATTGGTGGGGTTCGTGTAGCTCATCTTTTTAGTTTTCTGTGTTGTGTTTTATTGATGGGGTCCGTGTAGCTCATCTTTTTAGTTTTCTGTGTTGTGTTTTATTGGTGGAGTCCGTGTAGCTCATCTTTTATTGGTGAGGTCCGTGTAGCTCATCTTTTTAGTTTTCTGTGTTGCGTTTTATTGGTGAGGTCCGTGCAGCTCATCTTTTTAGTTTTCTGTGTTGTGTGTTTTATTGTTGGAGTCCGTGTAGCTCATCTTTTTAGTTTTCGGTGTTGTGTTTTATTGGTGGGGTCCGTGTAGCTCATCTTTTTAGTTTTCTGTGTTGTGTTTTATTGGTGGGGTCCGTGTAGGTCATCTTTTTAGTTTTCTGTGTTGTGTGTTTTATTGGTGGGGTCGTGTAGCTCATCTTTTTAGTTTTCTGTGTTGTGTGTTTTATTGATGGGGTCCGTGTAGCTCATCTTTTTAGTTTTCTGTGTTGTGTTTTATTGATGGGGTCTGTGTAGCTCATCTTTTTAGTTTTCTGTGTTGTGTTTTATTGATGGGGTCCGTGTAGCTCATCTTTTTAGTTTTCTGTGTTGTGTTTTATTGGTGGGGTCCGTATAGCTCATCTTTTTAGTTTTCTGTGTTGTGTTTTATTGGTGGGGTCCGTGTAGCTCATCTTTTTAGTTTTCAGTGTTGTGTTTTATTGGTGAGGTCCGTGTAGCTCATCTTTTTAGTTTTCTGTGTTGTGTTTTATTGGTTGGGTCCGTGTAGCTCATCTTTTTAGTTTTCTGTGTAGTGTTTTATTGATGAGGTCCGTGTAGCTCATCTTTTTAGTTTTCTGTGTTGTGTTTTATTGGTGGGATCCGTGTAGCTCATCTTTTTAGTTTTCTGTGTTGTGTTTTATTGATGAGTTCCGTGCAGCTCATCTTTTTAGTTTTCTGTGTTGTGTTTTATTGGTGGGGTCCGTGTAGCTCATCTTTTTAGTTTTCTGTGTTGTGTTTTATTGGTGGGGTCCGTGTAGCTCATCTTTTTAGTTTTCTGTGTTGTGTTTTATTGATGAGGTCCGTGTAGCTCATCTTTTTAGTTTTCTGTGTTGTGTTTTATTGATGAGGTCCGTGTAGCTCATCTTTTTAGTTTTCTGTGTTGCGTTTTATTGGTGAGGTCCGTGTAGCTCATCTTTTTAGCTTCCTGTGTTGTGTTTTATTGGTGGGGTCCGTGTAGCTCATCTTTTTAGTTTTCTGTGTTGTGTTTTATTGGTGGGGTCCGTGTAGCTCATCTTTTTAGTTTTCTGTGTTGTGTTTTATTTGAGGGGTCCGTGTAGCTCATCTTTTTAGTTTTCTGTGTTGTGTTTTATTGGTGGGTACCGTGTAGCTCATCTTTTTAGTTTTCTGTGTTGTGTTTTATTGGTGGGGTCCGTGTAGCTCATCTTTTTAGTTTTCTGTGTAGTGTTTTATTGATGAGGTCCGTGCAGCTCATCTTTTTAGTTTTCTGTGTTGCGTTTTATTGGTGAGGTCCGTGCAGCTCATCTTTTCAGTTTTCTGTGTTGTGTGTTTTATTGGTGGTGTCCGTGTAGCTCATCTTTTTAGTTTTCTGTGTTGTGTTTTATTGGTGGGGTCCGTGTTGCTCATCTTTTTAGTTTTCTGTGTTGTGTTTTATTGATGAGGTCCGTGCAGCTCATCTTTTTAGTTTTCTGTGTTGCGTTTTATTGGTGAGTTCCGTGTAGCTCATCTTTTTAGTTTTCGGTGTTGTGTTTTATTGGTGAGGTCCGTGTTGCTCATCTTTTTAGTTTTCTGTGTTGTGTTTTATTGGTGAGGTCCGTGTAGCTCATCTTTTTAGTTTTCTGTGTTGTGTTTTATTGGTGAGGTCCGTGTAGCTCATCTTTTTAGTTTTCTGTGTTGTGTGTTTTATTGATGGGGTCCGTGTAGCTCATCTTTTTAGTTTTCTGTGTTGTGTTTTATTGGAGGGGACCGTGTAGCTCATCTTTTAAGTTTTCTGTGTTGTGTTTTATTGATGAGGTCCGTGTTGCTCATCTTTTAAGTTTTCTGTGTTGTGTTTTATTGGTGGAGTCCGTGTAGCTCATCTTTTTAGTTTTCTGTGTTGTGTTTTATTGGTGGGGTCCGTGTAGCTCATCTTTTTAGTTTTCTGTGTTGTGTTTTATTGGTGAGGTCCTTATAGCTCATCTTTTTAGTTTTCTGTGTTGTGTTTTATTGGTGGGGTCCGTGTAGCTCATCTTTTTAGTTTTCTGTGTTGTGTTTTATTGATGGGGTCCGTGTAGCTCATCTTTTTAGTTTTCTGTGTTGTGTTTTATTGATGGGGTCCGTGTAGCTCATCTTTTTAGTTTTCTGTGTTGCGTTTTATTGGTGAGGTCCGTGTAGCTCATCTTTTTATTGGTGGGGTCCGTGTAGCTCATCTTTTTAGTTTTCTGTGTTGTGTTTTATTGGTGGGGTCCGTGTAGCTCATCTTTTTAGTTTTCTGTGTTGTGTTTTATTGGTGGGGTCCGTGTAGCTCATCTTTTTAGTTTTCTGTGTTGTGTTTTATTGGTGGGGTCCGTGTAGCTCATCTTTTTAGTTTTCTGTGTTGTGTTTTATTGATGAGGTCCGTGTAGCTCATCTTTTTAGTTTTCTGTGTTGTGTTTTATTGATGAGGTCCGTGTAGCTCATCTTTTTAGTTTTCTGTGTTGCGTTTTATTGGTGAGGTCCGTGTAGCTCATCTTTTTAGTTTCCTGTGTTGTGTTTTATTGGTGGGGTCCGTGTAGCTCATCTTTTTAGTTTTCTGTGTTGTGTTTTATTGATGGGGTCCGTGTAGCTCATCTTTTTAGTTTTCTGTGTTTGTTTTATTGGAGGGGTCCGTGTAGCTCATCTTTTTAGTTTTCTGTGTTGTGATTTATTGGTGGGGTCCGTGTAGCTCATCTTTTTAGTTTTCTGTGTTGTGTTTTATTGATGGGGTTCCTGTAGCTCATCGTTTTATTGGTGAGGTCCGTGTAGCTCATCTTTTTAGTTTTCTGTGTAGTGTTTTATTGATGGTGTCCGTGTAGCTCATCTTTTTAGTTTTCTGTGTTGTGTTTTATTGATGGGATCCGTGTAGCTCATCTTTTTAGCTTTCTGTGTTGTGTTTTATTGGAGGGGTCCGTGTAGCTCATCTTTTTAGTTTTCTGTGTAGTGTTTTATTGATGGGGTCCGTGTAGCTCATCTTTTTAGTTTTCTGTGTTGTGGTTTATTGGTGAGATCCGTGTAGCTCATCTTTTTAGCTTTCTGTGTTGTGTTTTATTGGTGGGGTCCGTGTAGCTCATCTTTTTAGTTGTCTGTGTTGTGTTTTATTGGTGCGGTCCGTGTAGCTCATCTTTTAAGTTGTCTGTGTTGTGTTTTATTGGTGGGGTTTGTGTAGCTCATCTTTTAAGTTGTCTGTGTTGTGTTTTATTGGTGGGGTCCGTGTAGCTCATCTTTTTAGTTTTCTGTGTTGTGTTTTATTGGTGGGGTCCGTGTAGCTCATCTTTTAAGTTGTCTGTGTTGTGTTTTATTGGAGGGGTCCGTGTAACTCATCTTTTTAGTTTTCTGTGTTGTGTGTTTTATTGGTGGGGTCCGTGTAGCTCATCTTTTAAGCTTTCTGTGTTGTGTTTTATTGGAGGGGTCCGTGTAGCTCATCTTTTTAGATTTCTGTGTTGTGTTTTATTTGAGGGGTCCGTGTAGCTCATCTTTTTAGTTTTCTGTGTTGTGTTTTATTGGTGGGTACCGTGTAGCTCATCTTTTTAGTTTTCTGTGTTGTGTTTTATTGGTGGGGTCCGTGTAGCTCATCTTTTTAGTTTTCTGTGTAGTGTTTTATTGATGAGGTCCGTGCAGCTCATCTTTTTAGTTTTCTGTGTTGCGTTTTATTGGTGAGGTCCGTGCAGCTCATCTTTTCAGTTTTCTGTGTTGTGTGTTTTATTGGTGGTGTCCGTGTAGCTCATCTTTTTAGTTTTCTGTGATGTGTTTTATTGGTGGGGTCCGTGTTGCTCATCTTTTTAGTTTTCTGTGTTGTGTTTTATTGATGAGGTCCGTGCAGCTCATCTTTTTAGTTTTCTGTGTTGCGTTTTATTGGTGAGTTCCGTGTAGCTCATCTTTTTAGTTTTCGGTGTTGTGTTTTATTGGTGAGGTCCGTGTTGCTCATCTTTTTAGTTTTCTGTGTTGTGTTTTATTGGTGAGGTCCGTGTAGCTCATCTTTTTAGTTTTCTGTGTTGTGTTTTATTGGTGAGGTCCGTGTAGCTCATCTTTTTAGTTTTCTGTGTTGTGTGTTTTATTGATGGGGTCCGTGTAGCTCATCTTTTTAGTTTTCTGTGTTGTGTTTTATTGGAGGGGACCGTGTAGCTCATCTTTTAAGTTTTCTGTGTTGTGTTTTATTGATGAGGTCCGTGTTGCTCATCTTTTAAGTTTTCTGTGTTGTGTTTTATTGGTGGAGTCCGTGTAGCTCATCTTTTTAGTTTTCTGTGTTGTGTTTTATTGGTGGGGTCCGTGTAGCTCATCTTTTTAGTTTTCTGTGTTGTGTTTTATTGGTGAGGTCCTTATAGCTCATCTTTTTAGTTTTCTGTGTTGTGTTTTATTGGTGGGGTCCGTGTAGCTCATCTTTTTAGTTTTCTGTGTTGTGTTTTATTGATGGTGTCCGTGTAGCTCATCTTTTTAGTTTTCTGTGTTGTGTTTTATTGATGGGGTCCGTGTAGCTCATCTTTTTAGTTTTCTGTGTTGCGTTTTATTGGTGAGGTCCGTGTAGCTCATCTTTTTATTGGTGGGGTCCGTGTAGCTCATCTTTTTAGTTTTCTGTGTTGTGTTTTATTGGTGGGGTCCGTGTAGCTCATCTTTTTAGTTTTCTGTGTTGTGTTTTATTGGTGGGGTCCGTGTAGCTCATCTTTTTAGTTTTCTGTGTTGTGTTTTATTGGTGGGGTCCGTGTAGCTCATCTTTTTAGTTTTCTGTGTTGTGTTTTATTGATGAGGTCCGTGTAGCTCATCTTTTTAGTTTTCTGTGTTGTGTTTTATTGATGAGGTCCGTGTAGCTCATCTTTTTAGTTTTCTGTGTTGCGTTTTATTGGTGAGGTCCGTGTAGCTCATCTTTTTAGTTTCCTGTGTTGTGTTTTATTGGTGGGGTCCGTGTAGCTCATCTTTTTAGTTTTCTGTGTTGTGTTTTATTGATGGGGTCCGTGTAGCTCATCTTTTTAGTTTTCTGTGTTTGTTTTATTGGAGGGGTCCGTGTAGCTCATCTTTTTAGTTTTCTGTGTTGTGATTTATTGGTGGGGTCCGTGTAGCTCATCTTTTTAGTTTTCTGTGTTGTGTTTTATTGATGGGGTTCCTGTAGCTCATCGTTTTATTGGTGAGGTCCGTGTAGCTCATCTTTTTAGTTTTCTGTGTAGTGTTTTATTGATGGTGTCCGTGTAGCTCATCTTTTTAGTTTTCTGTGTTGTGTTTTATTGATGGGATCCGTGTAGCTCATCTTTTTAGCTTTCTGTGTTGTGTTTTATTGGAGGGGTCCGTGTAGCTCATCTTTTTAGTTTTCTGTGTAGTGTTTTATTGATGGGGTCCGTGTAGCTCATCTTTTTAGTTTTCTGTGTTGTGGTTTATTGGTGAGATCCGTGTAGCTCATCTTTTTAGCTTTCTGTGTTGTGTTTTATTGGTGGGGTCCGTGTAGCTCATCTTTTTAGTTGTCTGTGTTGTGTTTTATTGGTGCGGTCCGTGTAGCTCATCTTTTAAGTTGTCTGTGTTGTGTTTTATTGGTGGGGTTTGTGTAGCTCATCTTTTAAGTTGTCTGTGTTGTGTTTTATTGGTGGGGTCCGTGTAGCTCATCTTTTTAGTTTTCTGTGTTGTGTTTTATTGGTGGGGTCCGTGTAGCTCATCTTTTAAGTTGTCTGTGTTGTGTTTTATTGGAGGGGTCCGTGTAACTCATCTTTTTAGTTTTCTGTGTTGTGTGTTTTATTGGTGGGGTCCGTGTAGCTCATCTTTTAAGCTTTCTGTGTTGTGTTTTATTGGAGGGGTCCGTGTAGCTCATCTTTTTAGATTTCTGTGTTGTGTGTTTTATTGGTGGGGTCCGTGTAGCTCATCTTTTAAGTTTTCTGTGTTGTGTTTTATTGATGGGATCCGTGTAGCTCATCTTTTAAGTTGTCTGTGTTGTGTTTTATTGGTAGGGTCCGTGTAGCTCATCTTTTTAGTTTTCTGTGTTGTGTTTTATTGATGGGGTTCCTGTAGCTCATCGTTTTATTGGTGAGGTCCGTGTAGCTCATCTTTTCAGTTTTCTGTGTAGTGTTTTATTGATGGGGTCCGTGTAGCTCATCTTTTTAGTTTTCTGTGTTGTGTTTTATTGATTGGATCCGTGTAGCTGATCTTTTAAATTTTCTGTGTTGTGATTTATTGGTGGGGTCCGTGTAGCTCATCTTTTTAGTTTTCTGTGTTGTGTTTTATTGATGGGGTTCCTGTAGCTCATCGTTTTATTGGTGAGGTCCGTGTAGCTCATCTTTTTAGTTTTCTGTGTAGTGTTTTATTGATGGGGTCCGTGTAGCTCATCTTTTTAGTTTTCTGTGTTGTGTTTTATTGATGGGATCCGTGTAGCTCATCTTTTTAGCTTTCTGTGTTGTGTTTTATTGGAGGGGTCCGTGTAGCTCATCTTTTTAGTTTTCTGTGTAGTGTTTTATTGATGGGGTCCGTGTAGCTCATCTTTTTAGTTTTCTGTGTTGTGGTTTATTGGTGAGATCCGTGTAGCTCATCTTTTTAGCTTTCTGTGTTGTGTTTTATTGGTGGGGTCCGTGTAGCTCATCTTTTTAGTTGTCTGTGTTGTGTTTTATTGGTGGGGTCCGTGTAGCTCATCTTTTAAGTTGTCTGTGTTGTGTTTTATTGGTGGGGTTTGTGTAGCTCATCTTTTAAGTTGTCTGTGTTGTGTTTTATTGGTGGGGTCCGTGTAGCTCATCTTTTTAGTTTTCTGTGTTGTGTTTTATTGGTGGGGTCCGTGTAGCTCATCTTTTAAGTTGTCTGTGTTGTGTTTTATTGGAGGGGTCCGTGTAACTCATCTTTTTAGTTTTCTGTGTTGTGTGTTTTATTGGTGGGGTCCGTGTAGCTCATCTTTTAAGTTTTCTGTGTTGTGTTTTATTGGAGGGGTCCGTGTAGCTCATCTTTTTAGATTTCTGTGTTGTGTGTTTTATTGGTGGGGTCCGTGTAGCTCATCTTTTTAGTTTTCTGTGTTGTGTTTTATTGGTGGGATCCGTGTAGCTCATCTTTTTAGTTTTCTGTGTTGTGTTTTATTGATGAGGTCCGTGTTGCTCATCTTTTAAGTTTTCTGTGTTGTGTTTTATTGGTGGAGTCCGTGTAGCTCATCTTTTTAGTTTTCTGTGTTGTGTTTTATTGGTGGGGTCCGTGTAGCTCATCTTTTTAGTTTTCTGTGTTGTGTTTTATTGGTGAGGTCCTTATAGCTCATCTTTTTAGTTTTCTGTGTTGTGTTTTATTGGTGGGGTCCGTGTAGCTCATCTTTTTAGTTTTCTGTGTTGTGTTTTATTGATGGTGTCCGTGTAGCTCATCTTTTTAGTTTTCTGTGTTGTGTTTTATTGATGGGGTCCGTGTAGCTCATCTTTTTAGTTTTCTGTGTTGCGTTTTATTGGTGAGGTCCGTGTAGCTCATCTTTTTATTGGTGGGGTCCGTGTAGCTCATCTTTTTAGTTTTCTGTGTTGTGTTTTATTGGTGGGGTCCGTGTAGCTCATCTTTTTAGTTTTCTGTGTTGTGTTTTATTGGTGGGGTCCGTGTAGCTCATCTTTTTAGTTTTCTGTGTTGTGTTTTATTGGTGGGGTCCGTGTAGCTCATCTTTTTAGTTTTCTGTGTTGTGTTTTATTGATGAGGTCCGTGTAGCTCATCTTTTTAGTTTTCTGTGTTGTGTTTTATTGATGAGGTCCGTGTAGCTCATCTTTTTAGTTTTCTGTGTTGCGTTTTATTGGTGAGGTCCGTGTAGCTCATCTTTTTAGTTTCCTGTGTTGTGTTTTATTGGTGGGGTCCGTGTAGCTCATCTTTTTAGTTTTCTGTGTTGTGTTTTATTGATGGGGTCCGTGTAGCTCATCTTTTTAGTTTTCTGTGTTTGTTTTATTGGAGGGGTCCGTGTAGCTCATCTTTTTAGTTTTCTGTGTTGTGATTTATTGGTGGGGTCCGTGTAGCTCATCTTTTTAGTTTTCTGTGTTGTGTTTTATTGATGGGGTTCCTGTAGCTCATCGTTTTATTGGTGAGGTCCGTGTAGCTCATCTTTTTAGTTTTCTGTGTAGTGTTTTATTGATGGTGTCCGTGTAGCTCATCTTTTTAGTTTTCTGTGTTGTGTTTTATTGATGGGATCCGTGTAGCTCATCTTTTTAGCTTTCTGTGTTGTGTTTTATTGGAGGGGTCCGTGTAGCTCATCTTTTTAGTTTTCTGTGTAGTGTTTTATTGATGGGGTCCGTGTAGCTCATCTTTTTAGTTTTCTGTGTTGTGGTTTATTGGTGAGATCCGTGTAGCTCATCTTTTTAGCTTTCTGTGTTGTGTTTTATTGGTGGGGTCCGTGTAGCTCATCTTTTTAGTTGTCTGTGTTGTGTTTTATTGGTGCGGTCCGTGTAGCTCATCTTTTAAGTTGTCTGTGTTGTGTTTTATTGGTGGGGTTTGTGTAGCTCATCTTTTAAGTTGTCTGTGTTGTGTTTTATTGGTGGGGTCCGTGTAGCTCATCTTTTTAGTTTTCTGTGTTGTGTTTTATTGGTGGGGTCCGTGTAGCTCATCTTTTAAGTTGTCTGTGTTGTGTTTTATTGGAGGGGTCCGTGTAACTCATCTTTTTAGTTTTCTGTGTTGTGTGTTTTATTGGTGGGGTCCGTGTAGCTCATCTTTTAAGCTTTCTGTGTTGTGTTTTATTGGAGGGGTCCGTGTAGCTCATCTTTTTAGATTTCTGTGTTGTGTGTTTTATTGGTGGGGTCCGTGTAGCTCATCTTTTAAGTTTTCTGTGTTGTGTTTTATTGATGGGATCCGTGTAGCTCATCTTTTAAGTTGTCTGTGTTGTGTTTTATTGGTAGGGTCCGTGTAGCTCATCTTTTTAGTTTTCTGTGTTGTGTTTTATTGATGGGGTTCCTGTAGCTCATCGTTTTATTGGTGAGGTCCGTGTAGCTCATCTTTTCAGTTTTCTGTGTAGTGTTTTATTGATGGGGTCCGTGTAGCTCATCTTTTTAGTTTTCTGTGTTGTGTTTTATTGATTGGATCCGTGTAGCTGATCTTTTAAATTTTCTGTGTTGTGATTTATTGGTGGGGTCCGTGTAGCTCATCTTTTTAGTTTTCTGTGTTGTGTTTTATTGATGGGGTTCCTGTAGCTCATCGTTTTATTGGTGAGGTCCGTGTAGCTCATCTTTTTAGTTTTCTGTGTAGTGTTTTATTGATGGGGTCCGTGTAGCTCATCTTTTTAGTTTTCTGTGTTGTGTTTTATTGATGGGATCCGTGTAGCTCATCTTTTTAGCTTTCTGTGTTGTGTTTTATTGGAGGGGTCCGTGTAGCTCATCTTTTTAGTTTTCTGTGTAGTGTTTTATTGATGGGGTCCGTGTAGCTCATCTTTTTAGTTTTCTGTGTTGTGGTTTATTGGTGAGATCCGTGTAGCTCATCTTTTTAGCTTTCTGTGTTGTGTTTTATTGGTGGGGTCCGTGTAGCTCATCTTTTTAGTTGTCTGTGTTGTGTTTTATTGGTGGGGTCCGTGTAGCTCATCTTTTAAGTTGTCTGTGTTGTGTTTTATTGGTGGGGTTTGTGTAGCTCATCTTTTAAGTTGTCTGTGTTGTGTTTTATTGGTGGGGTCCGTGTAGCTCATCTTTTTAGTTTTCTGTGTTGTGTTTTATTGGTGGGGTCCGTGTAGCTCATCTTTTAAGTTGTCTGTGTTGTGTTTTATTGGAGGGGTCCGTGTAACTCATCTTTTTAGTTTTCTGTGTTGTGTGTTTTATTGGTGGGGTCCGTGTAGCTCATCTTTTAAGTTTTCTGTGTTGTGTTTTATTGGAGGGGTCCGTGTAGCTCATCTTTTTAGATTTCTGTGTTGTGTGTTTTATTGGTGGGGTCCGTGTAGCTCATCTTTTTAGTTTTCTGTGTTGTGTTTTATTGGTGGGATCCGTGTAGCTCATCTTTTTAGTTTTCTGTGTTGTGTTTTATTGGAGGGGTCCGTGTAGCTCATCTTTTTAGTTTTCTGTGTAGTGTTTTATTGGTGAGATCCGTGTAGCTCATCTTTTTAGTTGTCTGTGTTGTGTTTTATTGGTGAGGTCCGTGTAGCTCATCTTTTTAGTTTTCTGTGTTGTGTTTTATTGGTGAGATCCGTGTAGCTCATCTTTTTAGTTTTCTGTGTTGTGTTTTATTGGAGGGGTCCGTGTAGCTCATCTTTTTAGTTGTCTGTGTTGTGTTTTATTGATGGGGTCCGTGTAGCTCATCTTTTTAGTTGTCTGTGTTGTGTTTTATTGGTGGGGTCCGTGTAGCTCATCTTTTAGGTTGTCTGTGTTGTGTTTTATTGGTGGGGTCCGTGTAGCTCATCTTTTTAGTTTTCTGTGTTGTGTTTTATTGGTGGGGTCCGTGTAGCTCATCTTTTTAGTTTTCTGTGTAGTGTTTTATTGATGGGGTCCGTGTAGCTCATCTTTTTAGTTTTCTGTGTTGTGGTTTATTGGTGAGATCCGTGTAGCTCATCTTTTTAGCTTTCTGTGTTGTGTTTTATTGGAGGGGTCCGTGTAGCTCATCTTTTTAGTTGTCTGTGTTGTGTTTTATTGGTGGGGTCCGTGTAGCTCATCTTTTAAGTTGTCTGTGTTGTGTTTTATTGGTGGGGTCCGTGTAGCTCATCTTTTAAGTTGTCTGTGTTGTGTTTTATTGGTGGGGTCCGTGTAGCTCATCTTTTTAGTTTTCTGTGTTGTGTTTTATTGGTGGGGTTCGTGTAGCTCATCTTTTTAGTTTTCTGTGTTGTGTTTTATTGATGGGGTTCCTGTAGCTCATTGTTTTATTGGTGAGGTCCGTGTAGCTCATCTTTTTAGTTTTCTGTGTAGTGTTTTATTGATGGGGTCCGTGTAGCTCATCTTTTTAGTTTTCTGTGTTGTGTTTTATTGATGGGATCCATGTAGCTCATCTTTTAAGTTGTCTGTGTTGTGTTTTATTGGTGGGGTCCGTGTAGCTCATCTTTTTAGTTTTCTGTGTTGTGTTTTATTGATGGGGTTCCTGTAGCTCATCGTTTTATTGGTGAGGTCCGTGTAGCTCATCTTTTCAGTTTTCTGTGTAGTGTTTTATTGATGGGGTCCGTGTAGCTCATCTTTTTAGTTTTCTGTGTTGTGTTTTATTGGTGGGATCCGTGTAGCTCATCTTTTTAGTTTTCTGTGTTGTGTTTTATTGGAGGGGTCCGTGTAGATCATCTTTTTAGTTTTCTGTGTAGTGTTTTATTGATGGGGTCCGTGTAGCTCATCTTTTTAGTTTTCTGTGTTGTGTTTTATTGGTGAGATCCGTGTAGCTCATTTTTTTAGTTGTCTGTGTTGTGTTTTATTGGTGGGGTCCGTGTAGCTCATCTTTTAAGTTGTCTGTGTTGCGTTTTATTGGTGGGGTCCGTGTAGCTCATCTTTTAAGTTGTCTGTGTTGTGTTTTATTGGTGGGGTCCGTGTAGCTCATCTTTTTAGTTTTCTGTGTTGTGTTTTATTGGTGGGGTCCGTGTAGCTCATCTTTTAAGTTGTCTGTGTTGTGTTTTATTGGAGGGGTCCGTGTAGCTCATCTTTTTAGTTTTCTGTTTTGTGTGTTTTATTGGTGGGGTCCGTGTAGCTCATCTTTTAAGTTGTCTGTGTTGTGTTTTATTGGTGGGGTCCGTGTAGCTCATCTTTTTAGTTTTCTGTGTTGTGTGTTTTATTGGTGGGGTACGTGTAGCTCATCTTTTTAGTTTTCTGTGTTGCGTTTTATTGGTGGGGTCCGTGTAGCTCATCTTTTAAGTTGTCTGTGTTGTGTTTTATTGGTGGGGTCCGTGTAGCTCATCTTTTTAGTTTTCTGTGTTGTGTTTTATTGGTGAGGTCCGTGTAGCTCATCTTTTTAGTTTTCTGTGTTGTGTTTTATTGGTGAGGTCCGTGTAGCTCATCTTTTAAGTTGTCTGTGTTTTGTGTTTTATTGGTGGGGTCCGTGTAGCTCATCTTTTTAGTTTTCTGTGTTGTGTGTTTTATTGGTGGGGTCCGTGTAGCTCATCTTTTTAGTTTTTTGTGTTGTGTTTTATTGGTGGGGTCCGTGTAGCTCATCTTTTAAGTTTTCTGTGTTGTGTTTTATTGGTGAGATCCGTGTAGCTCATCTTTTTACTTTTCTGTGTTGTGTTTTATTGATGGGATCCGTGTAGCTCATTTTTTTAGTTGTCTGTGTTGTGTTTTATTGGTGGGGTCCGTGTAGCTCATCTTTTAAGTTGTCTGTGTTGTGTTTTATTGGTGGGGTCCGTGTAGCTCATCTTTTTAGTTTTCTGTGTTGTGTTTTATTGGTGGGGTCCGTGTAGCTCATCTTTTAAGTTGTCTGTGTTGTGTTTTATTGGAGGGGTCCGTGTAGCTCATCTTTTTAGTTTTCTGTGTTGTGTGTTTTATTGGTGGGGTCCGTGTAGCTCATCTTTTAAGTTGTCTGTGTTGTGTTTTATTGGTGGGGTCCGTGTAGCTCATCTTTTTAGTTTTCTGTGTTGTGTGTTTTATTGGTGGGGTCCGTGTAGCTCATCTTTTTAGTTTTCTGTGTTGCGTTTTATTGGTGGGGTCCGTGTAGCTCATCTTTTAAGTTGTCTGTGTTGTGTTTTATAGGTGGGGTCCGTGTAGCTCATCTTTTTAGTTTTCTGTGTTGTGTTTTATTGGTGAGGTCCGTGTAGCTCATCTTTTTAGTTTTCTGTGTTGTGTTTTATTGGTGAGGTCCGTGTAGCTCATCTTTTAAGTTGTCTGTGTTTTGTGTTTTATTGGTGGGGTCCGTGTAGCTCATCTTTTTAGTTTTCTGTGTTGTGTTTTATTGATGGGGTCCGTGTAGCTCATCTTTTTAGTTTTCTGTGTAGTGTTTTATTGATGGGGTCCGTGTAGCTCATCTTTTTAGTTTTCTGTGTTGTGTTTTATTGGTGAGATCCGTGTAGCTCATCTTTTTAGTTTTCTGTGTTGTGTTTTATTGGAGGGGTCCGTGTAGCTCATCTTTTTAGTTGTCTGTGTTGTGTTTTATTGATGGGGTCCGTGTAGCTCATCTTTTTAGTTGTCTGTGTTGTGTTTTATTGGTGGGGTCCGTGTAGCTCATCTTTTAAGTTGTCTGTGTTGTGTTTTATTGGTGAGGTCCGTGTAGCTCATCCTTTAAGCTGTCTGTGTTTTGTTTTATTGGTGGGGTCCGTGTAGCTCATCTTTTTAGTTTTCTGTGTTGTGTTTTATTGGTGGGGTCCGTGTAGCTCATCTTTTAAGTTGTCTGTGTTGTGTTTTATTGGAGGGGTCCGTGTAGCTCATCTTTTTAGTTTTCTGTGTTGTGTGTTTTATTGGTGGGGTCCGTGTAGCTCATCTTTTAAGTTGTCTGTGTTGTGTTTTATTGGAGGGGTCCGTGTAGCTCATCTTTTTAGTTTTCTGTGTTGTGTTTTATTGGAGGGGTCCGTGTAGCTCATCTTTTAAGTTGTCTGTGTTGTGTTTTATTGGTGGGGTCCGTGTAGCTCATCTTTTAAGTTGTCTGTGTTGTGTTTTATTGGTGGGGTCCGTGTAGCTCATCTTTTTAGTTTTCTGTGTTGTGTTTTATTGGTGGGGTCCGTGTAGCTCATCTTTTAAGTTGTCTGTGTTGTGTTTTATTGGTGGGATCCGTGTAGCTCATCTTTTAAGTTTTCTGTGTTGTGTTTTATTGGTGGGGTCCGTGTAGCTCACCTTTTTAGTTTTCTGTGTTGTGTTTTATTGGTGGGGTCCGTGTAGCTCATCTTTTTAGTTTTCTGTGTTGTGTTTTATTGGTGGGGTCCGTGTAGCTCATCTTTTTAGTTTTCTGTGTTGTGTTTTATTGGTGAGGTCCGTGTAGCTCATCTTTTTAGTTTTCTGTGTTGCGTTTTATTGGTGGGGTCCGTGTAGCTCATCTTTTAAGTTGTCTGTGTTGTGTTTTATAGGTGGGGTCCGTGTAGCTCATCTTTTTAGTTTTCTGTGTTGTGTTTTATTGGTGAGGTCCGTGTAGCTCATCTTTTTAGTTTTCTGTGTTGTGTTTTATTGGTGAGGTCCGTGTAGCTCATCTTTTAAGTTGTCTGTGTTTTGTGTTTTATTGGTGGGGTCCGTGTAGCTCATCTTTTTAGTTTTCTGTGTTGTGTTTTATTGATGGGGTCCGTGTAGCTCATCTTTTTAGTTTTCTGTGTAGTGTTTTATTGATGGGGTCCGTGTAGCTCATCTTTTTAGTTTTCTGTGTTGTGTTTTATTGGTGAGATCCGTGTAGCTCATCTTTTTAGTTTTCTGTGTTGTGTTTTATTGGAGGGGTCCGTGTAGCTCATCTTTTTAGTTGTCTGTGTTGTGTTTTATTGATGGGGTACGTGTAGCTCATCTTTTTAGTTGTCTGTGTTGTGTTTTATTGGTGGGGTCCGTGTAGCTCATCTTTTAAGTTGTCTGTGTTGTGTTTTATTGGTGAGGTCCGTGTAGCTCATCCTTTAAGCTGTCTGTGTTTTGTTTTATTGGTGGGGTCCGTGTAGCTCATCTTTTTAGTTTTCTGTGTTGTGTTTTATTGGTGGGGTCCGTGTAGCTCATCTTTTAAGTTGTCTGTGTTGTGTTTTATTGGAGGGGTCCGTGTAGCTCATCTTTTTAGTTTTCTGTGTTGTGTGTTTTATTGGTGGGGTCCGTGTAGCTCATCTTTTAAGTTGTCTGTGTTGTGTTTTATTGGAGGGGTCCGTGTAGCTCATCTTTTTAGTTTTCTGTGTTGTGTTTTATTGGAGGGGTCCGTGTAGCTCATCTTTTAAGTTGTCTGTGTTGTGTTTTATTGGTGGGGTCCGTGTAGCTCATCTTTTAAGTTGTCTGTGTTGTGTTTTATTGGTGGGGTCCGTGTAGCTCATCTTTTTAGTTTTCTGTGTTGTGTTTTATTGGTGGGGTCCGTGTAGCTCATCTTTTAAGTTGTCTGTGTTGTGTTTTATTGGTGGGATCCGTGTAGCTCATCTTTTAAGTTTTCTGTGTTGTGTTTTATTGGTGGGGTCCGTGTAGCTCATCTTTTTAGTTTTCTGTGTTGTGTTTTATTGGTGGGGTCCGTGTAGCTCATCTTTTTAGTTTTCTGTGTTGTGTTTTATTGGTGGGGTCCGTGTAGCTCATCTTTTTAGTTTTCTGTGTTGTGGTTTATTGGTGAGATCCGTGTAGCTCATCTTTTTAGCTTTCTGTGTTGTGTTTTATTGGTGGGGTCCGTGTAGCTCATCTTTTTAGTTGTCTGTGTTGTGTTTTATTGGTGGGGTCCGTGTAGCTCATCTTTTAAGTTGTCTGTGTTGTGTTTTATTGGTGGGGTTTGTGTAGCTCATCTTTTAAGTTGTCTGTGTTGTGTTTTATTGGTGGGGTCCGTGTAGCTCATCTTTTTAGTTTTCTGTGTTGTGTTTTATTGGTGGGGTCCGTGTAGCTCATCTTTTAAGTTGTCTGTGTTGTGTTTTATTGGAGGGGTCCGTGTAACTCATCTTTTTAGTTTTCTGTGTTGTGTGTTTTATTGGTGGGGTCCGTGTAGCTCATCTTTTAAGTTTTCTGTGTTGTGTTTTATTGGAGGGGTCCGTGTAGCTCATCTTTTTAGATTTCTGTGTTGTGTGTTTTATTGGTGGGGTCCGTGTAGCTCATCTTTTTAGTTTTCTGTGTTGTGTTTTATTGGTGGGATCCGTGTAGCTCATCTTTTTAGTTTTCTGTGTTGTGTTTTATTGGAGGGGTCCGTGTAGCTCATCTTTTTAGTTTTCTGTGTAGTGTTTTATTGGTGAGATCCGTGTAGCTCATCTTTTTAGTTGTCTGTGTTGTGTTTTATTGGTGAGGTCCGTGTAGCTCATCTTTTTAGTTTTCTGTGTTGTGTTTTATTGGTGAGATCCGTGTAGCTCATCTTTTTAGTTTTCTGTGTTGTGTTTTATTGGAGGGGTCCGTGTAGCTCATCTTTTTAGTTGTCTGTGTTGTGTTTTATTGATGGGGTCCGTGTAGCTCATCTTTTTAGTTGTCTGTGTTGTGTTTTATTGGTGGGGTCCGTGTAGCTCATCTTTTAGGTTGTCTGTGTTGTGTTTTATTGGTGGGGTCCGTGTAGCTCATCTTTTTAGTTTTCTGTGTTGTGTTTTATTGGTGGGGTCCGTGTAGCTCATCTTTTTAGTTTTCTGTGTAGTGTTTTATTGATGGGGTCCGTGTAGCTCATCTTTTTAGTTTTCTGTGTTGTGGTTTATTGGTGAGATCCGTGTAGCTCATCTTTTTAGCTTTCTGTGTTGTGTTTTATTGGAGGGGTCCGTGTAGCTCATCTTTTTAGTTGTCTGTGTTGTGTTTTATTGGTGGGGTCCGTGTAGCTCATCTTTTAAGTTGTCTGTGTTGTGTTTTATTGGTGGGGTCCGTGTAGCTCATCTTTTAAGTTGTCTGTGTTGTGTTTTATTGGTGGGGTCCGTGTAGCTCATCTTTTTAGTTTTCTGTGTTGTGTTTTATTGGTGGGGTTCGTGTAGCTCATCTTTTTAGTTTTCTGTGTTGTGTTTTATTGATGGGGTTCCTGTAGCTCATTGTTTTATTGGTGAGGTCCGTGTAGCTCATCTTTTTAGTTTTCTGTGTAGTGTTTTATTGATGGGGTCCGTGTAGCTCATCTTTTTAGTTTTCTGTGTTGTGTTTTATTGATGGGATCCATGTAGCTCATCTTTTAAGTTGTCTGTGTTGTGTTTTATTGGTGGGGTCCGTGTAGCTCATCTTTTTAGTTTTCTGTGTTGTGTTTTATTGATGGGGTTCCTGTAACTCATCGTTTTATTGGTGAGGTCCGTGTAGCTCATCTTTTCAGTTTTCTGTGTAGTGTTTTATTGATGGGGTCCGTGTAGCTCATCTTTTTAGTTTTCTGTGTTGTGTTTTATTGGTGGGATCCGTGTAGCTCATCTTTTTAGTTTTCTGTGTTGTGTTTTATTGGAGGGGTCCGTGTAGATCATCTTTTTAGTTTTCTGTGTAGTGTTTTATTGATGGGGTCCGTGTAGCTCATCTTTTTAGTTTTCTGTGTTGTGTTTTATTGGTGAGATCCGTGTAGCTCATTTTTTTAGTTGTCTGTGTTGTGTTTTATTGGTGGGGTCCGTGTAGCTCATCTTTTAAGTTGTCTGTGTTGCGTTTTATTGGTGGGGTCCGTGTAGCTCATCTTTTAAGTTGTCTGTGTTGTGTTTTATTGGTGGGGTCCGTGTAGCTCATCTTTTTAGTTTTCTGTGTTGTGTTTTATTGGTGGGGTCCGTGTAGCTCATCTTTTAAGTTGTCTGTGTTGTGTTTTATTGGAGGGGTCCGTGTAGCTCATCTTTTTAGTTTTCTGTTTTGTGTGTTTTATTGGTGGGGTCCGTGTAGCTCATCTTTTAAGTTGTCTGTGTTGTGTTTTATTGGTGGGGTCCGTGTAGCTCATCTTTTTAGTTTTCTGTGTTGTGTGTTTTATTGGTGGGGTACGTGTAGCTCATCTTTTTAGTTTTCTGTGTTGCGTTTTATTGGTGGGGTCCGTGTAGCTCATCTTTTAAGTTGTCTGTGTTGTGTTTTATTGGTGGGGTCCGTGTAGCTCATCTTTTTAGTTTTCTGTGTTGTGTTTTATTGGTGAGGTCCGTGTAGCTCATCTTTTTAGTTTTCTGTGTTGTGTTTTATTGGTGAGGTCCGTGTAGCTCATCTTTTAAGTTGTCTGTGTTTTGTGTTTTATTGGTGGGGTCCGAGTAGCTCATCTTTTTAGTTTTCTGTGTTGTGTGTTTTATTGGTGGGGTCCGTGTAGCTCATCTTTTTAGTTTTTTGTGTTGTGTTTTATTGGTGGGGTCCGTGTAGCTCATCTTTTAAGTTTTCTGTGTTGTGTTTTATTGGTGAGATCCGTGTAGCTCATCTTTTTACTTTTCTGTGTTGTGTTTTATTGATGGGATCCGTGTAGCTCATTTTTTTAGTTGTCTGTGTTGTGTTTTATTGGTGGGGTCCGTGTAGCTCATCTTTTAAGTTGTCTGTGTTGTGTTTTATTGGTGGGGTCCGTGTAGCTCATCTTTTTAGTTTTCTGTGTTGTGTTTTATTGGTGGGGTCCGTGTAGCTCATCTTTTAAGTTGTCTGTGTTGTGTTTTATTGGAGGGGTCCGTGTAGCTCATCTTTTTAGTTTTCTGTGTTGTGTGTTTTATTGGTGGGGTCCGTGTAGCTCATCTTTTAAGTTGTCTGTGTTGTGTTTTATTGGTGGGGTCCGTGTAGCTCATCTTTTTAGTTTTCTGTGTTGTGTGTTTTATTGGTGGGGTCCGTGTAGCTCATCTTTTTAGTTTTCTGTGTTGCGTTTTATTGGTGGGGTCCGTGTAGCTCATCTTTTAAGTTGTCTGTGTTGTGTTTTATAGGTGGGGTCCGTGTAGCTCATCTTTTTAGTTTTCTGTGTTGTGTTTTATTGGTGAGGTCCGTGTAGCTCATCTTTTTAGTTTTCTGTGTTGTGTTTTATTGGTGAGGTCCGTGTAGCTCATCTTTTAAGTTGTCTGTGTTTTGTGTTTTATTGGTGGGGTCCGTGTAGCTCATCTTTTTAGTTTTCTGTGTTGTGTTTTATTGATGGGGTCCGTGTAGCTCATCTTTTTAGTTTTCTGTGTAGTGTTTTATTGATGGGGTCCGTGTAGCTCATCTTTTTAGTTTTCTGTGTTGTGTTTTATTGGTGAGATCCGTGTAGCTCATCTTTTTAGTTTTCTGTGTTGTGTTTTATTGGAGGGGTCCGTGTAGCTCATCTTTTTAGTTGTCTGTGTTGTGTTTTATTGATGGGGTCCGTGTAGCTCATCTTTTTAGTTGTCTGTGTTGTGTTTTATTGGTGGGGTCCGTGTAGCTCATCTTTTAAGTTGTCTGTGTTGTGTTTTATTGGTGAGTTCCGTGTAGCTCATCCTTTAAGCTGTCTGTGTTTTGTTTTATTGGTGGGGTCCGTGTAGCTCATCTTTTTAGTTTTCTGTGTTGTGTTTTATTGGTGGGGTCCGTGTAGCTCATCTTTTAAGTTGTCTGTGTTGTGTTTTATTGGAGGGGTCCGTGTAGCTCATCTTTTTAGTTTTCTGTGTTGTGTGTTTTATTGGTGGGGTCCGTGTAGCTCATCTTTTAAGTTGTCTGTGTTGTGTTTTATTGGAGGGGTCCGTGTAGCTCATCTTTTTAGTTTTCTGTGTTGTGTTTTATTGGAGGGGTCCGTGTAGCTCATCTTTTAAGTTGTCTGTGTTGTGTTTTATTGGTGGGGTCCGTGTAGCTCATCTTTTAAGTTGTCTGTGTTGTGTTTTATTGGTGGGGTCCGTGTAGCTCATCTTTTTAGTTTTCTGTGTTGTGTTTTATTGGTGGGGTCCGTGTAGCTCATCTTTTAAGTTGTCTGTGTTGTGTTTTATTGGTGGGATCCGTGTAGCTCATCTTTTAAGTTTTCTGTGTTGTGTTTTATTGGTGGGGTCCGTGTAGCTCATCTTTTTAGTTTTCTGTGTTGTGTTTTATTGGTGGGGTCCGTGTAGCTCATCTTTTTAGTTTTCTGTGTTGTGTTTTATTGGTGGGGTCCGTGTAGCTCATCTTTTTAGTTTTCTGTGTTGTGTTTTATTGGTGAGGTCCGTGTAGCTCATCTTTTTAGTTTTCTGTGTTGCGTTTTATTGGTGGGGTCCGTGTAGCTCATCTTTTAAGTTGTCTGTGTTGTGTTTTATAGGTGGGGTCCGTGTAGCTCATCTTTTTAGTTTTCTGTGTTGTGTTTTATTGGTGAGGTCCGTGTAGCTCATCTTTTTAGTTTTCTGTGTTGTGTTTTATTGGTGAGGTCCGTGTAGCTCATCTTTTAAGTTGTCTGTGTTTTGTGTTTTATTGGTGGGGTCCGTGTAGCTCATCTTTTTAGTTTTCTGTGTTGTGTTTTATTGATGGGGTCCGTGTAGCTCATCTTTTTAGTTTTCTGTGTAGTGTTTTATTGATGGGGTCCGTGTAGCTCATCTTTTTAGTTTTCTGTGTTGTGTTTTATTGGTGAGATCCGTGTAGCTCATCTTTTTAGTTTTCTGTGTTGTGTTTTATTGGAGGGGTCCGTGTAGCTCATCTTTTTAGTTGTCTGTGTTGTGTTTT
This sequence comes from Bathymodiolus brooksi, assembly GCA_963680875.1. Classification (NCBI taxonomy): domain Eukaryota; kingdom Metazoa; phylum Mollusca; class Bivalvia; order Mytilida; family Modiolidae; genus Bathymodiolus; species Bathymodiolus brooksi. Next base: position 144,308,994 of record OY804577.1, read on the forward strand.
ATTGATGGGGTCCGTGTAGCTCATCTTTTTAGTTGTCTGTGTTGTGTTTTATTGGTGGGGTCCGTGTAGCTCATCTTTTAAGTTGTCTGTGTTGTGTTTTATTGGTGAGGTCCGTGTAGCTCATCCTTTAAGCTGTCTGTGTTTTGTTTTATTGGTGGGGTCCGTGTAGCTCATCTTTTTAGTTTTCTGTGTTGTGTTTTATTGGTGGGGTCCGTGTAGCTCATCTTTTAAGTTGTCTGTGTTGTGTTTTATTGGAGGGGTCCGTGTAGCTCATCTTTTTAGTTTTCTGTGTTGTGTGTTTTATTGGTGGGGTCCGTGTAGCTCATCTTTTAAGTTGTCTGTGTTGTGTTTTATTGGAGGGGTCCGTGTAGCTCATCTTTTTAGTTTTCTGTGTTGTGTTTTATTGGAGGGGTCCGTGTAGCTCATCTTTTAAGTTGTCTGTGTTGTGTTTTATTGGTGGGGTCCGTGTAGCTCATCTTTTAAGTTGTCTGTGTTGTGTTTTATTGGTGGGGTCCGTGTAGCTCATCTTTTTAGTTTTCTGTGTTGTGTTTTATTGGTGGGGTCCGTGTAGCTCATCTTTTAAGTTGTCTGTGTTGTGTTTTATTGGTGGGATCCGTGTAGCTCATCTTTTAAGTTTTCTGTGTTGTGTTTTATTGGTGGGGTCCGTGTAGCTCATCTTTTTAGTTTTCTGTGTTGTGTTTTATTGGTGGGGTCCGTGTAGCTCATCTTTTTAGTTTTCTGTGTTGTGTTTTATTGGTGGGGTCCGTGTAGCTCATCTTTTTAGTTTTCTGTGTTGTGTTTTATTGGTGAGGTCCGTGTAGCTCATCTTTTTAGTTTTCTGTGTAGTGTTTTATTGGTGGGATCCGTGTAGCTCATCTTTTTAGTTTTCTGTGTTGTGTGTTTTATTGGTGGGGTCCGTGTAGCTCATCTTTTTAGTCATCTGTGTTGTGTGTTTTATTGATGGGATCCGTGTAGCTCATCTTTTAAGTTGTCTGTGTTGTGTTTTATTGGTAGGATCCGTGTAGCTCATCTTTTTAGTTTTCTGTGTTGTGTTTTATTGATGGGGTCCGTGTAGCTCATCTTTTTATTGATGGGGTCCGTGTAGCTCATCTTTTTAGTTTTCTGTGTTGTGTTTTATTGATGAGGTCCGTGTAGCTCTTCTTTTTATTGATGGGGTCCTTGTAGCTCATCTTTTTAGTTTTCTGTGTTGTGTTTTATTGGTGGGGTCCGTGTAGCTCATCTTTTTATTGATGGGGTCCGTGTAGCTCATCTTTTTAGTTTTCTGTGTTGTGTTTTATTGGTGGGGTTCGTGTAGCTCATCTTTTTAGATTTCTGTGGTGTGTTTTATTGGAGGGGTTCGTGTAGTTCATCTTTTTAGTTTTCTGTGTTGTGTTTTATTGGTGAGGTCCGTGTAGCTTGTCTTTTTAGTTTTCTGTGTTGTGTTTTATTGGTGAGGTCCGTGTAGCTCATCTTTTTAGTTTTCTGTGTAGTGTTTTATTGGTGGGGTCCGTGTAGCTCATCTTTTAAGTTGTCTGTGTGGTGTTTTATTGGTGGGGTCCGTGTAGCTCATCTTTTTAGTTTTCTGTGTTGTGTTTTATTGATGGGGTCCGTGTAGCTCATCGTTTAATTGGTAGGGCCCGTGTAGCTCATCTTTTTAGTTTTCTGTGTTGTGTTTTATTGATGGGGTCCGTGTAGCTCATCTTTTTAGTTTTCTGTGTGGTGTTTTATTGGTGGGGTCCGTGTAGCTCATCTTTTTAGTTTTCTGTGTTGTGTTTTATTGATGGGGTCCGTGTAGCTCATCGTTTAATTGGTAGGGCCCGTGTAGCTCATCTTTTTAGTTTTCTGTGTTGTGTTTTATTGATGGGGTCCGTGTAGCTCATCTTTTTATTGATGGGGTCCGTGTAGCTCATCTTTTTAGTTTTCTGTGTTGTGTTTTATTGGTGGGGTCTGTGTAGCTCATCTTTTTAGTTTACTGTGTTGTGTTTTATTGATGAGGTCCGTGTAGCTCATCTTTTTAGTTTTCTGTGTAGTGTTTTATTGGTGGGGTCCATGTAGCTCATCTTTTTAGTTTTCTGTGGTGTGTTTTATTGGTGAGGTCCGCGTAGCTCATCATTTTAGTTTTCTGTGTAGTGTTTTATTGATGAGGTCCGTGTAGCTCATCTTTTTAGTTTTCTGTGTTGTGTTTTATTGGTGAGGTCCGTGTAGCTCATCTTTTTAGTTTTCTGTGTTGTGTTTTATTGGTGAGGTCCATGTAGCTCATCTTTTTAGTTTTTTGTGTAGTGTTTTATTTGTGGGGTCCGTGTAGCTCATCTTTTTAGTTTTCTGTGTAGTGTTTTATTGGTGGGGTCCGTGTAGCTCATCTTTTAAGTTTTCTGTGTAGTGTTTAATTGGTGGGGTCCGTTTAGCTCATACTTTTAGTTTTCTGTGTTGTGTTTTATTGGTGAGGTCCGTGTAGCTCATCTTTTTAGGTTTCTGTGTTTAGTTTTATTGGTGAGGTCCGTGTAGCTCATCATTTTAGTTTTCTGTGTTGTGTTTTATTGGTGGGGTCCGTGTAGCTCATCTTTTTAGTTTTCTGTGTAGTGTTTTATTGGTGGGGTCCGTGTACCTCATCTTTTAAGTTTTCTGTGTAGTGTTTAATTGGTGTGGTCCGTGTAGCTCATCTTTTTAGTTTTCTGTGTTGTGTTTTATTGGTGGGGTCCGTGTAGCTCATCTTTTTAGTTTTCTGTGTTGTGTTTTATTGGTGGGGTCCGTATAGCTCATCTTTTTAGTTTTCTGTGTAGTGTTTAATTGGTGAGGTCCGTGTAGCTCATCTTTTAAGTTTTCTGTGTAGTGTTTTATTGGTGGGGTCCGTGTAGCTCATTTTTTTAGTTTTCTGTGTTGTGTTTTATTGGTGGGGTCCGTGTAGCTCATCTTTTTAGTTTTCTGTGTTGTGTTTTATTGGATGGATCCGTGTAGCTCATCTTTTTAGTTTTCTGTGTTGTGTGTTTTATTGGTGGGGTCTGTGTAGCTCATCTTTTTAGTTTTCTGTGTTGTGTTTTATTGGTGGGGTCCGTGTAGCTCATCTTTTTAGTTTTCTGTGTTGTGTTTTATTGGAGGGGTCCGTGTAGCTCATCTTTTTAGTTTTCTGTGTTGTGTTTTATTGGAGGGGTCCGTGTAGCTCATCTTTTAAGTTGTCTGTGTTGTGTTTTATTGATGGGGTCCGTGTAGCTCATTTTTTTAGTTTTCTGTGTTGTGTTTTATTGGTGAGGTCCGTGTAGCTCATCTTTTTAGTTTTCTGTGGTGTGTTTTATTGATGGGATCCGTGTAGCTCATCTTTTTAGTTTTCTGTGTTGTGTGTTTTATTGGTGGGGTCCGTGTAGCTCATCTTTTTAGTTTTCTGTGTTGTGTTTTATTGGTGAGGTCCGTGTAGCTCATCTTTTTAGTTTTCTGTGTTGTGTTTTATTGGTGGGGTCCGTGTAGCTCATCTTTTTAGTTTTCTGTGTTGTGTTTTATTGGTGGGGTCCGTGTAGCTCATCTTTTAAGTTTTCTGTGTAGTGTTTTATTGATGGGGTCCGTGTAGCTCATCTTTTTAGTTTTCTGTGTTGTGTTTTATTGGTGGGGTCCGTGTAGCTCATCTTTTTAGTTTTCTGTGTTGTGTTTTATTGGAGGGGTCCGTGTAGCTCATCTTTTTAGTTTTCTGTGTTGTGTTTTATTGGAGGGGTCCGTGTAGCTCATCTTTTAAGTTGTCTGTGTTGTGTTTTATTGGTGGGGTCCGTGTAGCTCATCTTTTTAGTTTTCTGTGTTGTGTTTTATTGGTGAGGTCCGTGTAGCTCATCTTTTTAGTTTTCTGTGGTGTGTTTTATTGATGGGGTCCGTGTAGCTCATCTTTTTAGTTTTCTGTGTTGTCTTTTATTGGTGGGGTCCGTGTAGCTCATCTTTTTAGTTTTCTGTGTTGTGTTTTATTGGTGGGGTCCGTGTAGCTCATCTTTTAAGTTGTCTGTGTTGTGTTTTATTGGTGGGATCCGTGTAGCTCATCTTTTTAGTTTTCTGTGTAGTGTTTTATTGGTGGGGTCCGTGTAGCTCATCTTTTTAGTTTTCTGTGTTGTGTTTTATTGGTGAGGTCAGTATAGCTCATCTTTTTAGTTTTCTGTGTTGTGTGTTTTATTGGTGGGGTCCGTGTAGCTCATCTTTTTAGTTTTCTGTGTTGTGTTTTATTGGTGAGGTTCGTGTAGCTCATCTTTTTAGTTTTCTGTGTTGTGTTTTATTGGTGAGGTCCGTGTAGCTCATCTTTTTAGTTTTCTGTGTTGTGTTTTATTGGTGGGGTCCGTGTAGCTCATCTTTTTAGTTTTCTGTGTAGTGTTTTATTGGTGGGGTCCGTGTAGCTCATCTTTTAAGTTTTCTGTGTAGTGTTTAATTGGTGTGGTCCGTGTAGCTCATCTTTTTAGTTTTCTGTGTTGTGTTTTATTGGTGGGGTCCGTGTAGCTCATCTTTTTAGTTTTCTGTGTTGTGTTTTATTGGTGGGGTCCGTGTAGCTCATCTTTTTAGTTTTCTGTGTAGTGTTTAATTGGTGAGGTCCGTGTAGCTCATCTTTTAAGTTTTCTGTGTAGTGTTTTATTGGTGGGGTCCGTGTAGCTCATTTTTTTAGTTTTCTGTGTTGTGTTTTATTGGTGGGGTCCGTGTAGCTCATCTTTTTAGTTTTCTGTGTTGTGTTTTATTGGATGGATCCGTGTAGCTCATCTTTTTAGTTTTCTGTGTTGTGTGTTTTATTGGTGGGGTCTGTGTAGCTCATCTTTTTAGTTTTCTGTGTTGTGTTTTATTGGTGGGGTCCGTGTAGCTCATCTTTTTAGTTTTCTGTGTTGTGTTTTATTGGAGGGGTCCGTGTAGCTCATCTTTTTAGTTTTCTGTGTTGTGTTTTATTGGAGGGGTCCGTGTAGCTCATCTTTTAAGTTGTCTGTGTTGTGTTTTATTGATGTGGTCCGTGTAGCTCATCTTTTTAGTTTTCTGTGTTGTGTTTTATTGGTGAGGTCCGTGTAGCTCATCTTTTTAGTTTTCTGTGTTGTGTTTTATTGATGGGATCCGTGTAGCTCATCTTTTTAGTTTTCTGTGTTGTGTGTTTTATTGGTGGGGTCCGTGTAGCTCATTTTTTTAGTTTTCTGTGTTGTGTTTTATTGGTGAGGTCCGTGTAGCTCATCTTTTTAGTTTTCTGTGGTGTGTTTTATTGATGGGATCCGTGTAGCTCATCTTTTTAGTTTTCTGTGTTGTGTGTTTTATTGGTGGGGTCCGTGTAGCTCATCTTTTTAGTTTTCTGTGTTGTGTTTTATTGATGAGGTCCATGTAGCTCATCTTTTTAGTTTTCTGTGTTGTGTTTTATTGATGAGGTCCATGTAGCTCATCTTTTTAGTTTTCTGTGTTGTGTTTTATTGGTGGGGTCCGTGTAGCTCATCTTTTTAGTTTTCTGTGTTGTGTTTTATTGGTGGGGTCCGTGTAGCTCATCTTTTTAGTTTTCTGTGTAGTGTTTTATTGATGGGGTCCGTGTAGCTCATCTTTTTAGTTTTCTGTGTTGTGTTTTATTGGTGGGGTCCGTGTAGCTCATTTTTTTAGTTTTCTGTGTTGTGTTTTATTGGTGGGGTCCGTGTAGCTCATCTTTTTAGTTTTTTGTGTTGTGTTTTATTGGTGAGGTCCGTGTAGCTCATCTTTTTAGTTTTCTGTGTTGTGTTTTATTGATGGGGTCCGTGTAGCTCATCTTTTTAGTTTTCTGTGTTGTGTTTTATTGGTGGGGTCCGTGTAGCTCATCTTTTTAGTTTTCTGTGTAGTGTTTTATTGATGGGGTCCGTGTAGCTCATCTTTTTAGTTTTCTGTGTTGTCTTTTATTGGTGGGGTCCGTGTAGCTCATCTTTTTAGTTTTCTGTGTTGTGTTTTATTGGTGGGGTCCGTGTAGCTCATCTTTTTAGTTTTCTGTGTAGTGTTTTATTGATGGGGTCCGTGTAGCTCATCTTTTTAGTTTTCTGTGTTGTCTTTTATTGGTGGGGTCCGTGTAGCTCATCTTTTTAGTTTTCTGTGTTGTGTTTTATTGGTGGGGTCCGTGTAGCTCATCTTTTAAGTTGTCTGTGTTGTGTTTTATTGGTGGGATCCGTGTAGCTCATCTTTTTAGTTTTCTGTGTAGTGTTTTATTGGTGGGGTCCGTGTAGCTCATCTTTTTAGTTTTCTGTGTTGTGTTTTATTGGTGAGGTCAGTATAGCTCATCTTTTTAGTTTTCTGTGTTGTGTGTTTTATTGGTGGGGTCCGTGTAGCTCATCTTTTTAGTTTTCTGTGTTGTGTTTTATTGGTGAGGTTCGTGTAGCTCATCTTTTTAGTTTTCTGTGTAGTGTTTTATTGATGAGGTCCGTGTAGCTCATCTTTTTAGTTTTCTGTGTTGTGTTTTATTGGTGAGGTCCGTGTAGCTCATCTTTTTAGTTTTCTGTGTTGTGTTTTATTGGTGAGGTCCATGTAGCTCATCTTTTTAGTTTTTTGTGTAGTGTTTTATTTGTGGGGTCCGTGTAGCTCATCTTTTAAGTTTTCTGTGTAGTGTTTAATTGGTGGGGTCCGTTTAGCTCATACTTTTAGTTTTCTGTGTTGTGTTTTATTGGTGAGGTCCGTGTAGCTCATCTTTTTAGTTTTCTGTGTTTAGTTTTATTGGTGAGGTCCGTGTAGCTCATCATTTTAGTTTTCTGTGTTGTGTTTTATTGGTGAGGTCCGTGTAGCTCATCTTTTTAGTTTTCTGTGTTGTGTTTTATTGGTGGGGTCCGTGTAGCTCATCTTTTTAGTTTTCTGTGTAGTGTTTTATTGGTGGGGTCCGTGTAGCTCATCTTTTAAGTTTTCTGTGTAGTGTTTAATTGGTGTGGTCCGTGTAGCTCATCTTTTTAGTTTTCTGTGTTGTGTTTTATTGGTGGGGTCCGTGTAGCTCATCTTTTTAGTTTTCTGTGTTGTGTTTTATTGGTGGGGTCCGTGTAGCTCATCTTTTTAGTTTTCTGTGTAGTGTTTAATTGGTGAGGTCCGTGTAGCTCATCTTTTAAGTTTTCTGTGTAGTGTTTTATTGGTGGGGTCCGTGTAGCTCATTTTTTTAGTTTTCTGTGTTGTGTTTTATTGGTGGGGTCCGTGTAGCTCATCTTTTTAGTTTTCTGTGTTGTGTTTTATTGGATGGATCCGTGTAGCTCATCTTTTTAGTTTTCTGTGTTGTGTGTTTTATTGGTGGGGTCTGTGTAGCTCATCTTTTTAGTTTTCTGTGTTGTGTTTTATTGGTGGGGTCCGTGTAGCTCATCTTTTTAGTTTTCTGTGTTGTGTTTTATTGGAGGGGTCCGTGTAGCTCATCTTTTTAGTTTTCTGTGTTGTGTTTTATTGGAGGGGTCCGTGTAGCTCATCTTTTAAGTTGTCTGTGTTGTGTTTTATTGATGTGGTCCGTGTAGCTCATCTTTTTAGTTTTCTGTGTTGTGTTTTATTGGTGAGGTCCGTGTAGCTCATCTTTTAAGTTTTCTGTGTTGTGTTTTATTGATGGGATCCGTGTAGCTCATCTTTTTAGTTTTCTGTGTTGTGTGTTTTATTGGTGGGGTCCGTGTAGCTCATTTTTTTAGTTTTCTGTGTTGTGTTTTATTGGTGAGGTCCGTGTAGCTCATCTTTTTAGTTTTCTGTGGTGTGTTTTATTGATGGGATTCGTGTAGCTCATCTTTTTAGTTTTCTGTGTTGTGTGTTTTATTGGTGGGGTCCGTGTAGCTCATCTTTTTAGTTTTCTGTGTTGTGTTTTATTGGTGAGGTCCGTGTAGCTCATCTTTTTAGTTTTCTGTGTTGTGTTTTATTGGTGGGGTCCGTGTAGCTCATCTTTTAAGTTGTCTGTGTTGTGTTTTATTGGTGGGGTCCGTGTAGCTCATCTTTTTAGTTTTCTGTGTTGTGTTTTATTGGTGGGGTCCGTGTAGCTCATCTTTTTAGTTTTCTGTGTAGTGTTTTATTGATGGGGTCCGTGTAGCTCATCTTTTTAGTTTTCTGTGTTGTGTTTTATTGGTGGGGTCCGTGTAGCTCATTTTTTTAGTTTTCTGTGTTGTGTTTTATTGGTGGGGTCCGTGTAGCTCATCTTTTTAGTTTTTTGTGTTGTGTTTTATTGGTGAGGTCCGTGTAGCTCATCTTTTTAGTTTTCTGTGTTGTGTTTTATTGATGGGGTCCGTGTAGCTCATCTTTTTAGTTTTCTGTGTTGTGTTTTATTGGTGGGGTCCGTGTAGCTCATCTTTTTAGTTTTCTGTGTAGTGTTTTATTGATGGGGTCCGTGTAGCTCATCTTTTTAGTTTTCTGTGTTGTCTTTTATTGGTGGGGTCCGTGTAGCTCATCTTTTTAGTTTTCTGTGTTGTGTTTTATTGGTGGGGTCCGTGTAGCTCATCTTTTTAGTTTTCTGTGTAGTGTTTTATTGATGGGGTCCGTGTAGCTCATCTTTTTAGTTTTCTGTGTTGTCTTTTATTGGTGGGGTCCGTGTAGCTCATCTTTTTAGTTTTCTGTGTTGTGTTTTATTGGTGGGGTCCGTGTAGCTCATCTTTTAAGTTGTCTGTGTTGTGTTTTATTGGTGGGATCCGTGTAGCTCATCTTTTTAGTTTTCTGTGTAGTGTTTTATTGGTGGGGTCCGTGTAGCTCATCTTTTTAGTTTTCTGTGTTGTGTTTTATTGGTGAGGTCAGTATAGCTCATCTTTTTAGTTTTCTGTGTTGTGTGTTTTATTGGTGGGGTCCGTGTAGCTCATCTTTTTAGTTTTCTGTGTTGTGTTTTATTGGTGAGGTTCGTGTAGCTCATCTTTTTTAGTTTTCTGTGTAGTGTTTTATTGATGAGGTCCGTGTAGCTCATCTTTTTAGTTTTCTGTGTTGTGTTTTATTGGTGAGGTCCGTGTAGCTCATCTTTTTAGTTTTCTGTGTTGTGTTTTATTGGTGAGGTCCATGTAGCTCATCTTTTTAGTTTTTTGTGTAGTGTTTTATTTGTGGGGTCCGTGTAGCTCATCTTTTAAGTTTTCTGTGTAGTGTTTAATTGGTGGGGTCCGTTTAGCTCATACTTTTAGTTTTCTGTGTTGTGTTTTATTGGTGAGGTCCGTGTAGCTCATCTTTTTAGTTTTCTGTGTTTAGTTTTATTGGTGAGGTCCGTGTAGCTCATCATTTTAGTTTTCTGTGTTGTGTTTTATTGGTGAGGTCCGTGTAGCTCATCTTTTTAGTTTTCTGTGTTGTGTTTTATTGGTGGGGTCCGTGTAGCTCATCTTTTTAGTTTTCTGTGTAGTGTTTTATTGGTGGGGTCCGTGTAGCTCATCTTTTAAGTTTTCTGTGTAGTGTTTAATTGGTGTGGTCCGTGTAGCTCATATTTTTAGTTTTCTGTGTTGTGTTTTATTGGTGGGGTCCGTGTAGCTCATCTTTTTAGTTTTCTGTGTTGTGTTTTATTGGTGGGGTCCGTGTAGCTCATCTTTTTAGTTTTCTGTGTAGTGTTTAATTGGTGAGGTCCGTGTAGCTCATCTTTTAAGTTTTCTGTGTAGTGTTTTATTGGTGGGGTCCGTGTAGCTCATTTTTTTAGTTTTCTGTGTTGTGTTTTATTGGTGGGGTCCGTGTAGCTCATCTTTTTAGTTTTCTGTGTTGTGTTTTATTGGATGGATCCGTGTAGCTCATCTTTTTAGTTTTCTGTGTTGTGTGTTTTATTGGTGGGGTCTGTGTAGCTCATCTTTTTAGTTTTCTGTGTTGTGTTTTATTGGTGGGGTCCGTGTAGCTCATCTTTTTAGTTTTCTGTGTTGTGTTTTATTGGAGGGGTCCGTGTAGCTCATCTTTTTAGTTTTCTGTGTTGTGTTTTATTGGAGGGGTCCGTGTAGCTCATCTTTTAAGTTGTCTGTGTTGTGTTTTATTGATGTGGTCCGTGTAGCTCATCTTTTTAGTTTTCTGTGTTGTGTTTTATTGGTGAGGTCCGTGTAGCTCATCTTTTTAGTTTTCTGTGTTGTGTTTTATTGATGGGATCCGTGTAGCTCATCTTTTTAGTTTTCTGTGTTGTGTGTTTTATTGGTGGGGTCCGTGTAGCTCATTTTTTTAGTTTTCTGTGTTGTGTTTTATTGGTGAGGTCCGTGTAGCTCATCTTTTTAGTTTTCTGTGGTGTGTTTTATTGATGGGATCCGTGTAGCTCATCTTTTTAGTTTTCTGTGTTGTGTGTTTTATTGGTGGGGTCCGTGTAGCTCATCTTTTTAGTTTTCTGTGTTGTGTTTTATTGGTGAGGTCCGTGTAGCTCATCTTTTTAGTTTTCTGTGTTGTGTTTTATTGGTGGGGTCCGTGTAGCTCATCTTTTTAGTTTTCTGTGTTGTGTTTTATTGGTGGGGTCCGTGTAGCTCATCTTTTTAGTTTTCTGTGTAGTGTTTTATTGATGGGGTCCGTGTAGCTCATCTTTTTAGTTTTCTGTGTTGTGTTTTATTGGTGGGGTCCGTGTAGCTCATTTTTTTAGTTTTCTGTGTTGTGTTTTATTGGTGGGGTCCGTGTAGCTCATCTTTTTAGTTTTTTGTGTTGTGTTTTATTGGTGAGGTCCGTGTAGCTCATCTTTTTAGTTTTCTGTGTTGTGTTTTATTGATGGGGTCCGTGTAGCTCATCTTTTTAGTTTTCTGTGTTGTGTTTTATTGGTGGGGTCCGTGTAGCTCATCTTTTTAGTTTTCTGTGTAGTGTTTTATTGATGGGGTCCGTGTAGCTCATCTTTTTAGTTTTCTGTGTTGTCTTTTATTGGTGGGGTCCGTGTAGCTCATCTTTTTAGTTTTCTGTGTTGTGTTTTATTGGTGGGGTCCGTGTAGCTCATCTTTTAAGTTGTCTGTGTTGTGTTTTATTGGTGGGATCCGTGTAGCTCATCTTTTTAGTTTTCTGTGTAGTGTTTTATTGGTGGGGTCCGTGTAGCTCATCTTTTTAGTTTTCTGTGTTGTGTTTTATTGGTGAGGTCAGTATAGCTCATCTTTTTAGTTTTCTGTGTTGTGTGTTTTATTGGTGGGGTCCGTGTAGCTCATCTTTTTAGTTTTCTGTGTTGTGTTTTATTGGTGAGGTTCGTGTAGCTCATCTTTTTAGTTTTCTGTGTTGTGTTTTATTGGTGAGGTCCGTGTAGCTCATCTTTTTAGTTTTCTGTGTTGTGTTTTATTGGTGGGGTCCGTGTAGCTCATCTTTTTAGTTTTCTGTGTAGTGTTTTATTGGTGGGGTCCGTGTAGCTCATCTTTTAAGTTTTCTGTGTAGTGTTTAATTGGTGTGGTCCGTGTAGCTCATCTTTTTAGTTTTCTGTGTTGTGTTTTATTGGTGGGGTCCGTGTAGCTCATCTTTTTAGTTTTCTGTGTTGTGTTTTATTGGTGGGGTCCGTGTAGCTCATCTTTTTAGTTTTCTGTGTAGTGTTTAATTGGTGAGGTCCGTGTAGCTCATCTTTTAAGTTTTCTGTGTAGTGTTTTATTGGTGGGGTCCGTGTAGCTCATTTTTTTAGTTTTCTGTGTTGTGTTTTATTGGTGGGGTCCGTGTAGCTCATCTTTTTAGTTTTCTGTGTTGTGTTTTATTGGATGGATCCGTGTAGCTCATCTTTTTAGTTTTCTGTGTTGTGTGTTTTATTGGTGGGGTCTGTGTAGCTCATCTTTTTAGTTTTCTGTGTTGTGTTTTATTGGAGGGGTCCGTGTAGCTCATCTTTTTAGTTTTCTGTGTTGTGTTTTATTGGAGGGGTCCGTGTAGCTCATCTTTTAAGTTGTCTGTGTTGTGTTTTATTGATGTGGTCCGTGTAGCTCATCTTTTTAGTTTTCTGTGTTGTGTTTTATTGGTGAGGTCCGTGTAGCTCATCTTTTTAGTTTTCTGTGTTGTGTTTTATTGATGGGATCCGTGTAGCTCATCTTTTTAGTTTTCTGTGTTGTGTGTTTTATTGGTGGGGTCCGTGTAGCTCATTTTTTTAGTTTTCTGTGTTGTGTTTTATTGGTGAGGTCCGTGTAGCTCATCTTTTTAGTTTTCTGTGGTGTGTTTTATTGATGGGATTCGTGTAGCTCATCTTTTTAGTTTTCTGTGTTGTGTGTTTTATTGGTGGGGTCCGTGTAGCTCATCTTTTTAGTTTTCTGTGTTGTGTTTTATTGGTGAGGTCCGTGTAGCTCATCTTTTTAGTTTTCTGTGTTGTGTTTTATTGGTGGGGTCCGTGTAGCTCATCTTTTTAGTTTTCTGTGTTGTGTTTTATTGGTGGGGTCCGTGTAGCTCATCTTTTTAGTTTTCTGTGTAGTGTTTTATTGATGGGGTCCGTGTAGCTCATCTTTTTAGTTTTCTGTGTTGTGTTTTATTGGTGGGGTCCGTGTAGCTCATTTTTTTAGTTTTCTGTGTTGTGTTTTATTGGTGGGGTCCGTGTAGCTCATCTTTTTAGTTTTTTGTGTTGTGTTTTATTGGTGAGGTCCGTGTAGCTCATCTTTTTAGTTTTCTGTGTTGTGTTTTATTGATGGGGTCCGTGTAGCTCATCTTTTTAGTTTTCTGTGTTGTGTTTTATTGGTGGGGTCCGTGTAGCTCATCTTTTAAGTTTTCTGTGTAGTGTTTAATTGGTGTGGTCCGTGTAGCTCATCTTTTTAGTTTTCTGTGTTGTGTTTTATTGGTGGGGTCCGTGTAGCTCATCTTTTTAGTTTTCTGTGTTGTGTTTTATTGGTGGGGTCCGTGTAGCTCATCTTTTTAGTTTTCTGTGTAGTGTTTAATTGGTGAGGTCCGTGTAGCTCATCTTTTAAGTTTTCTGTGTAGTGTTTTATTGGTGGGGTCCGTGTAGCTCATTTTTTTAGTTTTCTGTGTTGTGTTTTATTGGTGGGGTCCGTGTAGCTCATCTTTTTAGTTTTCTGTGTTGTGTTTTATTGGATGGATCCGTGTAGCTCATCTTTTTAGTTTTCTGTGTTGTGTGTTTTATTGGTGGGGTCTGTGTAGCTCATCTTTTTAGTTTTCTGTGTTGTGTTTTATTGGTGGGGTCCGTGTAGCTCATCTTTTTAGTTTTCTGTGTTGTGTTTTATTGGAGGGGTCCGTGTAGCTCATCTTTTTAGTTTTCTGTGTTGTGTTTTATTGGAGGGGTCCGTGTAGCTCATCTTTTAAGTTGTCTGTGTTGTGTTTTATTGATGTGGTCCGTGTAGCTCATCTTTTTAGTTTTCTGTGTTGTGTTTTATTGGTGAGGTCCGTGTAGCTCATCTTTTTAGTTTTCTGTGTTGTGTTTTATTGATGGGATCCGTGTAGCTCATCTTTTTAGTTTTCTGTGTTGTGTGTTTTATTGGTGGGGTCCGTGTAGCTCATTTTTTTAGTTTTCTGTGTTGTGTTTTATTGGTGAGGTCCGTGTAGCTCATCTTTTTAGTTTTCTGTGGTGTGTTTTATTGATGGGATCCGTGTAGCTCATCTTTTTAGTTTTCTGTGTTGTGTGTTTTATTGGTGGGGTCCGTGTAGCTCATCTTTTTAGTTTTCTGTGTTGTGTTTTATTGGTGAGGTCCGTGTAGCTCATCTTTTTAGTTTTCTGTGTTGTGTTTTATTGGTGGGGTCCGTGTAGCTCATCTTTTTAGTTTTCTGTGTTGTGTTTTATTGGTGGGGTCCGTGTAGCTCATTTTTTTAGTTTTCTGTGTTGTGTTTTATTGGTGGGGTCCGTGTAGCTCATCTTTTTAGTTTTTTGTGTTGTGTTTTATTGGTGAGGTCCGTGTAGCTCATCTTTTTAGTTTTCTGTGTTGTGTTTTATTGATGGGGTCCGTGTAGCTCATCTTTTTAGTTTTCTGTGTTGTGTTTTATTGGTGGGGTCCGTGTAGCTCATCTTTTTAGTTTTCTGTGTAGTGTTTTATTGATGGGGTCCGTGTAGCTCATCTTTTTAGTTTTCTGTGTTGTCTTTTATTGGTGGGGTCCGTGTAGCTCATCTTTTTAGTTTTCTGTGTTGTGTTTTATTGGTGGGGTCCGTGTAGCTCATCTTTTAAGTTGTCTGTGTTGTGTTTTATTGGTGGGATCCGTGTAGCTCATCTTTTTAGTTTTCTGTGTAGTGTTTTATTGGTGGGGTCCGTGTAGCTCATCTTTTTAGTTTTCTGTGTTGTGTTTTATTGGTGAGGTCAGTATAGCTCATCTTTTTAGTTTTCTGTGTTGTGTGTTTTATTGGTGGGGTCCGTGTAGCTCATCTTTTTAGTTTTCTGTGTTGTGTTTTATTGGTGAGGTTCGTGTAGCTCATCTTTTTAGTTTTCTGTGTTGTGTTTTATTGGTGAGGTCCGTGTAGCTCATCTTTTTAGTTTTCTGTGTTGTGTTTTATTGGTGGGGTCCGTGTAGCTCATCTTTTTAGTTTTCTGTGTAGTGTTTTATTGGTGGGGTCCGTGTAGCTCATCTTTTAAGTTTTCTGTGTAGTGTTTAATTGGTGTGGTCCGTGTAGCTCATCTTTTTAGTTTTCTGTGTTGTGTTTTATTGGTGGGGTCCGTGTAGCTCATCTTTTTAGTTTTCTGTGTTGTGTTTTATTGGTGGGGTCCGTGTAGCTCATCTTTTTAGTTTTCTGTGTAGTGTTTAATTGGTGAGGTCCGTGTAGCTCATCTTTTAAGTTTTCTGTGTAGTGTTTTATTGGTGGGGTCCGTGTAGCTCATTTTTTTAGTTTTCTGTGTTGTGTTTTATTGGTGGGGTCCGTGTAGCTCATCTTTTTAGTTTTCTGTGTTGTGTTTTATTGGATGGATCCGTGTAGCTCATCTTTTTAGTTTTCTGTGTTGTGTGTTTTATTGGTGGGGTCTGTGTAGCTCATCTTTTTAGTTTTCTGTGTTGTGTTTTATTGGAGGGGTCCGTGTAGCTCATCTTTTTAGTTTTCTGTGTTGTGTTTTATTGGAGGGGTCCGTGTAGCTCATCTTTTAAGTTGTCTGTGTTGTGTTTTATTGATGTGGTCCGTGTAGCTCATCTTTTTAGTTTTCTGTGTTGTGTTTTATTGGTGAGGTCCGTGTAGCTCATCTTTTTAGTTTTCTGTGTTGTGTTTTATTGATGGGATCCGTGTAGCTCATCTTTTTAGTTTTCTGTGTTGTGTGTTTTATTGGTGGGGTCCGTGTAGCTCATTTTTTTAGTTTTCTGTGTTGTGTTTTATTGGTGAGGTCCGTGTAGCTCATCTTTTTAGTTTTCTGTGGTGTGTTTTATTGATGGGATTCGTGTAGCTCATCTTTTTAGTTTTCTGTGTTGTGTGTTTTATTGGTGGGGTCCGTGTAGCTCATCTTTTTAGTTTTCTGTGTTGTGTTTTATTGGTGAGGTCCGTGTAGCTCATCTTTTTAGTTTTCTGTGTTGTGTTTTATTGGTGGGGTCCGTGTAGCTCATCTTTTTAGTTTTCTGTGTTGTGTTTTATTGGTGGGGTCCGTGTAGCTCATCTTTTTAGTTTTCTGTGTAGTGTTTTATTGATGGGGTCCGTGTAGCTCATCTTTTTAGTTTTCTGTGTTGTGTTTTATTGGTGGGGTCCGTGTAGCTCATTTTTTTAGTTTTCTGTGTTGTGTTTTATTGGTGGGGTCCGTGTAGCTCATCTTTTTAGTTTTTTGTGTTGTGTTTTATTGGTGAGGTCCGTGTAGCTCATCTTTTTAGTTTTCTGTGTTGTGTTTTATTGATGGGGTCCGTGTAGCTCATCTTTTTAGTTTTCTGTGTTGTGTTTTATTGGTGGGGTCCGTGTAGCTCATCTTTTTAGTTTTCTGTGTTGTCTTTTATTGGTGGGGTCCGTGTAGCTCATCTTTTTAGTTTTCTGTGTTGTGTTTTATTGGTGGGGTCCGTGTAGCTCATCTTTTTAGTTTTCTGTGTAGTGTTTTATTGATGGGGTCCGTGTAGCTCATCTTTTTAGTTTTCTGTGTTGTCTTTTATTGGTGGGGTCCGTGTAGCTCATCTTTTTAGTTTTCTGTGTTGTGTTTTATTGGTGGGGTCCGTGTAGCTCATCTTTTAAGTTGTCTGTGTTGTGTTTTATTGGTGGGATCCGTGTAGCTCATCTTTTTAGTTTTCTGTGTAGTGTTTTATTGGTGGGGTCCGTGTAGCTCATCTTTTTAGTTTTCTGTGTTGTGTTTTATTGGTGAGGTCAGTATAGCTCATCTTTTTAGTTTTCTGTGTTGTGTGTTTTATTGGTGGGGTCCGTGTAGCTCATCTTTTTAGTTTTCTGTGTTGTGTTTTATTGGTGAGGTTCGTGTAGCTCATCTTTTTAGTTTTCTGTGTTGTGTTTTATTGGTGAGGTCCGTGTAGCTCATCTTTTTAGTTTTCTGTGTTGTGTTTTATTGGTGGGGTCCGTGTAGCTCATCTTTTTAGTTTTCTGTGTAGTGTTTTATTGGTGGGGTCCGTGTAGCTCATCTTTTAAGTTTTCTGTGTAGTGTTTAATTGGTGTGGTCCGTGTAGCTCATCTTTTTAGTTTTCTGTGTTGCGTTTTATTGGTGGGGTCCGTGTAGCTCATCTTTTTAGTTTTCTGTGTTGTGTTTTATTGGTGGGGTCCGTGTAGCTCATCTTTTTAGTTTTCTGTGTAGTGTTTAATTGGTGAGGTCCGTGTAGCTCATCTTTTAAGTTTTCTGTGTAGTGTTTTATTGGTGGGGTCCGTGTAGCTCATTTTTTTAGTTTTCTGTGTTGTGTTTTATTGGTGGGGTCCGTGTAGCTCATCTTTTTAGTTTTCTGTGTTGTGTTTTATTGGATGGATCCGTGTAGCTCATCTTTTTAGTTTTCTGTGTTGCGTTTTATTGGTGAGGTCCGTGTAGCTCATCTTTTTAGTTTTCTGTGTTGTGTTTTATTGGTGGGGTCCGTATAGCTCATCTTTTTAGTTTTCTGTGTTGTGTTTTATTGATGGGGTCCGTGTAGCTCATCTTTTTAGTTTTCTGTGTTGTGTGTTTTATTGGTGGGGTCCGTGTAGCTCATCTTTTTAGTTTTCTGTGTTGTGTTTTATTGGTGGGGTCCGTGTAGCTCATCTTTTTAGTTTTCTGTGTTGTGTTTTATTGGAGGGGTCCGTGTAGCTCATCTTTTTAGTTTTCTGTGTTGTGTTTTATTGGAGGGGTCCGTGTAGCTCATCTTTTAAGTTGTCTGTGTTGTGTTTTATTGATGTGGTCCGTGTAGCTCATCTTTTTAGTTTTCTGTGTTGTGTTTTATTGGTGAGGTCCGTGTAGCTCATCTTTTTAGTTTTCTGTGTTGTGTTTTATTGATGGGATCCGTGTAGCTCATCTTTTTAGTTTTCTGTGTTGTGTGTTTTATTGGTGGGGTCCGTGTAGCTCATTTTTTTAGTTTTCTGTGTTGTGTTTTATTGGTGAGGTCCGTGTAGCTCATCTTTTTAGTTTTCTGTGGTGTGTTTTATTGATGGGATCCGTGTAGCTCATCTTTTTAGTTTTCTGTGTTGTGTGTTTTATTGGTGGGGTCCGTGTAGCTCATCTTTTTAGTTTTCTGTGTTGTGTTTTATTGGTGAGGTCCGTGTAGCTCATCTTTTTAGTTTTCTGTGTTGTGTTTTATTGGTGGGGTCCGTGTAGCTCATCTTTTTAGTTTTCTGTGTTGTGTTTTATTGGTGGGGTCCGTGTAGCTCATCTTTTTAGTTTTCTGTGTAGTGTTTTATTGATGGGGTCCATGTAGCTCATCTTTTTAGTTTTCTGTGTTGTGTTTTATTGGTGGGGTCCGTGTAGCTTATTTTTTTAGTTTTCTGTGTTGTGTTTTATTGGTGGGGTCCGTGTAGCTCATCTTTTTAGTTTTTTGTGTTGTGTTTTATTGGTGAGGTCCGTGTAGCTCATCTTTTTAGTTTTCTGTGTTGTGTTTTATTGATGGGGTCCGTGTAGCTCATCTTTTTAGTTTTCTGTGTTGTGTTTTATTGGTGGGGTCCGTGTAGCTCATCTTTTTAGTTTTCTGTGTAGTGTTTTATTGATGGGGTCCGTGTAGCTCATCTTTTTAGTTTTCTGTGTTGTCTTTTATTGGTGGGGTCCGTGTAGCTCATCTTTTTAGTTTTCTGTGTTGTGTTTTATTGGTGGGGTCCGTGTAGCTCATCTTTTAAGTTGTCTGTGTTGTGTTTTATTGGTGGGATCCGTGTAGCTCATCTTTTTAGTTTTCTGTGTAGTGTTTTATTGGTGGGGTCCGTGTAGCTCATCTTTTTAGTTTTCTGTGTTGTGTTTTATTGGTGAGGTCAGTATAGCTCATCTTTTTAGTTTTCTGTGTTGTGTGTTTTATTGGTGGGGTCCGTGTAGCTCATCTTTTTAGTTTTCTGTGTTGTGTTTTATTGGTGAGGTTCGTGTAGCTCATCTTTTTAGTTTTCTGTGTTGTGTTTTATTGGTGAGGTCCGTGTAGCTCATCTTTTTAGTTTTCTGTGTTGTGTTTTATTGGTGGGGTCCGTGTAGCTCATCTTTTAAGTTGTCTGTGTTGTTTTTTATTGATGGGGTCCGTGTAGCTCATCTTTTAAGTTTTCTGTGTTGTGTTTTATTGGTGGGGTCCGTGTAGCTCATCGTTTTAGTTTTCTGTGTTGTGTTTTATTGGTGGGGTCCGTGTAGTTCATCCTTTAAGTTTTCTGTGTTGTGTTTTATTGATGGGATTCGTGTAGCTCATCTTTTTAGTTTTCTGTGTTGGGTGTTTTATTGGAGGGGTCCGTGTAGCTCATCTTTTAAGTTGTCTGTGTTGTGTTTTATTGATGGGGTCCGTGTTGCTCATTTTTTTAGTTTTCTGTGTTGTGTTTTATTGGTGAGGTCCGTGTAGCTCATCTTTTAAGTTTTCTGTGTTGTGTTTTATTGGTGGGGTCCGTGTAGCTCATCTTTTTAGTTTTCTGTGTTGTGTTTTATTGGTGAGGTCCGTGTAGCTCATCTTTTTAGTTGTCTGTGTTTTGTTTTATTGATGGGGTCCGTGTAGCTCATCTTTTTAGTTTTCTGTGTTGTGTTTTATTGGTGGGGTCCGTGTAGCTCATCTTTTTAGTTTTCTGTGTTGTGTTTTATTGGTGAGGTCCGTGTAGCTCATCTTTTTAATTGTCTGTGTTGTGTTTTATTGGTGGGGTCCGTGTAGCTCATCTTTTAAGTTTTCTGTGTTGTGTTTTATTGATGGGATCCGTGTAGCTCATCTTTTAAGTTGTCTGTGTTGTGTTTTATTGGTGGGATCCGTGTAGCTCATCTTTTTAGTTTTCTGTGTTGTGTTTTATTGGTGGGGTCCGGGTAGCTCATTTTTTTAGTTTTCTGTGTTGTGTTTTATTGGTGGGGTCCGTGTAGCTCATCTTTTTAGTTTTTTGTGTTGTGTTTTATTGGAGAGGTCCGTGTAGCTCATCTTTTTAGTTTTCTGTGTTGTGTTTTATTGATGGGGTCCGTGTAGCTCATCTTTTTAGTTTTCTGTGTTGTGTTTTATTGGTGGGATCCGTGTAGCTCATCTTTTTAGTTTTCTGTGTAGTGTTTTATTGATGGGGTCCGTGTAGCTCATCTTTTTAGTTTTCTGTGTTGTCTTTTATTGGTGGGGTCCGTGTAGCTCATCTTTTTAGTTTTCTGTGTTGTGTTTTATTGGTGGGATCCGTGTAGCTCATCTTTTTAGTTTTCTGTGTAGTGTTTTATTGGTGGGGTCCGTGTAGCTCATCTTTTTAGTTTTCTGCGTTGTGTTTTATTGGTGAGGTTCGTGTAGCTCATCTTTTTAGTTTTCTGTGTTGTGTTTTATTGGTGAGGTCCGTGTAGCTCATCTTTTTAGTTTTCTGTGTTGTGTTTTATTGGTGGGGTCCGTGTAGCTCATCTTTTAAGTTGTCTGTGTTGTTTTTTATTGATGGGGTCCGTGTAGCTCATCTTTTAAGTTTTCTGTGTTGTGTTTTATTGGTGGGGTCCGTGTAGCTCATCGTTTTAGTTTTCTGTGTTGTGTTTTATTGGTGGGGTCCGTGTAGCTCATCCTTTAAGTTTTCTGTGTTGTGTTTTATTGATGGGATTCGTGTAGCTCATCTTTTTAGTTTTCTGTGTTGGGTGTTTTATTGGAGGGGTCCGTGTAGCTCATCTTTTAAGTTGTCTGTGTTGTGTTTTATTGATGGGGTCCGTGTAGCTCATTTTTTTAGTTTTCTGTGTTGTGTTTTATTGGTGGGGTCCGTGTAGCTCATCTTTTAAGTTTTCTGTGTTGTGTTTTATTGGTGGGGTCCGTGTAGCTCATCTTTTTAGTTTTCTGTGTTGTGTTTTATTGGTGAGGTCCGTGTAGCTCATCTTTTTAGTTGTCTGTGTTTTGTTTTATTGATGGGGTCCGTGTAGCTCATCTTTTTAGTTTTCTGTGTTGTGTTTTATTGGTGGGGTCCGTGTAGCTCATCTTTTTAGTTTTCTGTGTTGTGTTTTATTGGTGAGGTCCGTGTAGCTCATCCTTTTAATTGTCTGTGTTGTGTTTTATTGGTGGGGTCCGTGTAGCTCATCTTTTAAGTTTTCTGTGTTGTGTTTTATTGATGGGATCCGTGTAGCTCATCTTTTAAGTTGTCTGTGTTGTGTTTTATTGGTGGGATCCGTGTAGCTCATCTTTTTAGATGTCTGTGTTGTGTTTTATTGGTGGGGTCCGTGTAGCTCATCTTTTAAGTTGTCTGTGTTGTGTTTTATTGGTGGGGTCCGTGTAGCTCATCTTTTTAGTTTTCTGTGTTGTGTTTTATTGGTGAGGTCCGTGCAGCTCATCTTTTTAGTTTTATGTGTTGTCTTTTATTGGTGAGGTCAGTGTAGCTCATCTTTTTAGTTTTCTCTGTTGTGTTTTATTGGTGAGGTCCGGGTAGCTCATCTTTTTAGTTTTCTGTGTTGTGTTTTATTGATGGGGTCCGTGTAGCTCATCTTTATAGTTTTCTGTGTTGTGTTTTATTGGTGAGGTCCGTGTAGCTCATCTTTTTAGTTTTCTGTGTTGTGTTTTATTGGTGGGGTCCGTGTAGCTCATCTTTTTAGTTTTCTGTGTTGTGTTTTATTGGAGGGGTCCGTGTAGCTCATCTTTTTAATTTTCTGTGTTGTGTTTTATTGGTGGGGTCCGTGTAGCTCATCTTTTTAGTTTTCTGTGTTGTGTTTTATTGGTGAGGTCCGTGTAGCTCATCTTTTTAGTTTTCTGTGTTGTTTTTTATTGATGGGGTCCGTGTAGCTCATCTTTTATGTTGTCTGTGTTGTGTTTTATTGATGGGGTCCGTGTAGCTCATTTTTTTAGTTTTCTGTGTTGTGTTTTATTGGTGGGGTCCGTGTAGCTCATCTTTTAAGTTGTCTGTGTTGTGTTTTATTGATGGGGTCCGTGTAGCTCATCTTTTTAGTTTTCTGTGTTGTGTTTTATTGGTGAGGTCGTGTAGCTCATCTTTTTAGTTTTCTGTGTTGTGTTTTATTGATGAGGTCCGTGTAGCTCATTTTTTTAGTTTTCTGTGTTGTGTTTTATTGGTGGGGTCCGTGTAGCTCATCTTTTTAGTTTTCTGTGTTGTGTTTTATTGGTGAGGTCCGTGTAGCTCATCCTTTTAGTTTTTTGTGGTGTGTTTTATTGGTGGGGTCCGTGTAGCTTATCTTTTTAGTTTTCTGTGTTGTGTTTTATTGGTGGGGTCCGTGTAGCTCATCTTTTTAGTTTTCTGTGTTGTGTTTTATTGGTGAGGTCCGTGTAGCTCATCTTTTAAGTTTTCTGTGTTGTGTTTTATTGGTGAGGTCCGTGTAGCTCATCTTTTTAGTTTTCTGTGTTGTGTTTTATTGGTGGGGTCCGTGTAGCTCATCTTTTTAGTTTTCAGTATTGTGTTTTATTGATGGGGTCCGTGTAGCTCATCTTTTTAGTTTTCTGTGTTGTGTTTTATTGATGAGGTTCGTGTAGCTCATCTTTTTAGTTTTCTGTGTTGTGTTTTATTGGTGGGGTCCGTGTAGCTCATCTTTTTAGTTTTCTGTGTTGTGTTTTATTGGTGAGGTCCATGTAGCTCATCATTTTAGTTTTTTGTGGTGTGTTTTATTGGTGGGGTCCGTGTAGCTCATCTTTTTAGTTTTCTGTGTTGTGTTTTATTGGTGGGGTCCGTGTAGCTCATTGTTTTATTGGTGAGTTCAGTGTAGCTCATCGTTTTATTGGTGGGGTCCGTGTAACTCATCTTTTTAGTTTTCTGTGTTGTGTTTTATTGGTGAGGTCCGTGTAGCTCATCTTTTTAGTTTTCTGTGTTGTGTTTTATTGGTGGGGTCCGTGTAGCTCATCTTTTAAGTTTTCTGTGTTGTGTTTTATTGATGGGATCCGTGTAGCTCATCTTTTAAGTTGTCTGTGTTGTGTTTTATTGAGGGGGTCCGTGTAGCTCATCTTTTAAGTTTTCTGTGTTGTGTTTTATTGGTGGGGTCCGTGTAGCTCATCTTTTAAGTTTTCTGTGTTGTGTTTTATAGATGGGATCCGTGTAGCTCATCTTTTAAGTTGTCTGTGTTGTGTTTTATTGATGGGGTCCGTGTAGCTCATCTTTTAAGTTTTCTGTGTTGTGTTTTATTGGTGGGATCCGTGTAGCTCATCTTTTAAGTTTTCTGTGTTGTGTTTTATTGATGGGATCCGTGTAGCTCATCTTTTAAGTTGTCTGTGTTGTGTTTTATTGATGGGGTCCGTGTAGCTCATCTTTTAAGTTTTCTGTGTTGTGTTTTATTGGTGGGGTCCGTGTAGCTCATCTTTTTAGTTTTCTGTGTTGTGTTTTATTGGTGGGGTCCGTGTAGCTCATCTTTTAAGTTGTCTGTGTTGTGTTTTATTGATGGGGTCCGTGTAGCTCATCTTTTTAGTTTTCTGTGTTGTGTTTTATTGGTGGGGTTCTTGTAGCTCATCTTTTAAGTTTTCTGTGTTGTGTTTTATTGGTGGGGTCCGTGTAGCTCATCTTTTTAGTTTTCTGTGTTGTGTTTTATTGGTGAGGTCCGTGTAGCTCATCTTTTTAGTTTTCTGTGTTGTGTTTTATTGATGGGGTCCGTGTAGCTCATCTTTTTAGTTTTCTGTGTTGTGTTTTATTGGTGGGGTCCGTGTAGCTCATCTTTTTAGTTTTCTGTGTTTTGTTTTATTGGTGGGGTCCGTGTAGCTCATCTTTTAAGTTTTCTGTGATGTGTTTTATTGATGGGATCCGTGTAGCTCATCTTTTAAGTTGTCTGTGTTGTGTTTTATTGGTGGGATCCGTGTAGCTCATCTTTTTAGTTGTCTGTGTTGTGTTTTATTGGTGGGGTCCGTGTAGCTCATCTTTTAAGTTGTCTGTGTTGTGTTTTATTGGTGGGGTCCGTGTAGCTCATCTTTTAAGTTGTCTGTGTTGTGTTTTATTGGTGGGGTCCGTGTAGCTCATCTTTTAAGTTGTCTGTGTTGTTTTTTATTGATGGGGTCCGTGTAGCTCATCTTTTAAGTTTTCTGTGTTGTGTTTTATTGGTGGGGTCCGTGTAGCTCATCGTTTTAGTTTTCTGTGTTGTGTTTTATTGGTGGGGTCCGTGTAGTTCATCCTTTAAGTTTTCTGTGTTGTGTTTTATTGATGGGATTCGTGTAGCTCATCTTTTTAGTTTTCTGTGTTGGGTGTTTTATTGGAGGGGTCCGTGTAGCTCATCTTTTAAGTTGTCTGTGTTGTGTTTTATTGATGGGGTCCGTGTTGCTCATTTTTTTAGTTTTCTGTGTTGTGTTTTATTGGTGAGGTCCGTGTAGCTCATCTTTTAAGTTTTCTGTGTTGTGTTTTATTGGTGGGGTCCGTGTAGCTCATCTTTTTAGTTTTCTGTGTTGTGTTTTATTGGTGAGGTCCGTGTAGCTCATCTTTTTAGTTGTCTGTGTTTTGTTTTATTGATGGGGTCCGTGTAGCTCATCTTTTTAGTTTTCTGTGTTGTGTTTTATTGGTGGGGTCCGTGTAGCTCATCTTTTTAGTTTTCTGTGTTGTGTTTTATTGGTGAGGTCCGTGTAGCTCATCTTTTTAATTGTCTGTGTTGTGTTTTATTGGTGGGGTCCGTGTAGCTCATCTTTTAAGTTTTCTGTGTTGTGTTTTATTGATGGGATCCGTGTAGCTCATCTTTTAAGTTGTCTGTGTTGTGTTTTATTGGTGGGATCCGTGTAGCTCATCTTTTTAGTTTTCTGTGTTGTGTTTTATTGGTGGGGTCCGGGTAGCTCATTTTTTTAGTTTTCTGTGTTGTGTTTTATTGGTGGGGTCCGTGTAGCTCATCTTTTTAGTTTTTTGTGTTGTGTTTTATTGGAGAGGTCCGTGTAGCTCATCTTTTTAGTTTTCTGTGTTGTGTTTTATTGATGGGGTCCGTGTAGCTCATCTTTTTAGTTTTCTGTGTTGTGTTTTATTGGTGGGATCCGTGTAGCTCATCTTTTTAGTTTTCTGTGTAGTGTTTTATTGATGGGGTCCGTGTAGCTCATCTTTTTAGTTTTCTGTGTTGTCTTTTATTGGTGGGGTCCGTGTAGCTCATCTTTTTAGTTTTCTGTGTTGTGTTTTATTGGTGGGATCCGTGTAGCTCATCTTTTTAGTTTTCTGTGTAGTGTTTTATTGGTGGGGTCCGTGTAGCTCATCTTTTTAGTTTTCTGCGTTGTGTTTTATTGGTGAGGTTCGTGTAGCTCATCTTTTTAGTTTTCTGTGTTGTGTTTTATTGGTGAGGTCCGTGTAGCTCATCTTTTTAGTTTTCTGTGTTGTGTTTTATTGGTGGGGTCCGTGTAGCTCATCTTTTAAGTTGTCTGTGTTGTTTTTTATTGATGGGGTCCGTGTAGCTCATCTTTTAAGTTTTCTGTGTTGTGTTTTATTGGTGGGGTCCGTGTAGCTCATCGTTTTAGTTTTCTGTGTTGTGTTTTATTGGTGGGGTCCGTGTAGCTCATCCTTTAAGTTTTCTGTGTTGTGTTTTATTGATGGGATTCGTGTAGCTCATCTTTTTAGTTTTCTGTGTTGGGTGTTTTATTGGAGGGGTCCGTGTAGCTCATCTTTTAAGTTGTCTGTGTTGTGTTTTATTGATGGGGTCCGTGTAGCTCATTTTTTTAGTTTTCTGTGTTGTGTTTTATTGGTGGGGTCCGTGTAGCTCATCTTTTAAGTTTTCTGTGTTGTGTTTTATTGGTGGGGTCCGTGTAGCTCATCTTTTTAGTTTTCTGTGTTGTGTTTTATTGGTGAGGTCCGTGTAGCTCATCTTTTTAGTTGTCTGTGTTTTGTTTTATTGATGGGGTCCGTGTAGCTCATCTTTTTAGTTTTCTGTGTTGTGTTTTATTGGTGGGGTCCGTGTAGCTCATCTTTTTAGTTTTCTGTGTTGTGTTTTATTGGTGAGGTCCGTGTAGCTCATCCTTTTAATTGTCTGTGTTGTGTTTTATTGGTGGGGTCCGTGTAGCTCATCTTTTAAGTTTTCTGTGTTGTGTTTTATTGATGGGATCCGTGTAGCTCATCTTTTAAGTTGTCTGTGTTGTGTTTTATTGGTGGGATCCGTGTAGCTCATCTTTTTAGATGTCTGTGTTGTGTTTTATTGGTGGGGTCCGTGTAGCTCATCTTTTAAGTTGTCTGTGTTGTGTTTTATTGGTGGGGTCCGTGTAGCTCATCTTTTTAGTTTTCTGTGTTGTGTTTTATTGGTGGGGTCCGTGTAGCACATCTTTTAAGCTGTCTGTGTTGTGTTTTATTGATGGGGTCCGTGTAGCTCATCTTTTAAGTTTTCTGTGTTGTGTTTTATTGGTGGGGTCCGTGTAGCTCATCTTTTAAGTTTTCTGTGTTGTGTTTTATTGGTGGGGTCCGTGTAGCTCATCTTTTTAGTTTTCTGTGTTGTGTTTTATTGGTGAGGTCCGTGCAGCTCATCTTTTTAGTTTTATGTGTTGTCTTTTATTGGTGAGGTCAGTGTAGCTCATCTTTTTAGTTTTCTCTGTTGTGTTTTATTGGTGAGGTCCGGGTAGCTCATCTTTTTAGTTTTCTGTGTTGTGTTTTATTGATGGGGTCCGTGTAGCTCATCTTTATAGTTTTCTGTGTTGTGTTTTATTGGTGAGGTCCGTGTAGCTCATCTTTTTAGTTTTCTGTGTTGTGTTTTATTGGTGGGGTCCGTGTAGCTCATCTTTTTAGTTTTCTGTGTTGTGTTTTATTGGAGGGGTCCGTGTAGCTCATCTTTTTAATTTTCTGTGTTGTGTTTTATTGGTGGGGTCCGTGTAGCTCATCTTTTTAGTTTTCTGTGTTGTGTTTTATTGGAGGGGTCCGTGTAACTCATCTTTTTAGTTTTCTGTGTTGTGTTTTATTGGTGGGGTCCGTGTAGCTCATCTTTTTAGTTTTCTGTGTTGTGTTTTATTGGTGAGGTCCGTGTAGCTCATCTTTTTAGTTTTCTGTGTTGTTTTTTATTGATGGGGTCCGTGTAGCTCATCTTTTATGTTGTCTGTGTTGTGTTTTATTGATGGGGTCCGTGTAGCTCATTTTTTTAGTTTTCTGTGTTGTGTTTTATTGGTGGGGTCCGTGTAGCTCATCTTTTAAGTTGTCTGTGTTGTGTTTTATTGATGGGGTCCGTGTAGCTCATCTTTTTAGTTTTCTGTGTTGTGTTTTATTGGTGAGGTCGTGTAGCTCATCTTTTTAGTTTTCTGTGTTGTGTTTTATTGATGAGGTCCGTGTAGCTCATTTTTTTAGTTTTCTGTGTTGTGTTTTATTGGTGGGGTCCGTGTAGCTCATCTTTTTAGTTTTCTGTGTTGTGTTTTATTGGTGAGGTCCGTGTAGCTCATCCTTTTAGTTTTTTGTGGTGTGTTTTATTGGTGGGGTCCGTGTAGCTCATCTTTTTAGTTTTCTGTGTTGTGTTTTATTGGTGGGGTCCGTGTAGCTCATCTTTTTAGTTTTCTGTGTTGTGTTTTATTGGTGAGGTCCGTGTAGCTCATCTTTTAAGTTTTCTGTGTTGTGTTTTATTGGTGAGGTCCGTGTAGCTCATCTTTTTAGTTTTCTGTGTTGTGTTTTATTGGTGGGGTCCGTGTAGCTCATCTTTTTAGTTTTCAGTATTGTGTTTTATTGATGGGGTCCGTGTAGCTCATCTTTTTAGTTTTCTGTGTTGTGTTTTATTGATGAGGTTCGTGTAGCTCATCTTTTTAGTTTTCTGTGTTGTGTTTTATTGGTGGGGTCCGTGTAGCTCATCTTTTTAGTTTTCTGTGTTGTGTTTTATTGGTGAGGTCCATGTAGCTCATCATTTTAGTTTTTTGTGGTGTGTTTTATTGGTGGGGTCCGTGTAGCTCATCTTTTTAGTTTTCTGTGTTGTGTTTTATTGGTGGGGTCCGTGTAGCTCATTGTTTTATTGGTGAGTTCAGTGTAGCTCATCGTTTTATTGGTGGGGTCCGTGTAACTCATCTTTTTAGTTTTCTGTGTTGTGTTTTATTGGTGAGGTCCGTGTAGCTCATCTTTTTAGTTTTCTGTGTTGTGTTTTATTGGTGGGGTCCGTGTAGCTCATCTTTTAAGTTTTCTGTGTTGTGTTTTATTGATGGGATCCGTGTAGCTCATCTTTTAAGTTGTCTGTGTTGTGTTTTATTGAGGGGGTCCGTGTAGCTCATCTTTTAAGTTTTCTGTGTTGTGTTTTATTGGTGGGGTCCGTGTAGCTCATCTTTTAAGTTTTCTGTGTTGTGTTTTATAGATGGGATCCGTGTAGCTCATCTTTTAAGTTGTCTGTGTTGTGTTTTATTGATGGGGTCCGTGTAGCTCATCTTTTAAGTTTTCTGTGTTGTGTTTTATTGGTGGGATCCGTGTAGCTCATCTTTTAAGTTTTCTGTGTTGTGTTTTATTGATGGGATCCGTGTAGCTCATCTTTTAAGTTGTCTGTGTTGTGTTTTATTGATGGGGTCCGTGTAGCTCATCTTTTAAGTTTTCTGTGTTGTGTTTTATTGGTGGGGTCCGTGTAGCTCATCTTTTTAGTTTTCTGTGTTGTGTTTTATTGGTGGGGTCCGTGTAGCTCATCTTTTAAGTTGTCTGTGTTGTGTTTTATTGATGGGGTCCGTGTAGCTCATCTTTTTAGTTTTCTGTGTTGTGTTTTATTGGTGGGGTTCTTGTAGCTCATCTTTTAAGTTTTCTGTGTTGTGTTTTATTGGTGGGGTCCGTGTAGCTCATCTTTTTAGTTTTCTGTGTTGTGTTTTATTGGTGAGGTCCGTGTAGCTCATCTTTTTAGTTTTCTGTGTTGTGTTTTATTGATGGGGTCCGTGTAGCTCATCTTTTTAGTTTTCTGTGTTGTGTTTTATTGGTGGGGTCCGTGTAGCTCATCTTTTTAGTTTTCTGTGTTTTGTTTTATTGGTGGGGTCCGTGTAGTTCATCTTTTAAGTTTTCTGTGATGTGTTTTATTGATGGGATCCGTGTAGCTCATCTTTTAAGTTGTCTGTGTTGTGTTTTATTGGTGGGATCCGTGTAGCTCATCTTTTTAGTTGTCTGTGTTGTGTTTTATTGGTGGGGTCCGTGTAGCTCATCTTTTAAGTTGTCTGTGTTGTGTTTTATTGGTGGGGTCCGTGTAGCTCATCTTTTAAGTTGTCTGTGTTGTGTTTTATTGATGGGGTCCGTGTAGCTCATCTTTTAAGTTTTCTGTGTTGTGTTTTATTGGTGGGGTCCGTGTAGCTCATCTTTTAAGTTTTCTGTGTTGTGTTTTATTGGTGGGGTTCGTGTAGCTCATCTTTTTAGTTTTCTGTGTTGTGTTTTATTGGTGGGGTCCGTGTAGCTCATCTTTTAAGTTGTCTGTGTTGTGTTTTATTGGTGGGGTCCGTGTAGCTCATCTTTTTAGTTTTCTGTGTTGCGTTTTATTGGTGGGGTCCGTGTAGCTCATCTTTTTAGTTTTCTGTGTTGTGTTTTATTGGTGAGGTCCGGGTAGCTCATCTTTTTAGTTTTCTGTGTTGTGTTTTATTGATGGGGTCCGTGTAGCTCATCTTTATAGTTTTCTGTGTTGTGTTTTATTGGTGAGGTCCGTGTAGCTCATCTTTTTAGTTTTCTGTGTTGTGTTTTATTGGTGGGGTCCGTGTAGCTCATCTTTTTAGTTTTCTGTGTTGTGTTTTATTGGAGGGGTCCGTGTAGCTCATCTTTTTAATTTTCTGTGTTGTGTTTTATTGGTGAGGTCCGTGTAGCTCATCTTTTAAGTTTTCTGTGTTGTGTTTTATTGGTGAGGTCCGTGTAGCTCATCTTTTTAGTTTTCTGTGTTGTGTTTTATTGGTGGGGTCCGTGTAGCTCATCTTTTTAGTTTTCAGTATTGTGTTTTATTGATGGGGTCCGTGTAGCTCATCTTTTTAGTTTTCTGTGTTGTGTTTTATTGATGAGGTTCGTGTAGCTCATCTTTTTAGTTTTCTGTGTTGTGTTTTATTGGTGGGGTCCGTGTAGCTCATCTTTTTAGTTTTCTGTGTTGTGTTTTATTGGTGAGGTCCATGTAGCTCATCATTTTAGTTTTTTGTGGTGTGTTTTATTGGTGGGGTCCGTGTAGCTCATCTTTTTAGTTTTCTGTGTTGTGTTTTATTGGTGGGGTCCGTGTAGCTCATTGTTTTATTGGTGAGTTCAGTGTAGCTCATCGTTTTATTGGTGGGGTCCGTGTAACTCATCTTTTTAGTTTTCTGTGTTGTGTTTTATTGGTGAGGTCCGTGTAGCTCATCTTTTTAGTTTTCTGTGTTGTGTTTTATTGGTGGGGTCCGTGTAGCTCATCTTTTAAGTTTTCTGTGTTGTGTTTTATTGATGGGATCCGTGTAGCTCATCTTTTAAGTTGTCTGTGTTGTGTTTTATTGATGGGGTCCGTGTAGCTCATCTTTTAAGTTTTCTGTGTTGTGTTTTATTGGTGGGGTCCGTGTAGCTCATCTTTTAAGTTTTCTGTGTTGTGTTTTATAGATGGGATCCGTGTAGCTCATCTTTTAAGTTGTCTGTGTTGTGTTTTATTGATGGGGTCCGTGTAGCTCATCTTTTAAGTTTTCTGTGTTGTGTTTTATTGGTGGGATCCGTGTAGCTCATCTTTTAAGTTTTCTGTGTTGTGTTTTATTGATGGGATCCGTGTAGCTCATCTTTTAAGTTGTCTGTGTTGTGTTTTATTGATGGGGTCCGTGTAGCTCATCTTTTAAGTTTTCTGTGTTGTGTTTTATTGGTGGGGTCCGTGTAGCTCATCTTTTTAGTTTTCTGTGTTGTGTTTTATTGGTGGGGTCCGTGTAGCTCATCTTTTAAGTTGTCTGTGTTGTGTTTTATTGATGGGGTCCGTGTAGCTCATCTTTTTAGTTTTCTGTGTTGTGTTTTATTGGTGGGGTTCTTGTAGCTCATCTTTTAAGTTTTCTGTGTTGTGTTTTATTGGTGGGGTCCGTGTAGCTCATCTTTTTAGTTTTCTGTGTTGTGTTTTATTGGTGAGGTCCGTGTAGCTCATCTTTTTAGTTTTCTGTGTTGTGTTTTATTGATGGGGTCCGTGTAGCTCATCTTTTTAGTTTTCTGTGTTGTGTTTTATTGGTGGGGTCCGTGTAGCTCATCTTTTTAGTTTTCTGTGTTTTGTTTTATTGGTGGGGTCCGTGTAGCTCATCTTTTAAGTTTTCTGTGATGTGTTTTATTGATGGGATCCGTGTAGCTCATCTTTTAAGTTGTCTGTGTTGTGTTTTATTGGTGGGATCCGTGTAGCTCATCTTTTTAGTTGTCTGTGTTGTGTTTTATTGGTGGGGTCCGTGTAGCTCATCTTTTAAGTTGTCTGTGTTGTGTTTTATTGGTGGGGTCCGTGTAGCTCATCTTTTAAGTTGTCTGTGTTGTGTTTTATTGATGGGGTCCGTGTAGCTCATCTTTTAAGTTTTCTGTGTTGTGTTTTATTGGTGGGGTCCGTGTAGCTCATCTTTTAAGTTTTCTGTGTTGTGTTTTATTGGTGGGGTTCGTGTAGCTCATCTTTTTAGTTTTCTGTGTTGTGTTTTATTGGTGGGGTCCGTGTAGCTCATCTTTTAAGTTGTCTGTGTTGTGTTTTATTGGTGGGGTCCGTGTAGCTCATCTTTTTAGTTTTCTGTGTTGCGTTTTATTGGTGGGGTCCGTGTAGCTCATCTTTTTAGTTTTCTGTGTTGTGTTTTATTGGTGGGGTCCGTGTAGCTCATCTTTTTAGTTGTCTGTGTTGTGTTTTATTGGTGGGGTCCGTGTAGCTCATCTTTTAAGTTTTCTGTGTTGTGTTTTATTGGTGGGGTCCGTGTAGCTCATCTTTTAAGTTTTCTGTGTTGTGTTTTATTGGTGGGGTCCGTGTAGCTCATCTTTTTAGTTTTCTGTGTTGTGTTTTATTGGTGAGGTCCGTGCAGCTCATCTTTTTAGTTTTCTGTGTTGTGTTTTATTGATGGGATCCGTGTAGCTCATCTTTTAAGTTGTCTGTGTTGTGTTTTATTGGTGGGGTCCGTGTAGCTGATCTTTTTAGTTTTCTGTGTTGTGTTTTATTGATGGGGTCCGTGTAGCTCATCTTTTAAGTTTTCTGTGTTGTGTTTTATTGGTGAGGTCCGTGTAGCTCATCTTTTTAGTTTTCTGTGTTATGTTTTATTGGTGAGGTCCGTGTAGCTCATCTTTTTAGTTTTCTGTGTTGTGTTTTATTGATGGGGTCCGTGTAGCTCATCTTTTTAGTTTTCTGTGTTGTGTTTTATTGGTGAGGTCCGTGTAGCACATCTTTTTAGTTTTCTGTGTTGTGTTTTATTGGTGGGGTCCGTGTAGCTCATCTTTTTAGTTTTCTGTGTTGTGTTTTATTGGTGGGGTCAGTGTATCTCATCTTTTTAGTTTTCTGTGTTGTGTTTTATTGGTGGGGTCCGTGTAGCTCATCTTTTTAGTTTTCTGTGTTGTGTTTTATTGATGGGGTCCGTGTAGCTCATCTTTTAAGTTGTCTGTGTTGTGTTTTATTGGTGGGGTCCGTGTAGCTCATCGTTTTAGTTTTCTGTGTTGTGTTTTATTGATGGGGTTCGTGTAGCTCATCTTTTAAGTTTTCTGTGTTGTGTTTTATTGGTGAGGTCCGTGTAGCTCATCTTTTTAGTTTTCTGTGTTGTGTTTTATTGGTGAGGTCCGTGTAGCTCATCTTTTTAGTTTTCTGTGTTGTGTGTTTTATTGGTGGGGTCCGTGTAGCTCATCTTTTAAGTTGTCTTTGTTGTGTTTTATTGGAGGGGTCCGTGTAGCTCATCTTTTTAGTTTTCAGTGTTGTGTGTTTTATTAGTGGGGTTCGTGTACTCATCTTTTAAGTTGTCTTTGTTGTGTTTTATTGATGGGGTCCGTGTAGCTCATCTTTTTAGTTTTCTGTGTTGTGTTTTATTGGTTGGGTCCGTGTAGCTCATCTTTTATGTTGTCTGTGTTGTGTTTTATTGATGGGGTCCGTGTAGCTCATCTTTTTAGTTTTCTGTGTTGTGTTTTATTGGTGAGGTCCGTGTAGCTCATCTTTTTAGTTTTCTGTGTTGTGTTTTATTGGTGAGGTCCGTGTAGCTCATCTTTTTAGTTTTCTGTGTTGTGTTTTATTGGTGGGGTCCGTGTAGCTCATCTTTTTGGTTTTCTGTGTTGTGTTTTATTGGTGAAGTCCGTGTAGCTCATCTTTTTAGTTTTCTGTGGTGTGTTTTATTGGTGGGGTCCGTGTAGCTCATCTTTTTAGTTTTCTGTGTTGTGTTTTATTGGTGGGGTCCGTGTAGCTCATCGTTTTATTGGTGAGGTCAGTGTAGCTCATCGTTTTATTGGTGGGGTCCGTGTAGCTCATCTTTTTAGTTTTCTGTGTTGTGTTTTATTGGTGAGGTCCGTGTAGCTCATCTTTTTAGTTTTCTGTGTTGTGTTTTATCGGTGAGGTCCGTGTAGCTCATCTTTTAAGTTTTCTGTGTTGTGTTTTATTGGTGGGGTCCGTGTAGCTCATCTTTTAAGTTGTCTGTGTTGTGTTTTATTAGTGGGGTCCGTGTAGCTCATCTTTTTAGTTTTCTGTGTTGTGTTTTATTGGTGAGGTCAGTGTAGCTCATCGTTTTATTGGTGGGGTCCATGTAGCTCATCTTTTTAGTTTTCTGTGTTGTGTTTTATTGGTGGGGTCCGTGTAGCTCATCTTTTTAGTTTTCTGTGTTGTGTTTTATTGATGGGGTCCGTGTAGCTCATCTTTTTATTCATGGGGTCCGTGTAGCTTATCTTTTTAGTTTTCTGTGTTGTGTTTTATTGATGAGGTTCGTGTAGCTCTTCTTTTTATTGATGGGGTCCGTGTAGCTCATCTTTTTAGTTTTCTGTGTTGTGTTTTATTGGTGGGGTCCGTGTAGCTCATCTTTTTAGTTTTCTGTGTTGTGTTTTATTGGTGGGGTCCGTGTAGCTCATCTTTTTAGTTTTCTGTGTTGTGTTTTATTGATGGGGTCCGTGTAGCTCATCTTTTTAGTTTTCTGTGTTGTGTTTTATTGATGGGGTCCGTGTAGCCCATCTTTTTATTTTTCTGTGTTGCGTTTTATTGGTGAGGTCCGTGTAGCTCATCTTTTTATTGGTGGGGTCCGTGTAGCTCATCTTTTTAGTTTTCTGTGTTGTGTTTTATTGATGGGGTCCGTGTAGCTCATCTTTTTAGTTTTCTGTGTTGTGTGTTTTATTGGTGGGGTCCGTGTAGCTCATCTTTTTAGTTTTCTGTGTTGTGTTTTATTGATGGGGTCCGTGCAGCTCATCTTTTTAGTTTTCTGTGTTGTGTTTTATTGGAGGGGTCCGTGTAGCTCATCTTTTTAGTTTTCTGTGTTGTGTTTTATTGGAGGGGTCCGTGTAGCTCATCTTTTATTGATGAGGTCCGTGTAGCTCATCTTTTATTGGTGAGGTCCGTGTAGCTCATCTTTTATTGGTGGGGTCCGTGTAGCTCATCTTTTTAGTTTTCTGTGTTGTGTTTTATTGATGAAGTCCGTGTAGTTCATCTTTTTAGTTTTCTGTGTTGTGTTTTATTGGAGGGGTCCGTGTAGCTCATCTTTTATTGGTGAGGTCCGTGTAGCTCATCTTTTATTGGTGAGGTCCGTGTAGCTCATCTTTTATTGGTGGGATCCGTGTAGCTCATCTTTTTAATTTTCTGTGTTGTGTTTTATTGATGGGGTCCGTGTAGCTCATCTTTTTAGTTTTCTGTGTTGTGTTTTATTGGTGGGGTCCGTGTAGCTCATCTTTTATTGGTGAGGTCCGTGTAGCTCATCTTTTTCGTTTTTTGTATTGTGTTTTATTGATGGGGTCCGTGTAGCTCATCTTTTTAGTTTTCTGTGTTGTGTGTTTTATTGGTGGGGTCCGTGTAGCTCATCTTTTTAGTTTTCTGTGTTGTGTTTTTTTGGTGAGGTCCGTGTAGCTCATCTTTTTTGTTTTCTGTGTTGTGTTTTATTGATGAGGTCCGTGTTGCTCATCTTTTAAGTTTTCTGTGTTGTGTTTTATTGGTGAGGTCCGTGTATCTCATCTTTTTAGTTTTCTGTGTTGTGTTTTATTGGTGGGGTCCGTGTAGCTCATCTTTTTAGTTTTCTGTGTTGTGTTTTATTGGAGGGGTCCGGGTAGCTCATCTTTTTAGTTTTCTGTGTTGTGTTTTATTGATGAGGTCCGTGTTGCTCATCTTTTTAGTTTTCTGTGATGTGTTTTATTGATGGGGTCCGTGTAGCTCATCTTTTTAGTTTTCTGTGTTGTGTTTTTTTGGTGAGGTCCGTGTAGCTCATCTTTTTAGTTTTCTGTGTTGTGTTTTATTGATGGGGTCCGTGTAGCTCATCTTTTTAGTTTTCTGTGTTGTGTTTTATTGATGGGGTCCGTGTAGCTCATCTTTTTAGTTTTCTGTGTTGTGTTTTATTGATGGGGTCCGTGTAGCTCATCTTTTTAGTTTTCTGTGTTGTGTTTTTTTGGTGAGGTCCGTGTAGCTCATCTTTTTTGTTTTCTGTGTTGTGTTTTATTGATGAGGTCCGTGTTGCTCATCTTTTAAGTTTTCTGTGTTGTGTTTTATTGGTGAGGTCCGTGTAGCTCATCTTTTTAGTTTTCTGTGTTGTGTTTTATTGGTGTGGTTCGTGTAGCTCATCTTTTTAGTTTTCTGTGTTGTGTTTTATTGGAGGGGTCCGGGTAGCTCATCTTTTTAGTTTTCTGTGTTGTGTTTTATTGATGAGGTCCGTGTTGCTCATCTTTTTAGTTTTCTGTGTTGTGTTTTATTGATGAGGTCCGTGTAGCTCATCTTTTTAGTTTTCTGTGTTGTGTTTTATTGGTGGGGTCCGTGTAGCTCATCTTTTTAGTTTTCTGTGTTGCGTTTTATTGGTGGGGTCCGTGTAGCTCATCTTTTTAGTATTCTCTGTTGAGTTTTATTGGTGAGGTCCGTGTAGCTCATCTTTTTAGTTTTCTGTGTTGTGTTTTATTGGTGGGGTCCGTGTAGCTCATATTTTTAGTTTTCGGTGTTGTGTTTTATTGGTGGGGTCCGTGTAGCTCATCTTTTTAGTTTTCTGTGTTGTGTTTTATTGGTGGGGTCCGTGTAGCTCATCTTTTTAGTTTTCTGTGTTGTGTGTTTTATTGGTGGGGTCCGTGTAGCTCATCTTTTTAGTTTTCTGTGTTGCGTTTTATTGGTGAGGTCCGTGCAGCTCATCTTTTTAGTTTTCTGTGTTGTGTGTTTTATTGATGGAGTCCGTGTAGCTCATCTTTTTAGTTTTCGGTGTTGTGTTTTATTGGTGGGGTCCGTGTAGCTCATCTTTTTAGTTTTCTGTGTTGTGTTTTATTGGTGGGGTCCGTGTAGCTCATCTTTTTAGTTTTCTGTGTT
The DNA here is from genome assembly GCA_963680875.1 of Bathymodiolus brooksi. NCBI lineage: Eukaryota > Metazoa > Mollusca > Bivalvia > Mytilida > Modiolidae > Bathymodiolus > Bathymodiolus brooksi. The sequence goes on from OY804577.1 coordinate 144,344,414, forward strand.
GTGTGTTTTATTGATGGGGTCCGTGTAGCTCATCTTTTTAGTTTTCTGTGTTGTGTTTTATTGGTGGGGTCCGTGTAGCTCATCTTTTTAGTTTTCTGTATTGTGTTTTATTGATGGGGTCCGTGTAGCTCATCTTTTTAGTTTTCTGTGTTGTGTGTTTGATTGGCGGGGTCGTGTAGCTCATCTTTTTAGTTTTCTGTGTTGTGTTTTATTGATGGGGTCCGTGTAGCTCATCTTTTTAGTTTTCTGTGTTGTGTTTTATTGGTGAGGTTCGTGTAGCTCATCTTTTTAGTTTTTTGTGTTGTGTTTTATTGGAGGGGTTCGTGTAGCTCATCTTTTTAGTTTTCTCTGTTGTGTTTTATTGATGAGGTCCGTGTTGCTCATCTTTTAAGTTTTCTGTGTTGTGTTTTATTGATGAGGTCCGTGTAGCTCATCTTTTTAGTTTTCTGTGTTGTGTTTTATTGGTGGGGTCCGTGTAGCTCATCTTTTTAGTTTTCTGTGTTGTGTTTTATTGGTGGGGTCCGTGTAGCTGATCTTTTTAGTTTTCTGTGTTGTGTTTTATTGATGGGGTCCGTGTAGCTCATCTTTTTAGTTTTCTGTGTTGTGTGTTTTATTGGTGGGGTCCGTGTAGCTCATCTTTTTAGTTTTCTGTGTTGTGTTTTATTGATGGGGTCCGTGCAGCTCATCTTTTTAGTTTTCTGTGTTGTGTTTTATTGGAGGGGTCCGTGTAGCTCATCTTTTTAGTTTTCTGTGTTGTGTTTTATTGATGGGATCCGTGCAGCTCATCTTTTTAGTTTTCTGTGTTGTGTTTTATTGGAGGGGTCCGTGTAGCTCATCTTTTATTGGTGAGGTTCGTGTAGCTCATCTTTTATTGGTGAGGTCCGTATAGCTCATCTTTTATTGGTGGGGTCCGTGTAGCTCATCTTTTTAGTTTTCTGTGTTGTGTTTTATTGATGAGGTCCGTGTAGCTCATCTTTTTAGTTTTCTGTGTTGTGTTTTATTGGAGGGGTCCGTGTAGCTCATCTTTTATTGGTGAGGTCCGTGTAGCTCATCTTTTATTGGTGAGGTCCGTGTAGCTCATCTTTTATTGGTGGGGTCCGTGTAGCTCATCTTTTTAATTTTCTGTGTTGTGTTTTATTTATGGGGTCCGTGTAGCTCATCTTTTTAGTTTTCTGTGTTGAGTTTTATTGGTGGGGTCCGTGTAGCTCATCTTTTATTGGTGAGGTCCGTGTAGCTCATCTTTTTAGTTTTCTGTGTTGCGTTTTATTGGTGAGGTCCGTGCAGCTCATCTTTTTAGTTTTCTGTGTTGTGTGTTTTATTGATGGAGTTCGTGTAGCTCATCTTTTTAGTTTTCGGTGTTGTGTTTTATTGGTGGGGTCCGTGTAGCTCATCTTTTTAGTTTTCTGTGTTGTGTTTTATTGGTGGGGTCCGTGTAGCTCATCTTTTTAGTTTTCTGTGTTGTGTGTTTTATTGGTGGGGTCCGTGTAGCTCATCTTTTTAGTTTTCTGTGTTGCGTTTTATTGGTGAGGTCCGTGCAGCTCATCTTTTTAGTTTTCTGTGTTGTGTGTTTTATTGATGGAGTCCGTGTAGCTCATCTTTTTAGTTTTCGGTGTTGTGTTTTATTGGTGGGGTCCGTGTAGCTCATCTTTTTAGTTTTCTGTGTTGTGTTTTATTGGTGGGGTCCGTGTAGCTCATCTTTTTAGTTTTCTGTGTTGTGTGTTTTATTGATGGGATCCGTGTAGCTCATCTTTTTAGTTTTCTGTGTTGTGTTTTATTGGTGGGGTCCGTGTAGCTCATCTTTTTAGTTTTCTGTATTGTGTTTTATTGATGGGGTCCGTGTAGCTCATCTTTTTAGTTTTCTGTGTTGTGTGTTTTATTGGTGGGGTCCGTGTAGCTCATCTTTTTAGTTTTCTGTGCTGTGTTTTATTGATGGGGTCCGTGTAGCTCATCTTTTTAGTTTTCTGTGTTGTGTTTTTTTGGTGAGGTCCGTGTAGCTCATCTTTTTTGTTTTCTGTGTTGTGTTTTATTGATGAGGTCCGTGTTGCTCATCGTTTAAGTTTTCTGTGTTGTGTTTTATTGGTGAGGTCCGTGTAGCTCATCTTTTTAGTTTTCTGTATTGTGTTTTATTGGTGGGGTCCGTGTAGCTCATCTTTTTAGTTTTCTGTGTTGTGTTTTATTGGAGGGGTCCGGGTAGCTCATCTTTTTAGTTTTCTGTGTTGTGTTTTATTGATGAGGTCCGTGTTGCTCATCTTTTAAGTTTTCTGTGTTGTGTTTTATTGATGAGGTCCGTGTAGCTCATCTTTTTAGTTTTCTGTGTTGTGTTTTATTGGTGGGGTCCGTGTAGCTCATCTTTTTAGTTTTCTGTGTTGCGTTTTATTGGTGGGGTCCGTGTAGCTCATCTTTTTAGTTTTCTGTGTTGTGTTTTATTGGTGAGGTTCGTGTAGCTCATCTTTTTAATTTTCTGTGCTGTGTTTTATTGGTGGGGTCCGTGTAGCTCATCTTTTTAGTTTTCTGTGTTGTGTTTTATTGATGGGGTCCGTGTAGCTCATCTTTTTAGTTTTCTGTGTTGTGTTTTATTGATGGGGTCCGTATAGCTCATCTTTTTAGTTTTCTGTGTTGCGTTTTATTGGTGAGGTCCGTGTAGCTCATCTTTTTAGTTTTCTGTGTTGTGTTTTATTGGTGGGGTACATATAGCTCATCTTTTTAGTTTTTTGTGTTGTGTTTTATTGATGGGGTCCGTGTAGCTCATCTTTTTAGTTTTCTGTGTTGTGTGTTTTATTGGTGGGGTCCGTGTAGCTCATCTTTTTAGTTTTCTGTGTTGTGTTTTATTGATGGGGTCCGTGTAGCTCATCTTTTTAGTTTTCTGTGTTGTGTTTTTTTGGTGAGGTCCGTGTAGCTCATCTTTTTAGTTTTCTGTGTTGTGTTTTATTGGAGGGGTCCGTGTAGCTCATCTTTTTAGTTTTCTGTGTTGTGTTTTATTGATGGGGTCCGTGTAGCTCATCTTTTTAGTTTTCTGTGTTGTGTTTTATTGATGGGGTCCGTGTAGCTCATCTTTTTAGTTTTCTGTGTTGTGTTTTTTTGGTGAGGTCCGTGTAGCTCATCTTTTTTGTTTTCTGTGTTGTGTTTTATTGATGAGGTCCGTGTTGCTCATCTTTTAAGTTTTCTGTGTTGTGTTTTATTGGTGAGGTCCGTGTAGCTCATCTTTTTAGTTTTCTGTGTTGTGTTTTATTGGTGGGGTTCGTGTAGCTCATCTTTTTAGTTTTCTGTGTTGTGTTTTATTGGAGGGGTCCGGGTAGCTCATCTTATTAGTTTTCTGTGTTGTGTTTTATTGATGAGGTCCGTGTAGCTCATCTTTTTAGTTTTCTGTGTTGTGTTTTACTGATGAGGTCCGTGTAGCTCATCTTTTTAGTTTTCTGTGTTGTGTTTTATTGGTGGGGTCCGTGTAGCTCATCTTTTTAGTTTTCTGTGTTGTGTTTTATTGGTGGGGTCCGTGTAGCTCATCTTTTTAGTATTCTCTGTTGTGTTTTATTGGTGAGGTCCGTGTAGCTCATCTTTTTAGTTTTCTGTGTTGTGTTTTATTGGTGGGGTCCGTGTAGCTCATATTTTTAGTTTTCGGTGTTTTGTTTTATTGGTGGGGTCCGTGTAGCTCATCTTTTTAGTTTTCTGTGTTGTGTTTTATTGGTGGGGTCCGTTTAGCTCATCTTTTTAGTTTTCTGTGTTGTGTGTTTTATTGGTGGGGTCCGTGTAGCTCATCTTTTTAGTTTTCTGTGTTGCGATTTATTGGTGAGGTCCGTGCAGCTCATCTTTTTAGTTTTCTGTGTTGTGTGTTTTATTGATGGAGTCCGTGTAGCTCATCTTTTTAGTTTTCGGTGTTGTGTTTTATTGGTGGGGTCCGTGTAGCTCATCTTTTTAGTTTTCTGTGTTGTGTTTTATTGATGGGGTCCGTGCAGCTCATCTTTTTAGTTTTCTGTGTTGTGTTTTATTGGAGGGGTCCGTGTAGCTCATCTTTTTAGTTTTCTGTGTTGTGTTTTATTGATGGGATCCGTGCAGCTCATCTTTTTAGTTTTCTGTGTTGTGTTTTATTGGAGGGGTCCGTGTAGCTCATCTTTTATTGGTGAGGTTCGTGTAGCTCATCTTTTATTGGTGAGGTCCGTATAGCTCATCTTTTATTGGTGGGGTCCGTGTAGCTCATCTTTTTAGTTTTCTGTGTTGTGTTTTATTGATGAGGTCCGTGTAGCTCATCTTTTTAGTTTTCTGTGTTGTGTTTTATTGGAGGGGTCCGTGTAGCTCATCTTTTATTGGTGAGGTCCGTGTAGCTCATCTTTTATTGGTGAGGTCCGTGTAGCTCATCTTTTATTGGTGGGGTCCGTGTAGCTCATCTTTTTAATTTTCTGTGTTGTGTTTTATTTATGGGGTCCGTGTAGCTCATCTTTTTAGTTTTCTGTGTTGAGTTTTATTGGTGGGGTCCGTGTAGCTCATCTTTTATTGGTGAGGTCCGTGTAGCTCATCTTTTTAGTTTTCTGTGTTGCGTTTTATTGGTGAGGTCCGTGCAGCTCATCTTTTTAGTTTTCTGTGTTGTGTGTTTTATTGATGGAGTTCGTGTAGCTCATCTTTTTAGTTTTCGGTGTTGTGTTTTATTGGTGGGGTCCGTGTAGCTCATCTTTTTAGTTTTCTGTGTTGTGTTTTATTGGTGGGGTCCGTGTAGCTCATCTTTTTAGTTTTCTGTGTTGTGTGTTTTATTGGTGGGGTCCGTGTAGCTCATCTTTTTAGTTTTCTGTGTTGCGTTTTATTGGTGAGGTCCGTGCAGCTCATCTTTTTAGTTTTCTGTGTTGTGTGTTTTATTGATGGAGTCCGTGTAGCTCATCTTTTTAGTTTTCGGTGTTGTGTTTTATTGGTGGGGTCCGTGTAGCTCATCTTTTTAGTTTTCTGTGTTGTGTTTTATTGGTGGGGTCCGTGTAGCTCATCTTTTTAGTTTTCTGTGTTGTGTGTTTTATTGATGGGATCCGTGTAGCTCATCTTTTTAGTTTTCTGTGTTGTGTTTTATTGGTGGGGTCCGTGTAGCTCATCTTTTTAGTTTTCTGTATTGTGTTTTATTGATGGGGTCCGTGTAGCTCATCTTTTTAGTTTTCTGTGTTGTGTGTTTTATTGGTGGGGTCCGTGTAGCTCATCTTTTTAGTTTTCTGTGCTGTGTTTTATTGATGGGGTCCGTGTAGCTCATCTTTTTAGTTTTCTGTGTTGTGTTTTTTTGGTGAGGTCCGTGTAGCTCATCTTTTTTGTTTTCTGTGTTGTGTTTTATTGATGAGGTCCGTGTTGCTCATCGTTTAAGTTTTCTGTGTTGTGTTTTATTGGTGAGGTCCGTGTAGCTCATCTTTTTAGTTTTCTGTATTGTGTTTTATTGGTGGGGTCCGTGTAGCTCATCTTTTTAGTTTTCTGTGTTGTGTTTTATTGGAGGGGTCCGGGTAGCTCATCTTTTTAGTTTTCTGTGTTGTGTTTTATTGATGAGGTCCGTGTTGCTCATCTTTTAAGTTTTCTGTGTTGTGTTTTATTGATGAGGTCCGTGTAGCTCATCTTTTTAGTTTTCTGTGTTGTGTTTTATTGGTGGGGTCCGTGTAGCTCATCTTTTTAGTTTTCTGTGTTGCGTTTTATTGGTGGGGTCCGTGTAGCTCATCTTTTTAGTTTTCTGTGTTGTGTTTTATTGGTGAGGTTCGTGTAGCTCATCTTTTTAATTTTCTGTGCTGTGTTTTATTGGTGGGGTCCGTGTAGCTCATCTTTTTAGTTTTCTGTGTTGTGTTTTATTGATGGGGTCCGTGTAGCTCATCTTTTTAGTTTTCTGTGTTGTGTTTTATTGATGGGGTCCGTATAGCTCATCTTTTTAGTTTTCTGTGTTGCGTTTTATTGGTGAGGTCCGTGTAGCTCATCTTTTTAGTTTTCTGTGTTGTGTTTTATTGGTGGGGTACATATAGCTCATCTTTTTAGTTTTTTGTGTTGTGTTTTATTGATGGGGTCCGTGTAGCTCATCTTTTTAGTTTTCTGTGTTGTGTGTTTTATTGGTGGGGTCCGTGTAGCTCATCTTTTTAGTTTTCTGTGTTGTGTTTTATTGATGGGGTCCGTGTAGCTCATCTTTTTAGTTTTCTGTGTTGTGTTTTTTTGGTGAGGTCCGTGTAGCTCATCTTTTTAGTTTTCTGTGTTGTGTTTTATTGGAGGGGTCCGTGTAGCTCATCTTTTTAGTTTTCTGTGTTGTGTTTTATTGATGGGGTCCGTGTAGCTCATCTTTTTAGTTTTCTGTGTTGTGTTTTATTGATGGGGTCCGTGTAGCTCATCTTTTTAGTTTTCTGTGTTGTGTTTTTTTGGTGAGGTCCGTGTAGCTCATCTTTTTTGTTTTCTGTGTTGTGTTTTATTGATGAGGTCCGTGTTGCTCATCTTTTAAGTTTTCTGTGTTGTGTTTTATTGGTGAGGTCCGTGTAGCTCATCTTTTTAGTTTTCTGTGTTGTGTTTTATTGGTGGGGTTCGTGTAGCTCATCTTTTTAGTTTTCTGTGTTGTGTTTTATTGGAGGGGTCCGGGTAGCTCATCTTATTAGTTTTCTGTGTTGTGTTTTATTGATGAGGTCCGTGTAGCTCATCTTTTTAGTTTTCTGTGTTGTGTTTTACTGATGAGGTCCGTGTAGCTCATCTTTTTAGTTTTCTGTGTTGTGTTTTATTGGTGGGGTCCGTGTAGCTCATCTTTTTAGTTTTCTGTGTTGTGTTTTATTGGTGGGGTCCGTGTAGCTCATCTTTTTAGTATTCTCTGTTGTGTTTTATTGGTGAGGTCCGTGTAGCTCATCTTTTTAGTTTTCTGTGTTGTGTTTTATTGGTGGGGTCCGTGTAGCTCATATTTTTAGTTTTCGGTGTTTTGTTTTATTGGTGGGGTCCGTGTAGCTCATCTTTTTAGTTTTCTGTGTTGTGTTTTATTGGTGGGGTCCGTTTAGCTCATCTTTTTAGTTTTCTGTGTTGTGTGTTTTATTGGTGGGGTCCGTGTAGCTCATCTTTTTAGTTTTCTGTGTTGCGATTTATTGGTGAGGTCCGTGCAGCTCATCTTTTTAGTTTTCTGTGTTGTGTGTTTTATTGATGGAGTCCGTGTAGCTCATCTTTTTAGTTTTCGGTGTTGTGTTTTATTGGTGGGGTCCGTGTAGCTCATCTTTTTAGTTTTCTGTGTTGTGTTTTATTGGTGGGGTCCGTGTAGCTCATCTTTTTAGTTTTCTGTGTTGTGTGTTTTATTGATGGGGTCCGTGTTGCTCATCTTTTTAGTTTTCTGTGTTGTGTTTTATTGGTGGGGTCCGTGTAGCTCATCTTTTTAGTTTTCTGTATTGTGTTTTATTGATGGGGTCCGTGTAGCTCATCTTTTTAGTTTTCTGTGTTGTGTTTTATTGATGGGGTCCGTGTAGCTCATCTTTTTAGTTTTCTGTGTTGTGTTTTTTTGGTGAGGTCCGTGTAGCTCATCTTTTTTGTTTTCTGTGTTGTGTTTTATTGATGAGGTCCGTGTTGCTCATCTTTTAAGGTTTCTGTGTTGTATTTTATTGGTGAGGTCCGTGTAGCTCATCTTTTTAGTTTTCTGTGTTGAGTTTTATTGGTGGGGTCCGTGTAGCTCATCTTTTATTGGTGAGGTCCGTGTAGCTCATCTTTTTAGTTTTCTGTGTTGCGTTTTATTGGTGAGGTCCGTGCAGCTCATCTTTTTAGTTTTCTGTGTTGTGTGTTTTATTGATGGAGTTCGTGTAGCTCATCTTTTTAGTTTTCGGTGTTGTGTTTTATTGGTGGGGTCCGTGTAGCTCATCTTTTTAGTTTTCTGTGTTGTGTTTTATTGGTGGGGTCCGTGTAGCTCATCTTTTTAGTTTTCTGTGTTGTGTGTTTTATTGGTGGGGTCCGTGTAGCTCATCTTTTTGGTTTTCTGTGTTGCGTTTTATTGGTGAGGTCCGTGCAGCTCATCTTTTTAGTTTTCTGTGTTGTGTGTTTTATTGATGGAGTCCGTGTAGCTCATCTTTTTAGTTTTCGGTGTTGTGTTTTATTGGTGGGGTCCGTGTAGCTCATCTTTTTAGTTTTCTGTGTTGTGTTTTATTGGTGGGGTCCGTGTAGCTCATCTTTTTAGTTTTCTGTGTTGTGTGTTTTATTGATGGGGTCCGTGTAGCTCATCTTTTTAGTTTTCTGTGTTGTGTTTTATTGGTGGGGTCCGTGTAGCTCATCTTTTTAGTTTTCTGTATTGTGTTTTATTGATGGGGTCCGTGTAGCTCATCTTTTTAGTTTTCTGTGTTGTGTGTTTTATTGGTGGGGTCCGTGTAGCTCATCTTTTTAGTTTTCTGTGCTGTGTTTTATTGATGGGGTCCGTGTAGCTCATCTTTTTAGTTTTCTGTGTTGTGTTTTTTTGGTGAGGTCCGTGTAGCTCATCTTTTTTGTTTTCTGTGTTGTGTTTTATTGATGAGGTCCGTGTTGCTCATCTTTTAAGTTTTCTGTGTTGTGTTTTATTGGTGAGGTCCGTGTAGCTCATCTTTTTAGTTTTCTGTATTGTGTTTTATTGGTGGGGTCCGTGTAGCTCATCTTTTTAGTTTTCTGTGTTGTGTTTTATTGGAGGGGTCCGGGTAGCTCATCTTTTTAGTTTTCTGTGTTGTGTTTTATTGATGAGGTCCGTGTTGCTCATCTTTTAAGTTTTCTGTGTTGTGTTTTATTGATGAGGTCCGTGTAGCTCATCTTTTTAGTTTTCTGTGTTGTGTTTTATTGGTGGGGTCCGTGTAGCTCATCTTTTTAGTTTTCTGTGTTGCGTTTTATTGGTGGGGTCCGTGTAGCTCATCTTTTTAGTTTTCTGTGTTGTGTTTTATTGGTGAGGTTCGTGTAGCTCATCTTTTTAGTTTTCTGTGCTGTGTTTTATTGGTGGGGTCCGTGTAGCTCATCTTTTTAGTTTTCTGTGTTGTGTTTTATTGATGGGGTCCGTGTAGCTCATCTTTTTAGTTTTCTGTGTTGTGTTTTATTGATGGGGTCCGTATAGCTCATCTTTTTAGTTTTCTGTGTTGCGTTTTATTGATGAGGTCCGTGTAGCTCATCTTTTTAGTTTTCTGTGTTGTGTTTTATTGGTGGGGTACATATAGCTCATCTTTTTAGTTTTCTGTGTTGTGTTTTATTGATGGGGTCCGTGTAGCTCATCTTTTTAGTTTTCTGTGTTGTGTGTTTTATTGGTGGGGTCCGTGTAGCTCATCTTTTTAGTTTTCTGTGTTGTGTTTTATTGATGGGGTCCGTGTAGCTCATCTTTTTAGTTTTCTGTGTTGTGTTTTTTTGGTGAGGTCCGTGTAGCTCATCTTTTTAGTTTTCTGTGTTGTGTTTTATTGGAGGGGTCCGTGTAGCTCATCTTTTTAGTTTTCTGTGTTGTGTTTTATTGATGGGGTCCGTGTAGCTCATCTTTTTAGTTTTCTGTGTTGTGTTTTTTTGGTGAGGTCCGTGTATCTCATCTTTTTTGTTTTCTGTGTTGTGTTTTATTGATGAGGTCCGTGTTGCTCATCTTTTAAGTTTTCTGTGTTGTGTTTTATTGGTGAGGTCCGTGTAGCTCATCTTTTTAGTTTTCTGTGTTGTGTTTTATTGGTGGGGTTCGTGTAGCTCATCTTTTTAGTTTTCTGTGTTGTGTTTTATTGGAGGGGTCCGGGTAGCTCATCTTATTAGTTTTCTGTGTTGTGTTTTATTGATGAGGTCCGTGTAGCTCATCTTTTTAGTTTTCTGTGTTGTGTTTTACTGATGAGGTCCGTGTAGCTCATCTTTTTAGTTTTCTGTGTTGTGTTTTATTGGTGGGGTCCGTGTAGCTCATCTTTTTAGTTTTCTGTGTTGTGTTTTATTGGTGGGGTCCGTGTAGCTCATCTTTTTAGTATTCTCTGTTGTGTTTTATTGGTGAGGTCCGTGTAGCTCATCTTTTTAGTTTTCTGTGTTGTGTTTTATTGGTGGGGTCCGTGTAGCTCATATTTTTAGTTTTCGGTGTTGTGTTTTATTGGTGGGGTCCGTGTAGCTCATCTTTTTAGTTTTCTGTGTTGTGTTTTATTGGTGGGGTCCGTTTAGCTCATCTTTTTAGTTTTCTGTGTTGTGTGTTTTATTGGTGGGGTCCGTGTAGCTCATCTTTTTAGTTTTCTGTGTTGCGATTTATTGGTGAGGTCCGTGCAGCTCATCTTTTTAGTTTTCTGTGTTGTGTGTTTTATTGATGGAGTCCGTGTAGCTCATCTTTTTAGTTTTCGGTGTTGTGTTTTATTGGTGGGGTCCGTGTAGCTCATCTTTTTAGTTTTCTGTGTTGTGTTTTATTGGTGGGGTCCGTGTAGCTCATCTTTTTAGTTTTCTGTGTTGTGTGTTTTATTGATGGGGTCCGTGTTGCTCATCTTTTTAGTTTTCTGTGTTGTGTTTTATTGGTGGGGTCCGTGTAGCTCATCTTTTTAGTTTTCTGTATTGTGTTTTATTGATGGGGTCCGTGTAGCTCATCTTTTTAGTTTTCGGTGTTGTGTTTTATTGGTGGGGTCCGTGTAGCTCATCTTTTTAGTTTTCTGTGTTGTGTTTTATTGGTGGGGTCCGTGTAGCTCATCTTTTTAGTTTTCTGTGTTGTGTGTTTTATTGATGGGGTCCGTGTTGCTCATCTTTTTAGTTTTCTGTGTTGTGTTTTATTGGTGGGGTCCGTGTAGCTCATCTTTTTAGTTTTCTGTGTTGTGTTTTATTGATGGGGTCCGTGTAGCTCATCTTTTTAGTTTTCTGTGTTGTGTTTTATTGATGGGGTCCGTGTAGCTCATCTTTTTAGTTTTCTGTGTTGTGTTTTTTTGGTGAGGTCCGTGTAGCTCATCTTTTTTGTTTTCTGTGTTGTGTTTTATTGATGAGGTCCGTGTTGCTCATCTTTTAAGTTTTCTGTGTTGTATTTTATTGGTGAGGTCCGTGTAGCTCATCTTTTTAGTTTTCTGTGTTGTGTTTTATTGATGGGGTCCGTGTAGCTCATCTTTTTAGTTTTCTGTGTTGTGTTTTATTGGTGGGGTCCGTGTAGCTCATCTTTTTTGTTTTCTGTGTTGTGTTTTATTGATGAGGTCCGTGTTGCTCATCTTTTACGTTTTCTGTGTTGTATTTTATTGGTGAGGTCCGTGTAGCTCATCTTTTTAGTTTTCTGTGTTGTGTTTTATTGGTGGGGTCCGTGTAGCTCATCTTTTTAGTTTTCTGTGTTGTGTTTTATTGGAGGGGTCCGGGTAGCTCATCTTTTTAGTTTTCTGTGTTGTGTTTTATTGATGAGGTCCGTGTTGCTCATCTTTTAAGTTTTCTGTGTTGTGTTTTATTGATGAGGTCCGTGTAGCTCATCTTTTTAGTATTCTGTGTTGTGTTTTATTGGTGGGGTCCGTGTAGCTCATCTTTTTAGTTTTCTGTGTTGCGTTTTATTGGTGGGGTCCGTGTAGCTCATCTTTTTAGTTTTCTGTGTTGTGTTTTATTGGTGAGGTTCGTGTAGCTCATCTTTTTAGTTTTCTGTGTTGTGTTTTATTGGTGGGGTCCGTGTAGCTCATCTTTTTAGTTTTCTGTGTTGCGTTTTATTGGTGAGGTCCGTGTAGCTCATCTTTTTAGTTTTCTGTTTTGTGTTTTATTGGTGGGGTCCGTATAGCTCATCTTTTTAGTTTTCTGTGTTGTGTTTTATTGATGGAGTCCGTGTAGCTCATCTTTTTAGTTTTCTGTGTTGTGTGTTTTATTGGTGGGGTCCGTGTAGCTCATCTTTTTAGTTTTCTGTGTTATGTTTTATTGATGGGGTCCGTGTAGCTCATCTTTTAAGTTTTCTGTGTTGTATTTTATTGGTGAGGTCCGTGTAGCTCATCTTTTTAGTTTTCTGTGTTGTGTTTTATTGATGGGGTCCGTGTAGCTCATCTTTTTAGTTTTCTGTGTTGTGTTTTATTGGTGGGGTCCGTGTAGCTCATCTTTTTTGTTTTCTGTGTTGTGTTTTATTGATGAGGTCCGTGTTGCTCATCTTTTAAGTTTTCTGTGTTGTATTTTATTGGTGAGGTCCGTGTAGCTCATCTTTTTAGTTTTCTGTGTTGTGTTTTATTGGTGGGGTCCGTGTAGCTCATCTTTTTAGTTTTCTGTGTTGTGTTTTATTGGAGGGGTCCGGGTAGCTCATCTTTTTAGTTTTCTGTGTTGTGTTTTATTGATGAGGTCCGTGTTGCTCATCTTTTAAGTTTTCTGTGTTGTGTTTTATTGATGAGGTCCGTGTAGCTCATCTTTTTAGTATTCTGTGTTGTGTTTTATTGGTGGGGTCCGTGTAGCTCATCTTTTTAGTTTTCTGTGTTGCGTTTTATTGGTGGGGTCCGTGTAGCTCATCTTTTTAGTTTTCTGTGTTGTGTTTTATTGGTGAGGTTCGTGTAGCTCATCTTTTTAGTTTTCTGTGTTGTGTTTTATTGGTGGGGTCCGTGTAGCTCATCTTTTTAGTTTTCTGTGTTGCGTTTTATTGGTGAGGTCCGTGTAGCTCATCTTTTTAGTTTTCTGTTTTGTGTTTTATTGGTGGGGTCCGTATAGCTCATCTTTTTAGTTTTCTGTGTTGTGTTTTATTGATGGGGTCCGTGTAGCTCATCTTTTTAGTTTTCTGTGTTGTGTGTTTTATTGGTGGGGTCCGTGTAGCTCATCTTTTTAGTTTTCTGTGTTATGTTTTATTGATGGGGTCCGTGTAGCTCATCTTTTTAGTTTTCTGTGTTGTGTTTTTTTGGTGAGGTCCGTGTAGCTCATCTTTTTAGTTTTCTGTGTTGTGTTTTATTGATGGGGTCCGTGTAGCTCATCTTTTTAGTTTTCTGTGTTGTGTTTTATTGATGGGGTCCGTGTAGCTCATCTTTTTAGTTTTCTGTGTTGTGTTTTATTGATGGGGTCCGTGTAGCTCATCTTTTTAGTTTTCTGTGTTGTGTTTTTTTGGTGAGGTCCGTGTAGCTCATCTTTTTTGTTTTCTATGTTGTGTTTTATTGATGAGGTCCGTGTTGCTCATCTTTTAAGTTTTCTGTGTTGTGTTTTATTGGTGAGGTCCGTGTAGCTCATCTTTTTAGTTTTCTGTGTTGTGTTTTATTGGTGGGGTTCGTGTAGCTCATCTTTTTAGTTTTCTGTGTTGTGTTTTATTGGAGGGGTCCGGGTAGCTCATCTTTTTAGTTTTCTGTGTTGTGTTTTATTGATGAGGTCCGTGTAGCTCATCTTTTTAGTTTTCTGTGTTGTGTTTTATTGGTGGGGTCCGTGTAGCTCATCTTTTTAGTTTTATGTGTTGCGTTTTATTGGTGGGGTCCGTGTAGCTCATCTTTTTAGTATTCTCTGTTGTGTTTTATTGGTGAGGTCCGTGTAGCTCATCTTTTTAGTTTTCTGTGTTGTGTTTTATTGGTGGGGTCCGTGTAGCTCATCTTTTTAGTTTTCTGTGTTGTGTTTTATTGATGGGGTCCGTGTAGCTCATCTTTTTAGTTTTCTGTGTTGTGTTTTTTTGGTGAGGTCCGTGTAGCTCATCTTTTTAGTTTTCTGTGTTGTGTTTTATTGATGAGGTCCGTGTTGCTCATCTTTTAAGTTTTCTGTGTTGTGTTTTATTGGTGGGGTCCGTGTAGCTCATCTTTTTTGTTTTCTGTGTTGTGTTTTATTGGTGGGGTCCGTGTAGCTCATCTTTTTAGTTTTCTGTGTTGTGTTTTATTGGTGGGGTCCGTGTAGCTCATCTTTTTAGTTTTCTGTGTTGTGTTTTATTGATGGGATCCGTGTAGCTCATCTTTTTAGTTTTCTGTGTTGTGTTTTATTGGAGGGGTCCGTATAGCTCATCTTTTTAGTTTTCTGTGTTGTGTTTTATTGATGAGGTCCGTGTTGCTCATCTTTTAAGTTTTCTGTGTTGTGTTTTATTGATGAGGTCCGTGTAGCTCATCGTTTTAGTTTTCTGTGTTGTGTTTTATTGGTGGGGTCCGTGTAGCTCATATTTTTAGTTTTCTGTGTTGTGTTTTATTGGTGGGGTCCGTGTAGCTCATCTTTTTAGTTTTCTGTGTTGTGTTTTATTGATGGGGTCCGTGTAGCTCATCTTTTTAGTTTTCTGTGTTGTGTTTTATTGATGGGGTCCGTGTAGCCCATCTTTTTAGTTTTCTGCGTTGCGTTTTATTGGTGAGGTCCGTGTAGCTCATCTTTTTATTGGTGGGGTCCGTGTAGCTCATCGTTTTAGTTTTCTGTGTTGTGTTTTATTGGTGGGGTCCGGGTAGCTCATCTTTTTAGTTTTATGTGTTGTGTTTTATTGATGGGGTCCGTGTAGCTCATCTTTTTAGTTTTCTGTGTTGTGTGTTTTATTGGTGGGGTCCGTGTAGCTCATCTTTTTAGTTTTCTGTGTTGTGTTTTATTGGTGGGATCCGTGTAGCTCATCTTTTTAGTTTTCTGTGTTGTGTTTTATTTGAGGGGTCCGTGTAGCTCATCTTTTTAGTTTTCTGTGTTGTGTTTTATTGGTGGGGTCCGTGTAGCTCATCTTTTTAGTTTTCTGTGTTGTGTTTTATTGGTGGGGTCCGTGTAGCTCATCTTTTTAGTTTTCTGTGTAGTGTTTTATTGATGAGGTCCGTGTAGCTCATCTTTTTAGTTTTCTGTGTTGCGTTTTATTGGTGAGGTCCGTGCAGCTCATCTTTTTAGTTTTCTGTGTTGTGTGTTTTATTGGTGGTGTCCGTGTAGCTCATCTTTTTAGTTTTCTGTGTTGTGTTTTATTGGTGGGGTCCGTGTTGCTCATCTTTTTAGTTTTCTGTGTTGTGTTTTAATGATGAGGTCCGTGCAGCTCATCTTTTTAGTTTTCTGTGTTGCGTTTTATTGGTGAGTTCCGTGCAGCTCATCTTTTTAGTTTTCTGTGTTGTGTGTTTTATTGATGGAGTCCGTGTAGCTCATCTTTTTAGTTTTCTGTGTTGTGTTTTATTGGTGAGGTCCGTGTTGCTCATCTTTTTAGTTTTCTGTGTTGTGTTTTATTGGTGAGGTCCGTGTAGCTCATCTTTTTAGTTTTCTGTGTTGTGTGTTTTATTGGTGGGGTCCGTGTAGCTCATCTTTTTAGTTTTCTGTGTTGTGTTTTATTGATGGGGTCCGTGCAGCTCATCTTTTTAGTTTTCTGTGTTGTGTTTTATTGGAGAGGTCCGTGTAGCTCATCTTTTATTGGTGAGGTCCGTGTAGCTCATCTTTTATTGGTGAGGTCCGTGTAGCTCATCTTTTATTGTTGGGGTCCGTGTAGCTCATCTTTTTAGTTTTCTGTGTTGTGTTTTATTGATGGGGTCCGTGTAGCTCATCTTTTTAGTTTTCTGTGTTGTGTTTTATTGATGAGGTCCGTGTTGCTCATCTTTTAAGTTTTCTGTGTTGTGTTTTATTGGTGGGGTCCGTGTAGCTCATCTTTTTAGTTTTCTGTGTTGTGTTTTATTGATGAGGTCCGTGTTGCTCATCTTTTAAGTTTTCTGTGTTGTGTTTTATTGATGAGGTCCGTGTAGCTCATATTTTTAGTTTTCTGCGTTGCGTTTTATTGGTGAGGTCCGGGTAGCTCATCTTTTTAGTTTTATTTGTTGTGTTTTATTGATGGGGTCCGTGTAGCTCATCTTTTTAGTTTTCTGTGTTGTGTGTTTTATTGGTGGGGTCCGTGTAGCTCATCTTTTTAGTTTTCTGTGTTGTGTTTTATTGGTGGGGTCCGGGTAGCTCATCTTTTTAGTTTTATGTGTTGTGTTTTATTGATGGGGTCCGTGTAGCTCATCTTTTTAGTTTTCTGTGTTGTGTGTTTTATTGGTGGGGTCCGTGTAGCTCATCTTTTTAGTTTTCTGTGTTGTGTTTTATTGGTGGGGTCCGTGTAGCTCATCTTTTTAGTTTTCTGTGTTGTGTTTTATTTGAGGGGTCCGTGTAGCTCATCTTTTTAGTTTTCTGTGTTGTGTTTTATTGGTGGGGTCCGTGTAGCTCATCTTTTTAGTTTTCTGTGTTGTGTTTTATTGGTGGGGTCCGTGTAGCTCATCTTTTTAGTTTTCTGTGTAGTGTTTTATTGATGAGGTCCGTGCAGCTCATCTTTTTAGTTTTCTGTGTTGCGTTTTATTGGTGAGGTCCGTGCAGCTCATCTTTTTAGTTTTCTGTGTTGTGTGTTTTATTGGTGGTGTCCGTGTAGCTCATCTTTTTAGTTTTCTGTGTTGTGTTTTATTGGTGGGGTCCGTGTTGCTCATCTTTTTAGTTTTCTGTGTTGTGTTTTATTGATGAGGTCCGTGCAGCTCATCTTTTTAGTTTTCTGTGTTGCGTTTTATTGGTGAGTTCCGTGCAGCTCATCTTTTTAGTTTTCTGTGTTGTGTGTTTTATTGGTGGGGTCCGTGTAGCTCATCTTATTAGTTTTCTGTGTTGTGTTTTATTGATGGGGTCCGTGCAGCTCATCTTTTTAGTTTTCTGTGTTGTGTTTTATTGGAGGGGTCCGTGTAGCTCATCTTTTATTGGTGAGGTCCGTGTAGCTCATCTTTTATTGGTGAGGTCCGTGTAGCTCATCTTTTATTGTTGGGGTCCGTGTAGCTCATCTTTTTAGTTTTCTGTGTTGTGTTTTATTGATGGGGTCCGTGTAGCTCATCTTTTTAGTTTTCTGTGTTGTGTTTTATTGGAGGGGTCCGTGTAGCTCATCTTTTATTGGTGAGGTCCGTGTAGCTCATCTTTTATTGGTGAGGTCCGTGTAGCTCATCTTTTATTGGTGGGGTCCGTGTAGCTCATCTTTTTAGTTTTCTGTGTTGTGTTTTATTGATGGGGTCCGTGTAGCTCATCTTTTTAGTTTTCTGTGTTGTGTTTTATTGGTGGAGTCCGTGTAGCTCATCTTTTATTGGTGAGGTCCGTGTAGCTCATCTTTTTAGTTTTCTGTGTTGCGTTTTATTGGTGAGGTCCGTGCAGCTCATCTTTTTAGTTTTCTGTGTTGTGTTTTATTGATGGAGTCCGTGTAGCTCATCTTTTTAGTTTTCTGTGTTGTGTTTTATTGGTGAGGTCCGTGTTGCTCATCTTTTTAGTTTTCTGTGTTGTGATTTATTGGTGAGGTCCGTGTAGCTCATCTTTTTAGTTTTCTGTGTTGTGTGTTTTATTGGTGGGGTCCGTGTAGCTCATCTTTTTAGTTTTCTGTGTTGTGTTTTATTGATGGGGTCCGTGCAGCTCATCTTTTTAGTTTTCTGTGTTGTGTTTTATTGGAGGGGTCCGTGTAGCTCATCTTTTATTGGTGAGGTCCGTGTAGCTCATCTTTTATTGGTGAGGTCCGTGTAGCTCATCTTTTATTGTTGGGGTCCGTGTAGCTCATCTTTTTAGTTTTCTGTGTTGTGTTTTATTGATGGGGTCCGTGTAGCTCATCTTTTTAGTTTGCTGTGTTGTGTTTTATTGGAGGGGTCCGTGTAGCTCATCTTTTATTGGTGGGGTCCGTGTAGCTCATCTTTTATTGGTGAGGTCCGTGTAGCTCATCTTTTATTGGTGGGGTTCGTGTAGCTCATCTTTTTAGTTTTCTGTGTTGTGTTTTATTGATGGGGTCCGTGTAGCTCATCTTTTTAGTTTTCTGTGTTGTGTTTTATAGGTGGAGTCCGTGTAGCTCATCTTTTATTGGTGAGGTCCGTGTAGCTCATCTTTTTAGTTTTCTGTGTTGCGTTTTATTGGTGAGGTCCGTGCAGCTCATCTTTTTAGTTTTCTGTGTTGTGTGTTTTATTGTTGGAGTCCGTGTAGCTCATCTTTTTAGTTTTCGGTGTTGTGTTTTATTGGTGGGGTCCGTGTAGCTCATCTTTTTAGTTTTCTGTGTTGTGTTTTATTGGTGGGGTCCGTGTAGGTCATCTTTTTAGTTTTCTGTGTTGTGTGTTTTATTGGTGGGGTCGTGTAGCTCATCTTTTTAGTTTTCTGTGTTGTGTGTTTTATTGATGGGGTCCGTGTAGCTCATCTTTTTAGTTTTCTGTGTTGTGTTTTATTGATGGGGTCCGTGTAGCTCATCTTTTTAGTTTTCTGTGTTGTGTTTTATTGATGGGGTCTGTGTAGCTCATCTTTTTAGTTTTCTGTGTTGTGTTTTATTGGTGGGGTCCGTATAGCTCATCTTTTTAGTTTTCTGTGTTGTGTTTTATTGGTGGGGTCCGTGTAGCTCATCTTTTTAGTTTTCAGTGTTGTGTTTTATTGGTGAGGTCCGTGTAGCTCATCTTTTTAGTTTTCTGTGTTGTGTTTTATTGGTTGGGTCCGTGTAGCTCATCTTTTTAGTTTTCTGTGTTGTGTTTTATTGATGAGGTCCGTGTAGCTCATCTTTTTAGTTTTCTGTGTTGTGTTTTATTGGTGGGATCCGTGTAGCTCATCTTTTTAGTTTTCTGTGTTGTGTTTTATTGGTGGGGTCAGTGTAGCTCATCTTTTTAGTTTTCTGTGTTGTGTTTTATTGATGAGTTCCGTGCAGCTCATCTTTTTAGTTTTCTGTGTTGTGTTTTATTGGTGGGGTCCGTGTAGCTCATCTTTTTAGTTTTCTGTGTTGTGTTTTATTGGTGGGGTCCGTGTAGCTCATCTTTTTAGTTTTCTGTGTTGTGTTTTATTGATGGGATCCGTGTAGCTCATCTTTTTAGTTTTCTGTGTTGTGTTTTATTGGAGGGGTCCGTATAGCTCATCTTTTTAGTTTTCTGTGTTGTGTTTTATTGATGAGGTCCGTGTAGCTCATCTTTTAAGTTTTCTGTGTTGTGTTTTATTGATGAGGTCCGTGTTGCTCATCTTTTAAGTTTTCTGTGTTGTGTTTTATTGATGAGGTCCGTGTAGCTCATCGTTTTAGTTTTCTGTGTTGTGTTTTATTGATGGGGTCCGTGTAGCTCATATTTTTAGTTTTCTGCGTTGCGTTTTATTGGTGAGGTCCGTGTAGCTCATCTTTTTATTGGTGGGGTCCGTGTAGCTCATCTTTTTAGTTTTCTGTGTTGTGTTTTATTGGTGGGGTCCGGGTAGCTCATCTTTTTAGTTTTATGTGTTGTGTTTTATTGATGGGGTCCGTGTAGCTCATCTTTTTAGTTTTCTGTGTTGTGTGTTTTATTGGTGGGGTCCGTGTAGCTCATCTTTTTAGTTTTCTGTGTTGTGTTTTATTGGTGGGATCCGTGTAGCTCATCTTTTTAGTTTTCTGTGTTGTGTTTTATTTGAGGGGTCCGTGTAGCTCATCTTTTTAGTTTTCTGTGTTGTGTTTTATTGGTGGGGTCCGTGTAGCTCATCTTTTTAGTTTTCTGTGTAGTGTTTTATTGATGAGGTCCGTGCAGCTCATCTTTTTAGTTTTCTGTGTTGTGTTTTATTGGTGAGGTCCGTGCAGCTCATCTTTTTAGTTTTCTGTGTTGTGTGTTTTATTGGTGGTGTCCGTGTAGCTCATCTTTTTAGTTTTCTGTGTTGTGTTTTATTGGTGGGGTCCGTGTTGCTCATCTTTTTAGTTTTCTGTGTTGTGTTTTATTGATGAGGTCCGTGCAGCTCATCTTTTTAGTTTTCTGTGTTGCGTTTTATTGGTGAGTTCCGTGCAGCTCATCTTTTTAGTTTTCTGTGTTGTGTGTTTTATTGGTGGGGTCCGTGTAGCTCATCTTATTAGTTTTCTGTTTTGTGTTTTATTGATGGGGTCCGTGCAGCTCATCTTTTTAGTTTTCTGTGTTGTGTTTTATTGGAGGGGTCCGTGTAGCTCATCTTTTATTGGTGAGGTCCGTGTAGCTCATCTTTTATTGGTGAGGTCCGTGTAGCTCATCTTTTATTGTTGGGGTCCGTGTAGCTCATCTTTTTAGTTTTCTGTGTTGTGTTTTATTGATGGGGTCCGTGTAGCTCATCTTTTTAGTTTTCTGTGTTGTGTTTTATTGGAGGGGTCCGTGTAGCTCATCTTTTATTGGTGAGGTCCGTGTAGCTCATCTTTTATTGGTGAGGTCCGTGTAGCTCATCTTTTATTGGTGGGGTCCGTGTAGCTCATCTTTTTAGTTTTCTGTGTTGTGTTTTATTGATGGGGTCCGTGTAGCTCATCTTTTTAGTTTTCTGTGTTGTGTTTTATTGGTGGAGTCCGTGTAGCTCATCTTTTATTGGTGAGGTCCGTGTAGCTCATCTTTTTAGTTTTCTGTGTTGCGTTTTATTGGTGAGGTCCGTGCAGCTCATCTTTTTAGTTTTCTGTGTTGTGTTTTATTGATGGAGTCCGTGTAGCTCATCTTTTTAGTTTTCTGTGTTGTGTTTTATTGGTGAGGTCCGTGTTGCTCATCTTTTTAGTTTTCTGTGTTGTGATTTATTGGTGAGGTCCGTGTAGCTCATCTTTTTAGTTTTCTGTGTTGTGTGTTTTATTGGTGGGGTCCGTGTAGCTCATCTTTTTAGTTTTCTGTATTGTGTTTTATTGATGGGGTCCGTGCAGCTCATCTTTTTAGTTTTCTGTGTTGTGTTTTATTGGAGGGGTCCGTGTAGCTCATCTTTTATTGGTGAGGTCCGTGTAGCTCATCTTTTATTGGTGAGGTCCGTGTAGCTCATCTTTTATTGTTGGGGTCCGTGTAGCTCATCTTTTTAGTTTTCTGTGTTGTGTTTTATTGATGGGGTCCGTGTAGCTCATCTTTTTAGTTTTCTGTGTTGTGTTTTATTGGAGGGGTCCGTGTAGCTCATCTTTTATTGGTGAGGTCCGTGTATCTCATCTTTTATTGGTGAGGTCCGTGTAGCTCATCTTTTATTGGTGGGGTTCGTGTAGCTCATCTTTTTAGTTTTCTGTGTTGTGTTTTATTGATGGGGTCCGTGTAGCTCATCTTTTTAGTTTTCTGTGTTGTGTTTTATTGGTGGAGTCCGTGTAGCTCATCTTTTATTGGTGAGGTCCGTGTAGCTCATCTTTTTAGTTTTCTGTGTTGCGTTTTATTGGTGAGGTCCGTGCAGCTCATCTTTTTAGTTTTCTGTGTTGTGTGTTTTATTGTTGGAGTCCGTGTAGCTCATCTTTTTAGTTTTCGGTGTTGTGTTTTATTGGTGGGGTCCGTGTAGCTCATCTTTTTAGTTTTCTGTGTTGTGTTTTATTGGTGGGGTCCGTGTAGGTCATCTTTTTAGTTTTCTGTGTTGTGTGTTTTATTGGTGGGGTCGTGTAGCTCATCTTTTTAGTTTTCTGTGTTGTGTGTTTTATTGATGGGGTCCGTGTAGCTCATCTTTTTAGTTTTCTGTGTTGTGTTTTATTGATGGGGTCCGTGTAGCTCATCTTTTTAGTTTTCTGTGTTGTGTTTTATTGATGGGGTCTGTGTAGCTCATCTTTTTAGTTTTCTGTGTTGTGTTTTATTGGTGGGGTCCGTATAGCTCATCTTTTTAGTTTTCTGTGTTGTGTTTTATTGGTGGTGTCCGTGTAGCTCATCTTTTTAGTTTTCAGTGATGTGTTTTATTGGTGAGGTCCGTGTAGCTCATCTTTTTAGTTTTCTGTGTTGTGTTTTATTGGTTGGGTCCGTGTAGCTCATCTTTTTAGTTTTCTGTGTTGTGTTTTATTGATGAGGTCCGTGTAGCTCATCTTTTTAGTTTTCTGTGTTGTGTTTTATTGGTGGGATCCGTGTAGCTCATCTTTTTAGTTTTCTGTGTTGTGTTTTATTGGTGGGGTCAGTGTAGCTCATCTTTTTAGTTTTCTGTGTTGTGTTTTATTGATGAGTTCCGTGCAGCTCATCTTTTTAGTTTTCTGTGTTGTGTTTTATTGGTGGGGTCCGTGTAGGCCATCTTTTTAGTTTTCTGTGTTGTGTTTTATTGGTGGGGTCCGTGTAGCTCATCTTTTTAGTTTTCTGTGTTGTGTTTTATTGGTGGGGTCCGTGTAGCTCATCTTTTTAGTTTTCTGTGTTGTGTTTTATTGATGAGGTCCGTGTAGCTCATCTTTTTAGTTTTCTGTGTTGTGTTTTATTGATGAGGTCCGTGTAGCTCATCTTTTTAGTTTTCTGTGTTGCGTTTTATTGGTGAGGTTCGTGTAGCTCATCTTTTTAGCTTCCTGTGTTGTGTTTTATTGGTGGGGTCCGTGTAGCTCATCTTTTTAGTTTTCTGTGTTGTGTTTTATTGGTGGGGTCCGTGTAGCTCATCTTTTTAGTTTTCTGTGTTGTGTTTTATTTGAGGGGTCCGTGTAGCTCATCTTTTTAGTTTTCTGTGTTGTGTTTTATTGGTGGGTACCGTGTAGCTCATCTTTTTAGTTTTCTGTGTTGTGTTTTATTTGTGGGGTCCGTGTAGCTCATCTTTTTAGTTTTCTGTGTAGTGTTTTATTGATGAGGTCCGTGCAGCTCATCTTTTTAGTTTTCTGTGTTGCGTTTTATTGGTGAGGTCCGTGCAGCTCATCTTTTCAGTTTTCTGTGTTGTGTGTTTTATTGGTGGTGTCCGTGTAGCTCATCTTTTTAGTTTTCTGTGTTGTGTTTTATTGATGGGGTTCGTGTAGCTCATCTTTTTAGTTTTCTGTGTTGCGTTTTATTGGTGGGGTCCGTGTTGCTCATCTTTTTAGTTTTCTGTGTTGTGATTTATTGGTGAGGTCCGTGTAGCTCATCTTTTTAGTTTTCTGTGTTGTGTGTTTTATTGGTGGGGTCCGTGTAGCTCATCTTTTTAGTTTTCTGTATTGTGTTTTATTGATGGGGTCCGTGCAGCTCATCTTTTTAGTTTTCTGTGTTGTGTTTTATTGGAGGGGTCCGTGTAGCTCATCTTTTATTGGTGAGGTCCGTGTAGCTCATCTTTTATTGGTGAGGTCCGTGTAGCTCATCTTTTATTGTTGGGGTCCGTGTAGCTCATCTTTTTAGTTTTCTGTGTTGTGTTTTATTGATGGGGTCCGTGTAGCTCATCTTTTTAGTTTTCTGTGTTGTGTTTTATTGGAGGGGTCCGTGTAGCTCATCTTTTATTGGTGAGGTCCGTGTATCTCATCTTTTATTGGTGAG
The DNA here is from genome assembly GCA_963680875.1 of Bathymodiolus brooksi. Taxonomy (NCBI): domain Eukaryota; kingdom Metazoa; phylum Mollusca; class Bivalvia; order Mytilida; family Modiolidae; genus Bathymodiolus; species Bathymodiolus brooksi. The sequence goes on from OY804577.1 coordinate 144,367,222, forward strand.
GTCCGTGTAGCTCATCTTTTATTGGTGGGGTTCGTGTAGCTCATCTTTTTAGTTTTCTGTGTTGTGTTTTATTGATGGGGTCCGTGTAGCTCATCTTTTTAGTTTTCTGTGTTGTGTTTTATTGGTGGAGTCCGTGTAGCTCATCTTTTATTGGTGAGGTCCGTGTAGCTCATCTTTTTAGTTTTCTGTGTTGCGTTTTATTGGTGAGGTCCGTGCAGCTCATCTTTTTAGTTTTCTGTGTTGTGTGTTTTATTGTTGGAGTCCGTGTAGCTCATCTTTTTAGTTTTCGGTGTTGTGTTTTATTGGTGGGGTCCGTGTAGCTCATCTTTTTAGTTTTCTGTGTTGTGTTTTATTGGTGGGGTCCGTGTAGGTCATCTTTTTAGTTTTCTGTGTTGTGTGTTTTATTGGTGGGGTCGTGTAGCTCATCTTTTTAGTTTTCTGTGTTGTGTGTTTTATTGATGGGGTCCGTGTAGCTCATCTTTTTAGTTTTCTGTGTTGTGTTTTATTGATGGGGTCCGTGTAGCTCATCTTTTTAGTTTTCTGTGTTGTGTTTTATTGATGGGGTCTGTGTAGCTCATCTTTTTAGTTTTCTGTGTTGTGTTTTATTGGTGGGGTCCGTATAGCTCATCTTTTTAGTTTTCTGTGTTGTGTTTTATTGGTGGGGTCCGTGTAGCTCATCTTTTTAGTTTTCAGTGTTGTGTTTTATTGGTGAGGTCCGTGTAGCTCATCTTTTTAGTTTTCTGTGTTGTGTTTTATTGGTTGGGTCCGTGTAGCTCATCTTTTTAGTTTTCTGTGTTGTGTTTTATTGATGAGGTCCGTGTAGCTCATCTTTTTAGTTTTCTGTGTTGTGTTTTATTGGTGGGATCCGTGTAGCTCATCTTTTTAGTTTTCTGTGTTGTGTTTTATTGGTGGGGTCAGTGTAGCTCATCTTTTTAGTTTTCTGTGTTGTGTTTTATTGATGAGTTCCGTGCAGCTCATCTTTTTAGTTTTCTGTGTTGTGTTTTATTGGTGGGGTCCGTGTAGGCCATCTTTTTAGTTTTCTGTGTTGTGTTTTATTGGTGGGGTCCGTGTAGCTCATCTTTTTAGTTTTCTGTGTTGTGTTTTATTGGTGGGGTCCGTGTAGCTCATCTTTTTAGTTTTCTGTGTTGTGTTTTATTGATGAGGTCCGTGTAGCTCATCTTTTTAGTTTTCTGTGTTGTGTTTTATTGATGAGGTCCGTGTAGCTCATCTTTTTAGTTTTCTGTGTTGCGTTTTATTGGTGAGGTTCGTGTAGCTCATCTTTTTAGCTTCCTGTGTTGTGTTTTATTGGTGGGGTCCGTGTAGCTCATCTTTTTAGTTTTCTGTGTTGTGTTTTATTGGTGGGGTCCGTGTAGCTCATCTTTTTAGTTTTCTGTGTTGTGTTTTATTTGAGGGGTCCGTGTAGCTCATCTTTTTAGTTTTCTGTGTTGTGTTTTATTGGTGGGTACCGTGTAGCTCATCTTTTTAGTTTTCTGTGTTGTGTTTTATTTGTGGGGTCCGTGTAGCTCATCTTTTTAGTTTTCTGTGTAGTGTTTTATTGATGAGGTCCGTGCAGCTCATCTTTTTAGTTTTCTGTGTTGCGTTTTATTGGTGAGGTCCGTGCAGCTCATCTTTTCAGTTTTCTGTGTTGTGTGTTTTATTGGTGGTGTCCGTGTAGCTCATCTTTTTAGTTTTCTGTGTTGTGTTTTATTGATGGGGTCCGTGTAGCTCATCTTTTTAGTTTTCTGTGTTGCGTTTTATTGGTGGGGTCCGTGTTGCTCATCTTTTTAGTTTTCTGTGTTGTGATTTATTGGTGAGGTCCGTGTAGCTCATCTTTTTAGTTTTCTGTGTTGTGTGTTTTATTGGTGGGGTCCGTGTAGCTCATCTTTTTAGTTTTCTGTATTGTGTTTTATTGATGGGGTCCGTGCAGCTCATCTTTTTAGTTTTCTGTGTTGTGTTTTATTGGAGGGGTCCGTGTAGCTCATCTTTTATTGGTGAGGTCCGTGTAGCTCATCTTTTATTGGTGAGGTCCGTGTAGCTCATCTTTTATTGTTGGGGTCCGTGTAGCTCATCTTTTTAGTTTTCTGTGTTGTGTTTTATTGATGGGGTCCGTGTAGCTCATCTTTTTAGTTTTCTGTGTTGTGTTTTATTGGAGGGGTCCGTGTAGCTCATCTTTTATTGGTGAGGTCCGTGTATCTCATCTTTTATTGGTGAGGTCCGTGTAGCTCATCTTTTATTGGTGGGGTTCGTGTAGCTCATCTTTTTAGTTTTCTGTGTTGTGTTTTATTGATGGGGTCCGTGTAGCTCATCTTTTTAGTTTTCTGTGTTGTGTTTTATTGGTGGAGTCCGTGTAGCTCATCTTTTATTGGTGAGGTCCGTGTAGCTCATCTTTTTAGTTTTCTGTGTTGCGTTTTATTGGTGAGGTCCGTGCAGCTCATCTTTTTAGTTTTCTGTGTTGTGTGTTTTATTGTTGGAGTCCGTGTAGCTCATCTTTTTAGTTTTCGGTGTTGTGTTTTATTGGTGGGGTCCGTGTAGCTCATCTTTTTAGTTTTCTGTGTTGTGTTTTATTGGTGGGGTCCGTGTAGGTCATCTTTTTAGTTTTCTGTGTTGTGTGTTTTATTGGTGGGGTCGTGTAGCTCATCTTTTTAGTTTTCTGTGTTGTGTGTTTTATTGATGGGGTCCGTGTAGCTCATCTTTTTAGTTTTCTGTGTTGTGTTTTATTGATGGGGTCCGTGTAGCTCATCTTTTTAGTTTTCTGTGTTGTGTTTTATTGATGGGGTCTGTGTAGCTCATCTTTTTAGTTTTCTGTGTTGTGTTTTATTGGTGGGGTCCGTATAGCTCATCTTTTTAGTTTTCTGTGTTGTGTTTTATTGGTGGGGTCCGTGTAGCTCATCTTTTTAGTTTTCAGTGTTGTGTTTTATTGGTGAGGTCCGTGTAGCTCATCTTTTTAGTTTTCTGTGTTGTGTTTTATTGGTTGGGTCCGTGTAGCTCATCTTTTTAGTTTTCTGTGTTGTGTTTTATTGATGAGGTCCGTGTAGCTCATCTTTTTAGTTTTCTGTGTTGTGTTTTATTGGTGGGATCCGTGTAGCTCATCTTTTTAGTTTTCTGTGTTGTGTTTTATTGGTGGGGTCCGTGTAGCTCATCTTTTTAGTTTTCTGTGTTGTGTTTTATTGATGAGTTCCGTGCAGCTCATCTTTTTAGTTTTCTGTGTTGTGTTTTATTGGTGGGGTCCGTGTAGGCCATCTTTTTAGTTTTCTGTGTTGTGTTTTATTGGTGGGGTCCGTGTAGCTCATCTTTTTAGTTTTCTGTGTTGTGTTTTATTGGTGGGGTCCGTGTAGCTCATCTTTTTAGTTTTCTGTGTTGTGTTTTATTGATGAGGTCCGTGTAGCTCATCTTTTTAGTTTTCTGTGTTGTGTTTTATTGATGAGGTCCGTGTAGCTCATCTTTTTAGTTTTCTGTGTTGCGTTTTATTAGTGAGGTTCGTGTAGCTCATCTTTTTAGCTTCCAGTGTTGTGTTTTATTGGTGGGGTCCGTGTAGCTCATCTTTTTAGTTTTCTGTGTTGTGTTTTATTGGTGGGGTCCGTGTAGCTCATCTTTTTAGTTTTCTGTGTTGTGTTTTATTTGAGGGGTCCGTGTAGCTCATCTTTTTAGTTTTCTGTGTTGTGTTTTATTTGTGGGGTTCGTGTAGCTCATCTTTTTAGTTTTCTGTGTAGTGTTTTATTGATGAGGTCCGTGCAGCTCATCTTTTTAGTTTTCTGTGTTGCGTTTTATTGGTGAGGTCCGTGCAGCTCATCTTTTCAGTTTTCTGTGTTGTGTGTTTTATTGGTGGTGTCCGTGTAGCTCATCTTTTTAGTTTTCTGTGTTGTGTTTTATTGATGGGGTCCGTGTAGCTCATCTTTTTAGTTTTCTGTGTTGCGTTTTATTGGTGAGGTCCGTGTAGCTCATCTTTTTATTGGTGGGGTCCGTGTAGCTCATCTTTTTAGTTTTCTGTGTTGTGTTTTATTGGTGGGGTCCGTGTAGCTCATCTTTTTAGTTTTCTGTGTTGTGTTTTATTGATGGGGTCCGTGTAGCTCATCTTTTTAGTTTTCTGTGTTGTGTTTTATTGGTGGGGTCCGTGTAGCTCATCTTTTTAGTTTTCTGTGTTGTGTTTTATTGATGAGGTCCGTGTAGCTCATCTTTTTAGTTTTCTGTGTTGTGTTTTATTGATGAGGTCCGTGTAGCTCATCTTTTTAGTTTTCTGTGTTGCGTTTTATTGGTGAGGTCCGTGTAGCTCATCTTTTTAGTTTCCTGTGTTGTGTTTTATTGGTGGGGTCCGTGTAGCTCATCTTTTTAGTTTTCTGTGTTGTGTTTTATTGATGGGGTCCGTGTAGCTCATCTTTTTAGTTTTCTGTGTTTGTTTTATTGGAGGGGTCCGTGTAGCTCATCTTTTTAGTTTTCTGTGTTGTGTTTTATTGGTGGGGTCTGTGTAGCTCATCTTTTTAGTTTTCTGTGTTGTGTTTTATTGGTGGGGTCCGTGTAGCTCATCTTTTTAGTTTTCTGTGTAGTGTTTTATTGATGAGGTCCGTGCAGCTCATCTTTTTAGTTTTCTGTGTTGCGTTTTATTGGTGAGGTCCGTGCAGCTCATCTTTTTAGTTTTCTGTGTTGTGTGTTTTATTGGTGGGGTCCGTGTAGCTCATCTTTTTAGTTTTCTGTGTTGTGTTTTATTGGTGGGGTCCGTGTTGCTCCTCTTTTTAGTTTTCTGTGTAGTGTTTTATTGATGAGGTCCGTGCAGTTCTTCTTTTTAGTTTTCTGTGTTGCGTTTTATTGGTGAGGTCCGTGCAGCTCATCTTTTTAGTTTTCTGTGTTGGGTGTTTTATTGATGGAGTCCGTGTAGCTCATCTTTTTAGTTTTCGGTGTTGTGTTTTATTGGTGAGGTCCGTGTTGCTCATCTTTTTAGTTTTCTGTGTTGTGTTTTATTGGTGGGGTCCGTGTAGCTCATCTTTTTAGTTTTCTGTGTTGTGTTTTATTGGTGAGGTCCTTGTAGCTCATCTTTTTAGTTTTCTGTGTTGTGTTTTATTGGTGGGGTCCGTGTAGCTCATCTTTTTAGTTTTCTGTGTTGTGTTTTATTGATGGGGTCCGTGTAGCTCATCTTTTTAGTTTTCTGTGTTGTGTTTTATTGATGGGGTCCGTGTAGCTCATCTTTTTAGTTTTCTGTGTTGCGTTTTATTGGTGAGGTCCGTGTAGCTCATCTTTTTATTGGTGGGGTCCATGTAGCTCATCTTTTTAGTTTTCTGTGTTGTGTTTTATTGGTGGGGTCCGTGTAGCTCATCTTTTTAGTTTTCTGTGTTGTGTTTTATTGATGGGGTCCGTGTAGCTCATCTTTTTAGTTTTCTGTGTTGTGTTTTATTGGTGAGGTCCGTGTAGCTCATCTTTTTAGTTTTCTGTGTTGTGTTTTATTGGTGGGGTTCGTGTAGCTCATCTTTTTAGTTTTCTGTGTTGTGTTTTATTGGAGGGGTCCGGGTAGCTCATCTTATTAGTTTTCTGTGTTGTGTTTTATTGATGAGGTCCGTTTAGCTCATCTTTTTAGTTTTCTGTGTTGTGTTTTACTGATGAGGTCCGTGTAGCTCATCTTTTTAGTTTTCTGTGTTGTGTTTTATTGGTGGGGTCCGTGTAGCTCATCTTTTTAGTTTTCTGTGTTGTGTTTTATTGGTGGGGTCCGTGTAGCTCATCTTTTTAGTATTCTCTGTTGTGTTTTATTGGTGAGGTCCGTGTAGCTCATCTTTTTAGTTTTCTGTGTTGTGTTTTATTGGTGGGGTCCGTGTAGCTCATATTTTTAGTTTTCGGTGTTGTGTTTTATTGGTGGGGTCCGTGTAGCTCATCTTTTTAGTTTTCTGTGTTGTGTTTTATTGGTGGGGTCCGTGTAGCTCATCTTTTTAGTTTTCTGTGTTGTGTGTTTTATTGGTGGGGTCCGTGTAGCTCATCTTTTTAGTTTTCTGTGTTGCGATTTATTGGTGAGGTCCGTGCAGCTCATCTTTTTAGTTTTCTGTGTTGTGTGTTTTATTGATGGAGTCCGTGTAGCTCATCTTTTTAGTTTTCGGTGTTGTGTTTTATTGGTGGGGTCCGTGTAGCTCATCTTTTTAGTTTTCTGTGTTGTGTTTTATTGGTGGGGTCCGTGTAGCTCATCTTTTTAGTTTTCTGTGTTGTGTGTTTTATTGATGGGGTCCGTGTAGCTCATCTTTTTAGTTTTCTGTGTTGTGTCTTATTGGTGGGGTCCGTGTAGCTCATCTTTTTAGTTTTCTGTATTGTGTTTTATTGATGGGGTCCGTGTAGCTCATCTTTTTAGTTTTCTGTGTTGTGTTTTATTGATGGGGTCCGTGTAGCTCATCTTTTTAGTTTTCTGTGTTGTGTTTTTTTGGTGAGGTCCGTGTAGCTCATCTTTTTTGTTTTCTGTGTTGTGTTTTATTGATGAGGTCCGTGTTGCTCATCTTTTAAGTTTTCTGTGTTGTATTTTATTGGTGAGGTCCGTGTAGCTCATCTTTTTAGTTTTCTGTGTTGTGTTTTATTGATGGGGTCCGTGTAGCTCATCTTTTTAGTTTTCTGTGTTGTGTTTTATTGGTGGGGTCCGTGTAGCTCATCTTTTTTGTTTTCTGTGTTGTGTTTTATTGATGAGGTCCGTGTTGCTCATCTTTTAAGTTTTCTGTGTTGTATTTTATTGGTGAGGTCCGTGTAGCTCATCTTTTTAGTTTTCTGTGTTGTGTTTTATTGGTGGGGTCCGTGTAGCTCATCTTTTTAGTTTTCTGTGTTGTGTTTTATTGGAGGGGTCCGGGTAGCTCATCTTTTTAGTTTTCTGTGTTGTGTTTTATTGATGAGGTCCGTGTTGCTCATCTTTTAAGTTTTCTGTGTTGTGTTTTATTGATGAGGTCCGTGTAGCTCATCTTTTTAGTATTCTGTGTTGTGTTTTATTGGTGGGGTCCGTGTAGCTCATCTTTTTAGTTTTCTGTGTTGCGTTTTATTGGTGGGGTCCGTGTAGCTCATCTTTTTAGTTTTCTGTGTTGTGTTTTATTGGTGAGGTTCGTGTAGCTCATCTTTTTAGTTTTCTGTGTTGTGTTTTATTGGTGGGGTCCGTGTAGCTCATCTTTTTAGTTTTCTGTGTTGCGTTTTATTGGTGAGGTCCATGTAGCTCATCTTTTTAGTTTTCTGTGTTGTGTTTTATTGGTGGGGTCCGTATAGCTCATCTTTTTAGTTTTCTGTGTTGTGTTTTATTGATGGGGTCCGTGTAGCTCATCTTTTTAGTTTTCTGTGTTGTGTGTTTTATTGGTGGGGTCCGTGTAGCTCATCTTTTTAGTTTTCTGTGTTGTGTTTTATTGATGGGGTCCGTGTAGCTCATCTTTTTAGTTTTCTGTGTTGTGTTTTTTTGGTGAGGTCCGTGTAGCTCATCTTTTTAGTTTTCTGTGTTGCGTTTTATTGGTGAGGTCCGTGTAGCTCATCTTTTTATTGGTGGGGTCCGTGTAGCTCATCTTTTTAGTTTTCTGTGTTGTGTTTTATTGGTGGGGTCCGTGTAGCTCATCTTTTTAGTTTTCTGTGTTGTGTTTTATTGATGGGGTCCGTGTAGCTCATCTTTTTAGTTTTCTGTGTTGTGTTTTATTGGTGGGGTCCGTGTAGCTCATCTTTTTAGTTTTCTGTGTTGTGTTTTATTGATGAGGTCCGTGTAGCTCATCTTTTTAGTTTTCTGTGTTGTGTTTTATTGATGAGGTCCGTGTAGCTCATCTTTTTAGTTTTCTGTGTTGCGTTTTATTGGTGAGGTCCGTGTAGCTCATCTTTTTAGTTTCCTGTGTTGTGTTTTATTGGTGGGGTCCGTGTAGCTCATCTTTTTAGTTTTCTGTGTTGTGTTTTATTGATGGGGTCCGTGTAGCTCATCTTTTTAGTTTTCTGTGTTTGTTTTATTGGAGGGGTCCGTGTAGCTCATCTTTTTAGTTTTCTGTGTTGTGTTTTATTGGTGGGGTCTGTGTAGCTCATCTTTTTAGTTTTCTGTGTTGTGTTTTATTGGTGGGGTCCGTGTAGCTCATCTTTTTAGTTTTCTGTGTAGTGTTTTATTGATGAGGTCCGTGCAGCTCATCTTTTTAGTTTTCTGTGTTGCGTTTTATTGGTGAGGTCCGTGCAGCTCATCTTTTTAGTTTTCTGTGTTGTGTGTTTTATTGGTGGGGTCCGTGTAGCTCATCTTTTTAGTTTTCTGTGTTGTGTTTTATTGGTGGGGTCCGTGTTGCTCCTCTTTTTAGTTTTCTGTGTAGTGTTTTATTGATGAGGTCCGTGCAGTTCTTCTTTTTAGTTTTCTGTGTTGCGTTTTATTGGTGAGGTCCGTGCAGCTCATCTTTTTAGTTTTCTGTGTTGGGTGTTTTATTGATGGAGTCCGTGTAGCTCATCTTTTTAGTTTTCGGTGTTGTGTTTTATTGGTGAGGTCCGTGTTGCTCATCTTTTTAGTTTTCTGTGTTGTGTTTTATTGGTGGGGTCCGTGTAGCTCATCTTTTTAGTTTTCTGTGTTGTGTTTTATTGGTGAGGTCCTTGTAGCTCATCTTTTTAGTTTTCTGTGTTGTGTTTTATTGGTGGGGTCCGTGTAGCTCATCTTTTTAGTTTTCTGTGTTGTGTTTTATTGATGGGGTCCGTGTAGCTCATCTTTTTAGTTTTCTGTGTTGTGTTTTATTGATGGGGTCCGTGTAGCTCATCTTTTTAGTTTTCTGTGTTGCGTTTTATTGGTGAGGTCCGTGTAGCTCATCTTTTTATTGGTGGGGTCCATGTAGCTCATCTTTTTAGTTTTCTGTGTTGTGTTTTATTGGTGGGGTCCGTGTAGCTCATCTTTTTAGTTTTCTGTGTTGTGTTTTATTGATGGGGTCCGTGTAGCTCATCTTTTTAGTTTTCTGTGTTGTGTTTTATTGGTGGGGTCCGTGTAGCTCATCTTTTTAGTTTTCTGTGTTGTGTTTTATTGATGGGGTCCGTGTAGCTCATCTTTTTAGTTTTCTGTGTTGTGTTTTATTGATGGGGTCCGTGTAGCTCATCTTTTTAGTTTTCTGTGTTGTGTTTTTTTGGTGAGGTCCGTGTTGCTCATCTTTTAAGTTTTCTGTGTTGTGTTTTATTGGTGAGGTCCGTGTAGCTCATCTTTTTAGTTTTCTGTGTTGTGTTTTATTGGTGGGGTTCGTGTAGCTCATCTTTTTAGTTTTCTGTGTTGTGTTTTATTGGAGGGGTCCGGGTAGCTCATCTTATTAGTTTTCTGTGTTGTGTTTTATTGATGAGGTCCGTTTAGCTCATCTTTTTAGTTTTCTGTGTTGTGTTTTACTGATGAGGTCCGTGTAGCTCATCTTTTTAGTTTTCTGTGTTGTGTTTTATTGGTGGGGTCCGTGTAGCTCATCTTTTTAGTTTTCTGTGTTGTGTTTTATTGGTGGGGTCCGTGTAGCTCATCTTTTTAGTATTCTCTGTTGTGTTTTATTGGTGAGGTCCGTGTAGCTCATCTTTTTAGTTTTCTGTGTTGTGTTTTATTGGTGGGGTCCGTGTAGCTCATATTTTTAGTTTTCGGTGTTGTGTTTTATTGGTGGGGTCCGTGTAGCTCATCTTTTTAGTTTTCTGTGTTGTGTTTTATTGGTGGGGTCCGTGTAGCTCATCTTTTTAGTTTTCTGTGTTGTGTGTTTTATTGGTGGGGTCCGTGTAGCTCATCTTTTTAGTTTTCTGTGTTGCGATTTATTGGTGAGGTCCGTGCAGCTCATCTTTTTAGTTTTCTGTGTTGTGTGTTTTATTGATGGAGTCCGTGTAGCTCATCTTTTTAGTTTTCGGTGTTGTGTTTTATTGGTGGGGTCCGTGTAGCTCATCTTTTTAGTTTTCTGTGTTGTGTTTTATTGGTGGGGTCCGTGTAGCTCATCTTTTTAGTTTTCTGTGTTGTGTGTTTTATTGATGGGGTCCGTGTAGCTCATCTTTTTAGTTTTCTGTGTTGTGTCTTATTGGTGGGGTCCGTGTAGCTCATCTTTTTAGTTTTCTGTATTGTGTTTTATTGATGGGGTCCGTGTAGCTCATCTTTTTAGTTTTCTGTGTTGTGTTTTATTGATGGGGTCCGTGTAGCTCATCTTTTTAGTTTTCTGTGTTGTGTTTTTTTGGTGAGGTCCGTGTAGCTCATCTTTTTTGTTTTCTGTGTTGTGTTTTATTGATGAGGTCCGTGTTGCTCATCTTTTAAGTTTTCTGTGTTGTATTTTATTGGTGAGGTCCGTGTAGCTCATCTTTTTAGTTTTCTGTGTTGTGTTTTATTGATGGGGTCCGTGTAGCTCATCTTTTTAGTTTTCTGTGTTGTGTTTTATTGGTGGGGTCCGTGTAGCTCATCTTTTTTGTTTTCTGTGTTGTGTTTTATTGATGAGGTCCGTGTTGCTCATCTTTTAAGTTTTCTGTGTTGTATTTTATTGGTGAGGTCCGTGTAGCTCATCTTTTTAGTTTTCTGTGTTGTGTTTTATTGGTGGGGTCCGTGTAGCTCATCTTTTTAGTTTTCTGTGTTGTGTTTTATTGGAGGGGTCCGGGTAGCTCATCTTTTTAGTTTTCTGTGTTGTGTTTTATTGATGAGGTCCGTGTTGCTCATCTTTTAAGTTTTCTGTGTTGTGTTTTATTGATGAGGTCCGTGTAGCTCATCTTTTTAGTATTCTGTGTTGTGTTTTATTGGTGGGGTCCGTGTAGCTCATCTTTTTAGTTTTCTGTGTTGCGTTTTATTGGTGGGGTCCGTGTAGCTCATCTTTTTAGTTTTCTGTGTTGTGTTTTATTGGTGAGGTTCGTGTAGCTCATCTTTTTAGTTTTCTGTGTTGTGTTTTATTGGTGGGGTCCGTGTAGCTCATCTTTTTAGTTTTCTGTGTTGCGTTTTATTGGTGAGGTCCATGTAGCTCATCTTTTTAGTTTTCTGTGTTGTGTTTTATTGGTGGGGTCCGTATAGCTCATCTTTTTAGTTTTCTGTGTTGTGTTTTATTGATGGGGTCCGTGTAGCTCATCTTTTTAGTTTTCTGTGTTGTGTGTTTTATTGGTGGGGTCCGTGTAGCTCATCTTTTTAGTTTTCTGTGTTGTGTTTTATTGATGGGGTCCGTGTAGCTCATCTTTTTAGTTTTCTGTGTTGTGTTTTTTTGGTGAGGTCCGTGTAGCTCATCTTTTTAGTTTTCTGTGTTGTGTTTTATTGATGGGGTCCGTGTAGCTCATCTTTTTAGTTTTCTGTGTTGTGTTTTATTGATGGGGTCCGTGTAGCTCATATTTTTAGTTTTCTGTGTTGTGTTTTATTGATGGGGTCCGTGTAGCTCATCTTTTTAGTTTTCTGTGTTGTGTTTTTTTGGTGAGGTCCGTGTAGCTCATCTTTTTTCTTTTCTGTGTTGTGTTTTATTGATGAGGTCCGTGTTGCTCATCTTTTAAGTTTTCTGTGTTGTGTTTTATTGGTGAGGTCCGTGTAGCTCATCTTTTTAGTTTTCGGTGTTGTGTTTTATTGGTGGGGTTCGTGTAGCTCATCTTTTTAGTTTTCTGTGTTGTGTTTTATTGGAGGGGTCCGGGTAGCTCATCTTTTTAGTTTTCTGTGTTGTGTTTTATTGATGAGGTCCGTGTAGCTCATCTTTTTAGTTTTCTGTGTTGTGTTTTATTGGTGGGGTCCGTGTAGCTCATCTTTTTAGTTTTCTGTGTTGCGTTTTATTGGTGGGGTCCGTGTAGCTCATCTTTTTAGTATTCTCTGTTGTGTTTTATTGGTGAGGTCCGTGTAGCTCATCTTTTTAGTTTTCTGTGTTGTGTTTTATTGGTGGGGTCCGTGTAGCTCATCTTTTTAGTTTTCTGTGTTGTGTTTTATTGATGGGGTCCGTGTAGCTCATCTTTTTAGTTTTCTGTGTTGTGTTTTTTTGGTGAGGTCCGTGTAGCTCATCTTTTTAGTTTTCTGTGTTGTGTTTTATTGATGAGGTCCGTGTTGCTCATCTTTTAAGTTTTCTGTGTTGTGTTTTATTGGTGGGGTCCGTGTAGCTCATCTTTTTAGTTTTCTGTGTTGTGTTTTATTGGTGGGGTCCGTGTAGCTCATCTTTTTAGGTTTCTGTGTTGTGTTTTATTGGTGGGGTCCGTGTAGCTCATCTTTTTAGTTTTCTGTGTTGTGTTTTATTGATGGGATCCGTGTAGCTCATCTTTTTAGTTTTCTGTGTTGTGTTTTATTGGAGGGGTCCGTATAGCTCATCCTTTTAGTTTTCTGTGTTGTGTTTTATTGATGAGGTCCGTGTTGCTCATCTTTTAAGTTTTCTGTGTTGTGTTTTATTGATGAGGTCCGTGTAGCTCATCGTTTTAGTTTTCTGTGTTGTGTTTTATTGGTGGGGTCCGTGTAGCTCATATTTTTAGTTTTCTGTGTTGTGTTTTATTGGTGGGGTCCGTGTAGCTCATCTTTTTAGTTTTCTGTGTTGTGTTTTATTGATGGGGTCCGTGTAGCTCATCTTTTTAGTTTTCTGTGTTGTGTTTTATTGATGGGGTCCGTGTAGCCCATCTTTTTAGTTTTCTGCGTTGCGTTTTATTGGTGAGGTCCGTGTAGCTCATCTTTTTATTGGTGGGGTCCGTGTAGCTCATCTTTTTAGTTTTCTGTGTTGTGTTTTATTGGTGGGGTCCGGGTAGCTCATCTTTTTAGTTTTATGTGTTGTGTTTTATTGATGGGGTCCGTGTAGCTCATCTTTTTAGTTTTCTGTGTTGTGTGTTTTATTGGTGGGGTCCGTGTAGCTCATCTTTTTTGTTTTCTGTGTTGTGTTTTATTGGTGGGATCCGTGTAGCTCATCTTTTTAGTTTTCTATGTTGTGTTTTATTTGAGGGGTCCGTGTAGCTCATCTTTTTAGTTTTCTGGGTTGTGTTTTATTGGTGGGGTCCGTGTAGCTCATCTTTTTAGTTTTCTGTGTTGTGTTTTATTGGTGGGGTCCGTGTAGCTCATCTTTTTAGTTTTCTGTGTAGTGTTTTATTGATGAGGTCCGTGCAGCTCATCTTTTTAGTTTTCTGTGTTGCGTTTTATTGGTGAGGTCCGTGCAGCTCATCTTTTTAGTTTTCTGTGTTGTGTGTTTTATTGGTGGTGTCCGTGTAGCTGATCTTTTTAGTTTTCTATGTTGTGTTTTATTTGAGGGGTCCGTGTAGCTCATCTTTTTAGTTTTCTGTGTTGTGTTTTATTGATGGGGTCCGTGTAGCTCATCTTTTTAGTTTTCTGTGTTGTGTTTTTTTGGTGAGGTCCGTGTAGCTCATCTTTTTAGTTTTCTGTGTTGTGTTTTATTGATGGGGTCCGTGTAGCTCATCTTTTTAGTTTTCTGTGTTGTGTTTTATTGATGGGGTCCGTGTAGCTCATATTTTTAGTTTTCTGTGTTGTGTTTTATTGATGGGGTCCGTGTAGCTCATCTTTTTAGTTTTCTGTGTTGTGTTTTTTTGGTGAGGTCCGTGTAGCTCATCTTTTTTCTTTTCTGTGTTGTGTTTTATTGATGAGGTCCGTGTTGCTCATCTTTTAAGTTTTCTGTGTTGTGTTTTATTGGTGAGGTCCGTGTAGCTCATCTTTTTAGTTTTCGGTGTTGTGTTTTATTGGTGGGGTTCGTGTAGCTCATCTTTTTAGTTTTCTGTGTTGTGTTTTATTGGAGGGGTCCGGGTAGCTCATCTTATTAGTTTTCTGTGTTGTGTTTTATTGATGAGGTCCGTTTAGCTCATCTTTTTAGTTTTCTGTGTTGTGTTTTACTGATGAGGTCCGTGTAGCTCATCTTTTTAGTTTTCTGTGTTGTGTTTTATTGGTGGGGTCCGTGTAGCTCATCTTTTTAGTTTTCTGTGTTGTGTTTTATTGGTGGGGTCCGTGTAGCTCATCTTTTTAGTATTCTCTGTTGTGTTTTATTGGTGAGGTCCGTGTAGCTCATCTTTTTAGTTTTCTGTGTTGTGTTTTATTGGTGGGGTCCGTGTAGCTCATATTTTTAGTTTTCGGTGTTGTGTTTTATTGGTGGGGTCCGTGTAGCTCATCTTTTTAGTTTTCTGTGTTGTGTTTTATTGGTGGGGTCCGTGTAGCTCATCTTTTTAGTTTTCTGTGTTGTGTGTTTTATTGGTGGGGTCCGTGTAGCTCATCTTTTTAGTTTTCTGTGTTGCGATTTATTGGTGAGGTCCGTGCAGCTCATCTTTTTAGTTTTCTGTGTTGTGTGTTTTATTGATGGAGTCCGTGTAGCTCATCTTTTTAGTTTTCGGTGTTGTGTTTTATTGGTGGGGTCCGTGTAGCTCATCTTTTTAGTTTTCTGTGTTGTGTTTTATTGGTGGGGTCCGTGTAGCTCATCTTTTTAGTTTTCTGTGTTGTGTGTTTTATTGATGGGGTCCGTGTAGCTCATCTTTTTAGTTTTCTGTGTTGTGTTTTATTGGTGGGGTCCGTGTAGCTCATCTTTTTAGTTTTCTGTATTGTGTTTTATTGATGGGGTCCGTGTAGCTCATCTTTTTAGTTTTCTGTGTTGTGTTTTATTGATGGGGTCCGTGTAGCTCATCTTTTTAGTTTTCTGTGTTGTGTTTTTTTGGTGAGGTCCGTGTAGCTCATCTTTTTTGTTTTCTGTGTTGTGTTTTATTGATGAGGTCCGTGTTGCTCATCTTTTAAGTTTTCTGTGTTGTATTTTATTGGTGAGGTCCGTGTAGCTCATCTTTTTAGTTTTCTGTGTTGTGTTTTATTGATGGGGTCCGTGTAGCTCATCTTTTTAGTTTTCTGTGTTGTGTTTTATTGGTGGGGTCCGTGTAGCTCATCTTTTTTGTTTTCTGTGTTGTGTTTTATTGATGAGGTCCGTGTTGCTCATCTTTTAAGTTTTCTGTGTTGTATTTTATTGGTGAGGTCCGTGTAGCTCATCTTTTTAGTTTTCTGTGTTGTGTTTTATTGGTGGGGTCCGTGTAGCTCATCTTTTTAGTTTTCTGTGTTGTGTTTTATTGGAGGGGTCCGGGTAGCTCATCTTTTTAGTTTTCTGTGTTGTGTTTTATTGATGAGGTCCGTGTTGCTCATCTTTTAAGTTTTCTGTGTTGTGTTTTATTGATGAGGTCCGTGTAGCTCATCTTTTTAGTATTCTGTGTTGTGTTTTATTGGTGGGGTCCGTGTAGCTCATCTTTTTAGTTTTCTGTGTTGCGTTTTATTGGTGGGGTCCGTGTAGCTCATCTTTTTAGTTTTCTGTGTTGTGTTTTATTGGTGAGGTTCGTGTAGCTCATCTTTTTAGTTTTCTGTGTTGTGTTTTATTGATGGGGTCCGTGTAGCTCATATTTTTAGTTTTCTGTGTTGTGTTTTATTGATGGGGTCCGTGTAGCTCATCTTTTTAGTTTTCTGTGTTGTGTTTTTTTGGTGAGGTCCGTGTAGCTCATCTTTTTTCTTTTCTGTGTTGTGTTTTATTGATGAGGTCCGTGTTGCTCATCTTTTAAGTTTTCTGTGTTGTGTTTTATTGGTGAGGTCCGTGTAGCTCATCTTTTTAGTTTTCGGTGTTGTGTTTTATTGGTGGGGTTCGTGTAGCTCATCTTTTTAGTTTTCTGTGTTGTGTTTTATTGGAGGGGTCCGGGTAGCTCATCTTTTTAGTTTTCTGTGTTGTGTTTTATTGATGAGGTCCGTGTAGCTCATCTTTTTAGTTTTCTGTGTTGTGTTTTATTGGTGGGGTCCGTGTAGCTCATCTTTTTAGTTTTCTGTGTTGCGTTTTATTGGTGGGGTCCGTGTAGCTCATCTTTTTAGTATTCTCTGTTGTGTTTTATTGGTGAGGTCCGTGTAGCTCATCTTTTTAGTTTTCTGTGTTGTGTTTTATTGGTGGGGTCCGTGTAGCTCATCTTTTTAGTTTTCTGTGTTGTGTTTTATTGATGGGGTCCGTGTAGCTCATCTTTTTAGTTTTCTGTGTTGTGTTTTTTTGGTGAGGTCCGTGTAGCTCATCTTTTTAGTTTTCTGTGTTGTGTTTTATTGATGAGGTCCGTGTTGCTCATCTTTTAAGTTTTCTGTGTTGTGTTTTATTGGTGGGGTCCGTGTAGCTCATCTTTTTAGTTTTCTGTGTTGTGTTTTATTGGTGGGGTCCGTGTAGCTCATCTTTTTAGGTTTCTGTGTTGTGTTTTATTGGTGGGGTCCGTGTAGCTCATCTTTTTAGTTTTCTGTGTTGTGTTTTATTGATGGGATCCGTGTAGCTCATCTTTTTAGTTTTCTGTGTTGTGTTTTATTGGAGGGGTCCGTATAGCTCATCCTTTTAGTTTTCTGTGTTGTGTTTTATTGATGAGGTCCGTGTTGCTCATCTTTTAAGTTTTCTGTGTTGTGTTTTATTGATGAGGTCCGTGTAGCTCATCGTTTTAGTTTTCTGTGTTGTGTTTTATTGGTGGGGTCCGTGTAGCTCATATTTTTAGTTTTCTGTGTTGTGTTTTATTGGTGGGGTCCGTGTAGCTCATCTTTTTAGTTTTCTGTGTTGTGTTTTATTGATGGGGTCCGTGTAGCTCATCTTTTTAGTTTTCTGTGTTGTGTTTTATTGATGGGGTCCGTGTAGCCCATCTTTTTAGTTTTCTGCGTTGCGTTTTATTGGTGAGGTCCGTGTAGCTCATCTTTTTATTGGTGGGGTCCGTGTAGCTCATCTTTTTAGTTTTCTGTGTTGTGTTTTATTGGTGGGGTCCGGGTAGCTCATCTTTTTAGTTTTATGTGTTGTGTTTTATTGATGGGGTCCGTGTAGCTCATCTTTTTAGTTTTCTGTGTTGTGTGTTTTATTGGTGGGGTCCGTGTAGCTCATCTTTTTTGTTTTCTGTGTTGTGTTTTATTGGTGGGATCCGTGTAGCTCATCTTTTTAGTTTTCTATGTTGTGTTTTATTTGAGGGGTCCGTGTAGCTCATCTTTTTAGTTTTCTGTGTTGTGTTTTATTGGTGGGGTCCGTGTAGCTCATCTTTTTAGTTTTCTGTGTTGTGTTTTATTGGTGGGGTCCGTGTAGCTCATCTTTTTAGTTTTCTGTGTAGTGTTTTATTGATGAGGTCCGTGCAGCTCATCTTTTTAGTTTTCTGTGTTGCGTTTTATTGGTGAGGTCCGTGCAGCTCATCTTTTTAGTTTTCTGTGTTGTGTGTTTTATTGGTGGTGTCCGTGTAGCTGATCTTTTTAGTTTTCTATGTTGTGTTTTATTTGAGGGGTCCGTGTAGCTCATCTTTTTAGTTTTCTGTGTTGTGTTTTATTGATGGGGTCCGTGTAGCTCATCTTTTTAGTTTTCTGTGTTGTGTTTTATTGGTGGGGTCCGTGTTGCTCATCTTTTTAGTTTTCTGTGTTGTGTTTTATTGATGAGGTCCGTGCAGCTCATCTTTTTAGTTTTCTGTGTTGCGTTTTATTGGTGAGTTCCGTGCAGCTCATCTTTTTAGTTTTCTGTGTTGTGTGTTTTATTGATGGAGTCCGTGTAGCTCATCTTTTTAGTTTTCTGTGTTGTGTTTTATTGGTGAGGTCCGTGTTGCTCATCTTTTTAGTTTTCTGTGTTGTGTTTTATTGGTGAGGTCCGTGTAGCTCATCTTTTTAGTTTTCTGTGTTGTGTGTTTTATTGGTGGGGTCCGTGTAGCTCATCTTTTTAGTTTTCTGTGTTGTGTTTTATTGATGGGGTCCGTGCAGCTCATCTTTTTAGTTTTCTGTGTTGTGTTTTATTGGAGGGGTCCGTGTAGCTCATGTTTTTAGTTTTCGGTGTTGTGTTTTATTGGTGAGGTCCGTGTTGCTCATCTTTTTAGTTTTCTGTGTTGTGTTTTATTGGTGGGGTTCGTGTAGCTCATCTTTTTAGTTTTCTGTGTTGTGTTTTATTGGTGAGGTCCTTGTAGCTCATCTTTTTAGTTTTCTGTGTTGTGTTTTATTGGTGGGGTCCGTGTAGCTCATCTTTTTAGTTTTCTGTGTTGTGTTTTATTGATGGGGTCCGTGTAGCTCATCTTTTTAGTTTTCTGTGTTGTGTTTTATTGATGGGGTCCGTGTAGCTCATCTTTTTAGTTTTCTGTGTTGCGTTTTATTGGTGAGGTCCGTGTAACTCATCTTTTTATTGGTGGGGTCCATGTAGCTCATCTTTTTAGTTTTCTGTGTTGTGTTTTATTGGTGGGGTCCGTGTAGCTCATCTTTTTAGTTTTCTGTGTTGTGTTTTATTGATGGGGTCCGTGTAGCTCATCTTTTTAGTTTTCTGTGTTGTGTTTTATTGGTGGGGTCCGTGTAGCTCATCTTTTTAGTTTTCTGTGTTGTGTTTTATTGATGGGGTCCGTGTAGCTCATCTTTTTAGTTTTCTGTGTTGTGTTTTATTGATGGGGTCCGTGTAGCTCATCTTTTTAGTTTTCTGTGTTGTGTTTTTTTGGTGAGGTCCGTGTTGCTCATCTTTTAAGTTTTCTGTGTTGTGTTTTATTGGTGAGGTCCGTGTAGCTCATCTTTTTAGTTTTCTGTGTTGTGTTTTATTGGTGGGGTTCGTGTAGCTCATCTTTTTAGTTTTCTGTGTTGTGTTTTATTGGAGGGGTCCGGGTAGCTCATCTTATTAGTTTTCTGTGTTGTGTTTTATTGATGAGGTCCGTGTAGCTCATCTTTTTAGTTTTCTGTGTTGTGTTTTACTGATGAGGTCCGTGTAGCTCATCTTTTTAGTTTTCTGTGTTGTGTTTTATTGGTGGGGTCCGTGTAGCTCATCTTTTTAGTTTTCTGTGTTGTGTTTTATTGGTGGGGTCCGTGTAGCTCATCTTTTTAGTATTCTCTGTTGTGTTTTATTGGTGAGGTCCGTGTAGCTCATCTTTTTAGTTTTCTGTGTTGTGTTTTATTGGTGGGGTCCGTGTAGCTCATATTTTTAGTTTTCGGTGTTGTGTTTTATTGGTGGGGTCCGTGTAGCTCATCTTTTTAGTTTTCTGTGTTGTGTTTTATTGGTGGGGTCCGTGTAGCTCATCTTTTTAGTTTTCTGTGTTGCGTTTTATTGGTGGGGTCCGTGTAGCTCATCTTTTTAGTATTCTCTGTTGTGTTTTATTGGTGAGGTCCGTGTAGCTCATCTTTTTAGTTTTCTGTGTTGTGTTTTATTGGTGGGGTCCGTGTAGCTCATCTTTTTAGTTTTCTGTGTTGTGTTTTATTGATGGGGTCCGTGTAGCTCATCTTTTTAGTTTTCTGTGTTGTGTTTTTTTGGTGAGGTCCGTGTAGCTCATCTTTTTAGTTTTCTGTGTTGTGTTTTATTGATGAGGTCCGTGTTGCTCATCTTTTAAGTTTTCTGTGTTGTGTTTTATTGGTGGGGTCCGTGTAGCTCATCTTTTTAGTTTTCTGTGTTGTGTTTTATTGGTGGGGTCCGTGTAGCTCATCTTTTTAGGTTTCTGTGTTGTGTTTTATTGGTGGGGTCCGTGTAGCTCATCTTTTTAGTTTTCTGTGTTGTGTTTTATTGATGGGATCCGTGTAGCTCATCTTTTTAGTTTTCTGTGTTGTGTTTTATTGGAGGGGTCCGTATAGCTCATCCTTTTAGTTTTCTGTGTTGTGTTTTATTGATGAGGTCCGTGTTGCTCATCTTTTAAGTTTTCTGTGTTGTGTTTTATTGATGAGGTCCGTGTAGCTCATCGTTTTAGTTTTCTGTGTTGTGTTTTATTGGTGGGGTCCGTGTAGCTCATATTTTTAGTTTTCTGTGTTGTGTTTTATTGGTGGGGTCCGTGTAGCTCATCTTTTTAGTTTTCTGTGTTGTGTTTTATTGATGGGGTCCGTGTAGCTCATCTTTTTAGTTTTCTGTGTTGTGTTTTATTGATGGGGTCCGTGTAGCCCATCTTTTTAGTTTTCTGCGTTGCGTTTTATTGGTGAGGTCCGTGTAGCTCATCTTTTTATTGGTGGGGTCCGTGTAGCTCATCTTTTTAGTTTTCTGTGTTGTGTTTTATTGGTGGGGTCCGGGTAGCTCATCTTTTTAGTTTTATGTGTTGTGTTTTATTGATGGGGTCCGTGTAGCTCATCTTTTTAGTTTTCTGTGTTGTGTGTTTTATTGGTGGGGTCCGTGTAGCTCATCTTTTTTGTTTTCTGTGTTGTGTTTTATTGGTGGGATCCGTGTAGCTCATCTTTTTAGTTTTCTATGTTGTGTTTTATTTGAGGGGTCCGTGTAGCTCATCTTTTTAGTTTTCTGTGTTGTGTTTTATTGGTGGGGTCCGTGTAGCTCATCTTTTTAGTTTTCTGTGTTGTGTTTTATTGGTGGGGTCCGTGTAGCTCATCTTTTTAGTTTTCTGTGTAGTGTTTTATTGATGAGGTCCGTGCAGCTCATCTTTTTAGTTTTCTGTGTTGCGTTTTATTGGTGAGGTCCGTGCAGCTCATCTTTTTAGTTTTCTGTGTTGTGTGTTTTATTGGTGGTGTCCGTGTAGCTGATCTTTTTAGTTTTCTATGTTGTGTTTTATTTGAGGGGTCCGTGTAGCTCATCTTTTTAGTTTTCTGTGTTGTGTTTTATTGATGGGGTCCGTGTAGCTCATCTTTTTAGTTTTCTGTGTTGTGTTTTATTGGTGGGGTCCGTGTTGCTCATCTTTTTAGTTTTCTGTGTTGTGTTTTATTGATGAGGTCCGTGCAGCTCATCTTTTTAGTTTTCTGTGTTGCGTTTTATTGGTGAGTTCCGTGCAGCTCATCTTTTTAGTTTTCTGTGTTGTGTGTTTTATTGATGGAGTCCGTGTAGCTCATCTTTTTAGTTTTCTGTGTTGTGTTTTATTGGTGAGGTCCGTGTTGCTCATCTTTTTAGTTTTCTGTGTTGTGTTTTATTGGTGAGGTCCGTGTAGCTCATCTTTTTAGTTTTCTGTGTTGTGTGTTTTATTGGTGGGGTCCGTGTAGCTCATCTTTTTAGTTTTCTGTGTTGTGTTTTATTGATGGGGTCCGTGCAGCTCATCTTTTTAGTTTTCTGTGTTGTGTTTTATTGGAGGGGTCCGTGTAGCTCATGTTTTTAGTTTTCGGTGTTGTGTTTTATTGGTGAGGTCCGTGTTGCTCATCTTTTTAGTTTTCTGTGTTGTGTTTTATTGGTGGGGTTCGTGTAGCTCATCTTTTTAGTTTTCTGTGTTGTGTTTTATTGGTGAGGTCCTTGTAGCTCATCTTTTTAGTTTTCTGTGTTGTGTTTTATTGGTGGGGTCCGTGTAGCTCATCTTTTTAGTTTTCTGTGTTGTGTTTTATTGATGGGGTCCGTGTAGCTCATCTTTTTAGTTTTCTGTGTTGTGTTTTATTGATGGGGTCCGTGTAGCTCATCTTTTTAGTTTTCTGTGTTGCGTTTTATTGGTGAGGTCCGTGTAACTCATCTTTTTATTGGTGGGGTCCATGTAGCTCATCTTTTTAGTTTTCTGTGTTGTGTTTTATTGGTGGGGTCCGTGTAGCTCATCTTTTTAGTTTTCTGTGTTGTGTTTTATTGATGGGGTCCGTGTAGCTCATCTTTTTAGTTTTCTGTGTTGTGTTTTATTGGTGGGGTCCGTGTAGCTCATCTTTTTAGTTTTCTGTGTTGTGTTTTATTGATGGGGTCCGTGTAGCTCATCTTTTTAGTTTTCTGTGTTGTGTTTTATTGATGGGGTCCGTGTAGCTCATCTTTTTAGTTTTCTGTGTTGTGTTTTTTTGGTGAGGTCCGTGTTGCTCATCTTTTAAGTTTTCTGTGTTGTGTTTTATTGGTGAGGTCCGTGTAGCTCATCTTTTTAGTTTTCTGTGTTGTGTTTTATTGGTGGGGTTCGTGTAGCTCATCTTTTTAGTTTTCTGTGTTGTGTTTTATTGGAGGGGTCCGGGTAGCTCATCTTATTAGTTTTCTGTGTTGTGTTTTATTGATGAGGTCCGTGTAGCTCATCTTTTTAGTTTTCTGTGTTGTGTTTTACTGATGAGGTCCGTGTAGCTCATCTTTTTAGTTTTCTGTGTTGTGTTTTATTGGTGGGGTCCGTGTAGCTCATCTTTTTAGTTTTCTGTGTTGTGTTTTATTGGTGGGGTCCGTGTAGCTCATCTTTTTAGTATTCTCTGTTGTGTTTTATTGGTGAGGTCCGTGTAGCTCATCTTTTTAGTTTTCTGTGTTGTGTTTTATTGGTGGGGTCCGTGTAGCTCATATTTTTAGTTTTCGGTGTTGTGTTTTATTGGTGGGGTCCGTGTAGCTCATCTTTTTAGTTTTCTGTGTTGTGTTTTATTGGTGGGGTCCGTGTAGCTCATCTTTTTAGTTTTCTGTGTTGTGTGTTTTATTGGTGGGGTCCGTGTAGCTCATCTTTTTAGTTTTCTGTGTTGCGATTTATTGGTGAGGTCCGTGCAGCTCATCTTTTTAGTTTTCTGTGTTGTGTGTTTTATTGATGGAGTCCGTGTAGCTCATCTTTTTAGTTTTCGGTGTTGTGTTTTATTGGTGGGGTCCGTGTAGCTCATTTTTTTAGTTTTCTGTGTTGTGTTTTATTGGTGGGGTCCGTGTAGCTCATCTTTTTAGTTTTCTGTGTTGTGTGTTTTATTGATGGGGTCCGTGTAGCTCATCTTTTTAGTTTTCTGTGTTGTGTTTTATTGGTGGGGTCCGTGTAGCTCATCTTTTTAGTTTTCTGTATTGTGTTTTATTGATGGGTTCCGTGTAGCTCATATTTTTAGTTTTCTGTGTTGTGTTTTATTGATGGGGTCCGTGTAGCTCATCTTTTTAGTTTTCTGTGTTGTGTTTTTTTGGTGAGGTCCGTGTAGCTCATCTTTTTTGTTTTCTGTGTTGTGTTTTATTGATGAGGTCCGTGTTGCTCATCTTTTAAGTTTTCTGTGTTGTATTTTATTGGTGAGGTCCGTGTAGCTCATCTTTTTAGTTTTCTGTGTTGTGTTTTATTGATGGGGTCCGTGTAGCTCATCTTTTTAGTTTTCTGTGTTGTGTTTTATTGGTGGGGTCCGTGTAGCTCATCTTTTTTGTTTTCTGTGTTGTGTTTTATTGATGAGGTCCGTGTTGCTCATCTTTTAAGTTTTCTGTGTTGTATTTTATTGGTGAGGTCCGTGTAGCTCATCTTTTTAGTTTTCTGTGTTGTGTTTTATTGGTGGGGTCCGTGTAGCTCATCTTTTTAGTTTTCTGTGTTGTGTTTTATTGGAGGGGTCCGGGTAGCTCATCTTTTTAGTTTTCTGTGTTGTGTTTTATTGATGAGGTCCGTGTTGCTCATCTTTTAAGTTTTCTGTGTTGTGTTTTATTGATGAGGTCCGTGTAGCTCATCTTTTTAGTATTCTGTGTTGTGTTTTATTGGTGGGGTCCGTGTAGCTCATCTTTTTAGTTTTCTGTGTTGCGTTTTATTGGTGGGGTCCGTGTAGCTCATCTTTTTAGTTTTTTGTGTTGTGTTTTATTGGTGAGGTTCGTGTAGCTCATCTTTTTAGTTTTCTGTGTTGTGTTTTATTGGTGGGGTCCGTGTAGCTCATCTTTTTAGTTTTCTGTGTTGCGTTTTATTGGTGGGGTCCGTGTAGCTCATCTTTTTAGTTTTTTGTGTTGTGTTTTATTGGTGAGGTTCGTGTAGCTCATCTTTTTAGTTTTCTGTGTTGTGTTTTATTGGTGGGGTCCGTGTAGCTCATCTTTTTAGTTTTCTGTGTTGTGTGTTTTATTGGTGGGGCCCGTGTAGCTCATCTTTTTAGTTTTCTGTGTTGTGTTTTATTGATGGGGTCCGTGTAGCTCATCTTTTTAGTTTTCTGTGTTGTGTTTTTTTGGTGAGGTCCGTGTAGCTCATCTTTTTAGTTTTCTGTGTTGTGTTTTATTGATGGGGTCCGTGTAGCTCATCTTTTTAGTTTTCTGTGTTGTGTTTTATTGATGGGGTCCGTGTAGCTCATCTTTTTAGTTTTCTGTGTTGTGTTTTATTGATGGGGTCCGTGTAGCTCATCTTTTTAGTTTTCTGTGTTGTGTTTTTTTGGTGAGGTCCGTGTAGCTCATCTTTTTTCTTTTCTGTGTTGTGTTTTATTGATGAGGTCCGTGTTGCTCATCTTTTAAGTTTTCTGTGTTGTGTTTTATTGGTGAGGTCCGTGTAGCTCATCTTTTTAGTTTTCGGTGTTGTGTTTTATTGGTGGGGTTCGTGTAGCTCATCTTTTTAGTTTTCTGTGTTGTGTTTTATTGGAGGGGTCCGGGTAGCTCATCTTTTTAGTTTTCTGTGTTGTGTTTTATTGATGAGGTCCGTGTAGCTCATCTTTTTAGTTTTCTGTGTTGTGTTTTATTGGTGGGGTCCGTGTAGCTCATCTTTTTAGTTTTCTGTGTTGCGTTTTATTGGTGGGGTCCGTGTAGCTCATCTTTTTAGTATTCTCTGTTGTGTTTTATTGGTGAGGTCCGTGTAGCTCATCTTTTTAGTTTTCTGTGTTGTGTTTTATTGGTGGGGTCCGTGTAGCTCATCTTTTTAGTTTTCTGTGTTGTGTTTTATTGATGGGGTCCGTGTAGCTCATCTTTTTAGTTTTCTGTGTTGTGTTTTTTTGGTGAGGTCCGTGTAGCTCATCTTTTTAGTTTTCTGTGTTGTGTTTTATTGATGAGGTCCGTGTTGCTCATCTTTTAAGTTTTCTGTGTTGTGTTTTATTGGTGGGGTCCGTGTAGCTCATCTTTTTAGTTTTCTGTGTTGTGTTTTATTGGTGGGGTCCGTGTAGCTCATCTTTTTAGTTTTCTGTGTTGTGTTTTATTGGTGGGGTCCGTGTAGCTCATCTTTTTAGTTTTCTGTGTTGTGTTTTATTGATGGGATCCGTGTAGCTCATCTTTTTAGTTTTCTGTGTTGTGTTTTATTGGTGGGGTCCGTGTAGCTCATCTTTTTAGTTTTCTGTGTTGTGTTTTATTGATGGGATCCGTGTAGCTCATCTTTTTAGTTTTCTGTGTTGTGTTTTATTGATGAGGTCCGTGTTGCTCATCTTTTAAGTTTTCTGTGTTGTGTTTTATTGATGAGGTCCGTGTAGCTCATCGTTTTAGTTTTCTGTGTTGTGTTTTATTGGTGGGGTCCGTGTAGCTCATATTTTTAGTTTTCTGTGTTGTGTTTTATTGGTGGGGTCCGTGTAGCTCATCTTTTTAGTTTTCTGTGTTGTGTTTTATTGATGAGGTCCGTGTAGCTCATCTTTTTAGTTTTCTGTGTTGTGTTTTATTGATGGGGTCCGTGTAGCCCATCTTTTTAGTTTTCTGCGTTGCGTTTTATTGGTGAGGTCCGTGTAGCTCATCTTTTTATTGGTGGGGTCCGTGTAGTTCATCTTTTTAGTTTTCTGTGTTGTGTTTTATTGGTGGGGTCCGGGTAGCTCATCTTTTTAGTTTTATGTGTTGCGTTTTATTGATGGGGTCCGTGTAGCTCATCTTTTTAGTTTTCTGTGTTGTGTGTTTTATTGGTGGGGTCCGTGTAGCTCATCTTTTTAGTTTTCTGTATTGTGTTTTATTGGTGGGATCCGTGTAGCTCATCTTTTTAGTTTTCTGTGTTGTGTTTTATTGGTGGGGTCCGTGTAGCTCATCTTTTTAGTTTTCTGTGTAGTGTTTTATTGATGAGGTCCGTGCAGCTCATCTTTTTAGTTTTCTGTGTTGCGTTTTATTGGTGAGGTCCGTGCAGCTCATCTTTTTAGTTTTCTGTGTTGTGTGTTTTATTGGTGGTGTCCGTGTAGCTCATCTTTTTAGTTTTCTATGTTGTGTTTTATTTGAGGGGTCCGTGTAGCTCATCTTTTTAGTTTTCTGTGTTGTGTTTTATTGGTGGGGTCCGTGTAGCTCATCTTTTTAGTTTTCTGTGTTGTGTTTTATTGGTGGGGTCCGTGTTGCTCATCTTTTTAGTTTTCTGTGTTGTGTTTTATTGATGAGGTCCGTGCAGCTCATCTTTTTAGTTTTCTGTGTTGCGTTTTATTGGTGAGTTCCGTGCAGCTCATCTTTTTAGTTTTCTGTGTTGTGTGTTTTATTGATGGAGTCCGTGTAGCTCATCTTTTTAGTTTTCTGTGTTGTGTTTTATTGGTGAGGTCCGTGTTGCTCATCTTTTTAGTTTTCTGTGTTGTGTTTTATTGGTGGAGTCCGTGTAGCTCATCTTTTATTGGTGAGGTCCGTGTAGCTCATCTTTTATTGGTGAGGTCCGTGTAGCTCATCTTTTATTGGTGGGGTCCGTGTAGCTCATCTTTTTAGTTTTCTGTGTTGTGTTTTATTGATGGGGTCCGTGTAGCTCATCTTTTTAGTTTTCTGTGTTGTGTTTTATTGGTGGAGTCCGTGTAGCTCATCTTTTATTGGTGAGGTCCGTGTAGCTCATCTTTTTAGTTTTCTGTGTTGCGTTTTATTGGTGAGGTCCGTGCAGCTCATCTTTTTAGTTTTCTGTGTTGTGTTTTATTGATGGAGTCCGTGTAGCTCATCTTTTTAGTTTTCTGTGTTGTGTTTTATTGGTGAGGTCCGTGTTGCTCATCTTTTTAGTTTTCTGTGTTGTGTTTTATTGGTGAGGTCCGTGTAGCTCATCTTTTTAGTTTTCTGTGTTGTGTGTTTTATTGGTGGGGTCCGTGTAGCTCATCTTTTTAGTTTTCTGTGTTGTGTTTTATTGATGGGGTCCGTGCAGCTCATCTTTTTAGTTTTCTGTGTTGTGTTTTATTGGAGGGGTCCGTGTAGCTCATCTTTTATTGGTGAGGTCCGTGTAGCTCATCTTTTATTGGTGAGGTCCGTGTAGCTCATCTTTTATTGTTGGGGTCCGTGTAGCTCATCTTTTTAGTTTTCTGTGTTGTGTTTTATTGATGGGGTCCGTGTAGCTCATCTTTTTAGTTTTCTGTGTTGTGTTTTATTGGAGGGGTCCGTGTAGCTCATCTTTTATTGGTGAGGTCCGTGTAGCTCATCTTTTATTGGTGAGGTCCGTGTAGCTCATCTTTTATTGGTGGGGTCCGTGTAGCTCATCTTTTTAGTTTTCTGTGTTGTGTTTTATTGATGGGGTCCGTGTAGCTCATCTTTTTAGGTTTCTGTGTTGTGTTTTATTGGTGGAGTCCGTGTAGCTCATCTTTTATTGGTGAGGTCCGTGTAGCTGATCTTTTTAGTTTTCTGTGTTGCGTTTTATTGGTGAGGTCCGTGCAGCTCATCTTTTTAGTTTTCTGTGTTGTGTGTTTTATTGTTGGAGTCCGTGTAGCTCATCTTTTTAGTTTTCGGTGTTGTGTTTTATTGGTGGGGTCCGTGTAGCTCATCTTTTTAGTTTTCTGTGTTGTGTTTTATTGGTGGGGTCCGTGTAGGTCATCTTTTTAGTTTTCTGTGTTGTGTGTTTTATTGGTGGGGTCCGTGTAGCTCATCTTTTTAGTTTTCTGTGTTGTGTTTTATTGATGGGGTCCGTGTAGCTCATCTTTTTAGTTTTCTGTGTTGTGTTTTATTGATGGGGTCCGTGTAGCTCATCTTTTTAGTTTTCTGTGTTGTGTTTTATTGGTGGGGTCCGTGTAGCTCATCTTTTTAGTTTTCTGTGTTGTGTTTTATTGGTGGGGTCCGTGTAGCTCATCTTTTTAGTTTTCAGTGTTGTGTTTTATTGGTGAGGTCCGTGTAGCTCATCTTTTTAGTTTTCTGTGTTGTGTTTTATTGGTGGGGTCCGTGTAGATCATCTTTTAAGTTGTCTGTGTTGTGTTTTATTGGTGGGGTCCGTGTAGCTCATCTTTTTAGTTTTCTGTGTTGTGTTTTATTGATGGGGTCCGTGTAGCTCATCTTTTTAGTTTTCTGTGTTGTGTTTTATTGGTGGGGTCCGTGTAGCTCATCTTTTTAGTTTTCTGTGTTGTGTTTTATTGGTGGGATCCGTGTAGCTCATCTTTTTAGTTTTCTGTGTTGTGTTTTATTGGTGGGGTCAGTGTAGCTCATCTTTTTAGTTTTCTGTGTTGTGTTTTATTGATGAGTTCCGTGCAGCTCATCTTTTTAGTTTTCTGTGTTGTGTTTTATTTGTGGGGTCCGTGTAGGCCATCTTTTTAGTTTTCTGTGTTGTGTTTTATTGGTGGGGTCCGTGTTGCTCATCTTTTTAGTTTTCTGTGTTGTGTTTTATTGATGAGGTCCGTGCAGCTCATCTTTTTAGTTTTCTGTGTTGCGTTTTATTGGTGAGTTCCGTGCAGCTCATCTTTTTAGTTTTCTGTGTTGTGTGTTTTATTGATGGAGTCCGTGTAGCTCATCTTTTTAGTTTTCTGTGTTGTGTTTTATTGGTGAGGTCCGTGTTGCTCATCTTTTTAGTTTTCTGTGTTGTGTTTTATTGGTGAGGTCCGTGTAGCTCATCTTTTTAGTTTTCTGTGTTGTGTGTTTTATTGGTGGGGTCCGTGTAGCTCATCTTTTTAGTTTTCTGTGTTGTGTTTTATTGATGGGGTCCGTGCAGCTCATCTTTTTAGTTTTCTGTGTTGTGTTTTATTGATGGGGTCCGTGCAGCTCATCTTTTTAGTTTTCTGTGTTGTGTTTTATTGGAGGGGTCCGTGTAGCTCATCTTTTATTGGTGAGGTCCGTGTAGCTCATCTTTTATTGGTGAGGTCCGTGTAGCTCATCTTTTATTGTTGGGGTCCGTGTAGCTCATCTTTTTAGTTTTCTGTGTTGTGTTTTATTGATGGGGTCCGTGTAGCTCATCTTTTTAGTTTTCTGTGTTGTGTTTTATTGGAGGGGTCCGTGTAGCTCATCTTTTATTGGTGAGGTCCGTGTAGCTCATCTTTTATTGGTGAGGTCCGTGTAGCTCATCTTTTATTGGTGGGGTCCGTGTAGCTCATCTTTGTAGTTTTCTGTGTTGTGTTTTATTGATGGGGTCCGTGTAGCTCATCTTTTTAGGTTTCTGTGTTGTGTTTTATTGGTGGAGTCCGTGTAGCTCATCTTTTATTGGTGAGGTCCGTGTAGCTGATCTTTTTAGTTTTCTGTGTTGCGTTTTATTGGTGAGGTCCGTGCAGCTCATCTTTTTAGTTTTCTGTGTTGTGTGTTTTATTGTTGGAGTCCGTGTAGCTCATCTTTTTAGTTTTCGGTGTTGTGTTTTATTGGTGGGGTCCGTGTAGCTCATCTTTTTAGTTTTCTGTGTTGTGTTTTATTGGTGGGGTCCGTGTAGGTCATCTTTTTAGTTTTCTGTGTTGTGTGTTTTATTGGTGGGGTCCGTGTAGCTCATCTTTTTAGTTTTCTGTGTTGTGTTTTATTGATGGGGTCCGTGTAGCTCATCTTTTTAGTTTTCTGTGTTGTGTTTTATTGATGGGGTCCGTGTAGCTCATCTTTTTAGTTTTCTGTGTTGTGTTTTATTGGTGGGGTCCGTATAGCTCATCTTTTTAGTTTTCTGTGTTGTGTTTTATTGGTGGGGTCCGTGTAGCTCATCTTTTTAGTTTTCAGTGTTGTGTTTTATTGGTGAGGTCCGTGTAGCTCATCTTTTTAGTTTTCTGTGTTGTGTTTTATTGGTTGGGTCCGTGTATCTCATCTTTTTAGTTTTCTGTGTTGTGTTTTATTGATGAGGTCCGTGTAGCTCATCTTTTTAGTTTTCTGTGTTGTGTTTTATTGGTGGGATCCGTGTAGCTCATCTTTTTAGTTTTCTGTGTTGTGTTTTATTGGTGAGGTCCGTGTTGCTCATCTTTTAAGTTTTCTGTGTTGTGTTTTATTGATGAGGTCCGTGTAGCTCATCTTTTTAGTTTTCGGTGTTGTGTTTTATTGGTGGGGTCAGTGTAGCTCATCTTTTTAGTTTTCTGTGTTGTGTTTTATTGATGAGTTCCGTGCAGCTCATCTTTTTAGTTTTCTGTGTTGTGTTTTATTTGTGGGGTCCGTGTAGGCCATCTTTTTAGTTTTCTGTGTTGTGTTTTATTGGTGGGGTCCGTGTTGCTCATCTTTTTAGTTTTCTGTGTTGTGTTTTATTGATGAGGTCCGTGCAGCTCATCTTTTTAGTTTTCTGTGTTGCGTTTTATTGGTGAGTTCCGTGCAGCTCATCTTTTTAGTTTTCTGTGTTGTGTGTTTTATTGATGGAGTCCGTGTAGCTCATCTTTTTAGTTTTCTGTGTTGTGTTTTATTGGTGAGGTCCGTGTTGCTCATCTTTTTAGTTTTCTGTGTTGTGTTTTATTGGTGAGGTCCGTGTAGCTCATCTTTTTAGTTTTCTGTGTTGTGTGTTTTATTGGTGGGGTCCGTGTAGCTCATCTTTTTAGTTTTCTGTGTTGTGTTTTATTGATGGGGTCCGTGCAGCTCATCTTTTTAGTTTTCTGTGTTGTGTTTTATTGGAGGGGTCCGTGTAGCTCATCTTTTATTGGTGAGGTCCGTGTAGCTCATCTTTTATTGGTGAGGTCCGTGTAGCTCATCTTTTATTGTTGGGGTCCGTGTAGCTCATCTTTTTAGTTTTCTGTGTTGTGTTTTATTGATGGGGTCCGTGTAGCTCATCTTTTTAGTTTTCTGTGTTGTGTTTTATTGGAGGGGTCCGTGTAGCTCATCTTTTATTGGTGAGGTCCGTGTAGCTCATCTTTTATTGGTGAGGTCCGTGTAGCTCATCTTTTATTGGTGGGGTCCGTGTAGCTCATCTTTTTAGTTTTCTGTGTTGTGTTTTATTGATGGGGTCCGTGTAGCTCATCTTTTATTGGTGAGGTCCGTGTAGCTCATCTTTTATTGTTGGGGTCCGTGTAGCTCATCTTTTTAGTTTTCTGTGTTGTGTTTTATTGATGGGGTCCGTGTAGCTCATCTTTTTAGTTTTCTGTGTTGTGTTTTATTGGAGGGGTCCGTGTAGCTCATCTTTTATTGGTGAGGTCCGTGTAGCTCATCTTTTATTGGTGAGGTCCGTGTAGCTCATCTTTTATTGGTGGGGTCCGTGTAGCTCATCTTTTTAGTTTTCTGTGTTGTGTTTTATTGATGGGGTCCGTGTAGCTCATCTTTTTAGTTTTCTGTGTTGTGTTTTATTGGTGGAGTCCGTGTAGCTCATCTTTTATTGGTGAGGTCCGTGTAGCTCATCTTTTTAGTTTTCTGTGTTGCGTTTTATTGGTGAGGTCCGTGCAGCTCATCTTTTTAGTTTTCTGTGTTGTGTTTTATTGATGGAGTCCGTGTAGCTCATCTTTTTAGTTTTCTGTGTTGTGTTTTATTGGTGAGGTCCGTGTTGCTCATCTTTTTAGTTTTCTGTGTTGTGTTTTATTGGTGAGGTCCGTGTAGCTCATCTTTTTAGTTTTCTGTGTTGTGTGTTTTATTGGTGGGGTCCGTGTAGCTCATCTTTTTAGTTTTCTGTGTTGTGTTTTATTGATGGGGTCTGTGCAGCTCATCTTTTTAGTTTTCTGTGTTGTGTTTTATTGGAGGGGTCCGTGTAGCTCATCTTTTATTGGTGAGGTCCGTGTAGCTCATCTTTTATTGGTGAGGTCCGTGTAGCTCATCTTTTATTGTTGGGGTCCGTGTAGCTCATCTTTTTAGTTTTCTGTGTTGTGTTTTATTGATGGGGTCCGTGTAGCTCATCTTTTTAGTTTTCTGTGTTGTGTTTTATTGGAGGGGTCCGTGTAGCTCATCTTTTATTGGTGAGGTCCGTGTAGCTCATCTTTTATTGGTGAGGTCCGTGTAGCTCATCTTTTATTGGTGGGGTCCGTGTAGCCCATCTTTTTAGTTTTCTGTGTTGTGTTTTATTGATGGGGTCCGTGTAGCTCATCTTTTTAGTTTTCTGTGTTGTGTTTTATTGGTGGAGTCCGTGTAGCTCATCTTTTATTGGTGAGGTCCGTGTAGCTGATCTTTTTAGTTTTCTGTGTTGCGTTTTATTGGTGGAGTCCGTGTAGCTCATCTTTTATTGGTGAGGTCCGTGCAGCTCATCTTTTTAGTTTTCTGTGTTGTGTGTTTTATTGTTGGAGTCCGTGTAGCTCATCTTTTTAGTTTTCGGTGTTGTGTTTTATTGGTGGGGTCCGTGTAGCTCATCTTTTTAGTTTTCTGTGTTGTGTTTTATTGGTGGGGTCCGTGTAGGTCATCTTTTTAGTTTTCTGTGTTGTGTGTTTTATTGGTGGGGTCCGTGTAGCTCATCTTTTTAGTTTTCTGTGTTGTGTGTTTTATTGATGGGGTCCGTGTAGCTCATCTTTTTAGTTTTCTGTGTTGTGTTTTATTGATGGGGTCCGTGTAGCTCATCTTTTTAGTTTTCTGTGTTGTGTTTTATTGATGGGGTCCGTGTTGCTCATCTTTTTAGTTTTCTGTGTTGTGTTTTATTGGTGGGGTCCGTATAGCTCATCTTTTTAGTTTTCTGTGTTGTGTTTTATTGGTGGGGTCCGTGTAGCTCATCTTTTTAGTTTTCAGTGTTGTGTTTTATTGGTGAGGTCCGTGTAGCTCATCTTTTTAGTTTTCTGTGTTGTGTTTTATTGGTTGGGTCCGTGTATCTCATCTTTTTAGTTTTCTGTGTTGTGTTTTATTGATGAGGTCCGTGTAGCTCATCTTTTTAGTTTTCTGTGTTGTGTTTTATTGGTGGGATCCGTGTAGCTCATCTTTTTAGTTTTCTGTGTTGTGTTTTATTGGTGGGGTTCGTGTAGCTCATCTTTTTAGTTTTCTGTGTTGTGTTTTATTGATGAGTTCCGTGCAGCTCATCTTTTTAGTTTTCTGTGTTGTGTTTTATTTGTGGGGTCCGTGTAGGCCATCTTTTTAGTTTTCTGTGTTGTGTTTTATTGGTGGGGTCCGTGTTGCTCATCTTTTTAGTTTTCTGTGTTGTGTTTTATTGATGAGGTCCGTGCAGCTCATCTTTTTAGTTTTCTGTGTTGCGTTTTATTGGTGAGTTCCGTGCAGCTCATCTTTTTAGTTTTCTGTGTTGTGTGTTTTATTGATGGAGTCCGTGTAGCTCATCTTTTTAGTTTTCTGTGTTGTGTTTTATTGGTGAGGTCCGTGTTGCTCATCTTTTTAGTTTTCTGTGTTGTGTTTTATTGGTGAGGTCCGTGTAGCTCATCTTTTTAGTTTTCTGTGTTGTGTGTTTTATTGGTGGGGTCCGTGTAGCTCATCTTTTTAGTTTTCTGTGTTGTGTTTTATTGATGGGGTCCGTGCAGCTCATCTTTTTAGTTTTCTGTGTTGTGTTTTATTGGAGGGGTCCGTGTAGCTCATCTTTTATTGGTGAGGTCCGTGTAGCTCATCTTTTATTGGTGAGGTCCGTGTAGCTCATCTTTTATTGTTGGGGTCCGTGTAGCTCATCTTTTTAGTTTTCTGTGTTGTGTTTTATTGATGGGGTCCGTGTAGCTCATCTTTTTAGTTTTCTGTGTTGTGTTTTATTGGAGGGGTCCGTGTAGCTCATCTTTTATTGGTGAGGTCCGTGTAGCTCATCTTTTATTGGTGAGGTCCGTGTAGCTCATCTTTTATTGGTGGGGTCCGTGTAACTCATCTTTTTAGTTTTCTGTGTTGTGTTTTATTGATGGGGTCCGTGTAGCTCATCTTTTTAGGTTTCTGTGTTGTGTTTTATTGGTGGAGTCCGTGTAGCTCATCTTTTATTGGTGAGGTCCGTGTAGCTGATCTTTTTAGTTTTCTGTGTTGCGTTTTATTGGTGAGGTCCGTGCAGCTCATCTTTTTAGTTTTCTGTGTTGTGTGTTTTATTGTTGGAGTCCGTGTAGCTCATCTTTTTAGTTTTCTGTGTTGTGTTTTATTGGTGGGGTCCGTGTAGCTCATCTTTTTAGTTTTCTGTGTTGTGTTTTATTGGTGGGGTCCGTGTAGGTCATCTTTTTAGTTTTCTGTGTTGTGTGTTTTATTGGTGGGGTCCGTGTAGCTCATCTTTTTAGTTTTCTGTGTTGTGTGTTTTATTGATGGGGTCCGTGTAGCTCATCTTTTTAGTTTTCTGTGTTGTGTTTTATTGATGGGGTCCGTGTAGCTCATCTTTTTAGTTTTCTGTGTTGTGTTTTATTGATGGGGTCCGTGTAGCTCATCTTTTTAGTTTTCTGTGTTGTGTTTTATTGGTGGGGTCCGTATAGCTCATCTTTTTAGTTTTCTGTGTTGTGTTTTATTGGTGGGGTCCGTGTAGCTCATCTTTTTAGTTTTCAGTGTTGTGTTTTATTGGTGAGGTCCGTGTAGCTCATCTTTTTAGTTTTCTGTGTTGTGTTTTATTGGTTGGGTCCGTGTATCTCATCTTTTTAGTTTTCTGTGTTGTGTTTTATTGATGAGGTCCGTGTAGCTCATCTTTTTAGTTTTCTGTGTTGTGTTTTATTGGTGGGATCCGTGTAGCTCATCTTTTTAGTTTTCTGTGTTGTGTTTTATTGGTGAGGTCCGTGTAGCTCATCTTTTTAGTTTTCTGTGTTGTGTTTTATAGATGAGTTCCGTGCAGCTCATCTTTTTAGTTTTCTGTGTTGTGTTTTATTGGTGGGGTCCGTGTAGGCCATCTTTTTAGTTTTCTGTGTTGTGTTTTATTGGTGGGGTCCGTGTAGCTCATCTTTTTAGTTTTCTGTGTTGTGTTTTATTGGTGGGGTCCGTGTAGCTCATCTTTTTAGTTTTCTGTGTTGTGTTTTATTGATGAGGTCCGTGTAGCTCATCTTTTTAGTTTTCTGTGTTGTGTTTTATTGATGAGGTCCGTGTAGCTCATCTTTTTAGTTTTCTGTGTTGCGTTTTATTGGTGAGGTCCGTGTAGCTCATCTTTTTAGCTTCCTGTGTTGTGTTTTATTGGTGGGGTCCGTGTAGCTCATCTTTTTAGTTTTCTGTGTTGTGTTTTATTGGTGGGGTCCGTGTAGCTCATCTTTTTAGTTTTCTGTGTTGTGTTTTATTTGAGGGGTCCGTGTAGCTCATCTTTTTAGTTTTCTGTGTTGTGTTTTATTGGTGGGTACCGTGTAGCTCATCTTTTTAGTTTTCTGTGTTGTGTTTTATTGGTGGGGTCCGTGTAGCTCATCTTTTTAGTTTTCTGTGTAGTGTTTTTTTGATGAGGTCCGTGCAGCTCATCTTTTTAGTTTTCTGTGTTGTGTTTTATTGGTGGAGTCCGTGTAGCTCATCTTTTATTGGTGAGGTCCGTGTAGCTCATCTTTTTAGTTTTCTGTGTTGCGTTTTATTGGTGAGGTCCGTGCAGCTCATCTTTTTAGTTTTCTGTGTTGTGTTTTATTGATGGAGTCCGTGTAGCTCATCTTTTTAGTTTTCTGTGTTGTGTTTTATTGGTGAGGTCCGTGTTGCTCATCTTTTTAGTTTTCTGTGTTGTGTTTTATTGGTGAGGTCCGTGTAGCTCATCTTTTTAGTTTTCTGTGTTGTGTGTTTTATTGGTGGGGTCCGTGTAGCTCATCTTTTTAGTTTTCTGTGTTGTGTTTTATTGATGGGGTCCGTGCAGCTCATCTTTTTAGTTTTCTGTGTTGTGTTTTATTGGAGGGGTCCGTGTAGCTCATCCTTTATTGGTGAGGTCCGTGTAGCTCATCTTTTATTGGTCAGGTCCGTGTAGCTCATCTTTTATTGTTGGGGTCCGTGTAGCTCATCTTTTTAGTTTTCTGTGTTGTGTTTTATTGGTGGTGTCCTTGTAGCTCATCTTTTTAGTTTTCTGTGTTGTGTTTTATTGATGGGGTCCGTGTAGCTCATCTTTTTAGTTTTCTGTGTTGTGTTTTATTGATGGGGTCCGTGTAGCTCATCTTTTTAGTTTTCTGTGTTGTGTTTTATTGGAGGGGTCCGTGTAGCTCATCTTTTATTGGTGAGGTCCGTGTAGCTCATCTTTTATTGGTGAGGTCCGTGTAGCTCATCTTTTATTGGTGGGGTCCGTGTAGCTCATCTTTTTAGTTTTCTGTGTTGTGTTTTATTGATGGGGTCCGTGTAGCTCATCTTTTTAGGTTTCTGTGTTGTGTTTTATTGGTGGAGTCCGTGTAGCTCATCTTTTTAGGTTTCTGTGTTGTGTTTTATTGGTGTGGTCCGTGTAGCTCATCTTTTATTGGTGAGGTCCGTGTAGCTGATCTTTTTAGTTTTCTGTGTTGCGTTTTATTGGTGAGGTCCGTGCAGCTCATCTTTTTAGTTTTCTGTGTTGTGTGTTTTATTGTTGGAGTCCGTGTAGCTCATCTTTTTAGTTTTCGGTGTTGTGTTTTATTGGTGGGGTCCGTGTAGCTCATCTTTTTAGTTTTCTGTGTTGTGTTTTATTGGTGGGGTCCGTGTAGGTCATCTTTTTAGTTTTCTGTGTTGTGTGTTTTATTGGTGGGGTCCGTGTAGCTCATCTTTTTAGTTTTCTGTGTTGTGTGTTTTATTGATGGGGTCCGTGTAGCTCATCTTTTTAGTTTTCTGTGTTGTGTTTTATTGATGGGGTCCGTGTAGCTCATCTTTTTAGTTTTCTGTGTTGTGTTTTATTGATGGGGTCCGTGTAGCTCATCTTTTTAGTTTTCTGTGTTGTGTTTTATTGGTGGGGTCCGTATAGCTCATCTTTTTAGTTTTCTGTGTTGTGTTTTATTGGTGGGGTCCGTGTAGCTCATCTTTTTAGTTTTCTGTGTTGTGTTTTATTGGTGAGGTCCGTGTAGCTCATCTTTTTAGTTTTCTGTGTTGTGTTTTATTGGTTGGGTCCGTGTATCTCATCTTTTTAGTTTTCTGTGTTGTGTTTTATTGATGAGGTCCGTGTAGCTCATCTTTTTAGTTTTCTGTGTTGTGTTTTATTGGTGGGATCCATGTAGCTCATCTTTTTAGTTTTCTGTGTTGCGTTTTATTGGTGAGGTCCGTGCAGCTCATCTTTTTAGTTTTCTGTGTTGTGTGTTTTATTGGTGGTGTCCGTGTAGCTCATCTTTTTAGTTTTCTGTGTTGTGTTTTATTGGTGGGGTCCGTGTTGCTCATCTTTTTAGTTTTCTGTGTTGTGTTTTATTGATGAGGTCCGTGCAGCTCATCTTTTTAGTTTTCTGTGTTGC
Source organism: Bathymodiolus brooksi (assembly GCA_963680875.1). NCBI lineage: Eukaryota > Metazoa > Mollusca > Bivalvia > Mytilida > Modiolidae > Bathymodiolus > Bathymodiolus brooksi. The sequence goes on from OY804577.1 coordinate 144,403,730, forward strand.
GTTTTATTGGTGAGTTCCGTGCAGCTCATCTTTTTAGTTTTCTGTGTTGTGTGTTTTATTGATGGAGTCCGTGTAGCTCATCTTTTTAGTTTTCGGTGTTGTGTTTTATTGGTGAGGTCCGTGTTGCTCATCTTTTTAGTTTTCTGTGTTGTGTTTTATTGGTGAGGTCCGTGTAGCTCATCTTTTTAGTTTTCTGTGTTGTGTTTTATTGGTGAGGTCCGTGTAGCTCATCTTTTTAGTTTTCTGTGTTGTGTGTTTTATTGATGGGGTCCGTGTAGCTCATCTTTTTAGTTTTCTGTGTTGTGTTTTATTGGAGGGGACCGTGTAGCTCATCTTTTTAGTTTTCTGTGTTGTGTTTTATTGATGAGGTCCGTGTTGCTCATCTTTTAAGTTTTCTGTGTTGTGTTTTATTGATGAGGTCCGTGTAGCTCATCTTTTTAGTTTTCTGTGTTGTGTTTTATTGGTGGGGTCCGTGTAGCTCATCTTTTTAGTTTTCTGTGTTGTGTTTTATTGGTGGGGTCCGTGTAGCTCATCTTTTTAGTTTTCTGTGTTGTGTTTTATTGGTGAGGTCCTTGTAGCTCATCTTTTTAGTTTTCTGTGTTGTGTTTTATTGGTGGGGTCCGTGTAGCTCATCTTTTTAGTTTTCTGTGTTGTGTTTTATTGATGGGGTCCGTGTAGCTCATCTTTTTAGTTTTCTGTGTTGTGTTTTATTGATGGGGTCCGTGTAGCTCATCTTTTTAGTTTTCTGTGTTGCGTTTTATTGGTGAGGTCCGTGTAGCTCATCTTTTTATTGGTGGGGTCCGTGTAGCTCATCTTTTTAGTTTTCTGTGTTGTGTTTTATTGGTGGGGTCCGTGTAGCTCATCTTTTTAGTTTTCTGTGTTTGTTTTATTGATGGGGTCCGTGTAGCTCATCTTTTTAGTTTTCTGTGTTGTGTTTTATTGGTGGGGTCCGTGTAGCTCATCTTTTTAGTTTTCTGTGTTGTGTTTTATTGATGAGGTCCGTGTAGCTCATCTTTTTAGTTTTCTGTGTTGTGTTTTATTGATGAGGTCCGTGTAGCTCATCTTTTTAGTTTTCTGTGTTGCGTTTTATTGGTGAGGTCCGTGTAGCTCATCTTTTTAGTTTCCTGTGTTGTGTTTTATTGGTGGGGTCCGTGTAGCTCATCTTTTTAGTTTTCTGTGTTGTGTTTTATTGATGGGGTCCGTGTAGCTCATCTTTTTAGTTTTCTGTGTTTGTTTTATTGGAGGGGTCCGTGTAGCTCATCTTTTTAGTTTTCTGTGTTGTGTTTTATTGGTGGGGTCTGTGTAGCTCATCTTTTTAGTTTTCTGTGTTGTGTTTTATTGGTGGGGTCCGTGTAGCTCATCTTTTTAGTTTTCTGTGTAGTGTTTTATTGATGAGGTCCGTGCAGCTCATCTTTTTAGTTTTCTGTGTTGCGTTTTATTGGTGAGGTCCGTGCAGCTCATCTTTTTAGTTTTCTGTGTTGTGTGTTTTATTGGTGGGGTCCGTGTAGCTCATCTTTTTAGTTTTCTGTGTTGTGTTTTATTGGTGGGGTCCGTGTTGCTCCTCTTTTTAGTTTTCTGTGTAGTGTTTTATTGATGAGGTCCGTGCAGTTCTTCTTTTTAGTTTTCTGTGTTGCGTTTTATTGGTGAGGTCCGTGCAGCTCATCTTTTTAGTTTTCTGTGTTGGGTGTTTTATTGATGGAGTCCGTGTAGCTCATCTTTTTAGTTTTCGGTGTTGTGTTTTATTGGTGAGGTCCGTGTTGCTCATCTTTTTAGTTTTCTGTGTTGTGTTTTATTGGTGGGGTCCGTGTAGCTCATCTTTTTAGTTTTCTGTGTTGTGTTTTATTGGTGAGGTCCTTGTAGCTCATCTTTTTAGTTTTCTGTGTTGTGTTTTATTGGTGGGGTCCGTGTAGCTCATCTTTTTAGTTTTCTGTGTTGTGTTTTATTGATGGGGTCCGTGTAGCTCATCTTTTTAGTTTTCTGTGTTGTGTTTTATTGATGGGGTCCGTGTAGCTCATCTTTTTAGTTTTCTGTGTTGCGTTTTATTGGTGAGGTCCGTGTAGCTCATCTTTTTATTGGTGGGTTCCGTGTAGCTCATCTTTTTAGTTTTCTGTGTTGTGTTTTATTGGTGGGGTCCGTGTAGCTCATCTTTTTAGTTTTCTGTGTTGTGTTTTATTGATGGGGTCCGTGTAGCTCATCTTTTTAGTTTTCTGTGTTGTGTTTTATTGGTGGGGTCCGTGTAGCTCATCTTTTTAGTTTTCTGTGTTGTGTTTTATTGATGAGGTCCGTGTAGCTCATCTTTTTAGTTTTCTGTGTTGCGTTTTATTGGTGAGGTCCGTGTAGCTCATCTTTTTAGTTTCCTGTGTTGTGTTTTATTGGTGGGGTCCGTGTAGCTCATCTTTTTAGTTTTCTGTGTTGTGTTTTATTGATGGGGTCCGTGTAGCTCATCTTTTTAGTTTTCTGTGTTTGTTTTATTGGAGGGGTCCGTGTAGCTCATCTTTTTAGTTTTCTGTGTTGTGTTTTATTGGTGGGGTCTGTGTAGCTCATCTTTTTAGTTTTCTGTGTTGTGTTTTATTGGTGGGGTCCGTGTAGCTCATCTTTTTAGTTTTCTGTGTAGTGTTTTATTGATGAGGTCCGTGCAGCTCATCTTTTTAGTTTTCTGTGTTGCGTTTTATTGGTGAGGTCAGTGCAGCTCATCTTTTTAGTTTTCTGTGTTGTGTGTTTTATTGGTGGGGTCCGTGTAGCTCATCTTTTTAGTTTTCTGTGTTGTGTTTTATTGGTGGGGTCCGTGTTGCTCCTCTTTTTAGTTTTCTGTGTAGTGTTTTATTGATGAGGTCCGTGCAGTTCTTCTTTTTAGTTTTCTGTGTTGCGTTTTATTGGTGAGGTCCGTGCAGCTCATCTTTTTAGTTTTCTGTGTTGGGTGTTTTATTGATGGAGTCCGTGTAGCTCATCTTTTTAGTTTTCGGTGTTGTGTTTTATTGGTGAGGTCCGTGTTGCTCATCTTTTTAGTTTTCTGTGTTGTGTTTTATTGGTGAGGTCCGTGTAGCTCATCTTTTTAGTTTTCTGTGTTGTGTTTTATTGGTGAGGTCCGTGTAGATCATCTTTTTAGTTTTCTGTGTTGTGTGTTTTATTGGTGGGGTCCGTGTAGCTCATCTTTTTAGTTTTCTGTGTTGTGTTTTATTGGAGGGGTCCGTGTAGCTCATCTTTTTAGTTTTCTGTGTTGTGTTTTATTGATGAGGTCCGTGTTGCTCATCTTTTAAGTTTTCTGTGTTGTGTTTTATTGATGAGGTCCATGTAGCTCATCTTTTTAGTTTTCTGTGTTGTGTTTTATTGATGGGATCCGTGTAGCTCATCTTTTTAGTTTTCTGTGTTGCGTTTTATTGGTGGGGTCCGTGTAGCTCATAATTTTAGTTTTCTGTGTTGTGTTTTATTGATGGGGTCCGTGTAGCTCATCTTTTTAGTTTTCTGTGTTGTGCTTTATTGGTGGGGTCCGTGTAGCTCATCTTTTATTGGTGAGGTCCGTGTAGCTCATCTTTTTAGTTTTCTGTGTTGCGTTTTATTGGTGAGGTCCGTGCAGCTCATCTTTTTAGTTTTCTGTGTTGTCTGTTTTATTGATGGAGTCCGTGTAGCTCATCTTTTTAGTTTTCGGTGTTGTGTTTTATTGGTGGGGTCCGTGTAGCTCATCTTTTTAGTTTTCTGTGTTGTGTTTTATTGGTGGGGTCCGTGTAGGTCATCTTTTTAGTTTTCTGTGTTGTGTGTTTTATTGGAGGGGTCCGTGTAGCTCATCTTTTTAGTTTTCTGTGTTGTGTGTTTTATTGATGGGGTCCATGTAGCTCATCTTTTTAGTTTTCTGTGTTTTTTATTATTGATGGGGTCCGTGTAGCTCATCTTTTTAGTTTTCTGTGTTGTGTTTTATTGATGGGGTCCGTGTAGCTCATCTTTTTAGTTTTCTGTGTTGTGTTTTATTGGTGGGGTCCGTATAGCTCATCTTTTTAGTTTTCTGTGTTGTGTTTTATTGGTGGGGTCCGTGTAGCTCATCTTTTTAGTTTTCAGTGTTGTGTTTTATTGGTGAGGTCCGTGTAGCTCATCTTTTTAGTTTTCTGTGTTGTGTTTTATTGGTGGGGTCCGTGTAGCTCATCTTTTTAGTTTTCTGTGTTGTGTTTTATTGGTGGGATCCGTGTAGCTCATCTTTTTAGTTTTCTGTGTTGTGTTTTATTGGTGGGGTCCGTGTAGCTCATCTTTTTAGTTTTCTGTGTTGTGTTTTATTGATGAGTTCCGTGCAGCTCATCTTTTTAGTTTTCTGTGTTGTGTTTTATTGGTGGGGTCCGTGTAGGCCATCTTTTTAGTTTTCTGTGTTGTGTTTTATTGGTGGGGTCCGTGTAGCTCATCTTTTTAGTTTTCTGTGTTGTGTTTTATTGGTGGGGTCCGTGTAGCTCATCTTTTTAGTTTTCTGTGTTGTGTTTTATTGATGAGGTCCGTGTAGCTCATCTTTTTAGTTTTCTGTGTTGCGTTTTATTGGTGAGGTCCGTGTAGCTCATCTTTTTAGCTTCCTGTGTTGTGTTTTATTGGTGGGGTCCGTGTAGCTCATCTTTTTAGTTTTCTGTGTTGTGTTTTATTGGTGGGGTCCGTGTAGCTCATCTTTTTAGTTTTCTGTGTTGTGTTTTATTTGAGGGGTCCGTGTAGCTCATCTTTTTAGTTTTCTGTGTTGTGTTTTATTGGTGGGGTCCGTGTAGCTCATCTTTTTAGTTTTCTGTGTTGTGTTTTATTGGTGGGGTCCGTGTTGCTCATCTTTTTAGTTTTCTCTGTAGTGTAATATTGATGAGGTCCGTGCAGCTCATCTTTTTAGTTTTCTGTGTTGTGTGTTTTATTGATGGGGTCCGTGTAGCTCATCTTTTTAGTTTTCTGTGTTGTGTTTTATTGATGGGGTCCGTGTAGCTCATCTTTTTAGTTTTCTGTGGTGTGTTTTATTGATGGGGTCCGTGTAGCTCATCTTTTTAGTTTTCTGTGTTGTGTTTTATTGATGAGGTCCGTGCAGCTCATCTTTTTAGTTTTCTGTGTTGTGTTTTATTGGTGGGATCCGTGTAGCTCATCTTTTTAGTTTTCTGTGTTGTGTTTTATTGGTGGGGTCCGTGTAGCTCATCTTTTTAGTTTTCTGTGTTGTGTTTTATTGGTGGGGTCCGTGTAGCTCATCTTTTTAGTTTTCTGTGTTGTGTTTTATTGGTGGGATCCGTGTAGCTCATCTTTTTAGTTTTCTGTGTTGTGTTTTATTGGTGGGGTCCGTGTAGCTCATCTTTTTAGTTTTCTGTGTTGTGTTTTATTGATGAGTTCCGTGCAGCTCATCTTTTTAGTTTTCTGTGTTGTGTTTTATTGGTGGGGTCCGTGTAGGCCATCTTTTTAGTTTTCGGTGTTGTGTTTTATTGGTGGGGTCCGTGTAGCTCATCTTTTTAGTTTTCTGTGTTGTGTTTTATTGGTGGGGTCCGTGTAGCTCATCTTTTTAGTTTTCTGTGTTGTGTTTTATTGATGAGGTCCGTGTAGCTCATCTTTTTAGTTTTCTGTGTTGTGTTTTATTGATGAGGTCCGTGTAGCTCATCTTTTTAGTTTTCTGTGTTGCGTTTTATTGGTGAGGTCCGTGTAGCTCATCTTTTTAGCTTCCTGTGTTGTGTTTTATTGGTGGGGTCCGTGTAGCTCATCTTTTTAGTTTTCTGTGTTGTGTTTTATTGGTGGGGTCCGTGCAGCTCATCTTTTTAGTTTTCTGTGTTGTGTTTTATTTGATGGGTCCGTGTAGCTCATCTTTTTAGTTTTCTGTGTTGTGTTTTATTGGTGGGGTCCGTGTAGCTCATCTTTTTAGTTTTCTGTGTTGTGTTTTATTGGTGGGGTCCGTGTAGCTCATCTTTTTAGTTTTCTGTGTAGTGTTTTATTGATGAGGTCCGTGCAGCTCATCTTTTTAGTTTTCTGTGTTGCGTTTTATTGGTGAGGTCCGTGCAGCTCATCTTTTTAGTTTTCTGTGTTGTGTGTTTTATTGGTGGTGTCCGTGTAGCTCATCTTTTTAGTTTTCTGTGTTGTGTTTTATTGGTGGGGTCCGTGTTGCTCATCGTTTTAGTTTTCTGTGTTGTGTTTTATTGATGAGGTCCGTGCAGCTCATCTTTTTAGTTTTCTGTGTTGCGTTTTATTGGTGAGTTCCGTGCAGCTCATCTTTTTAGTTTTCTGTGTTGTGTGTTTTATTGATGGAGTCCGTGTAGCTCATCTTTTTAGTTTTCGGTGTTGTGTTTTATTGGTGAGGTCCGTGTTGCTCATCTTTTTAGTTTTCTGTGTTGTGTTTTATTGGTGAGGTCCGTGTAGCTCATCTTTTTAGTTTTCTGTGTTGTGTTTTATTGGTGAGGTCCGTGTAGCTCATCTTTTTAGTTTTCTGTGTTGTGTGTTTTATTGGTGGGGTCCGTGTAGCTCATCTTTTTAGTTTTCTGTGTTTGTTTTATTGGAGGGGTCCGTGTAGCTCATCTTTTTAGTTTTCTGTGTTGTGTTTTATTGGTGAGGTCCGTGTAGCTCATCTTTTTAGTTTTCTGTGTTGTGTGTTTTATTGGTGGGGTCCGTGTAGCTCATCTTTTTAGTTTTCTGTGTTGTGTTTTATTGATGAGGTCCGTGTTGCTCATCTTTTAAGTTTTCTGTGTTGTGTTTTATTGATGAGGTCCGTGTAGCTCATCTTTTTAGTTTTCTGTGTTGTGTTTTATTGGTGGGGTCCGTGTAGCTCATCTTTTTAGTTTTCTGTGTTGTGTTTTATTGGTGGGGTCCGTGTAGCTCATCTTTTTAGTTTCTGTGTTGTGTTTTATTGGTGAGGTCCGTGTAGCTCATCTTTTTAGTTTTCTGTGTTGTGTTTTATTGGTGGGGTCGTGTAGCTCATCTTTTTAGTTTTCTGTGTTGTGTTTTATTGATGGGGTCCGTGTAGCTCATCTTTTTAGTTTTCTGTGTTGTGTTTTATTGATGGGGTCCGTGTAGCTCATCTTTTTAGTTTTCTGTGTTGCGTTTTATTGGTGAGGTCCGTGTAGCTCATCTTTTTATTGGTGGGGTCCGTGTAGCTCATCTTTTTAGTTTTCTGTGTTGTGTTTTATTGGTGGGGTCCGTGTAGCTCATCTTTTTAGTTTTCTGTGTTGTGTTTTATTGATGGGGTCCGTGTAGCTCATCTTTTTAGTTTTCTGTGTTGTGTTTTATTGATGAGGCCCGTGTAGCTCATCTTTTTAGTTTTCTGTGTTGTGTTTTATTGATGAGGTCCGTGTAGCTCATCTTTTTAGTTTTCTGTGTTGCGTTTTATTGGTGAGGTCCGTGTAGCTCATCTTTTTAGTTTCCTGTGTTGTGTTTTATTGGTGGGGTCCGTGTAGCTCATCTTTTTAGTTTTCTGTGTTGTGTTTTATTGATGGGGTCCGTGTAGCTCATCTTTTTAGTTTTCTGTGTTGTGTTTTATTGGTGGGGTCCGTGTAGCTCATCTTTTTAGTTTTCTGTGTTGTGTTTTATTGGTGGGGTCTGTGTAGCTCATCTTTTTAGTTTTCTGTGTTGTGTTTTATTGGTGGGGTCCGTGTAGCTCATCTTTTTAGTTTTCTGTGTAGTGTTTTATTGATGAGGTCCGTGCAGCTCATCTTTTTAGTTTTCTGTGTTGCGTTTTATTGGTGAGGTCCGTGCAGCTCATCTTTTTAGTTTTCTGTGTTGTGTGTTTTATTGGTGGGGTCCGTGTAGCTCATCTTTTTAGTTTTCTGTGTTGTGTTTTATTGGTGGGGTCCGTGTTGCTCATCTTTTTAGTTTTCTGTGTAGTGTTTTATTGATGAGGTCCGTGCAGTTCTTCTTTTTAGTTTTCTGTGTTGCGTTTTATTGGTGAGGTCCGTGCAGCTCATCTTTTTAGTTTTCTGTGTTGTGTGTTTTATTGATGGAGTCCGTGTAGCTCATCTTTTTAGTTTTCGGTGTTGTGTTTTATTGATGGGATCCGTGTAGCTCATCTTTTTAGTTTTCTGTGTTGTGTTTTATTGGTGGGGTCCGTGTAGCTCATCTTTTATTGTTGGGGTCCGTGTAGCTCATCTTTTTAGTTTTCTGTGTTGTGTTTTATTGATGGGATCCGTGTAGCTCATCTTTTTAGTTTTCTGTGTTGTGTTTTATTGGTGGGGTCCGTGTAGCTCATAATTTTAGTTTTCTGTGTTGTGTTTTATTGATGGGGTCCGTGTAACTCATCTTTTTAGTTTTCTGTGTTGTGTTTTATTGGTGGGGTCCGTGTAGCTCATCTTTTATTGGTGAGGTCCGTGTAGCTCATCTTTTTAGTTTTCTGTGTTGCGTTTTATTGGTGAGGTCCGTGCAGCTCATCTTTTTAGTTTTCTGTGTTGTGTGTTTTATTGATGGAGTCCGTGTAGCTCATCTTTTTAGTTTTCGGTGTTGTGTTTTATTGGTGGGGTCCGTGTAGCTCATCTTTTTAGTTTTCTGTGTTGTGTTTTATTGGTGGGGTCCGTGTAGGTCATCTTTTTAGTTTTCTGTGTTGTGTGTTTTATTGGTGGGGTCCGTGTAGCTCATCTTTTTAGTTTTCTGTGTTGTTTGTTTTATTGATGGGGTCCGTGTAGCTCATCTTTTTAGTTTTCTGTGTTTTTTATTATTGATGGGGTCCGTGTAGCTCATCTTTTTAGTTTTCTGTGTTGTGTTTTATTGATGGGGTCCGTGTAGCTCATCTTTTTAGTTTTCTGTGTTGTGTTTTATTGGTGGGGTCCGTATAGCTCATCTTTTTAGTTTTCTGTGTTGTGTTTTATTGGTGGGGTCCGTGTAGCTCATCTTTTTAGTTTTCAGTGTTGTGTTTTATTGGTGAGGTCCGTGTAGCTCATCTTTTTAGTTTTCTGTGTTGTGTTTTATTGGTGGGGTCCGTGTAGCTCATCTTTTTAGTTTTCTGTGTTGTGTTTTATTGGTGGGATCCGTGTAGCTCATCTTTTTAGTTTTCTGTGTTGTGTTTTATTGATGGGGTCCGTGTAGCTCATCTTTTTAGTTTTCTGTGTTGTGTTTTATTGATGAGTTCCGTGCAGCTCATCTTTTAGTTTTCTGTGTTGTGTATTATTGGTGGGGTCCGTGTAGGCCATCTTTTTAGTTTTCTGTGTTGTGTTTTATTGGTGGGGTCCGTGTAGCTCATCTTTTTAGTTTTCTGTGTTGTGTTTTATTGGTGGGATTCGTGTAGCTCATCTTTTTAGTTTTCTGTGTTGTGTTTTATTGGTGGGGTCCGTGTAGCTCATCTTTTTAGTTTTCTGTGTTATGTTTTATTGATGAGGTCCGTGTAGCTCATCTTTTTAGTTTTCTGTGTTGCGTTTTATTGGTGAGGTCCGTGTAGCTCATCTTTTTAGCTTCCTGTGTTGTGTTTTATTGGTGGGGTCCGTGTAGCTCATCTTTTTAGTTTTCTGTGTTGTGTTTTATTGGAGGGGTCCGTGTAGCTCATCTTTTTAGTTTTCTGTGTTGTGTTTTATTGATGAGGTCCGTGTTGCTCATCTTTTAAGTTTTCTGTGTTGTGTTTTATTGATGAGGTCCATGTAGCTCATCTTTTTAGTTTTCTGTGTTGTGTTTTATTGATGAGGTCCGTGTAGCTCATATTTTTAGTTTTCTGTGTTGTGTTTTATTGATGGGGTCCATGTAGCTCATCTTTTTAGTTTTCTGTGTTGTGTTTTATTGATGGGATCCGTGTAGCTCATAATTTTAGTTTTCTGTGTTGTGTTTTATTGATGGGGTCCGTGTAACTCATCTTTTTAGTTTTCTGTGTTGTGTTTTATTGGTGGGGTCCGTGTAGCTCATATTTTTAGTTTCCTGTGTTGTGTTTTATTGATGAGGTCCATGTAGCTCATCTTTTTAGTTTTCTGTGTTGTGTTTTATTGATGAGGTCCGTGTAGCTCATATTTTTAGTTTCCTGTGTTGTGTTTTATTGATGAGGTCCATGTAGCTCATCTTTTTAGTTTTCTGTGTTGTGTTTTATTGGTGAGGTCCGTGTAGCTCATCTTTTTAGTTTTCTGTGTTGTGTTTTATTGATGAGGTCCATGTAGCTCATCTTTTTAGTTTTCTGTGTTGTGTTTTATTGATGGGATCCGTGTAGCTCATAATTTTAGTTTTCTGTGTTGTGTTTTATTGATGGGGTCCGTGTAACTCATCTTTTTAGTTTTCTGTGTTGTGTTTTATTGGTGGGGTCCGTGTAGCTCATCTTTTATTGGTGAGGTCCGTGTAGCTCATCTTTTTAGTTTTCTGTGTTGCGTTTTATTGGTGAGGTCCGTGCAGCTCATCTTTTTAGTTTTCTGTGTTGTGTGTTTTATTGATGGAGTCCGTGTAGCTCATCTTTTTAGTTTTCGGTGTTGTGTTTTATTGGTGGGGTCCGTGTAGCTCATCTTTTTAGTTTTCTGTGTTGTGCTTTATTGGTGGGGTCCGTGTAGGTCATCTTTTTAGTTTTCTGTGTTGTGTGTTTTATTGGTGGGGTCCGTGTAGCTCATCTTTTTAGTTTTCTGTGTTGTGTGTTTTATTGATGGGGTCCGTGTAGCTCATCTTTTTAGTTTTCTGTGTTTTTTATTATTGATGGGGTCCGTGTAGCTCATCTTTTTAGTTTTCTGTGTTGTGTTTTATTGATGGGGTCCGTGTAGCTCATCTTTTTAGTTTTCTGTGTTGTGTTTTATTGGTGGGGTCCGTATAGCTCATCTTTTTAGTTTTCTGTGTTGTGTTTTATTGGTGGGGTCCGTGTAGCTCATCTTTTAATTTTCAGTGTTGTGTTTTATTGGTGAGGTCCGTGTAGCTCATCTTTTTAGTTTTCTGTGTTGTGTTTTATTGGTGGGGTCCGTGTAGCTCATCTTTTTAGTTTTCTGTGTTGTGTTTTATTGGTGGGATCCGTGTAGCTCATCTTTTTAGTTTTCTGTGTTGTGTTTTATTGATGGGGTCCGTGTAGCTCATCTTTTTAGTTTTCTGTGTTGTGTTTTATTGATGAGTTCCGTGCAGCTCATCTTTTTAGTTTTCTGTGTTGTGTTTTATTGGTGGGGTCCGTGTAGGCCATCTTTTTAGTTTTCTGTGTTGTGTTTTATTGGTGGGGTCCGTGTAGCTCATCTTTTTAGTTTTCTGTGTTGTGTTTTATTGGTGGGATTCGTGTAGCTCATCTTTTTAGTTTTCTGTGTTGTGTTTTATTGGTGGGGTCCGTGTAGCTCATCTTTTTAGTTTTCTGTGTTATGTTTTATTGATGAGGTCCGTGTAGCTCATCTTTTTAGTTTTCTGTGTTGCGTTTTATTGGTGAGGTCCGTGTAGCTCATCTTTTTAGCTTCCTGTGTTGTGTTTTATTGGTGGGGTCCGTGTAGCTCATCTTTTTAGTTTTCTGTGTTGTGTTTTATTGGTGGGGTCCGTGTAGCTCATCTTTTTAGTTTTCTGTGTTGTGTTTTATTTGAGGGGTCCGTGTAGCTCATCTTTTTAGTTTTCTGTGTTGTGTTTTATTGGTGGGGTCCGTGTAGCTCATCTTTTTAGTTTTCTGTGTTGTGTTTTATTGGTGGGGTCCGTGTAGCTCATCTTTTTAGTTTTCTGTGTAGTGTTTTATTGATGAGGTCCGTGCAGCTCATCTTTTTAGTTTTCTGTGTTGTGTTTTATTGGTGGGGTCCGTGTAGCTCATCTTTTTAGTTTTCTGTGTTGTGTTTTATTGATGAGTTCCGTGCAGCTCATCTTTTTAGTTTTCTGTGTTGTGTTTTATTGGTGGGGTCCGTGTAGGCCATCTTTTTAGTTTTCTGTGTTGTGTTTTATTGGTGGGGTCCGTGTAGCTCATCTTTTTAGTTTTCTGTGTTGTGTTTTATTGGTGGGGTCCGTGTAGCTCATCTTTTTAGTTTTCTGTGTTGTGTTTTATTGATGAGGTCCGTGTAGCTCATCTTTTTAGTTTTCTGTGTTGTGTTTTATTGATGAGGTCCGTGTAGCTCATCTTTTTAGTTTTCTGTGTTGCGTTTTATTGGTGAGGTCCGTGTAGCTCATCTTTTTAGCTTCCTGTGTTGTGTTTTATTGATGGGGTCCGTGTAGCTCATCTTTTTAGTTTTCTGTGTTGTGTTTTATTGGTGGGGTCCGTGTAGCTCATCTTTTTAGTTTTCTGTGTTGTGTTTTATTGGTGGGGTCCGTGTAGCTCATCTTTTTAGTTTTCTGTGTTGTGTTTTATTGGTGGGGTCCGTGTAGCTCATCTTTTTAGTTTTCTGTGTAGTGTTTTATTGATGAGGTCCGTGCAGCTCATCTTTTTAGTTTTCTGTGTTGCGTTTTATTGGTGAGGTCCGTGCAGCTCATCTTTTTAGTTTTCTGTGTTGTGTGTTTTATTGGTGGGGTCCGTGTAGCTCATCTTTTTAGTTTTCTGTGTTGTGTTTTATTGGTGGGGTCCGTGTAGCTCATCTTTTTAGTTTTCTGTGTAGTGTTTTATTGATGAGGTCCGTGCAGCTCATCTTTTTAGTTTTCTGTGTTGGGTTTTATTGGTGAGGTCCGTGCAGCTCATCTTTTTAGTTTTCTGTGTTGTGTGTTTTATTGGTGGGGTCCGTGTAGCTCATCTTTTTAGTTTTCTGTGTTGTGTTTTATTGGTGGGGTCCGTGTTGCTCATCTTTTTAGTTTTCTGTGTAGTGTTTTATTGATGAGGTCCGTGCATTTCTTCTTTTTAGTTTTCTTTGTTGCGTTTTATTGGTGAGGTCCGTGCAGCTCATCTTTTTAGTTTTCTGTGTTGTGTGTTTTATTGATGGAGTCCGTGTAGCTCATCTTTTTAGTTTTCGGTGTTGTGTTTTATTGGTGAGGTCCGTGTTGCTCATCTTTTTAGTTTTCTGTGTTGTTTTTTATTGGTGAGGTCCGTGTAGCTCATCTTTTTAGTTTTCTGTGTTGTGTTTTATTGGTGGGGTCCGTGTAGCTCATCTTTTTAGTTTTCTGTGTTGTGTTTTATTGATGGGGTCCGTGTAGCTCATCTTTTTAGTTTTCTGTGTTGTGTTTTATTGATGGGGTCCGTGTAGCCCATCTTTTTAGTTTTCTGCGTGGCGTTTTATTGGTGAGGTTCGTGTAGCTCATCTTTTTATTGGTGGGGTCCGTGTACCTCATCTTTTTAGTTTTCTGTGTTGTGTTTTATTGATGGGGTCCGTGTAGCTCATCTTTTTAGTTTTCTGTGTTGTGTTTTATTGGTGGGGTCCGTATAGCTCATCTTTTTAGGTTTCTGTGTTGTGTTTTATTGGTGGGGTCCGTGTAGCTCATCTTTTTAGTTTTCAGTGTTGTGTTTTATTGATGAGGTCCGTGCAGCTCATCTTTTTAGTTTTCTGTGTTGTGTTTTATTGGTGGGGTCCGTGTAGCTCATCTTTTTAGTTTTCTGTGTTGTGTTTTATTGGTGGGGTCCGTGTAGCTCATCTTTTTAGTTTTCTGTGTTGTGTTTTATTGGTGGGATCCGTGTAGCTCATCTTTTTAGTTTTCTGTGTTGTGTTTTATTGATGAGGTCCGTGTAGCTCATCTTTTTAGTTTTCTGTGTTGTGTTTTATTGATGAGGTCCGTGTAGCTCATCTTTTTAGTTTTCTGTGTTGCGTTTTATTGGTGAGGTCCGTGTAGCTCATCTTTTTAGCTTCCTGTGTTGTGTTTTATTGGTGGGGTCCGTGTAGCTCATCTTTTTAGTTTTCTGTGTTGTGTTTTATTTGAGGGGTCCGTGTAGCTCATCTTTTTAGTTTTCTGTGTTGTGTTTTATTGGTGGGGTCCGTGTAGCTCATCTTTTTAGTTTTCTGTGTTGTGTTTTATTGGTGGGGTCCGTGTAGCTCATCTTTTTAGTTTTCTGTGTAGTGTTTTATTGATGAGGTCCGTGCAGCTCATCTTTTTAGTTTTCTGTGTTGCGTTTTATTGGTGAGGTCCGTGCAGCTCATCTTCTTAGTTTTCTGTGTTGTGTGTTTTATTGGTGGGGTCCGTGTAGCTCATCTTTTTAGTTTTCTGTGTTGTGTTTTATTGGTGGGGTCCGTGTAGCTCATCTTTTTAGTTTTCTGTGTAGTGTTTTATTGATGAGGTCCGTGCAGCTCATCTTTTTAGTTTTCTGTGTTGGGTTTTATTGGTGAGGTTCGTGCAGCTCATCTTTTTAGTTTTCTGTGTTGTGTGTTTTATTGGTGGGGTCCGTGTAGCTCATCTTTTTAGTTTTCTGTGTTGTGTTTTATTGGTGGGGTCCGTGTTGCTCATCTTTTTAGTTTTCTGTGTAGTGTTTTATTGATGAGGTCCGTGCAGTTCTTCTTTTTAGTTTTCTGTGTAGTGTTTTATTGGTGAGGTCCGTGCAGCTCATCTTTTTAGTTTTCTGTGTTGTGTGTTTTATTGATGGAGTCCGTGTAGCTCATGTTTTTAGTTTTCTGTGTTGTGTGTTTTATTGATGGAGTCCGTGTAGCTCATCTTTTTAGTTTTCGGTGTTGTGTTTTATTGGTGAGGTCCGTGTAGCTCATCTTTTTAGTTTTCTGTGTTGTTTTTTATTGGTGAGGTCCGTGTAGCTCATCTTTTTAGTTTTCTGTGTTGTGTTTTATTGGTGGGGTCCGTGTAGCTCATCTTTTTAGTTTTCTGTGTTGTGTTTTATTGATGGGGTCCGTGTAGCTCATCTTTTTAGTTTTCTGTGTTGTGTTTTATTGATGGGGTCCGTGTAGCCCATCTTTTTAGTTTTCTGCGTTGCGTTTTATTGGTGAGGTTCGTGTAGCTCATCTTTTTATTGGTGGGGTCCGTGTAGCTCATCTTTTTAGTTTTCTGTGTTGTGTTTTATTGATGGGGTCCGTGTAGCTCATCTTTTTAGTTTTCTGTGTTGTGTTTTATTGGTGGGGTCCGTGTAGCTCATCTTTTTAGTTTTCAGTGTTGTGTTTTATTGATGAGGTCCGTGCAGCTCATCTTATTAGTTTTCTGTGTTGTGTTTTATTGGTGGGGTCCGTGTAGCTCATCTTTTTAGTTTTCTGTGTTGTGTTTTATTGGTGGGATCCGTGTAGCTCATCTTTTTAGTTTTCTGTGTTGTGTTTTATTGGTGGGGTCCGTGTAGCTCATCTTTTTAGTTTTCTGTGTTGTGTTTTATTGATGAGTTCGTGCAGCTCATCTTTTTAGTTTTCTGTGTTGTGTTTTATTGGTGGGGTCCGTGTAGCTCATCTTTTTAGTTTTCTGTGTTGTGTTTTATTGGTGGGGTCCGTGTAGCTCATCTTTTTAGTTTTCTGTGTTGTGTTTTATTGATGAGGTCCGTGTAGCTCATCTTTTTAGTTTTCTGTGTTGCGTTTTATTGGTGAGGTCCGTGTAGCTCATCTTTTTAGCTTCCTGTGCTGTGTTTTATTGGTGGGGTCCGTGTAGCTCATCTTTTTAGTTTTCTGTGTTGTGTTTTATTTGAGGGGTCCGTGTAGCTCATCTTTTTAGTTTTCTGTGTTGTGTTTTATTGGTGGGGTCCGTGTAGCTCATCTTTTTAGTTTTCTGTGTTGTGTTTTATTGGTGGGGTCCGTGTAGCTCATCTTTTTAGTTTTCTGTGTAGTGTTTTATTGATGAGGTCCGTGCAGCTCATCTTTTTAGTTTTCTGTGTTGCGTTTTATTGGTGAGGTCCGTGCAGCTCATCTTTTTAGTTTTCTGTGTTGTGTGGTTTATTGGTGGGGTCCGTGTAGCTCATCTTTTTAGTTTTCTGTGTTGTGTTTTATTGGTGGGGTCCGTGTAGCTCATCTTTTTAGTTTTCTGTGTAGTGTTTTATTGATGAGGTCCGTGCAGCTCATCTTTTTAGTTTTCTGTGTTGGGTTTTATTGGTGAGGTCCGTGCAGCTCATCTTTTTAGTTTTCTGTGTTGTGTGTTTTATTGGTGGGGTCCGTGTAGCTCATCTTTTTAGTTTTCTGTGTTGTGTTTTATTGGTGGGGTCCGTGTTGCTCATCTTTTTAGTTTTCTGTGTAGTGTTTTATTGATGAGGTCCGTGCAGTTCTTCTTTTTAGTTTTCTGTGTTGCGTTTTATTGGTGAGGTCCGTGCAGCTCATCTTTTTAGTTTTCTGTGTTGTGTGTTTTATTGATGGAGTCCGTGTAGCTCATCTTTTTAGTTTTCGGTGTTGTGTTTTATTGGTGAGGTCCGTGTTGTTCATCTTTTTAGTTTTCTGTGTTGTGTTTTATTGGTGAGGTCCGTGTAGCTCATCTTTTTAGTTTTCTGTGTTGTGTTTTATTGGTGGGGTCCGTGTAGCCCATCTTTTTAGTTTTCTGCGTTGCGTTTTATTGGTGAGGTTCGTGTAGCTCATCTTTTTAGTTTTCTGTGTTGTGTTTTATTGATGGGGTCCGTGTAGCTCATCTTTTTAGTTTTCTGTGTTGTGTTTTATTGATGGGGTCCGTGTAGCTCATCTTTTTAGTTTTCTGTGTTGTGTGTTTTATTGGTGGGGTCCGTGTAGCTCATCTTTTTAGTTTTCTGTGTTGTGTTTTATTGATGGGGTCTGTGTAGCTCATCTTTTTAGTTTTCTGTGTTGTGTTTTATTGATGGGGTCCGTGTAGCTCATCTTTTTAGTTTTCTGTGTTGTGTTTTATTGATGGGGTCCGTGTAGCCCATCTTTTTAGTTTTCTGCGTTGCGTTTTATTGGTGAGGTTCGTGTAGCTCATCTTTTTATTGGTGGGGTCCGTGTAGCTCATCTTTTTAGTTTTCTGCGTTGCGTTTTATTGGTGAGGTTCCTGTAGCTCATCGTTTTATTGGTGAGGTCCGTGTAGCTCATCTTTTTAGTTTTCTGTGTTGTGTTTTATTGGTGAGGTCCGTGTAGCTCATCTTTTTAGTTTTATGTGTTGTGTTTTATTGATGGGGTCCGTGTAGCTCATCTTTTTAGTTTTCTGTGTTGTGTGTTTTATTGGTGGGGTCCGTGTAGCTCATCTTTTTAGTTTTCTGTGTTGTGTTTTATTGATGGGGTCCGTGCAGCTCATCTTTTTAGTTTTCTGTGTTGTGTTTTATTGGAGGGGTCCGTGTAGCTCATCTTTTATTGGTGAGGTCCGTGTAGCTCATCTTTTATTGGTGAGGTCCGTGTAGCTCATCTTTTATTGGTGGGGTCCGTGTAGCTCATTTTTTTAGTTTTCTGTGTTGTGTTTTATTGATGGGGTCCGTGTAGCTCATCTTTTTAGTTTTCTGTGTTGTGTTTTATTGGAGGGGTCCGTGTAGCTCATCTTTTATTGGTGAGGTCCGTGTAGCTCATCTTTTATTGGTGAGGTCCGTGTAGCTCGTCTTTTATTGGTGGGGTCCGTGTAGCTCATCTTTTTAGTTTTCTGTGTTGTGTTTTATTTATGGGGTCCGTGTAGCTCATCTTTTTAGTTTTCTGTGTTGTGTTTTATTGATGGGGTCCGTGTAGCTCATCTTTTTAGTTTTCTGTGTTGTGTTTTATTGGTGGGGTCCGTGTAGCTCATCTTTTTAGTTTTCAGTGTTGTGTTTTATTGGTGGGGTCCGTGTAGCTCATCTTTTTAGTTGTCTGTGTTGTGTTTTATTGGTGGGGTCCGTGTAGCTCATCTTTTTAGTTTTCTGTGTTGTGTTTTATTGGTGGGGTCCGTGTAGCTCATCTTTTAAGTTTTCTGTGTTGTGTTTTATTGGTGGGGTCCGTGTAGCTCATCTTTTTAGTTTTCAGTGTTGTGTTTTATTGGTGGGGTCCGTGTAGCTCATCTTTTTAGTTGTCTGTGTTGTGTTTTATTGGTGGGGTCCGTGTAGCTCATCTTTTTAGTTTTTTGTGTTGTGTTTTATTGGTGGGATCCGTGTAGGCCATCTTTTTAGTTTTCTGTGTTGTGTTTTATTGGTGGGGTCCGTGTAGCTCATCTTTTTAATTTTCTGTGTTGTGTTTTATTGGTGGGGTCCGTGTAGCTCATCTTTTTAGTTTTCTGTGTTGTGTTTTATTGATGAGGTCCGTGCAGCTCATCTTTTTAGTTTTCTGTGTTGCGTTTTATTGGTGAGGTCCGTGCAGCTCATCTTTTTAGTTTTCTGTGTTGTGTGTTTTATTGGTGGGGTCCGTGTAGCTCATCTTTTTAGTTTTCTGTGTTGTGTTTTATTGGTGGGGTCCGTGTAGCTCATCTTTTTAGTTTTCTGTGTAGTGTTTTATTGATGAGGTCCGTGCAGCTCATCTTTTTAGTTTTCTGTGTTGGGTTTTATTGGTGAGGTTCGTGCAGCTCATCTTTTTAGTTTTCTGTGTTGTGTGTTTTATTGGTGGGGTCCGTGTAGCTCATCTTTTTAGTTTTCTGTGTTGTGTTTTATTGGTGGGGTCCGTGTTGCTCATCTTTTTAGTTTTCTGTGTAGTGTTTTATTGATGAGGTCCGTGCAGTTCTTCTTTTTAGTTTTCTGTGTTGCGTTTTATTGGTGAGGTCCGTGCAGCTCATCTTTTTAGTTTTCTGTGTTGTGTGTTTTATTGATGGAGTCCGTGTAGCTCATCTTTTTAGTTTTCGGTGTTTTGTTTTATTGGTGAGGTCCGTGTTGCTCATCTTTTTAGTTTTCTGTGTTGTTTTTTATTGGTGAGGTCCGTGTAGCTCATCTTTTTAGTTTTCTGTGTTGTGTTTTATTGGTGGGGTCCGTGTAGCTCATCTTTTTAGTTTTCTGTGTTGTGTTTTATTGATGGGGTCCGTGTAGCTCATCTTTTTAGTTTTCTGTGTTGTGTTTTATTGATGGGGTCCGTGTAGCCCATCTTTTTAGTTTTCTACGTTGCGTTTTATTGGTGAGGTTCGTGTAGCTCATCTTTTTATTGGTGGGGTCCGTGTAGCTCATCTTTTTAGTTTTCTGTGTTGTGTTTTATTGATGGGGTCCGTGTAGCTCATCTTTTTAGTTTTCTGTGTTGTGTTTTATTGGTGGGGTCCGTATAGCTCATCTTTTTAGGTTTCTGTGTTGTGTTTTATTGGTGGGGTCCGTGTAGCTCATCTTTTTAGTTTTCAGTGTTGTGTTTTATTGATGAGGTCCGTGCAGCTCATCTTTTTAGTTTTCTGTGTTGTGTTTTATTGGTGGGGTCCGTGTAGCTCATCTTTTTAGTTTTCTGTGTTGTGTTTTATTGGTGGGATCCGTGTAGCTCATCTTTTTAGTTTTCTGTGTTGTGTTTTATTGGTGGGGTCCGTGTAGCTCATCTTTTTAGTTTTCTGTGTTGTGTTTTATTGATGAGTTCGTGCAGCTCATCTTTTTAGTTTTCTGTGTTGTGTTTTATTGGTGGGGTCCGTGTAGCTCATCTTTTTAGTTTTCTGTGTTGTGTTTTATCGGTGGGGTCCGTGTAGCTCATCTTTTTAGTTTTCTGTGTTGTGTTTTATTGATGAGGTCCGTGT
Source organism: Bathymodiolus brooksi (assembly GCA_963680875.1). Classification (NCBI taxonomy): domain Eukaryota; kingdom Metazoa; phylum Mollusca; class Bivalvia; order Mytilida; family Modiolidae; genus Bathymodiolus; species Bathymodiolus brooksi. The sequence goes on from OY804577.1 coordinate 144,422,948, forward strand.
AGCTCATCTTTTTAGTTTTCTGTGTTGCGTTTTATTGGTGAGGTCCGTGTAGCTCATCTTTTTAGCTTCCTGTGTTGTGTTTTATTGGTGGGGTCCGTGTAGCTCATCTTTTTAGTTTTCTGTGTTGTGTTTTATTTGAGGGGTCCGTGTAGCTCATCTTTTTAGTTTTCTGTGTTGTGTTTTATTGGTGAGGTCCGTGTAGCTCATCTTTTTAGTTTTCTGTGTTGTGTTTTATTGGTGGGGTCCGTGTAGCTCATCTTTTTAGTTTTCTGTGTAGTGTTTTATTGATGAGGTCCGTGCAGCTCATCTTTTTAGTTTTCTGTGTTGCGTTTTATTGGTGAGGTCCGTGCAGCTCATCTTTTTAGTTTTCTGTGTTGTGTGTTTTATTGGTGGGGTCCGTGTAGCTCATCTTTTTAGTTTTCTGTGTTGTGTTTTATTGGTGGGGTCCGTGTAGCTCATCTTTTTAGTTTTCTGTGTAGTGTTTTATTGATGAGGTCCGTGCAGCTCATCTTTTTAGTTTTCTGTGTTGTGTTTTATTGGTGAGGTCCGTGCAGCTCATCTTTTTAGTTTTCTGTGTTGTGTGTTTTATTGGTGGGGTCCGTGTAGCTCATCTTTTTAGTTTTCTGTGTTGTGTTTTATTGGTGGGGTCCGTGTTGCTCATCTTTTTAGTTTTCTGTGTAGTGTTTTATTGATGAGGTCCGTGCAGTTCTTCTTTTTAGTTTTCTGTGTTGCGTTTTATTGGTGAGGTCCGTGCAGCTCATCTTTTTAGTTTTCTGTGTTGTGTGTTTTATTGATGGAGTCCGTGTAGCTCATCTTTTTAGTTTTCGGTGTTGTGTTTTATTGGTGAGGTCCGTGTTGCTCATCTTTTTAGTTTTCTGTGTTGTGTTTTATTGGTGAGGTCCGTGTAGCTCATCTTTTTAGTTTTCTGTGTTGTGTTTTATTGATGGGGTCCGTGTAGCTCATCTTTTTAGTTTTCTGTGTTGTGTTTTATTGATGGGGTCCGTGTAGCTCATCTTTTTAGTTTTCTGTGTTGTGTTTTATTGATGGGGTCCGTTTAGCCCATCTTTTTAGTTTTCTGCGTTGCGTTTTATTGGTGAGGTTCGTGTAGCTCATCTTTTTATTGGTGGGGTCCGTGTAGCTCATCTTTTTAGTTTTCTGCGTTGCGTTTTATTGGTGAGGTTCCTGTAGCTGATCGTTTTATTGATGGGGTCCGTGCAGCTCATCTTTTTAGTTTTCTGTGTTGTGTTTTATTGGAGGGGTCCGTGTAGCTGATCTTTTATTGGTGAGGTCCGTGTAGCTCATCTTTTATTGGTGAGGTCCGTGTAGCTCATCTTTTATTGGTGGGGTCCGTGTAGCTCATCTTTTTAGTTTTCTGTGTTGTGTTTTATTGATGGGGTCCGTGTAGCTCATCTTTTTAGTTTTCTGTGTTGTGTTTTATTGGAGGGGTCCGTGTAGCTCATCTTTTATTGGTGAGGTCCGTGTAGCTCATCTTTTATTGGTGAGGTCCGTGTAGCTCATCTTTTATTGGTGGGGTCCGTGTAGCTCATCTTTTTAGTTTTCTGTGTTGTGTTTTATTTATGGGGTCCGTGTAGCTCATCTTTTTAGTTTTCTGTGTTGTGTTTTATTGATGGGGTCCGTGTAGCTCATCTTTTTAGTTTTCTGTTTTGTGTTTTATTGGTGGGGTCCGTGTAGCTCATCTTTTTAGTTTTCAGTGTTGTGTTTTATTGGTGGGGTCCGTGTAGCTCATCTTTTTAGTTGTCTGTGTTGTGTTTTATTGTTGGGGTCCGTGTAGCTCATCTTTTTAGTTTTCTGTGTTGTGTTTTATTGGTGGGGTCCGTGTAGCTCATCTTTTTAGTTTTCTGTGTTGTGTTTTATTGGTGGGGTCCGTGTAGCTCATCTTTTTAGTTTTCTGTGTTGTGTTTTATTGATGAGTTCCGTGCAGCTCATCTTTTTAGTTTTCTGTGTTGTGTTTTATTGGTGAGGTCCGTGTAGCTCATCTTTTTAGTTTTCTGTGTTGTGTTTTATTGGTGGGGTCCGTATAGCTCATCTTTTTAGGTTTCTGTGTTGTGTTTTATTGGTGGGGTCCGTGTAGCTCATCTTTTTAGTTTTCAGTGTTGTGTTTTATTGATGAGGTCCGTGCAGCTCATCTTTTTAGTTTTCTGTGTTGTGTTTTATTGGTGGGGTCCGTGTAGCTCATCTTTTTAGTTTTCTGTGTTGTGTTTTATTGGTGGGATCCGTGTAGCTCATTTTTTTAGTTTTCTGTGTTGTGTTTTATTGGTGGGGTCCGTGTAGCTCATCTTTTTAGTTTTCTGTGTTGTGTTTTATTGATGAGTTCGTGCAGCTCATCTTTTTAGTTTTCTGTGTTGTGTTTTATTGGTGGGGTCCGTGTAGCTCATCTTTTTAGTTTTCTGTGTTGTGTTTTATCGGTGGGGTCCGTGTAGCTCATCTTTTTAGTTTTCTGTGTTGTGTTTTATTGATGAGGTCCGTGTAGCTCATCTTTTTAGTTTTCTGTGTTGCGTTTTATTGGTGAGGTCCGTGTAGCTCATCTTTTTAGCTTCCTGTGTTGTGTTTTATTGGTGGGGTCCGTGTAGCTCATCTTTTTAGTTTTCTGTGTTGTGTTTTATTTGAGGGGTCCGTGTAGCTCATCTTTTTAGTTTTCTGTGTTGTGTTTTATTGGTGGGGTCCGTGTAGCTCATCTTTTTAGTTTTCTGTGTTGTGTTTTATTGGTGGGGTCCGTGTAGCTCATCTTTTTAGTTTTCTGTGTAGTGTTTTATTGATGAGGTCCGTGCAGCTCATCTTTTTAGTTTTCTGTGTTGCGTTTTATTGGAGAGGTCCGTGCAGCTCATCTTTTTAGTTTTCTGTGTTGTGTGTTTTATTGGTGGGGTCCGTGTAGCTCATCTTTTTAGTTTTCTGTGTTGTGTTTTATTGGTGGGGTCCGTGTAGCTCATCTTTTTAGTTTTCTGTGTAGTGTTTTATTGATGAGGTCCGTGCAGCTCATCTTTTTAGTTTTCTGTGTTGTGTTTTATTGGTGAGGTCCGTGCAGCTCATCTTTTTAGTTTTCTGTGTTGTGTGTTTTATTGGTGGGGTCCGTGTAGCTCATCTTTTTAGTTTTCTGTGTTGTGTTTTATTGGTGGGGTCCGTGTTGCTCATCTTTTTAGTTTTCTGTGTAGTGTTTTATTGATGAGGTCTGTGCAGTTCTTCTTTTTAGTTTTCTGTGTTGCGTTTTATTGGTGAGGTCCGTGCAGCTCATCTTTTTAGTTTTCTGTGTTGTGTGTTTTATTGATGGAGTCCGTGTAGCTCATCTTTTTAGTTTTCGGTGTTGTGTTTTATTGGTGAGGTCCGTGTTGCTCATCTTTTTAGTTTTCTGTGTTGTGTTTTATTGGTGAGGTCCGTGTAGCTCATCTTTTTAGTTTTCTGTGTTGTGTTTTATTGATGGGGTCCGTGTAGCTCATCTTTTTAGTTTTCTGTGTTGTGTTTTATTGATGGGGTCCGTGTAGCTCATCTTTTTAGTTTTCTGTGTTGTGTTTTATTGATGGGGTCCGTTTAGCCCATCTTTTTAGTTTTCTGCGTTGCGTTTTATTGGTGAGGTTCGTGTAGCTCATCTTTTTATTGGTGGGGTCCGTGTAGCTCATCTTTTTAGTTTTCTGTGTTGTGTTTTATTGATGGGGTCCGTGTAGCTCATCTTTTTAGTTTTCTGTGTTGTGTTTTATTGGTGGGGTCCGTATAGCTCATCTTTTTAGGTTTCTGTGTTGTGTTTTATTGGTGGGGTCCGTGTAGCTCATCTTTTTAGTTTTCAGTGTTGTGTTTTATTGATGAGGTCCGTGCAGCTCATCTTTTTAGTTTTCTGTGTTGTGTTTTATTGGTGGGGTCCGTGTAGCTCATCTTTTTAGTTTTCTGTGTTGTGTTTTATTGGTGGGATCCGTGTAGCTCATCTTTTTAGTTTTCTGTGTTGTGTTTTATTGGTGGGGTCCGTGTAGCTCATCTTTTTAGTTTTCTGTGTTGTGTTTTATTGATGAGTTCGTGCAGCTCATCTTTTTAGTTTTCTGTGTTATGTTTTATTGGTGGGGTCCATGTAGCTCATCTTTTTAGTTTTCTGTGTTGTGTTTTATTGGTGGGGTCCGTGTAGCTCATCTTTTTAGTTTTCTGTGTTGTGTTTTATCGGTGGGGTCCGTGTAGCTCATCTTTTTAGTTTTCTGTGTTGTGTTTTATTGATGAGGTCCGTGTAGCTCATCTTTTTAGTTTTCTGTGTTGCGTTTTATTGGTGAGGTCCGTGTAGCTCATCTTTTTAGCTTCCTGTGTTGTGTTTTATTGGTGGGGTCCGTGTAGCTCATCTTTTTAGTTTTCTGTGTTGTGTTTTATTTGAGGGGTCCGTGTAGCTCATCTTTTTAGTTTTCTGTGTTGTGTTTTATTGGTGGGGTCCGTGCAACTCATCTTTTTAGTTTCCTGTGTTGTGTTTTATTGGTGGGGTCCGTGTAGCTCATCTTTTTAGTTTTCTGTGTAGTGTTTTATTGATGAGGTCCGTGCAGCTCATCTTTTTAGTTTTCTGTGTTGCGTTTTATTGGTGAGGTCCGTGCAGCTCATCTTTTTAGTTTTCTGTGTTGTGTGTTTTATTGGTGGGGTCCGTGTAGCTCATCTTTTTAGTTTTCTGTGTTGTGTTTTATTGGTGGGGTCCGTGTAGCTCATCTTTTTAGTTTTCTGTGTAGTGTTTTATTGGTGGGGTCCGTGTTGCTCATCTTTTTAGTTTTCTGTGTAGTGTTTTATTGATGAGGTCCGTGCAGTTCTTCTTTTTAGTTTTCTGTGTTGCGTTTTATTGGTGAGGTCCGTGCAGCTCATCTTTTTAGTTTTCTGTGTTGTGTGTTTTATTGATGGAGTCCGTGTAGCTCATCTTTTTAGTTTTCGGTGTTGTGTTTTATTGGTGAGGTCCGTGTTGCTCATCTTTTTAGTTTTCTGTGTTGTGTTTTATTGGTGAGGTCCGTGTAGCTCATCTTTTTAGTTTTCTGTGTTGTGTTTTATTGATGGGGTCCGTGTAGCTCATCTTTTTAGTTTTCTGTGTTGTGTTTTATTGATGGGGTCCGTGTAGCTCATCTTTTTAGTTTTCTGTGTTGTGTTTTATTGATGGGGTCCGTTTAGCCCATCTTTTTAGTTTTCTGCGTTGCGTTTTATTGGTGAGGTTCGTGTAGCTCATCTTTTTATTGGTGGGGTCCGTGTAGCTCATCTTTTTAGTTTTCTGCGTTGCGTTTTATTGGTGAGGTTCCTGTAGCTCATCGTTTTATTGATGGGGTCCGTGCAGCTCATCTTTTTAGTTTTCTGTGTTGTGTTTTATTGGAGGGGTCCGTGTAGCTGATCTTTTATTGGTGAGGTCCGTGTAGCTCATCTTTTATTGGTGAGGTCCGTGTAGCTCATCTTTTATTGGTGGGGTCCGTGTAGCTCATCTTTTTAGTTTTCTGTGTTGTGTTTTATTGATGGGGTCCGTGTAGCTCATCTTTTTAGTTTTCTGTGTTGTGTTTTATTGGAGGGGTCCGTGTAGCTCATCTTTTATTGGTGAGGTCCGTGTAGCTCATCTTTTATTGGTGAGGTCCGTGTAGCTCATCTTTTATTGGTGGGGTCCGTGTAGCTCATCTTTTTAGTTTTCTGTGTTGTGTTTTATTTATGGGGTCCGTGTAGCTCATCTTTTTAGTTTTCTGTGTTGTGTTTTATTGATGGGGTCCGTGTAGCTCATCTTTTTAGTTTTCTGTGTTGTGTTTTATTGGTGGGGTCCGTGTAGCTCATCTTTTTAGTTTTCAGTGTTGTGTTTTATTGGTGGGGTCCGTGTAGCTCATCTTTTTAGTTGTCTGTGTTGTGTTTTATTGTTGGGGTCCGTGTAGCTCATCTTTTTAGTTTTCTGTGTTGTGTTTTATTGGTGGGGTCCGTGTAGCTCATCTTTTTAGTTTTCTGTGTTGTGTTTTATTGGTGGGGTCCGTGTAGCTCATCTTTTTAGTTTTCTGTGTTGTGTTTTATTGATGAGTTCCGTGCAGCTCATCTTTTTAGTTTTCTGTGTTGTGTTTTATTGGTGAGGTCCGTGTAGCTCATCTTTTTAGTTTTCTGTGTTGTGTTTTATTGGTGGGGTCCGTATAGCTCATCTTTTTAGGTTTCTGTGTTGTGTTTTATTGGTGGGGTCCGTGTAGCTCATCTTTTTAGTTTTCAGTGTTGTGTTTTATTGATGAGGTCCGTGCAGCTCATCTTTTTAGTTTTCTGTGTTGTGTTTTATTGGTGGGGTCCGTGTAGCTCATCTTTTTAGTTTTCTGTGTTGTGTTTTATTGGTGGGATCCGTGTAGCTCATTTTTTTAGTTTTCTGTGTTGTGTTTTATTGGTGGGGTCCGTGTAGCTCATCTTTTTAGTTTTCTGTGTTGTGTTTTATTGATGAGTTCGTGCAGCTCATCTTTTTAGTTTTCTGTGTTGTGTTTTATTGGTGGGGTCCGTGTAGCTCATCTTTTTAGTTTTCTGTGTTGTGTTTTATCGGTGGGGTCCGTGTAGCTCATCTTTTTAGTTTTCTGTGTTGTGTTTTATTGATGAGGTCCGTGTAGCTCATCTTTTTAGTTTTCTGTGTTGCGTTTTATTGGTGAGGTCCGTGTAGCTCATCTTTTTAGCTTCCTGTGTTGTGTTTTATTGGTGGGGTCCGTGTAGCTCATCTTTTTAGTTTTCTGTGTTGTGTTTTATTTGAGGGGTCCGTGTAGCTCATCTTTTTAGTTTTCTGTGTTGTGTTTTATTGGTGGGGTCCGTGTAGCTCATCTTTTTAGTTTTCTGTGTTGTGTTTTATTGGTGGGGTCCGTGTAGCTCATCTTTTTAGTTTTCTGTGTAGTGTTTTATTGATGAGGTCCGTGCAGCTCATCTTTTTAGTTTTCTGTGTTGCGTTTTATTGGAGAGGTCCGTGCAGCTCATCTTTTTAGTTTTCTGTGTTGTGTGTTTTATTGGTGGGGTCCGTGTAGCTCATCTTTTTAGTTTTCTGTGTTGTGTTTTATTGGTGGGGTCCGTGTAGCTCATCTTTTTAGTTTTCTGTGTAGTGTTTTATTGATGAGGTCCGTGCAGCTCATCTTTTTAGTTTTCTGTGTTGTGTTTTATTGGTGAGGTCCGTGCAGCTCATCTTTTTAGTTTTCTGTGTTGTGTGTTTTATTGGTGGGGTCCGTGTAGCTCATCTTTTTAGTTTTCTGTGTTGTGTTTTATTGGTGGGGTCCGTGTTGCTCATCTTTTTAGTTTTCTGTGTAGTGTTTTATTGATGAGGTCCGTGCAGTTCTTCTTTTTAGTTTTCTGTGTTGCGTTTTATTGGTGAGGTCCGTGCAGCTCATCTTTTTAGTTTTCTGTGTTGTGTGTTTTATTGATGGAGTCCGTGTAGCTCATCTTTTTAGTTTTCGGTGTTGTGTTTTATTGGTGAGGTCCGTGTTGCTCATCTTTTTAGTTTTCTGTGTTGTGTTTTATTGGTGAGGTCCGTGTAGCTCATCTTTTTAGTTTTCTGTGTTGTGTTTTATTGATGGGGTCCGTGTAGCTCATCTTTTTAGTTTTCTGTGTTGTGTTTTATTGATGGGGTCCGTGTAGCTCATCTTTTTAGTTTTCTGTGTTGTGTTTTATTGATGGGGTCCGTTTAGCCCATCTTTTTAGTTTTCTGCGTTGCGTTTTATTGGTGAGGTTCGTGTAGCTCATCTTTTTATTGGTGGGGTCCGTGTAGCTCATCTTTTTAGTTTTCTGTGTTGTGTTTTATTGATGGGGTCCGTGTAGCTCATCTTTTTAGTTTTCTGTGTTGTGTTTTATTGGTGGGGTCCGTATAGCTCATCTTTTTAGGTTTCTGTGTTGTGTTTTATTGGTGGGGTCCGTGTAGCTCATCTTTTTAGTTTTCAGTGTTGTGTTTTATTGATGAGTTCCGTGCAGCTCATCTTTTTAGTTTTCTGTGTTGTGTTTTATTGGTGGGGTCCGTGTAGCTCATCTTTTTAGTTTTCTGTGTTGTGTTTTATTGGTGGGATCCGTGTAGCTCATCTTTTTAGTTTTCTGTGTTGTGTTTTATTGGTGGGGTCCGTGTAGCTCATCTTTTTAGTTTTCTGTGTTGTGTTTTATTGATGAGTTCGTGCAGCTCATCTTTTTAGTTTTCTGTGTTGTGTTTTATTGGTGGGGTCCGTGTAGCTCATCTTTTTAGTTTTCTGTGTTGTGTTTTATCGGTGGGGTCCGTGTAGCTCATCTTTTTAGTTTTCTGTGTTGTGTTTTATTGATGAGGTCCGTGTAGCTCATCTTTTTAGTTTTCTGTGTTGCGTTTTATTGGTGAGGTCCGTGTAGCTCATCTTTTTAGCTTCCTGTGTTGTGTTTTATTGGTGGGGTCCGTGTAGCTCATCTTTTTAGTTTTCTGTGTTGTGTTTTATTTGAGGGGTCCGTGTAGCTCATCTTTTTAGTTTTCTGTGTTGTGTTTTATTGGTGGGGTCCGTGCAACTCATCTTTTTAGTTTTCTGTGTTGTGTTTTATTGGTGGGGTCCGTGTAGCTCATCTTTTTAGTTTTCTGTGTAGTGTTTTATTGATGAGGTCCGTGCAGCTCATCTTTTTAGTTTTCTGTGTTGCGTTTTATTGGTGAGGTCCGTGCAGCTCATCTTTTTAGTTTTCTGTGTTGTGTGTTTTATTGGTGGGGTCCGTGTAGCTCATCTTTTTAGTTTTCTGTGTTGTGTTTTATTGGTGGGGTCCGTGTAGCTCATCTTTTTAGTTTTCTGTGTAGTGTTTTATTGATGAGGTCCGTGCAGCTCATCTTTTTAGTTTTCTGTGTTGTGTTTTATTGGTGAGGTCCGTGCAGCTCATCTTTTTAGTTTTCTGTGTTGTGTGTTTTATTGGTGGGGTCCGTGTAGCTCATCTTTTTAGTTTTCTGTGTTGTGTTTTATTGGTGGGGTCCGTGTTGCTCATCTTTTTAGTTTTCTGTGTAGTGTTTTATTGATGAGGTCCGTGCAGTTCTTCTTTTTAGTTTTCTGTGTTGCGTTTTATTGGTGAGGTCCGTGCAGCTCATCTTTTTAGTTTTCTGTGTTGTGTGTTTTATTGATGGAGTCCGTGTAGCTCATCTTTTTAGTTTTCGGTGTTGTGTTTTATTGGTGAGGTCCGTGTTGCTCATCTTTTTAGTTTTCTGTGTTGTGTTTTATTGGTGAGGTCCGTGTAGCTCATCTTTTTAGTTTTCTGTGTTGTGTTTTATTGATGGGGTCCGTGTAGCTCATCTTTTTAGTTTTCTGTGTTGTGTTTTATTGATGGGGTCCGTGTAGCTCATCTTTTTAGTTTTCTGTGTTGTGTTTTATTGATGGGGTCCGTTTAGCCCATCTTTTTAGTTTTCTGCGTTGCGTTTTATTGGTGAGGTTCGTGTAGCTCATCTTTTTATTGGTGGGGTCCGTGTAGCTCATCTTTTTAGTTTTCTGCGTTGCGTTTTATTGGTGAGGTTCCTGTAGCTCATCGTTTTATTGATGGGGTCCGTGCAGCTCATCTTTTTAGTTTTCTGTGTTGTGTTTTATTGGAGGGGTCCGTGTAGCTGATCTTTTATTGGTGAGGTCCGTGTAGCTCATCTTTTATTGGTGAGGTCCGTGTAGCTCATCTTTTATTGGTGGGGTCCGTGTAGCTCATCTTTTTAGTTTTCTGTGTTGTGTTTTATTGATGGGGTCCGTGTAGCTCATCTTTTTAGTTTTCTGTGTTGTGTTTTATTGGAGGGGTCCGTGTAGCTCATCTTTTATTGGTGAGGTCCGTGTAGCTCATCTTTTATTGGTGAGGTCCGTGTAGCTCATCTTTTATTGGTGGGGTCCGTGTAGCTCATCTTTTTAGTTTTCTGTGTTGTGTTTTATTTATGGGGTCCGTGTAGCTCATCTTTTTAGTTTTCTGTGTTGTGTTTTATTGATGGGGTCCGTGTAGCTCATCTTTTTAGTTTTCTGTGTTGTGTTTTATTGGTGGGGTCCGTGTAGCTCATCTTTTTAGTTTTCAGTGTTGTGTTTTATTGGTGGGGTCCGTGTAGCTCATCTTTTTAGTTGTCTGTGTTGTGTTTTATTGTTGGGGTCCGTGTAGCTCATCTTTTTAGTTTTCTGTGTTGTGTTTTATTGGTGGGGTCCGTGTAGCTCATCTTTTTAGTTTTCTGTGTTGTGTTTTATTGGTGGGGTCCGTGTAGCTCATCTTTTTAGTTTTCTGTGTTGTGTTTTATTGATGAGTTCCGTGCAGCTCATCTTTTTAGTTTTCTGTGTTGTGTTTTATTGGTGGGGTCCGTGTAGGCCATCTTTTTAGTTTTCTGTGTTGTGTTTTATTGGTGGGTCCGTGTAGCTCATCTTTTTAGTTTTCTGTGTTGTGTTTTATTGGTGGGGTCCGTGTAGCTCATCTTTTTAGTTTTCTGTGTAGTGTTTTATTGATGAGGTCCGTGCAGCTCATCTTTTTAGTTTTCTGTGTTGCGTTTTATTGGTGAGGTCCGTGCAGCTCATCTTTTTAGTTTTCTGTGTTGTGTGTTTTATTGGTGGGGTCCGTGTAGCTCATCTTTTTAGTTTTCGGTGTTGTGTTTTATTGGTGAGGTCCGTGTTGCTCATCTTTTTAGTTTTCTGTGTTGTTTTTTATTGGTGAGGTCCGTGTAGCTCATCTTTTTAGTTTTCTGTGTTGTGTTTTATTGGTGGGGTCCGTGTAGCTCATCTTTTTAGTTTTCTGTGTTGTGTTTTATTGATGGGGTCCGTGTAGCTCATCTTTTTAGTTTTCTGTGTTGTGTTTTATTGATGGGGTCCGTGTAGCCCATCTTTTTAGTTTTCTACGTTGCGTTTTATTGGTGAGGTTCGTGTAGCTCATCTTTTTATTGGTGGGGTCCGTGTAGCTCATCTTTTTAGTTTTCTGTGTTGTGTTTTATTGATGGGGTCCGTGTAGCTCATCTTTTTAGTTTTCTGTGTTGTGTTTTATTGGTGGGGTCCGTATAGCTCATCTTTTTAGGTTTCTGTGTTGTGTTTTATTGGTGGGGTCCGTGTAGCTCATCTTTTTAGTTTTCAGTGTTGTGTTTTATTGATGAGGTCCGTGCAGCTCATCTTTTTAGTTTTCTGTGTTGTGTTTTATTGGTGGGGTCCGTGTAGCTCATCTTTTTAGTTTTCTGTGTTGTGTTTTATTGGTGGGATCCGTGTAGCTCATTTTTTTAGTTTTCTGTGTTGTGTTTTATTGGTGGGGTCCGTGTAGGCCATCTTTTTAGTTTTCTGTGTTGTGTTTTATTGATGTGGTCCGTGTAGCTCATCTTTTTAGTTTTCTGTGTTGTGTTTTATTGATGAGTTCGTGCAGCTCATCTTTTTAGTTTTCTGTGTTGTGTTTTATTGGTGGGGTCCGTGTAGCTCATCTTTTTAGTTTTCTGTGTTGTGTTTTATCGGTGGGGTCCGTGTAGCTCATCTTTTTAGTTTTCTGTGTTGTGTTTTATTGATGAGGTCCGTGTAGCTCATCTTTTTAGTTTTCTGTGTTGCGTTTTATTGGTGAGGTCCGTGTAGCTCATCTTTTTAGCTTCCTGTGTTGTGTTTTATTGGTGGGGTCCGTGTAGCTCATCTTTTTAGTTTTCTGTGTTGTGTTTTATTTGAGGGGTCCGTGTAGCTCATCTTTTTAGTTTTCTGTGTTGTGTTTTATTGGTGGGGTCCGTGTAGCTCATCTTTTTAGTTTTCTGTGTTGTGTTTTATTGGTGGGGTCCGTGTAGCTCATCTTTTTAGTTTTCTGTGTAGTGTTTTATTGATGAGGTCCGTGCAGCTCATCTTTTTAGTTTTCTGTGTTGCGTTTTATTGGAGAGGTCCGTGCAGCTCATCTTTTTAGTTTTCTGTGTTGTGTGTTTTATTGGTGGGGTCCGTGTAGCTCATCTTTTTAGTTTTCTGTGTTGTGTTTTATTGGTGGGGTCCGTGTAGCTCATCTTTTTAGTTTTCTGTGTAGTGTTTTATTGATGAGGTCCGTGCAGCTCATCTTTTTAGTTTTCTGTGTTGTGTTTTATTGGTGAGGTCCGTGCAGCTCATCTTTTTAGTTTTCTGTGTTGTGTGTTTTATTGGTGGGGTCCGTGTAGCTCATCTTTTTAGTTTTCTGTGTTGTGTTTTATTGGTGGGGTCCGTGTTGCTCATCTTTTTAGTTTTCTGTGTAGTGTTTTATTGATGAGGTCCGTGCAGTTCTTCTTTTTAGTTTTCTGTGTTGCGTTTTATTGGTGAGGTCCGTGCAGCTCATCTTTTTAGTTTTCTGTGTTGTGTGTTTTATTGATGGAGTCCGTGTAGCTCATCTTTTTAGTTTTCGGTGTTGTGTTTTATTGGTGAGGTCCGTGTTGCTCATCTTTTTAGTTTTCTGTGTTGTGTTTTATTGGTGAGGTCCGTGTAGCTCATCTTTTTAGTTTTCTGTGTTGTGTTTTATTGATGGGGTCCGTGTAGCTCATCTTTTTAGTTTTCTGTGTTGTGTTTTATTGATGGGGTCCGTGTAGCTCATCTTTTTAGTTTTCTGTGTTGTGTTTTATTGATGGGGTCCGTTTAGCCCATCTTTTTAGTTTTCTGCGTTGCGTTTTATTGGTGAGGTTCGTGTAGCTCATCTTTTTATTGGTGGGGTCCGTGTAGCTCATCTTTTTAGTTTTCTGCGTTGCGTTTTATTGGTGAGGTTCCTGTAGCTCATCGTTTTATTGATGGGGTCCGTGCAGCTCATCTTTTTAGTTTTCTGTGTTGTGTTTTATTGGAGGGGTCCGTGTAGCTGATCTTTTATTGGTGAGGTCCGTGTAGCTCATCTTTTATTGGTGAGGTCCGTGTAGCTCATCTTTTATTGGTGGGGTCCGTGTAGCTCATCTTTTTAGTTTTCTGTGTTGTGTTTTATTGATGGGGTCCGTGTAGCTCATCTTTTTAGTTTTCTGTGTTGTGTTTTATTGGAGGGGTCCGTGTAGCTCATCTTTTATTGGTGAGGTCCGTGTAGCTCATCTTTTATTGGTGAGGTCCGTGTAGCTCATCTTTTATTGGTGGGGTCCGTGTAGCTCATCTTTTTAGTTTTCTGTGTTGTGTTTTATTTATGGGGTCCGTGTAGCTCATCTTTTTAGTTTTCTGTGTTGTGTTTTATTGATGGGGTCCGTGTAGCTCATCTTTTTAGTTTTCTGTGTTGTGTTTTATTGGTGGGGTCCGTGTAGCTCATCTTTTTAGTTTTCAGTGTTGTGTTTTATTGGTGGGGTCCGTGTGGCTCATCTTTTTAGTTGTCTGTGTTGTGTTTTATTGTTGGGGTCCGTGTAGCTCATCTTTTTAGTTTTCTGTGTTGTGTTTTATTGGTGGGGTCCGTGTAGCTCATCTTTTTAGTTTTCTGTGTTGTGTTTTATTGGTGGGGTCCGTGTAGCTCATCTTTTTAGTTTTCTGTGTTGTGTTTTATTGATGAGTTCCGTGCAGCTCATCTTTTTAGTTTTCTGTGTTGTGTTTTATTGGTGGGGTCCGTGTAGGCCATCTTTTTAGTTTTCTGTGTTGTGTTTTATTGGTGGGTCCGTGTAGCTCATCTTTTTAGTTTTCTGTGTTGTGTTTTATTGGTGGGGTCCGTGTAGCTCATCTTTTTAGTTTTCTGTGTAGTGTTTTATTGATGAGGTCCGTGCAGCTCATCTTTTTAGTTTTCTGTGTTGCGTTTTATTGGTGAGGTCCGTGCAGCTCATCTTTTTAGTTTTCTGTGTTGTGTGTTTTATTGGTGGGGTCCGTGTAGCTCATCTTTTTAGTTTTCTGTGTTGTGTTTTATTGGTGGGGTCCGTGTAGCTCATCTTTTTAGTTTTCTGTGTAGTGTTTTATTGATGAGGTCCGTGCAGCTCATCTTTTTAGTTTTCTGTGTTGGGTTTTATTGGTGAGTTTCGTGCAGCTCATCTTTTTAGTTTTCTGTGTTGTGTGTTTTATTGGTGGGGTCCGTGTAGCTCATCTTTTTAGTTTTCTGTGTTGTGTTTTATTGGTGGGGTCCGTGTTGCTCATCTTTTTAGTTTTCTGTGTAGTGTTTTATTGATGAGGTCCGTGCAGTTCTTCTTTTTAGTTTTCTGTGTTGCGTTTTATTGGTGAGGTCCGTGCAGCTCATCTTTTTAGTTTTCTGTGTTGTGTGTTTTATTGATGGAGTCCGTGTAGCTCATCTTTTTAGTTTTCGGTGTTGTGTTTTATTGGTGAGGTCCGTGTTGCTCATCTTTTTAGTTTTCTGTGTTGTTTTTTATTGGTGAGGTCCGTGTAGCTCATCTTTTTAGTTTTCTGTGTTGTGTTTTATTGGTGGGGTCCGTGTAGCTCATCTTTTTAGTTTTCTGTGTTGTGTTTTATTGATGGGGTCCGTGTAGCTCATCTTTTTAGTTTTCTGTGTTGTGTTTTATTGATGGGGTCCGTGTAGCCCATCTTTTTAGTTTTCTGCGTTGCGTTTTATTGGTGAGGTTCGTGTAGCTCATCTTTTTATTGGTGGGGTCCGTGTAGCTCATCTTTTTAGTTTTCTGTGTTGTGTTTTATTGATGGGGTCCGTGTAGCTCATCTTTTTAGTTTTCTGTGTTGTGTTTTATTGGTGGGGTCCGTATAGCTCATCTTTTTAGGTTTCTGTGTTGTGTTTTATTGGTGGGGTCCGTGTAGCTCATCTTTTTAGTTTTCAGTGTTGTGTTTTATTGATGAGGTCCGTGCAGCTCATCTTTTTAGTTTTCTGTGTTGTGTTTTATTGGTGGGGTCCGTGTAGCTCATCTTTTTAGTTTTCTGTGTTGTGTTTTATTGGTGGGATCCGTGTAGCTCATCTTTTTAGTTTTCTGTGTTGTGTTTTATTGATGAGTTCGTGCAGCTCATCTTTTTAGTTTTCTGTGTTGTGTTTTATTGGTGGGGTCCGTGTAGCTCATCTTTTTAGTTTTCTGTGTTGTGTTTTATTGGTGGGGTCCGTGTAGCTCATCTTTTTAGTTTTCTGTGTTGTGTTTTATTGATGAGGTCCGTGTAGCTCATCTTTTTAGTTTTCTGTGTTGCGTTTTATTGGTGAGGTCCGTGTAGCTCATCTTTTTAGCTTCCTGTGTTGTGTTTTATTGGTGGGGTCCGTGTAGCTCATCTTTTTAGTTTTCTGTGTTGTGTTTTATTTGAGGGGTCCGTGTAGCTCATCTTTTTAGTTTTCTGTGTTGTGTTTTATTGGTGGGGTCCGTGTAGCTCATCTTTTTAGTTTTCTGTGTTGTGTTTTATTGGTGGGGTCCGTGTAGCTCATCTTTTTAGTTTTCTGTGTAGTGTTTTATTGATGAGGTCCGTGCAGCTCATCTTTTTAGTTTTCTGTGTTGCGTTTTATTGGTGAGGTCCGTGCAGCTCATCTTTTTAGTTTTCTGTGTTGTGTGTTTTATTGGTGGGGTCCATGTAGCTCATCTTTTTAGTTTTCTGTGTTGTGTTTTATTGGTGGGGTCCGTGTAGCTCATCTTTTTAGTTTTCTGTGTAGTGTTTTATTGATGAGGTCCGTGCAGCTCATCTTTTTAGTTTTCTGTGTTGGGTTTTATTGGTGAGGTCCGTGCAGCTCATCTTTTTAGTTTTCTGTGTTGTGTGTTTTATTGGTGGGGTCCGTGTAGCTCATCTTTTTAGTTTTCTGTGTTGTGTTTTATTGGTGGGGTCCGTGTTGCTCATCTTTTTAGTTTTCTGTGTAGTGTTTTATTGATGAGGTCCGTGCAGTTCTTCTTTTTAGTTTTCTGTGTTGCGTTTTATTGGTGAGGTCCGTGCAGCTCATCTTTTTAGTTTTCTGTGTTGTGTGTTTTATTGATGGAGTCCGTGTAGCTCATCTTTTTAGTTTTCGGTGTTGTGTTTTATTGGTGAGGTCCGTGTTGCTCATCTTTTTAGTTTTCTGTGTTGTGTTTTATTGGTGAGGTCCGTGTAGCTCATCTTTTTAATTTTCTGTGTTGTATTTTATTGGTGGGGTCCGTGTAGCTCATCTTTTTAGTTTTCTGTGTTGTGTTTTATTGATGGGGTCCGTGTAGCTCATCTTTTTAGTTTTCTGTGTTGTGTTTTATTGATGGGGTCCGTGTAGCCCATCTTTTTAGTTTTCTGCGTTGCGTTTTATTGGTGAGGTTCCTGTAGCTCATCGTTTTATTGGTGAGGTCCGTGTAGCTCATCTTTTTAGTTTTCTGTGTAGTGTTTTATTGGTGAGGTCCGTGTAGCTCATCTTTTTAGTTTTATGTGTTGTGTTTTATTGATGGGGTCCGTGTAGCTAATCTTTTTAGTTTTCTGTGTTGTGTGTTTTATTGGTGGGGTCCGTGTAGCTCATCTTTTTAGTTTTCTGTGTTGTGTTTTATTGGAGGGGTCCGTGTAGCTCATCTTTTATTGGTGAGGTCCGTGTAGCTCATCTTTTATTGGTGAGGTCCGTGTAGCTCATCTTTTATTGGTGGGGTCCGTGTAGCTCATCTTTTTAGTTTTCTGTGTTGTGTTTTATTGGAGGGGTCCGTGTAGCTCATCTTTTATTGGTGAGGTCCGTGTAGCTCATCTTTTATTGGTGAGGTCCGTGTAGCTCATCTTTTTAGTTTTCTGTGTTGTGTTTTATTGGTGGGGTCCGTGTAGCTCATCTTTTTAGTTTTCTGTGTTGTGTTTTATTGATGGGGTCCGTGTAGCTCATCTTTTTAGTTTTCTGTGTTGTGTTTTATTGATGGGGTCCGTGTAGCCCATCTTTTTAGTTTTCTGCGTTGCGTTTTATTGGTGAGGTTCGTGTAGCTCATCTTTTTATTGGTGGGGTCCGTGTAGCTCATCTTTTTAGTTTTCTGCGTTGCGTTTTATTGGTGAGGTTCCTGTAGCTCATCGTTTTATTGGTGAGGTCCGTGTAGCTCATCTTTTTAGTTTTCTGTGTAGTGTTTTATTGGTGAGGTCCGTGTAGCTCATCTTTTTAGTTTTATGTGTTGTGTTTTATTGATGGGGTCCGTGTAGCTCATCTTTTTAGTTTTCTGTGTTGTGTGTTTTATTGGTGGGGTCCGTGTAGCTCATCTTTTTAGTTTTCTGTGTTGTGTTTTATTGATGGGGTCCGTGCAGCTCATCTTTTTAGTTTTCTGTGTTGTGTTTTATTGGA
The DNA here is from genome assembly GCA_963680875.1 of Bathymodiolus brooksi. Classification (NCBI taxonomy): domain Eukaryota; kingdom Metazoa; phylum Mollusca; class Bivalvia; order Mytilida; family Modiolidae; genus Bathymodiolus; species Bathymodiolus brooksi. Next base: position 144,439,922 of record OY804577.1, read on the forward strand.
GGGGTCCGTGTAGCTCATCTTTTATTGGTGAGGTCCGTGTAGCTCATCTTTTATTGGTGAGGTCCGTGTAGCTCATCTTTTATTGGTGGGGTCCGTGTAGCTCATTTTTTTAGTTTTCTGTGTTGTGTTTTATTGATGGGGTCCGTGTAGCTCATCTTTTTAGTTTTCTGTGTTGTGTTTTATTGGAGGGGTCCGTGTAGCTCATCTTTTATTGGTGAGGTCCGTGTAGCTCATCTTTTATTGGTGAGGTCCGTGTAGCTCATCTTTTATTGGTGGGGTCCGTGTAGCTCATCTTTTTAGTTTTCTGTGTTGTGTTTTATTTATGGGGTCCGTGTAGCTCATCTTTTTAGTTTTCTGTGTTGTGTTTTATTGATGGGGTCCGTGTAGCTCATCTTTTTAGTTTTCTGTGTTGTGTTTTATTGGTGGGGTCCGTGTAGCTCATCTTTTTAGTTTTCAGTGTTGTGTTTTATTGGTGGGGTCCGTGTAGCTCATCTTTTTAATTGTCTGTGTTGTGTTTTATTGGTGGGGTCCGTGTAGCTCATCTTTTTAGTTTTCTGTGTTGTGTTTTATTGGTGGGGTCCGTGTAGCTCATCTTTTAAGTTTTCTGTGTTGTGTTTTATTGGTGGGGTCCGTGTAGCTCATCTTTTTAGTTTTCAGTGTTGTGTTTTATTGGTGGGGTCCGTGTATCTCATCTTTTTAGTTGTCTGTGTTGTGTTTTATTGGTGGGGTCCGTGTAGCTCATCTTTTTAGTTTTCTGTGTTGTGTTTTATTGGTGGGGTCCGTGTAGCTCATCTTTTTAGTTTTCTGTGTTGTGTTTTATTGATGAGTTCCGTGCAGCTCATCTTTTTAGTTTTCTGTGTTGTGTTTTATTGGTGGGGTCCGTGTAGCTCATCTTTTTAATTTTCTGTGTTGTGTTTTATTGGTGGGGTCCGTGTAGCTCATCTTTTTAGTTTTCTGTGTAGTGTTTTATTGATGAGGTCCGTGCAGCTCATCTTTTTAGTTTTCTGTGTTGCGTTTTATTGGTGAGGTCCGTGCAGCTCATCTTTTTAGTTTTCTGTGTTGTGTGTTTTATTGGTGGGGTCCGTGTAGCTCATCTTTTTAGTTTTCTGTGTTGTGTTTTATTGGTGGGGTCCGTGTAGCTCATCTTTTTAGTTTTCTGTGTAGTGTTTTATTGATGAGGTCCGTGCAGCTCATCTTTTTAGTTTTCTGTGTTGTGTTTTATTGGTGAGGTTCGTGCAGCTCATCTTTTTAGTTTTCTGTGTTGTGTGTTTTATTGGTGGGGTCCGTGTAGCTCATCTTTTTAGTTTTCTGTGTTGTGTTTTATTGGTGGGGTCCGTGTTGCTCATCTTTTTAGTTTTCTGTGTAGTGTTTTATTGATGAGGTCCGTGCAGTTCTTCTTTTTAGTTTTCTGTGTTGCGTTTTATTGGTGAGGTCCGTGCAGCTCATCTTTTTAGTTTTCTGTGTTGTGTGTTTTATTGATGGAGTCCGTGTAGCTCATCTTTTTAGTTTTCGGTGTTGTGTTTTATTGGTGAGGTCCGTGTTGCTCATCTTTTTAGTTTTCTGTGTTGTTTTTTATTGGTGAGGTCCGTGTAGCTCATCTTTTTAGTTTTCTGTGTTGTGTTTTATTGGTGGGGTCCGTGTAGCTCATCTTTTTAGTTTTCTGTGTTGTGTTTTATTGATGGGGTCCGTGTAGCTCATCTTTTTAGTTTTCTGTGTTGTGTTTTATTGATGGGGTCCGTGTAGCCCATCTTTTTAGTTTTCTGCGTTGCGTTTTATTGGTGAGGTTCGTGTAGCTCATCTTTTTATTGGTGGGGTCCGTGTAGCTCATCTTTTTAGTTTTCTGTGTTGTGTTTTATTGATGGGGTCCGTGTAGCTCATCTTTTTAGTTTTCTGTGTTGTGTTTTATTGGTGGGGTTCGTATAGCTCATCTTTTTAGGTTTCTGTGTTGTGTTTTATTGGTGAGGTCCGTGTAGCTCATCTTTTTAGTTTTCAGTGTTGTGTTTTATTGATGAGGTCCGTGCAGCTCATCTTTTTAGTTTTCTGTGTTGTGTTTTATTGGTGGGGTCCGTGTAGCTCATCTTTTTAGTTTTCTGTGTTGTGTTTTATTGGTGGGATCCGTGTAGCTCATCTTTTTAGTTTTCTGTGTTGTGTTTTATTGATGAGTTCGTGCAGCTCATCTTTTTAGTTTTCTGTGTTGTGTTTTATTGGTGGGGTCCGTGTAGCTCATCTTTTTAGTTTTCTGTGTTGTGTTTTATCGGTGGGGTCCGTGTAGCTCATCTTTTTAGTTTTCTGTGTTGTGTTTTATTGATGAGGTCCGTGTAGCTCATCTTTTTAGTTTTCTGTGTTGCGTTTTATTGGTGAGGTCCGTGTAGCTCATCTTTTTAGCTTCCTGTGTTGTGTTTTATTGGTGGGGTCCGTGTAGCTCATCTTTTTAGTTTTCTGTGTTGTGTTTTATTTGAGGGGTCCGTGTAGCTCATCTTTTTAGTTTTCTGTGTTGTGTTTTATTGGTGGGGTCCGTGTAGCTCATCTTTTTAGTTTTCTGTGTTGTGTTTTATTGGTGGGGTCCGTGTAGCTCATCTTTTTAGTTTTCTGTGTAGTGTTTTATTGATGAGGTCCGTGCAGCTCATCTTTTTAGTTTTCTGTGTTGCGTTTTATTGGTGAGGTCCGTGCAGCTCATCTTTTTAGTTTTCTGTGTTGTGTTTTATTGGTGGGGTCCGTGTAGCTCATCTTTTTAGTTTTCTGTGTAGTGTTTTATTGATGAGGTCCGTGCAGCTCATCTTTTTAGTTTTCTGTGTTGGGTTTTATTGGTGAGGTCCGTGCAGCTCATCTTTTTAGTTTTCTGTGTTGTGTGTTTTATTGGTGGGGTCCTTGTAGCTCATCTTTTTAGTTTTCTGTGTTGTGTTTTATTGGTGGAGTCCGTGTTGCTCATCTTTTTAGTTTTCTGTGTAGTGTTTTATTGATGAGGTCCGTGCAGTTCTTCTTTTTAGTTTTCTGTGTTGCGTTTTATTGGTGAGGTCCGTGCAGCTCATCTTTTTAGTTTTCTGTGTTGTGTGTTTTATTGATGGAGTCCGTGTAGCTCATCTTTTTAGTTTTCGGTGTTGTGTTTTATTGGTGAGGTCCGTGTTGCTCATCTTTTTAGTTTTCTGTGTTGTGTTTTATTGGTGAGGTCCGTGTAGCTCATCTTTTTAGTTTTCTGTGTTGTGTTTTATTGATGGGGTCCGTGTAGCTCATCTTTTTAGTTTTCTGTGTTGTGTTTTATTGATGGGGTCCGTGTAGCCCATCTTTTTAGTTTTCTGCGTTGCGTTTTATTGGTGAGGTTCGTGTAGCTCATCTTTTTATTGGTGGGGTCCGTGTAGCTCATCTTTTTAGTTTTCTGCGTTGCGTTTTATTGGTGAGGTTCCTGTAGCTCATCGTTTTATTGATGGGGTCCGTGCAGCTCATCTTTTTAGTTTTCTGTGTTGTGTTTTATTGGAGGGGTCCGTGTAGCTCATCTTTTATTGGTGAGGTCCGTGTAGCTCATCTTTTATTGGTGAGGTCCGTGTAGCTCATCTTTTATTGGTGGGGTCCGTGTAGCTCATCTTTTTAGTTTTCTGTGTTGTGTTTTATTGATGGGGTCCGTGTAGCTCATCTTTTTAGTTTTCTGTGTTGTGTTTTATTGGAGGGGTCCGTGTAACTCATCTTTTATTGGTGAGGTCCGTGTAGCTCATCTTTTATTGGTGAGGTCCGTGTAGCTCATCTTTTATTGGTGGGGTCCGTGTAGCTCATCTTTTTAGTTTTCTGTGTTGTGTTTTATTTATGGGGTCCGTGTAGCTCATCTTTTTAGTTTTCTGTGTTGTGTTTTATTGGTGGGGTCCGTGTAGCTCATCTTTTTAGTTGTCTGTGTTGTGTTTTATTGTTGGGGTCCGTGTAGCTCATCTTTTTAGTTTTCTGTGTTGTGTTTTATTGGTGGGGTCCGTGTAGCTCATCTTTTTAGTTTTCTGTGTTGTGTTTTATTGGTGGGGTCCGTGTAGCTCATCTTTTTAGTTTTCTGTGTTGTGTTTTATTGATGAGTTCCGTGCAGCTCATCTTTTTAGTTTTCTGTGTTGTGTTTTATTGGTGGGGTCCGTGTAGGCCATCTTTTTAGTTTTCTGTGTTGTGTTTTATTGGTGGGTCCGTGTAGCTCATCTTTTTAGTTTTCTGTGTTGTGTTTTATTGGTGGGGTCCGTGTAGCTCATCTTTTTAGTTTTCTGTGTAGTGTTTTATTGATGAGGTCCGTGCAGCTCATCTTTTTAGTTTTCTGTGTTGCGTTTTATTGGTGAGGTCCGTGCAGCTCATCTTTTTAGTTTTCTGTGTTGTGTGTTTTATTGGTGGGGTCCGTGTAGCTCATCTTTTTAGTTTTCTGTGTTGTGTTTTATTGGTGGGGTCCGTGTAGCTCATCTTTTTAGTTTTCTGTGTAGTGTTTTATTGATGAGGTCCGTGCAGCTCATCTTTTTAGTTTTCTGTGTTGGGTTTTATTGGTGAGGTTCGTGCAGCTCATCTTTTTAGTTTTCTGTGTTGTGTGTTTTATTGGTGGGGTCCGTGTAGCTCATCTTTTTAGTTTTCTGTGTTGTGTTTTATTGGTGGGGTCCGTGTTGCTCATCTTTTTAGTTTTCTGTGTAGTGTTTTATTGATGAGGTCCGTGCAGTTCTTCTTTTTAGTTTTCTGTGTTGCGTTTTATTGGTGAGGTCCGTGCAGCTCATCTTTTTAGTTTTCTGTGTTGTGTGTTTTATTGATGGAGTCCGTGTAGCTCATCTTTTTAGTTTTCGGTGTTGTGTTTTATTGGTGAGGTCCGTGTTGCTCATCTTTTTAGTTTTCTGTGTTGTTTTTTATTGGTGAGGTCCGTGTAGCTCATCTTTTTAGTTTTCTGTGTTGTGTTTTATTGGTGGGGTCCGTGTAGCTCATCTTTTTAGTTTTCTGTGTTGTGTTTTATTGATGGGGTCCGTGTAGCTCATCTTTTTAGTTTTCTGTGTTGTGTTTTATTGATGGGGTCCGTGTAGCCCATCTTTTTAGTTTTCTAAGTTGCGTTTTATTGGTGAGGTTCGTGTAGCTCATCTTTTTATTGGTGGGGTCCGTGTAGCTCATCTTTTTAGTTTTCTGTGTTGTGTTTTATTGATGGGGTCCGTGTAGCTCATCTTTTTAGTTTTCTGTGTTGTGTTTTATTGGTGGGGTCCGTATAGCTCATCTTTTTAGGTTTCTGTGTTGTGTTTTATTGGTGGGGTCCGTGTAGCTCATCTTTTTAGTTTTCAGTGTTGTGTTTTATTGATGAGGTCCGTGCAGCTCATCTTTTTAGTTTTCTGTGTTGTGTTTTATTGGTGGGGTCCGTGTAGCTCATCTTTTTAGTTTTCTGTGTTGTGTTTTATTGGTGGGATCCGTGTAGCTCATCTTTTTAGTTTTCTGTGTTGTGTTTTATTGGTGGGGTCCGTGTAGCTCATCTTTTTAGTTTTCTGTGTTGTGTTTTATTGATGAGTTCGTGCAGCTCATCTTTTTAGTTTTCTGTGTTGTGTTTTATTGGTGGGGTCCGTGTAGCTCATCTTTTTAGTTTTCTGTGTTGTGTTTTATTGGTGGGGTCCGTGTAGCTCATCTTTTTAGTTTTCTGTGTTGTGTTTTATTGATGAGGTCCGTGTAGCTCATCTTTTTAGTTTTCTGTGTTGCGTTTTATTGGTGAGGTCCGTGTAGCTCATCTTTTTAGCTTCCTGTGTTGTGTTTTATTGGTGGGGTCCGTGTAGCTCATCTTTTTAGTTTTCTGTGTTGTGTTTTATTTGAGGGGTCCGTGTAGCTCATCTTTTTAGTTTTCTGTGTTGTGTTTTATTGGTGGGGTCCGTGTAGCTCATCTTTTTAGTTTTCTGTGTTGTGTTTTATTGGTGGGGTCCGTGTAGCTCATCTTTTTAGTTTTCTGTGTAGTGTTTTATTGATGAGGTCCGTGCAGCTCATCTTTTTAGTTTTCTGTGTTGCGTTTTATTGGTGAGGTCCGTGCAGCTCATCTTTTTAGTTTTCTGTGTTGTGTGTTTTATTGGTGGGGTCCGTGTAGCTCATCTTTTTAGTTTTCTGTGTTGTGTTTTATTGGTGGGGTCCGTGTAGCTCATCTTTTTAGTTTTCTGTGTAGTGTTTTATTGATGAGGTCCGTGCAGCTCATCTTTTTAGTTTTCTGTGTTGGGTTTTATTGGTGAGGTCCGTGCAGCTCATCTTTTTAGTTTTCTGTGTTGTGTGTTTTATTGGTGGGGTCCGTGTAGCTCATCTTTTTAGTTTTCTGTGTTGTGTTTTATTGGTGGGGTCCGTGTTGCTCATCTTTTTAGTTTTCTGTGTAGTGTTTTATTGATGAGGTCCGTGCAGTTCTTCTTTTTAGTTTTCTGTGTTGCGTTTTATTGGTGAGGTCCGTGCAGCTCATCTTTTTAGTTTTCTGTGTTGTGTGTTTTATTGATGGAGTCCGTGTAGCTCATCTTTTTAGTTTTCGGTGTTGTGTTTTATTGGTGAGGTCCGTGTTGCTCATCTTTTTAGTTTTCTGTGTTGTGTTTTATTGGTGAGGTCCGTGTAGCTCATCTTTTTAGTTTTCTGTGTTGTGTTTTATTGGTGGGGTCCGTGTAGCTCATCTTTTTAGTTTTCTGTGTTGTGTTTTATTGATGGGGTCCGTGTAGCTCATCTTTTTAGTTTTCTGTGTTGTGTTTTATTGATGGGGTCCGTGTAGCCCATCTTTTTAGTTTTCTGCGTTGCGTTTTATTGGTGAGGTTCGTGTAGCTCATCTTTTTATTGGTGGGGTCCGTGTAGCTCATCTTTTTAGTTTTCTGCGTTGCGTTTTATTGGTGAGGTTCCTGTAGCTCATCGTTTTATTGGTGAGGTCCGTGTAGCTCATCTTTTTAGTTTTCTGTGTAGTGTTTTATTGGTGAGGTCCGTGTAGCTCATCTTTTTAGTTTTATGTGTTGTGTTTTATTGATGGGGTCCGTGTAGCTAATCTTTTTAGTTTTCTGTGTTGTGTGTTTTATTGGTGGGGTCCGTGTAGCTCATCTTTTTAGTTTTCTGTGTTGTGTTTTATTGATGGGGTCCGTGCAGCTCATCTTTTTAGTTTTCTGTGTTGTGTTTTATTGGAGGGGTCCGTGTAGCTCATCTTTTATTGGTGAGGTCCGTGTAGCTCATCTTTTATTGGTGAGGTCCGTGTAGCTCATCTTTTATTGGTGGGGTCCGTGTAGTTCATCTTTTTAGTTTTCTGTGTTGTGTTTTATTGGAGGGGTCCGTGTAGCTCATCTTTTATTGGTGAGGTCCGTGTAGCTCATCTTTTATTGGTGAGGTCCGTGTAGCTCATCTTTTATTGGTGGGGTCCGTGTAGCTCATCTTTTTAGTTTTCTGTGTTGTATTTTATTTATGGGGTCCGTGTAGCTCATCTTTTTAGTTTTCTGTGTTGTGTTTTATTGATGGGGTCCGTGTAGCTCATCTTTTTAGTTTTCTGTGTTGTGTTTTATTGGTGGGGTCCGTGTAGCTCATCTTTTTAGTTTTCAGTGTTGTGTTTTATTGGTGGGGTCCGTGTAGCTCATCTTTTTAGTTGTCTGTGTTGTGTTTTATTGGTGGGGTCCGTGTAGCTCATCTTTTTAGTTTTCTGTGTTGTGTTTTATTGGTGGGGTCCGTGTAGCTCATCTTTTTTGTTTTCTGTGTTGTGTTTTATTGGTGGGGTCCGTGTAGCTCATCTTTTTAGTTTTCAGTGTTGTGTTTTATTGGTGGGGTCCGTGTAGCTCATCTTTTTAGTTGTCTGTGTTGTGTTTTATTGGTGGGGTCCGTGTAGCTCATCTTTTTAGTTTTCTGTGTTGTGTTTTATTGGTGGAGTCCGTGTAGCTCATCTTTTTAGTTTTCTGTGTTGTGTTTTATTGATGAGTTCCGTGCAGCTCATCTTTTTAGTTTTCTGTGTTGTGTTTTATTGGTGGGGTCCGTGTAGGCCATCTTTTTAGTTTTCTGTGTTGTGTTTTATTGGTGGGGTCCGTGTAGCTCATCTTTTTAGTTTTCTGTGTTGTGTTTTATTGGTGGGGTCCGTGTAGCTCATCTTTTTAGTTTTCTGTGTTGTGTTTTATTGATGAGGTCCGTGTAGCTCATCTTTTTAGTTTTCTGTGTTGTGTTTTATTGATGAGGTCCGTGTAGCTCATCTTTTTAGTTTTCTGTGTTGCGTTTTATTGGTGAGGTCCGTGTAGCTCATCTTTTTAGCTTCCTGTGTTGTGTTTTATTGGTGTGGTCCGTGTAGCTCATCTTTTTAGTTTTCTGTGTTGTGTTTTATTGGTGGGGTCCGTGTAGCTCATCTTTTTAGTTTTCTGTGTTGTGTTTTATTTGAAGGGTCCGTGTAGCTCATCTTTTTAGGTTTCTGTGTTGTGTTTTATTGGTGGGGTCCGTGTAGCTCATCGTTTTAGTTTTCTGTGTTGTGTTTTATTGGTGGGGTCCGTGTAGCTCATCTTTTTAGTTTTCTGTGTAGTGTTTTATTGATGAGGTCCGTGTAGCTCATCTTTTTAGTTTTCTGTGTTCCGTTTTATTGGTGAGGTCCGTGCAGCTCATCTTTTTAGTTTTCTGTGTTGTGTGTTTTATTGGTGGGGTCCGTGTAGCTCATCTTTTTAGTTTTCTGTGTTGTGTTTTATTGGTGGGGTCCGTGTAGCTCATCTTTTTAGTTTTCTGTGTAGTGTTTTATTGATGAGGTCCGTGCAGCTCATCTTTTTAGTTTTCTGTGTTGGGTTTTATTAATGAGGTCCGTGCAGCTCATCTTTTTAGTTTTCTGTGTTGTGTGTTTTATTGGTGGGGTCCGTGTAGCTCATCTTTTTAGTTTTCTGTGTTGTGTTTTATTGGTGGGGTCCGTGTTGCTCATCTTTTTAGTTTTCTGTGTAGTGTTTTATTGATGAGGTCCGTGCAGTTCTTCTTTTTAGTTTTCTGTGTTGCGTTTTATTGGTGAGGTCCGTGCAGCTCATCTTTTTAGTTTTCTGTGTTGTGTATTTTATTGATGGAGTCCGTGTAGCTCATCTTTTTAGTTTTCGGTGTTGTGTTTTATTGGTGAGGTCCGTGTTGCTCATCTTTTTAGTTTTCTGTGTTGTGTTTTATTGGTGAGGTCCGTGTAGCTCATCTTTTTAGTTTTCTGTGTTGTGTTTTATTGATGGGGTCCGTGTAGCTCATCTTTTTAGTTTTCTGTGTTGTGTTTTATTGATGGGGTCCGTGTAGCCCATCTTTTTAGTTTTCTGCGTTGCGTTTTATTGGTGAGGTCCGTGTAGCTCATCTTTTTATTGGTGGGGTCCGTGTAGCTCATCTTTTTAGTTTTCTGTGTTGTGTTTTATTGGTGGGGTCCGGGTAGCTCATCTTTTTAGTTTTATGTGTTGTGTTTTATTGATGGGGTCCGTGTAGCTCATCTTTTTAGTTTTCTGTGTTGTGTGTTTTATTGGTGGGGTCCGTGTAGCTCATCTTTTTAGTTTTCTGTGTTGTGTTTTATTGATGGGGTCCGTGCAGCTCATCTTTTTAGTTTTCTGTGTTGTGTTTTATTGGAAGGGTCCGTGTAGCTCATCTTTTATTGGTGAGGTCCGTGTAGCTCATCTTTTATTGGTGAGGTCCGTGTAGCTCATCTTTTATTTGGTGGGGTCCGTGTAGCTCATCTTTTTAGTTTTCTGTGTTGTGTTTTATTGATGGGGTCCGTGTAGCTCATCTTTTTAGTTTTCTGTGTTGTGTTTTATTGGAGGGGTCCGTGTAGCTCATCTTTTATTGGTGAGGTCCGTGTAGCTCATCTTTTATTGGTGAGGTCCGTGTAGCTCATCTTTTATTGGTGGGGTCCGTGTAGCTCATCTTTTTAATTTTCTGTGTTGTGTTTTATTGATGGGGTCCGTGTAGCTCATCTTTTTAGTTTTCTGTGTTGTGTTTTATTGGTGGGGTTCGTGTAGCTCATCTTTTATTGGTGAGGTCCGTGTAGCTCATCTTTTTAGTTTTCTGTGTTGCGTTTTATTGGTGAGGTCCGTGCAGCTCATCTTTTTAGTTTTCTGTGTTGTGTGTTTTATTGTTGGAGTCCGTGTAGCTCATCTTTTTAGTTTTCTGTGTTGTGTTTTATTGGAGGGGTCCGTGTAGCTCATCTTTTTAGTTTTCTGTGTTGTGTTTTATTGATGAGGTCCGTGTTGCTCATCTTTTAAGTTTTCTGTGCTGTGTTTTATTGATGAGGTCCGTGTAGCTCATCTTTTTAGTTTTCTGTGTTGTGTTTTATTGGTGGGGTCCGTGTAGCTCATCTTTTTAGTTTTCTGTGTTGTGTTTTATTGGTGGGGTCCGTGTAGCTCATCTTTTTAGTTTTCTGTGTTGTGTTTTATTGGTGAGGTCCGTGTAGCTCATCTTTTTAGTTTTCTGTGTTGTGTTTTATTGGTGGGGTCCGTGTAGCTCATCTTTTTAGTTTTCTGTGTTGTGTTTTATTGATGGGGTCCGTGTAGCTCATCTTTTTAGTTTTCTGTGTTGTGTTTTATTGATGGGGTCCGTGTAGCCCATCTTTTTAGTTTTCTGCGTTGCGTTTTATTGGTGAGGTCCGTGTAGCTCATCTTTTTATTGGTGGGGTCCGTGTAGCTCATCTTTTTAGTTTTCTGTGTTGTGTTTTATTGGTGGGGAACGGGTAGCTCATCTTTTTAGTTTTCGGTGTTGTGTTTTATTGGTGTGGTCCGTGTCGCTCATCTTTTTAGTTTTCTGTGTTGTGTTTTATTGGTGGGGTCCGTGTAGGTCATCTTTTTAGTTTTCTGTGTTGTGTGTTTTATTGGTGGGGTCCGTGTAGCTCATCTTTTTAGTTTTCTGTGTTGTGTGTTTTATTGATGGGGTCCGTGTAGCTCATCTTTTTAGTTTTCTGTGTTGTGTTTTATTGATGGGGTCCGTGTAGCTCATCTTTTTAGTTTTCTGTGTTGTGTGTTTTATTGATGGGGTCCGTGTAGCTCATCTTTTTAGTTTTCTGTGTTGTGTTTTATTGATGGGGTCCGTGTAGCTCATCTTTTTAGTTTTCTGTGTTGTGTTTTATTGATGGGGTCCGTGTAGCTCATCTTTTTAGTTTTCTGTGTTGTGTTTTATTGGTGGGGTCCGTATAGCTCATCTTTTTAGTTTTCTGTGTTGTGTTTTATTGGTGGGGTCCGTGTAGCTCATCTTTTTAGTTTTCAGTGTTGTGTTTTATTGGTGAGGTCCGTGTAGCTCATCTTTTTAGTTTTCTGTGTTGTGTTTTATTGGTGGGATCCGTGTAGCTCATCTTTTTAGTTTTCTGTGTTGTGTTTTATTGGTTGGGTCCGTGTAGCTCATCTTTTTAGTTTTCTGTGTTGTGTTTTATTGATGAGGTCCGTGCAGCTCATCTTTTTAGTTTTCTGTGTTGTGTTTTATTGGTGGGGTCCGTGTAGCTCATCTTTTAATTTTCTGTGTTGTGTTTTATTGGTGGGATCCGTGTAGCCCATCTTTTTAGTTTTCTGTGTTGTGTTTTATTGGTGGGGTCCGTGTAGCTCATCTTTTTAGTTTTCTGTGTTGTGTTTTATTGATGAGTTCCGTGCAGCTCATCTTTTTAGTTTTCTGTGTTGTGTTTTATTGGTGGGGTTCGTGTAGGCCATCTTTTTAGTTTTCTGTGTTGTGTTTTATTGGTGGGGTCCGTGTAGCTCATCTTTTTAGTTTTCTGTGTTGTATTTTATTGGTGAGGTCCGTGTAGCTCATCTTTTTAGCTTCCTGTGTTGTGTTTTATTGGTGGGGTCCGTGTAGCTCATCTTTTTAGTTTTCTGTGTTGTGTTTTATTGGTGGGGTCCGTGTAGCTCATCTTTTTAGTTTTCTGTGTTGTGTTTTATTTGAGGGGTCCGTGTAGCTCATCTTTTTAGTTTTCTGTGTTGTGTTTTATTGGTGGGGTCCGTGTAGCTCATCTTTTTAGTTTTCTGTGTTGTGTTTTATTGGTGGGGTCCGTGTAGCTCATCTTTTTAGTTTTCTGTGTAGTGTTTTATTGATGAGGTCCGTGCAGCTCATCTCTTTAGTTTTATGTGTTGCGTTTTATTGGTGAGGTCCGTGTAGCTCATCTTTTTAGTTTTCTGTGTTGTGTTTTATTGGTGGGGTCCGTGTAGCTCATCTTTTTAGTTTTCTGTGTTGTGTTTTTTTGGTGGGGTCCGTGTTGCTCATCTTTTTAGTTTTCTGTGTAGTGTTTTATTGATGAGGTCCGTGCAGCTCATCTTTTTAGTTTTCTGTGTTGCGTTTTATTGGTGAGGTCCGTGCAGCTCATCTTTTTAGTTTTCTGTGTTGTGTGTTTTATTGATGGAGTCCGTGTAGCTCATCTTTTTAGTTTTCGGTGTTGTGTTTTATTGGTGAGGTCCGTGTTGCTCATCTTTTTAGTTTTCTGTGTTGTGTTTTATTGTTGAGGTCCGTGTAGCTCATCTTTTTAGTTTTCTGTGTTGTGTTTTATTGGTGAGGTCCGTGTAGCTCATCTTTTTAGTTTTCTGTGTTGTGTGTTTTATTGGTGGGGTCCGTGTAGCTCATCTTTTTAGTTTTTTGTGTTGTGTTTTATTGGAGGGGTCCGTGTAGCTCATCTTTTTAGTTTTCTGTGTTGTGTTTTATTGATGAGGTCCGTGTTGCTCATCTTTTTAGTTTTCTGTGTTGTGTTTTATTGATGAGGTCCGTGTAGCTCATCTTTTTAGTTTTCTGTGTTGTGTTTTATTGATGGGATCCGTGTAGCTCATCTTTTTAGTTTTCTGTGTTGTGTTTTATTGATGGGGTCCGTGTAGCTCATCTTTTTATTGGTGAGGTCCGTGCAGCTCATCTTTTTAGTTTTCTGTGTTGTGTGTTTTATTGGTGGGGTCCGTGTAGCTCATCTTTTTAGTTTTCTGTGTTGTGTTTTATTGGTGAGGTCCGTGCTGCTCATCTTTTTAGTTTTCTGTGTTGTGTTTTATTGGTGAGGTCCGTGTAGCTCATCTTTTTAGTTTTCTGTGTTGTGTTTTATTGGTGAGGTCCGTGTAGCTCATCTTTTTAGTTTTCTGTGTTGTGTGTTTTATTGGTGGGGTCCTTGTAGCTCATCTTTTTAGTTTTCTGTGTTGTGTTTTATTGGAGGGGTCCGTGTAGCTCATCTTTTTAGTTTTCTGTGTTGTGTTTTATTGATGAGGTCCGTGCAGCTCATCTTTTTAGTTTTCTGTGTTGTGTGTTTTATTGGTGGGGTCCGTGTAGCTCATCTTTTTAGTTTTCTGTGTTGTGTTTTATTGGTGGGGTCCGTGTAGCTCATCTTTTTAGTTTTCTGTGTAGTGTTTTATTGATGAGGTCCGTGCAGCTCATCTTTTTAGTTTTCTGTGTTGGGTTTTATTGATTAGGTCCGTGCAGCTCATCTTTTTAGTTTTCTGTGTTGTGTGTTTTATTGGTGGGGTCCGTGTAGCTCATCTTTTTAGTTTTCTGTGTTGTGTTTTATTGGTGGGGTCCGTGTTGCTCATCTTTTTAGTTTTCTGTGTAGTGTTTTATTGATGAGGTCAGTGCAGTTCTTCTTTTTAGTTTTCTGTGTTGCGTTTTATTGGTGAGGTCCGTGCAGCTCATCTTTTTAGTTTTCTGTGTTGTGTGTTTTATTGATGGAGTCCGTGTAGCTCATCTTTTTAGTTTTCGGTGTTGTGTTTTATTGGTGAGGTCCGTGTTGCTCATCTTTTTAGTTTTCTGTGTTGTGTTTTATTGGTGAGGTCCGTGTAGCTCATCTTTTTAGTTTTCTGTGTTGTGTTTTATTGGTGGGGTCCGTGTAGCTCATCTTTTTAGTTTTCTGTGTTGTGTTTTATTGATGGGGTCCGTGTAGCTCATCTTTTTAGTTTTCTGTGTTGTGTTTTATTGATGGGGTTCGTGTAGCCCATCTTTTTAGTTTTCTGCGTTGCGTTTTATTGGTGAGGTCCGTGTAGCTCATCTTTTTTTTGGTGGGGTCCGTGTAGCTCATCTTTTTAGTTTTCTGTGTTGTGTTTTATTGGTGAGGTCCGTGTAGCTCATCTTTTTAGTTTTCTGTGTTGTGTTTTATTGGTGGGGTCCGTGTTGCTCATCTTTTTAGTTTTCTGTGTTGTGTTTTATTGGTGGGGTCCGTGTAGCTCATCTTTTTAGTTTTCTGTGTTGTGTTTTATTGGAGGGGTCAGGGTAGCTCATCTTTTTAGTTTTATGTGTTGTGTTTTATTGATGGGGTCCGTGTAGCTCATCTTTTTAGTTTTCTGTGTTGTGTGTTTTATTGGTGGGGTCCGTGTAGCTCATCTTTTTAGTTTTCTGTGTTGTGTTTTATTGATGGGGTCCGTGCAGCTCATCTTTTTAGTTTTCTGTGTTGTGTTTTATTGGAGGGGTCCGTGTAGCTCATCTTTTATTGGTGAGGTCCGTGTAGCTCATCTTTTATTGGTGAGGTCCGTGTAGCTCATCTTTTATTGATGGGGTCCGTGTAGCTCATCTTTTTAGTTTTCTGTGTTGTGTTTTATTGATGGGGTCCGTGTAGCTCATCTTTTTAGTTTTCTGTGTTGTGTTTTATTGGAGGGGTCCGTGTAGCTCATCTTTTATTGGTGAGGTCCGTGTAGCTCATCTTTTATTGGTGAGGTCCGTGTAGCTCATCTTTTATTGGTGGGGTCCGTGTAGCTCATCTTTTTAATTTTCTGTGTTGTGTTTTATTGATGGGTTCCGTGTAGCTCATCTTTTTAGTTTTCTGTGTTGTGTTTTATTGGTGGGGTCCGTGTAGCTCATCTTTTATTGGTGAGGTACGTGTAGCTCATCTTTTTAGTTTTCTGTGTTGCGTTTTATTGGTGAGGTCCGTGCAGCTCATCTTTTTAGTTTTCTGTGTTGTGTGTTTTATTGTTGGAGTCCGTGTAGCTCATCTTTTTAGTTTTCTGTGTTGTGTTTTATTGGAGGGGTCCGTGTAGCTCATCTTTTTAGTTTTCTGTGTTGTGTTTTATTGATGAGGTCCGTGTAGCTCATCTTTTTAGTTTTCTGTGTTGTGTTTTATTGGTGGGGTTCGTGTAGCTCATCTTTTTATTTTTCTGTGTTGTGTTTTATTGGTGGGTTCCGTGTAGCTCATCTTTTTAGTTTTCTGTGTTGTGTTTTATTGATGGGGTCCGTGTAGCTCATCATTTTAGTTTTCTGTGTTGTGTTTTATTGATGGGGTCCGTGTAGCTCATCTTTTTATTGGTGGGGTCCGTGTAGCTCATCTTTTTATTGGTGGGGTCCGTGTAGCTCATCTTTTTAGTTTTCTGTGTTGTGTTTTATTGGTGGGGAACGGGTAGCTCATCTTTTTAGTTTGATGTGTTGTGTTTTATTGATGGGGTCCGTGTAGCTCATCTTTTTAGTTTTCTGTGTTGTGTGTTTTATTGGTAGGGTCCGTGTAGCTCATCTTTTTAGTTTTCTCTGTTGTGTTTTATTGATGGGGTCCGTGCAGCTCATCTTTTTAGTTTTCTGTGTTGTGTTTTATTGGAGGGGTCCGTGTAGCTCATCTTTTATTGGTGAGGTCCGTGTAGCTCATCTTTTATTGGTGATGTCCGTGTAGCTCATCTTTTATTGGTGGGGTCCATGTAGCTCATCTTTTTAGTTTTCTGTGTTGTGTTTTATTGATGGGGTCCGTGTAGCTCATCTTTTTAGTTTTCTGTGTTGTGTTTTATTGGAGGGGTCCGTGTAGCTCATCTTTTATTGGTGAGGTCCGTGTAGCTCATCTTTTATTGGTGAGGTCCGTGTAGCTCATCTTTTATTGGTGGGGTCCGTGTAGCTCATCTTTTTAGTTTTCTGTGTTGTGTTTTATTGATGGGGTCCGTGTAGCTCATCTTTTTAGTTTTCTGTGTTGTGTTTTATTGGTGGGGTCCGTGTAGCTCATCTTTTATTGGTGAGGTCCGTGTAGCTCATCTTTTTAGTTTTCTGTGTTGCGTTTTATTGGTGAGGTCCGTGCAGCTCATCTTTTTAGTTTTCTGTGTTGTGTGTTTTATTGTTGGAGTCCGTGTAGCTCATCTTTTTAGTTTTCGGTGTTGTGTTTTATTGGTGTGGTCCGTGTAGGTCATCTTTTTAGTTTTCTGTGTTGTGTGTTTTATTGATGGGGTCCGTGTAGCTCATCTTTTTAGTTTTCTGTGTTGTGTTTTATTGATGGGGTCTGTGTAGCTCATCTTTTTAGTTTTCTGTGTTGTGTTTTATTGATGGGGTCCGTGTAGCTCATCTTTTTAGTTTTCTGTGTTGTGTTTTATTGGTGGGGTCCGTATAGCTCATCTTTTTAGTTTTCTGTGTTGTGTTTTATTGGTGGGGTCCGTGTAGCTCATCTTTTTAGTTTACAGTGTTGTGTTTTATTGGTGAGGTTCGTGTAGCTCATCTTTTTAGTTTTCTGTGTTGTGTTTTATTGGTTGGGTCCGTGTAGCTCATCTTTTTAGTTTTCTGTGTTGTGTTTTATTGGTGGGGTCCGTGTAGCTCATCTTTTTAGTTTTCTGTGTTGTGTTTTATTGATGGGGTCCGTGCAGCTCATCTTTTTAGTTTTCTGTGTTGTGTTTTATTGGTGGGGTCCGTGTAGCTCATCTTTTTAGTTTTCTGTGTTGTGTTTTATTGGAGGGGTCCGTGTAGCTCATCTTTTTAGTTTTCTGTGTTGTGTTTTATTGGTGGGGTCCGTGTAGCTCATCTTTTTAGTTTTCTGTGTTGTGTTTTATTGATGAGGTCCGTGTAGCTCATCTTTTTAGTTTTCTGTGTTGCGTTTTATTGGTGAGGTCCGTGTAGCTCATCTTTTTAGCTTCCTGTGTTGTGTTTTATTGGTGGGGTCCGTGTAGCTCATCTTTTTATTTTTCTGTGTTGTGTTTTATTGGTGGGGTCCGTGTAGCTCATCTTTTTAGTTTTCTGTGTTGTGTTTTATTGATGGGGTCCGTGTAGCTCATCTTTTTAGTTTTCTGTGTTGTGTTTTATTGATGGG
Source organism: Bathymodiolus brooksi (assembly GCA_963680875.1). Classification (NCBI taxonomy): domain Eukaryota; kingdom Metazoa; phylum Mollusca; class Bivalvia; order Mytilida; family Modiolidae; genus Bathymodiolus; species Bathymodiolus brooksi. Next base: position 144,456,777 of record OY804577.1, read on the forward strand.
GTCCGTGTAGCTCATCTTTTTATTGGTGGGGTCCGTGTAGCTCATCTTTTTAGTTTTCTGTGTTGTGTTTTATTGGTGGGGAACGGGTAGCTCATCTTTTTAGTTTTCTGTGTTGTGTTTTATTGATGGGGTCCGTGTAGCTCATCTTTTTAGTTTTCTGTGTTGTGTTTTATTGGAGGGGTCCGTGTAGCTCATCTTTTATTGGTGAGGTCCGTGTAGCTCATCTTTTATTGGTGGGGTCCATGTAGCTCATCTTTTTAGTTTTCTGTGTTGTGTTTTATTGATGGGGTCCGTGTAGCTCATCTTTTTAGTTTTCTGTGTTGTGTTTTATTGGAGGGGTCCGTGTAGCTCATCTTTTATTGGTGAGGTCCGTGTAGCTCATCTTTTATTGGTGAGGTCCGTGTAGCTCATCTTTTATTGGTGGGGTCCGTGTAGCTCATCTTTTTAGTTTTCTGTGTTGTGTTTTATTGATGGGGTCCGTGTAGCTCATCTTTTTAGTTTTCTGTGTTGTGTTTTATTGGTGGGGTCCGTGTAGCTCATCTTTTATTGGTGAGGTCCGTGTAGCTCATCTTTTTAGTTTTCTGTGTTGCGTTTTATTGGTGAGGTCCGTGCAGCTCATCTTTTTAGTTTTCTGTGTTGTGTGTTTTATTGTTGGAGTCCGTGTAGCTCATCTTTTTAGTTTTCGGTGTTGTGTTTTATTGGTGTGGTCCGTGTAGGTCATCTTTTTAGTTTTCTGTGTTGTGTGTTTTATTGATGGGGTCCGTGTAGCTCATCTTTTTAGTTTTCTGTGTTGTGTTTTATTGATGGGGTCTGTGTAGCTCATCTTTTTAGTTTTCTGTGTTGTGTTTTATTGATGGGGTCCGTGTAGCTCATCTTTTTAGTTTTCTGTGTTGTGTTTTATTGGTGGGGTCCGTATAGCTCATCTTTTTAGTTTTCTGTGTTGTGTTTTATTGGTGGGGTCCGTGTAGCTCATCTTTTTAGTTTACAGTGTTGTGTTTTATTGGTGAGGTTCGTGTAGCTCATCTTTTTAGTTTTCTGTGTTGTGTTTTATTGGTTGGGTCCGTGTAGCTCATCTTTTTAGTTTTCTGTGTTGTGTTTTATTGGTGGGGTCCGTGTAGCTCATCTTTTTAGTTTTCTGTGTTGTGTTTTATTGATGAGGTCCGTGCAGCTCATCTTTTTAGTTTTCTGTGTTGTGTTTTATTGGTGGGGTCCGTGTAGCTCATCTTTTTAGTTTTCTGTGTTGTGTTTTATTGGAGGGGTCCGTGTAGCTCATCTTTTTAGTTTTCTGTGTTGTGTTTTATTGGTGGGGTCCGTGTAGCTCATCTTTTTAGTTTTCTGTGTTGTGTTTTATTGATGAGGTCCGTGTAGCTCATCTTTTTAGTTTTCTGTGTTGTGTTTTATTGATGAGGTCCGTGTAGCTCATCTTTTTAGTTTTCTGTGTTGCGTTTTATTGGTGAGGTCCGTGTAGCTCATCTTTTTAGCTTCCTGTGTTGTGTTTTATTGGTGGGGTCCGTGTAGCTCATCTTTTTATTTTTCTGTGTTGTGTTTTATTGGTGGGGTCCGTGTAGCTCATCTTTTTAGTTTTCTGTGTTGTGTTTTATTGATGGGGTCCGTGTAGCTCATCTTTTTAGTTTTCTGTGTTGTGTTTTATTGATGGGGTCCGTGTAGCTCATCTTTTTATTGGTGGGGTCCGTGTAGCTCATCTTTTTAGTTTTCTGTGTTGTGTTTTATTGGTGGGGAACGGGTAGCTCATCTTTTTAGTTTTCTGTGTTGTGTTTTATTGATGGGGTCCGTGTAGCTCATCTTTTTAGTTTTCTGTGTTGTGTTTTATTGGAGGGGTCCGTGTAGCTCATCTTTTATTGGTGAGGTCCGTGTAGCTCATCTTTTATTGGTGAGGTCCGTGTAGCTCATCTTTTATTGGTGGGGTCCATGTAGCTCATCTTTTTAGTTTTCTGTGTTGTGTTTTATTGATGGGGTCCGTGTAGCTCATCTTTTTAGTTTTCTGTGTTGTGTTTTATTGGAGGGGTCCGTGTAGCTCATCTTTTATTGGTGAGGTCCGTGTAGCTCATCTTTTATTGGTGAGGTCCGTGTAGCTCATCTTTTATTGGTGGGGTCCGTGTAGCTCATCTTTTTAGTTTTCTGTGTTGTGTTTTATTGATGGGGTCCGTGTAGCTCATCTTTTTAGTTTTCTGTGTTGTGTTTTATTGGTGGGGTCCGTGTAGCTCATCTTTTATTGGTGAGGTCCGTGTAGCTCATCTTTTTAGTTTTCTGTGTTGCGTTTTATTGGTGAGGTCCGTGCAGCTCATCTTTTTAGTTTTCTGTGTTGTGTGTTTTATTGTTGGAGTCCGTGTAGCTCATCTTTTTAGTTTTCGGTGTTGTGTTTTATTGGTGTGGTCCGTGTAGGTCATCTTTTTAGTTTTCTGTGTTGTGTGTTTTATTGATGGGGTCCGTGTAGCTCATCTTTTTAGTTTTCTGTGTTGTGTTTTATTGATGGGGTCTGTGTAGCTCATCTTTTTAGTTTTCTGTGTTGTGTTTTATTGATGGGGTCCGTGTAGCTCATCTTTTTAGTTTTCTGTGTTGTGTTTTATTGGTGGGGTCCGTATAGCTCATCTTTTTAGTTTTCTGTGTTGTGTTTTATTGGTGGGGTCCGTGTAGCTCATCTTTTTAGTTTACAGTGTTGTGTTTTATTGGTGAGGTTCGTGTAGCTCATCTTTTTAGTTTTCTGTGTTGTGTTTTATTGGTTGGGTCCGTGTAGCTCATCTTTTTAGTTTTCTGTGTTGTGTTTTATTGGTGGGGTCCGTGTAGCTCATCTTTTTAGTTTTCTGTGTTGTGTTTTATTGATGAGGTCCGTGCAGCTCATCTTTTTAGTTTTCTGTGTTGTGTTTTATTGGTGGGGTCCGTGTAGCTCATGTTTTTAGTTTTCTGTGTTGTGTTTTATTGGAGGGGTCCGTGTAGCTCATCTTTTTAGTTTTCTGTGTTGTGTTTTATTGGTGGGGTCCGTGTAGCTCATCTTTTTAGTTTTCTGTGTTGTGTTTTATTGATGAGGTCCGTGTAGCTCATCTTTTTAGTTTTCTGTGTTGTGTTTTATTGATGAGGTCCGTGTAGCTCATCTTTTTAGTTTTCTGTGTTGCGTTTTATTGGTGAGGTCCGTGTAGCTCATCTTTTTAGCTTCCTGTGTTGTGTTTTATTGGTGGGGTCCGTGTAGCTCATCTTTTTAGTTTTCTGTGTTGTGTTTTATTGGTGGGGTCCGTGTAGCTCATCTTTTTAGTTTTTTGTGTTGTGTTTTATTTGAGGGGTCCGTGTAGCTCATCTTTTTAGTTTTCTGTGTTGTGTTTTATTGGTGGGGTCCGTGTAGCTCATCTTTTTAGTTTTCTGTTTTGTGTTTTATTGGTGGGGTCCGTGTAGCTCATCTTTTTAGTTTTCTGTGTAGTGTTTTATTGATGAGGTCCGTGCAGCTCATCTTTTTAGTTTTCTGTGTTGCGTTTTATTGGTGAGGTCCGTGCAGCTCATCTTTTTAGTTTTCTGTGTTGTGTGTTTTATTGGTGGGGTCCGTGTAGCTCATCTTTTTAGTTTTCTGTGTTGTGTTTTATTGGTGGGGTCCGTGTTGCTCATCTTTTTAGTTTTCTGTGTAGTGTTTTATTGATGAGGTCCGTGCAGCTCATCTTTTTAGTTTTCTGTGTTGCGTTTTATTGGTGAGGTCCGTGCAGCTCATCTTTTTAGTTTTCTGTGTTGTTTGTTTTATTGATAGAGTCCGTGTAGCTCATCTTTTTAGTTTTCGGTGTTGTGTTTTATTGGTGAGGTCCGTGTTGCTCATCTTTTTAGTTTTCTGTGTTGTGTTTTATTGGTGAGGTCCGTGTAGCTCATCTTTTTAGCTTTCTGTGTTGTGTTTTATTGGTGAGGTCCGTGTAGCTCATCTTTTTAGTTTTCTGTGTTGTGTGTTTTATTGGTGGGGTCCGTGTAGCTCATCTTTTTAGTTTTCTGTGTTGTGTTTTATTGGAGGGGTCCGTGTAGCTCATCTTTTTAGTTTTCTGTGTTGTGTTTTATTGGTGGGGTCCGTGTAGCTCATCTTTTTAGTTTTCTGTGTTGTGTTTTATTGGTGGGGTCCGTGTAGCTCATCTTTTTAGTTTTCTGTGTTGTGTTTTATTGATGGGGTCCGTGTAGCTCATCTTTTTAGTTTTCCTGTGTTGCGTTTTATTGGTGAGGTCGGTGTAGCTCATCTTTTTATTGGTGGGGTCCGTGTAGCTCATCTTTTTAGTTTTCTGTGTTGTGTGTTTTATTGGTGGGGTCCGTGTAGCTCATCTTTTTAGTCTTCTGTGTTGTGTTTTATTGATGGGGTCCGTGTAGCTCATCTTTTAAGTTTTCTGTGTTGTGTTTTATTGGTGAGGTCCGTGTAGCTCATCTTTTTAGTTTTCTATGTTGTGTTTTATTGGTGAGTTCCGTGTAGCTCATCTTTTTAGTTTTCTGTGTTGTGTTTTATTGATGGGGTCCGTGTAGCTCATCTTTTTAGTTTTCTGTGTTGTGTTTTATTGGTGAGGTCCGTGTAGCTCATATTTTTAGTTGTCTGTGTTGTGTTTTATTGGTGGGGTCCGTGTAGCTCATCTTTTTAGTTTTCTATGTTGTGTTTTATTGGTGGGATCCGTGTAGCTCATCTTTTTAGTTGTCTGTGTTGTGTTTTATTGGTGGGTCCGTGTAGCTCATCTTTTTAGTTTTCTGTGTTGTGTGTTTTATTGATGGGGTCCGTGTAGCTCATCTTTTTAGTTTTCTGTGTTGTGTTTTATTGGTGGGGTCCGTGTAGCTCATCTTTTAAGTTTTCTGTGTTGTGTTTTATTGATGGGATCCGTGTAGCTCATCTTTTAAGTTTTCTGTGTTGTGTTTTATTGGTGGGGTCCGTGTAGCTCATCTTTTAAGTTTTCTGTGTTGTGTTTTATTGGTGGGGTCCGTGTAGCTCATCTTTTAAGTTTTCTGTGTTGTGTTTTATTGATGGGGTCCGTGTAGCTCATCTTTTTAGTTTTCTGTGTTGTGTTTTATTGATGGGGTCCGTGTAGCTCATCTTTTTAGTTTTCTGTGTTGTGTTTTATTGGAGGGGTCCGTGTAGCTCATCTTTTATTGGTGAGGTCCGTGTAGCTCATCTTTTATTGGTGAGGTCCGTGTAGCTCATCTTTTATTGGTGGGGTCCGTGTAGCTCATCTTTTTAGTTTTCTGTGTTGTGTTTTATTGATGGGGTCCGTGTAGCTCATCTTTTTAGTTTTCTGTGTTGTGTTTTATTGGAGGGGTCCGTGTAGCTCATCTTTTATTGGTGAGGTCCGTGTAGCTCATCTTTTATTGGTGAGGTCCGTGTAGCTCATCTTTTATTGGTGGGGTCCGTGTAGCTCATCTTTTTAGTTTTCTGTGTTGTGTTTTATTTATGGGGTCCGTGTAGCTCATCTTTTTAGTTTTCTGTGTTGTGTTTTATTGGTGGGGTCCGTGTAGCTCATCTTTTTAGTTGTCTGTGTTGTGTTTTATTGGTGGGTCCGTGTAGCTCATCTTTTTAGTTTTCTGTGTTGTGTGTTTTATTGATGGGGTCCGTGTAGCTCATCTTTTTAGTTTTCTGTGTTGTGTTTTATTGGTGGGGTCCGTGTAGCTCATCTTTTAAGTTTTCTGTGTTGTGTTTTATTGATGGGGTCCGTGTAGCTCATCTTTTTAGTTTTCTGTGTTGTGTTTTATTGGTGAGGTCCGTGTAGCTCATATTTTTAGTTGTCTGTGTTGTGTTTTATTGGTGGGGTCCGTGTAGCTCATCTTTTTAGTTTTCTATGTTGTGTTTTATTGGTGGGGTCCGTGTAGCTCATCTTTTTAGTTGTCTGTGTTGTGTTTTATTGGTGGGTCCGTGTAGCTCATCTTTTTAGTTTTCTGTGTTGTGTTTTATTAATGGGGTCCGTGTAGCTCATCTTTTTAGTTTTCTGTGTTGTGTTTTATTGATGGGGTCCGTGTAGCTCATCTTTTTAGTTTTCTGTGTTGTGTTTTATTGATGAGGTCCGTGTAGCTCATCTTTTTAGTTTCCTGTGTTGTGTTTTATTGATGGGGTCCGTGTAGCTCATCTTTTTAGTTTTCTGTGTTGTGTTTTATTGATGGGGTCCGTGTAGCTCATCTTTTTAGTTTTCTGTGTTGTGTTTTATTGGAGGGGTCCGTGTAGCTCATCTTTTATTGGTGAGGTCCGTGTATCTCATCTTTTATTGGTGAGGTCCGTGTAGCTCATCTTTTATTGGTGGGGTCCGTGTAGCTCATCTTTTTAGTTTTCTGTGTTGTGTTTTATTGATGGGGTCCGTGTAGCTCATCTTTTTAGTTTTCTGTGTTGTGTTTTATTGGAGGGGTCCGTGTAGCTCATCTTTTATTGGTGAGGTCCGTGTAGCTCATCTTTTATTGGTGAGGTCCGTGTAGCTCATCTTTTATTGGTGGGGTCCGTGTAGCTCATCTTTTTAGTTTTCTGTGTTGTGTTTTATTTATGGGGTCCGTGTAGCTCATCTTTTTAGTTTTCTGTGTTGTGTTTTATTGGTGGGGTCCGTGTAGCTCATCTTTTTAGTTTTCTGTGTTGTGTTTTATTGGTGGGTCCGTGTAGCTCATCTTTTTAGTTTTCTGTGTTGTGTGTTTTATTGATGGGGTCCGTGTAGCTCATCTTTTTAGTTTTCTGTGTTGTGTTTTATTGGTGGGGTCCGTGTAGCTCATCTTTTAAGTTTTCTGTGTTGTGTTTTATTGATGGGATCCGTGTAGCTCATCTTTTAAGTTTTCTGTGTTGTGTTTTATTGGTGGGGTCCGTGTAGCTCATCTTTTAAGTTTTCTGTGTTGTGGTTTATTGGTGGGGTCCGTGTAGCTCATCTTTTAAGTTTTCTGTGTTGTGTTTTATTGATGGGGTCCGTGTAGCTCATCTTTTTAGTTTTCTGTGTTGTGTTTTATTAATGGGGTCCGTGTAGCTCATCTTTTTAGTTTTCTGTGTTGTGTTTTATTGATGGGGTCCGTGTAGCTCATCTTTTTAGTTTTCTGTGTTGTGTTTTATTGGAGGGGTCCGTGTAGCTCATCTTTTATTGGTGAGGTCCGTGTAGCTCATCTTTTATTGGTGAGGTCCGTGTAGCTCATCTTTTATTGGTGGGGTCCGTGTAGCTCATCTTTTTAGTTTTCTGTGTTGTGTTTTATTGATGGGGTTCGTGTAGCTCATCTTTTTAGTTTTCTGTGTTGTGTTTTATTGGTGGGGTCCGTGTAGCTCATCTTTTATTGGTGAGGTTCGTGTAGCTCATCTTTTTAGTTTTCTGTGTTGCGTTTTATTGGTGAGGTCCGTGCAGCTCATCTTTTTAGTTTTCTGTGTTGTGTGTTTTATTGTTGGAGTCCGTGTAGCTCATCTTTTTAGTTTTCGGTGTTGTGTTTTATTGGTGTGGTCCGTGTAGGTCATCTTTTTAGTTTTCTGTGTTGTGTGTTTTATTGATGGGGTCCGTGTAGCTCATCTTTTTAGTTTTCTGTGTTGTGTTTTATTGATGGGGTCCGTGCAGCTCATCTTTTTAGTTTTCTGTGTTGTGTGTTTTATTGGTGGGGTCCGTGTAGCTCATCTTTTTAGTTTTCTGTGTTGTGTTTTATTGATGAGGTCCGTGTAGCTCATCTTTTTAGTTTTCTGTGTTGTGTTTTATTGATGGGGTCCGTGTAGCTCATCTTTTTAGTTTTCTGTGTTGTGTTTTATTGGTGGGGTCCGTATAGCTCATCTTTTTAGTTTTCTGTGTTGTGTTTTATTGGTGGGGTCCGTGTAGCTCATCTTTTTAGTTTACAGTGTTGTGTTTTATTGGTGAGGTTCGTGTAGCTCATCTTTTTAGTTTTCTGTGTTGTGTTTTATTGGTTGGGTCCGTGTAGCTCATCTTTTTAGTTTTCTGTGTTGTGTTTTATTGGTGGGGTCCGTGTAGCTCATCTTTTTAGTTTTCTGTGTTGTGTTTTATTGATGAGGTCCGTGCAGCTCATCTTTTTAGTTTTCTGTGTTGTGTTTTATTGGTGGGGTCCGTGTAGCTCATCTTTTTAGTTTTCTGTGTTGTGTTTTATTGGAGGGGTCCGTGTAGCTCATCTTTTTAGTTTTCTGTGTTGTGTTTTATTGGTGGGGTCCGTGTAGCTCATCTTTTTAGTTTTCTGTGTTGTGTTTTATTGATGAGGTCCGTGTAGCTCATCTTTTTAGTTTTCTGTGTTGTGTTTTATTGATGAGGTCCGTGTAGCTCATCTTTTTAGTTTTCTGTGTTGCGTTTTATTGGTGAGGTCCGTGTAGCTCATCTTTTTAGCTTCCTGTGTTGTGTTTTATTGGTGGGGTCCGTGTAGCTCATCTTTTTAGTTTTCTGTGTTGTGTTTTATTGGTGGGGTCCGTGTAGCTCATCTTTTTAGTTTTTTGTGTTGTGTTTTATTTGTGGGGTCCGTGTAGCTCATCTTTTTAGTTTTCTGTGTTGTGTTTTATTGGTGGGGTCCGTGTAGCTCATCTTTTTAGTTTTCTGTTTTGTGTTTTATTGGTGGGGTCCGTGTAGCTCATCTTTTTAGTTTTCTGTGTAGTGTTTTATTGATGAGGTCCGTGCAGCTCATCTTTTTAGTTTTCTGTGTTGCGTTTTATTGGTGAGGTCCGTGCAGCTCATCTTTTTAGTTTTCTGTGTTGTGTGTTTTATTGGTGGGGTCCGTGTAGCTCATCTTTTTAGTTTTCTGTGTTGTGTTTTATTGGTGGGGTCCGTGTTGCTCATCTTTTTAGTTTTCTGTGTAGTGTTTTATTGATGAGGTCCGTGCAGCTCATCTTTTTAGTTTTCTGTGTTGCGTTTTATTGGTGAGGTCCGTGCAGCTCATCTTTTTAGTTTTCTGTGTTGTGTGTTTTATTGATAGAGTCCGTGTAGCTCATCTTTTTAGTTTTCGGTGTTGTGTTTTATTGGTGAGGTCCGTGTTGCTCATCTTTTTAGTTTTCTGTGTTGTGTTTTATTGGTGAGGTCCGTGTAGCTCATCTTTTTAGCTTTCTGTGTTGTGTTTTATTGGTGAGGTCCGTGTAGCTCATCTTTTTAGTTTTCTGTGTTGTGTGTTTTATTGGTGGGGTCCGTGTAGCTCATCTTTTTAGTTTTCTGTGTTGTGTTTTATTGGAGGGGTCCGTGTAGCTCATCTTTTTAGTTTTCTGTGTTGTGTTTTATTGGTGGTGTCCGTGTAGCTCATCTTTTTAGTTTTCTGTGTTGTGTTTTATTGGTGGGGTCCGTGTAGCTCATCTTTTTAGTTTTCTGTGTTGTGTTTTATTGATGGGGTCCGTGTAGCTCATCTTTTTAGTTTTCCTGTGTTGCGTTTTATTGGTGAGGTCGGTGTAGCTCATCTTTTTATTGGTGGGGTCCGTGTAGCTCATCTTTTTAGTTTTCTGTGTTGTGTGTTTTATTGGTGGGGTCCGTGTAGCTCATCTTTTTAGTCTTCTGTGTTGTGTTTTATTGATGGGGTCCGTGTAGCTCATCTTTTAAGTTTTCTGTGTTGTGTTTTATTGGTGAGGTCCGTGTAGCTCATCTTTTTAGTTTTCTATGTTGTGTTTTATTGGTGAGTTCCGTGTAGCTCATCTTTTTAGTTTTCTGTGTTGTGTTTTATTGATGGGGTCCGTGTAGCTCATCTTTTTAGTTTTCTGTGTTGTGTTTTATTGGTGAGGTCCGTGTAGCTCATATTTTTAGTTGTCTGTGTTGTGTTTTATTGGTGGGGTCCGTGTAGCTCATCTTTTTAGTTTTCTATGTTGTGTTTTATTGGTGGGGTCCGTGTAGCTCATCTTTTTAGTTGTCTGTGTTGTGTTTTATTGGTGGGTCCGTGTAGCTCATCTTTTTAGTTTTCTGTGTTGTGTGTTTTATTGATGGGGTCCGTGTAGCTCATCTTTTTAGTTTTCTGTGTTGTGTTTTATTGGTGGGGTCCGTGTAGCTCATCTTTTAAGTTTTCTGTGTTGTGTTTTATTGATGGGATCCGTGTAGCTCATCTTTTAAGTTTTCTGTGTTGTGTTTTATTGGTGGGGTCCGTGTAGCTCATCTTTTAAGTTTTCTGTGTTGTGTTTTATTGGTGGGGTCCGTGTAGCTCATCTTTTAAGTTTTCTGTGTTGTGTTTTATTGATGGGGTCCGTGTAGCTCATCTTTTTAGTTTTCTGTGTTGTGTTTTATTGATGGGGTCCGTGTAGCTCATCTTTTTAGTTTTCTGTGTTGTGTTTTATTGGAGGGGTCCGTGTAGCTCATCTTTTATTGGTGAGGTCCGTGTAGCTCATCTTTTATTGGTGAGGTCCGTGTAGCTCATCTTTTATTGGTGGGGTCCGTGTAGCTCATCTTTTTAGTTTTCTGTGTTGTGTTTTATTGATGGGGTCCGTGTAGCTCATCTTTTTAGTTTTCTGTGTTGTGTTTTATTGGAGGGGTCCGTGTAGCTCATCTTTTATTGGTGAGGTCCGTGTAGCTCATCTTTTATTGGTGAGGTCCGTGTAGCTCATCTTTTATTGGTGGGGTCCGTGTAGCTCATCTTTTTAGTTTTCTGTGTTGTGTTTTATTTATGGGGTCCGTGTAGCTCATCTTTTTAGTTTTCTGTGTTGTGTTTTATTGGTGGGGTCCGTGTAGCTCATCTTTTTAGTTGTCTGTGTTGTGTTTTATTGGTGGGTCCGTGTAGCTCATCTTTTTAGTTTTCTGTGTTGTGTGTTTTATTGATGGGGTCCGTGTAGCTCATCTTTTTAGTTTTCTGTGTTGTGTTTTATTGGTGGGGTCCGTGTAGCTCATCTTTTAAGTTTTCTGTGTTGTGTTTTATTGATGGGGTCCGTGTAGCTCATCTTTTTAGTTTTCTGTGTTGTGTTTTATTGGTGAGGTCCGTGTAGCTCATATTTTTAGTTGTCTGTGTTGTGTTTTATTGGTGGGGTCCGTGTAGCTCATCTTTTTAGTTTTCTATGTTGTGTTTTATTGGTGGGGTCCGTGTAGCTCATCTTTTTAGTTGTCTGTGTTGTGTTTTATTGGTGGGTCCGTGTAGCTCATCTTTTTAGTTTTCTGTGTTGTGTTTTATTAATGGGGTCCGTGTAGCTCATCTTTTTAGTTTTCTGTGTTGTGTTTTATTGATGGGGTCCGTGTAGCTCATCTTTTTAGTTTTCTGTGTTGTGTTTTATTGATGAGGTCCGTGTAGCTCATCTTTTTAGTTTCCTGTGTTGTGTTTTATTGATGGGGTCCGTGTAGCTCATCTTTTTAGTTTTCTGTGTTGTGTTTTATTGATGGGGTCCGTGTAGCTCATCTTTTTAGTTTTCTGTGTTGTGTTTTATTGGAGGGGTCCGTGTAGCTCATCTTTTATTGGTGAGGTCCGTGTATCTCATCTTTTATTGGTGAGGTCCGTGTAGCTCATCTTTTATTGGTGGGGTCCGTGTAGCTCATCTTTTTAGTTTTCTGTGTTGTGTTTTATTGATGGGGTCCGTGTAGCTCATCTTTTTAGTTTTCTGTGTTGTGTTTTATTGGAGGGGTCCGTGTAGCTCATCTTTTATTGGTGAGGTCCGTGTAGCTCATCTTTTATTGGTGAGGTCCGTGTAGCTCATCTTTTATTGGTGGGGTCCGTGTAGCTCATCTTTTTAGTTTTCTGTGTTGTGTTTTATTTATGGGGTCCGTGTAGCTCATCTTTTTAGTTTTCTGTGTTGTGTTTTATTGGTGGGGTCCGTGTAGCTCATCTTTTTAGTTTTCTGTGTTGTGTTTTATTGATGGGGTCCGTGTAGCTCATCTTTTTAGTTTTCTGTGTTGTGTTTTATTGGTGAGGTCCGTGTAGCTCATATTTTTAGTTGTCTGTGTTGTGTTTTATTGGTGGGGTCCGTGTAGCTCATCTTTTTAGTTTTCTATGTTGTGTTTTATTGGTGGGGTCCGTGTAGCTCATCTTTTTAGTTGTCTGTGTTGTGTTTTATTGGTGGGTCCGTGTAGCTCATCTTTTTAGTTTTCTGTGTTGTGTTTTATTAATGGGGTCCGTGTAGCTCATCTTTTTAGTTTTCTGTGTTGTGTTTTATTGATGGGGTCCGTGTAGCTCATCTTTTTAGTTTTCTGTGTTGTGTTTTATTGATGAGGTCCGTGTAGCTCATCTTTTTAGTTTCCTGTGTTGTGTTTTATTGATGGGGTCCGTGTAGCTCATCTTTTTAGTTTTCTGTGTTGTGTTTTATTGATGGGGTCCGTGTAGCTCATCTTTTTAGTTTTCTGTGTTGTGTTTTATTGGAGGGGTCCGTGTAGCTCATCTTTTATTGGTGAGGTCCGTGTATCTCATCTTTTATTGGTGAGGTCCGTGTAGCTCATCTTTTATTGGTGGGGTCCGTGTAGCTCATCTTTTTAGTTTTCTGTGTTGTGTTTTATTGATGGGGTCCGTGTAGCTCATCTTTTTAGTTTTCTGTGTTGTGTTTTATTGGAGGGGTCCGTGTAGCTCATCTTTTATTGGTGAGGTCCGTGTAGCTCATCTTTTATTGGTGAGGTCCGTGTAGCTCATCTTTTATTGGTGGGGTCCGTGTAGCTCATCTTTTTAGTTTTCTGTGTTGTGTTTTATTTATGGGGTCCGTGTAGCTCATCTTTTTAGTTTTCTGTGTTGTGTTTTATTGGTGGGGTCCGTGTAGCTCATCTTTTTAGTTTTCTATGTTGTGTTTTATTGGTGGGTCCGTGTAGCTCATCTTTTTAGTTTTCTGTGTTGTGTGTTTTATTGATGGGGTCCGTGTAGCTCATCTTTTTAGTTTTCTGTGTTGTGTTTTATTGGTGGGGTCCGTGTAGCTCATCTTTTAAGTTTTCTGTGTTGTGTTTTATTGATGGGATCCGTGTAGCTCATCTTTTAAGTTTTCTGTGTTGTGTTTTATTGGTGGGGTCCGTGTAGCTCATCTTTTAAGTTTTCTGTGTTGTGGTTTATTGGTGGGGTCCGTGTAGCTCATCTTTTAAGTTTTCTGTGTTGTGTTTTATTGATGGGGTCCGTGTAGCTCATCTTTTTAGTTTTCTGTGTTGTGTTTTATTAATGGGGTCCGTGTAGCTCATCTTTTTAGTTTTCTGTGTTGTGTTTTATTGATGGGGTCCGTGTAGCTCATCTTTTTAGTTTTCTGTGTTGTGTTTTATTGATGGGGTCCGTGTAGCTCATCTTTTTAGTTTTCTGTGTTGTGTTTTATTGGAGGGGTCCGTGTAGCTCATCTTTTATTGGTGAGGTCCGTGTAGCTCATCTTTTATTGGTGAGGTCCGTGTAGCTCATCTTTTATTGGTGGGGTCCGTGTAGCTCATCTTTTTAGTTTTCTGTGTTGTGTTTTATTGATGGGGTCCGTGTAGCTCATCTTTTTAGTTTTCTGTGTTGTGTTTTATTGGAGGGGTCCGTGTAGCTCATCTTTTATTGGTGAAGTCCGTGTAGCTCATCTTTTATTGGTGAGGTCCGTGTAGCTCATCTTTTATTGGTGGGGTCCGTGTAGCTCATCTTTTTAGTTTTCTGTGTTGTGTTTTATTTATGGGGTCCGTGTAGCTCATCTTTTTAGTTTTCTGTGTTGTGTTTTATTGATGGGGTCCGTGTAGCTCATCTTTTTAGTTTTCTGTGTTGTGTTTTATTGGTGGGGTCCGTATAGCTCATCTTTTTAGTTTTCTGTGTTGTGTTTTATTGGTGGGGTCCGTGTAGCTCATCTTTTTAGTTTTCAGTGTTGTGTTTTATTGATGAGGTCCGTGCAGCTCATCTTTTTAGTTTTCTGTGTTGTGTTTTATTGGTGGGGTCCGTGTAGCTCATCTTTTTAGTTTTCTGTGTTGTGTTTTATTGGTGGGATCCGTGTAGCTCATCTTTTTAGTTTTCTGTGTTGTGTTTTATTGGTGGGGTCCGTGTAGCTCATCTTTTTAGTTTTCTGTGTTGTGTTTTATTGATGAGTTCCGTGCAGCTCATCTTTTTAGTTGTCTGTGTTGTGTTTTATTGGTGGGTCCGTGTAGCTCATCTTTTTAGTTTTCTGTGTTGTGTGTTTTATTGATGGGGTCCGTGTAGCTCATCTTTTTAGTTTTCTGTGTTGTGTTTTATTGGTGGGGTCCGTGTAGCTCATCTTTTAAGTTTTCTGTGTTGTGTTTTATTGATGGGATCCGTGTAGCTCATCTTTTAAGTTTTCTGTGTTGTGTTTTATTGGTGGGGTCCGTGTAGCTCATCTTTTAAGTTTTCTGTGTTGTGTTTTATTGGTGGGGTCCGTGTAGCTCATCTTTTAAGTTTTATGTGTTGTGTTTTATTGATGGGGTCCGTGTAGCTCATCTTTTTAGTTTTCTGTGTTGTGTTTTATTAATGGGGTCCGTGTAGCTCATCTTTTTAGTTTTCTGTGTTGTGTTTTATTGGTGGGGTCCGTGTAGGCCATCTTTTTAGTTTTCTGTGTTGTGTTTTATTGGTGGGGTCCGTGTAGCTCATCTTTTTAGTTTTCTGTGTTGTGTTTTATTGGTGGGGTCCGTGTAGCTCATCTTTTTAGTTTTCTGTGTTGTGTTTTATTGATGAGGTCCGTGTAGCTCATCTTTTTAGTTTTCTGTGTTGTGTTTTATTGATGAGGTCCGTGTAGCTCATCTTTTTAGTTTTCTGTGTTGCGTTTTATTGGTGAGGTCCGTGTAGCTCATCTTTTTAGCTTCCTGTGTTGTGTTTTATTGGTGGGGTCCGTGTAGCTCATCTTTTTAGTTTTCTGTGTTGTGTTTTATTGGTGGGGTCCGTGTAGCTCATCTTTTTAGTTTTCTGTGTTGTGTTTTATTTGAAGGGTCCGTGTAGCTCATCTTTTTAGTTTTCTGTGTTGTGTTTTATTGGTGGGGTCCGTGTAGCTCATCTTTTTAGTTTTCTGTGTTGTGTTTTATTGGTGGGGTCCGTGTAGCTCATCTTTTTAGTTTTCTGTGTAGTGTTTTATTGATGAGGTCCGTGTAGCTCATCTTTTTAGTTTTCTGTTTTGCGTTTTATTGGTGAGGTCCGTGCAGCTCATCTTTTTAGTTTTCTGTGTTGTGTGTTTTATTGGTGGGGTCCGTGTAGCTCATCTTTTTAGTTTTCTGTGTTGTGTTTTATTGGTGGGGTCCGTGTTGCTCATCTTTTTAGTTTTCTGTGTAGTGTTTTATTGATGAGGTCCGTGCAGTTCTTCTTTTTAGTTTTCTGTGTTGCGTTTTATTGGTGAGGTCCGTGCAGCTCATCTTTTTAGTTTTCTGTGTTGTGTGTTTTATTGATGGAGTCCGTGTAGCTCATCTTTTTAGTTTTCGGTGTTGTGTTTTATTGGTGGGGTCCGTGTAGGCCATCTTTTTAGTTTTCTGTGTTGTGTTTTATTGGTGGGGTCCGTGTAGCTCATCTTTTTAGTTTTCTGTGTTGTGTTTTATTGGTGGGGTCCGTGTAGCTCATCTTTTTAGTTTTCTGTGTTGTGTTTTATTGATGAGGTCCGTGTAGCTCATCTTTTTAGTTTTCTGTGTTGTGTTTTATTGATGAGGTCCGTGTAGCTCATCTTTTTAATTTTCTGTGTTGCGTTTTATTGGTGAGGTCCGTGTAGCTCATCTTTTTAGCTTCCTGTGTTGTGTTTTATTGGTGGGGTCCGTGTAGCTCATCTTTTTAGTTTTCTGTGTTGTGTTTTATTGGTGGGGTCCGTGTAGCTCATCTTTTTAGTTTTCTGTGTTGTGTTTTATTTGAAGGGTCCGTGTAGCTCATCTTTTTAGTTTTCTGTGTTGTGTTTTATTGGTGGGGTCCGTGTAGCTCATCTTTTTAGTTTTCTGTGTTGTGTTTTATTGGTGGGGTCCGTGTAGCTCATCTTTTTAGTTTTCTGTGTAGTGTTTTATTGATGAGGTCCGTGTAGCTCATCTTTTTAGTTTTCTGTTTTGCGTTTTATTGGTGAGGTCCGTGCAGCTCATCTTTTTAGTTTTCTGTGTTGTGTGTTTTATTGGTGGGGTCCGTGTAGCTCATCTTTTAAGTTTTCTGTGTTGTGTTTTATTGGTGGGGTCCGTGTTGCTCATCTTTTTAGTTTTCTGTGTAGTGTTTTATTGATGAGGTCCGTGCAGTTCTTCTTTTTAGTTTTCTGTGTTGCGTTTTATTGGTGAGGTCCGTGCAGCTCATCTTTTTAGTTTTCTGTGTTGTGTGTTTTATTGATGGAGTCCGTGTAGCTCATCTTTTTAGTTTTCGGTGTTGTGTTTTATTGGTGAGGTCCGTGTTGCTCATCTTTTTAGTTTTCTGTGTTGTGTTTTATTGGTGAGGTCCGTGTAGCTCATCTTTTTAGTTTTCTGTGTTGTGTTTTATTGGTGGGGTCCGTGTAGCTCATCTTTTTAGTTTTCTGTGTTGTGTGTTTTATTGGTGGGGTCCGTGTAGCTCATCTTTTTAGTTTTCGGTGTTGTGTTTTATTGGTGAGGTCCGTGTTGCTCATCTTTTTAGTTTTCTGTGTTGTGTTTTATTGGTGAGGTCCGTGTAGCTCATCTTTTTAGTTTTCTGTGTTGTGTTTTATTGGTGGGGTCCGTGTAGCTCATCTTTTAAGTTTTCTGTGTTGTGTTTTATTGGTGGGGTTCGTGTAGCTCATCTTTTTAGTTTTCTGTGTTGTGTTTTATTGATGGGGTCCGTGTAGCTCATCTTTTTAGTTTTCTGTGTTGTGTTTTATTGATGGGGTCCGTGTAGCCCATCTTTTAAGTTTTCTGCGTTGCGTTTTATTGGTGAGGTCCGTGTAGCTCATCTTTTTATTGGTGGGGTCCGTGTAGCTCATCTTTTTAGTTTTCTGTGTTGTGTTTTATTGGTGGGGTCCGTGTAGCTCATCTTTTTAGTTTTCTGTGTTGTGTGTTTTATTGGTGGGGTCCGTGTAGCTCATCTTTTTAGTTTTCTGTGTTGTGTTTTATTGGAGGGGTCCGTGTAGCTCATCTTTTTAGTTTTCTGTGTTGTGTTTTATTGATGAGGTCCGTGTTGCTCATCTTTTAAGTTTTCTGTGTTGTGTTTTATTGATAAGGTCCATGTAGCTCATCTTTTTAGTTTTCTGTGTTGTGTTTTATTGATGGGAACCGTGTAGCTCATCTTTTTAGTTTTCTGTGTTGTGTTTTATTGGTGGGGTCCGTGTAGCTCATCTTTTTATTGGTGAGGTCCGTGCAGCTCATCTTTTTAGTTTTCTGTGTTGTGTGTTTTATTGATGGAGTCCGTGTAGCTCATCTTTTTAGTTTTCGGTGTTGAGTTTTATTGGTGAGGTCCGTGTTGCTCATCTTTTTAGTTTTCTGTGTTGTGTTTTATTGGTGAGGTCCGTGTAGCTCATCATTTTAGTTTTCTGTGTTGTGTTTTATTGGTGAGGTCCGTGTAGCTCATCTTTTTAGTTTTCTGTGTTGTGTGTTTTATTGGTGGGGTCCTTGTAGCTCATCTTTTTAGTTTTCTGTGTTGTGTTTTATTGGAGAGGTCCGTGTAGCTCATCTTTTTAGTTTTCTGTGTTGTGTTTTATTGATGAGGTCCGTGTTGCTCATCTTTTAAGTTTTCTGTGTTGTGTTTTATTGATGAGGTCCATGTAGCTCATCTTTTTAGTTTTCTGTGTTGTGTTTTATTGATGGGATCCGTGTAGCTCATCTTTTTAGTTTTCTGTGTTGTGTTTTATTGGTGGGGTCCGTGTAGCTCATCTTTTTAGTTTTCTGTGTTGTGTTTTATTGGTGAGGTCCGTGTAGCTCATCTTTTTAGTTTTCTGTGTTGTGTTTTATTGGTGGTGTCCGTGTAGCTCATCTTTTTAGTTTTCTGTGTTGTGTTTTATTGGTGAGGTCCGTGTAGCTCATTTTTTTAGCTTTCTGTGTTGTGTTTTATTGATGGGGTCCGTGTAGCTCATCTTTTTAGTTTTCCTGTGTTGCGTTTTATTGGTGAGGTCGGTGTAGCTCATCTTTTTATTGGTGGGGTCCGTGTAGCTCATCTTTTTAGTTTTCTGTGTTGTGTGTTTTATTGGTGGGGTCCGTGTAGCTCATCTTTTTAGTTTTCTGTGTTGTGTTTTATTTATGGGGTCCGTGTAGCTCATCTTTTAAGTTTTCTGTGTTGTGTTTTATTGGTGAGGTCCGTGTAGCTCATCTTTTTAGTTTTCTATGTTGTGCTTTATTGGTGAGGTCCGTGTAGCTCATCTTTTTAGTTTTCTGTGTTGTGTTTTATTGATGGGGTCCGTGTAGCTCATCTTTTTAGTTGTCTGTGTTGTGTTTTATTGGTGGGGTCTGTGTAGCTCATCTTTTTAGTTTTCTGTGTTGTGTTTTATTGGTGGGGTCCGTGTAGCTCATCTTTTTAGTTTTCTGTGTTGTGTTTTATTGGTGGGGTCCGTGTAGCTCATCTTTTTAGTTGTCTGTGTTGTGTTTTATTGGTGGGTCCGTGTAGCTCATCTTTTTAGTTTTCTGTGTTGTGTGTTTTATTGATAGGGTCCGTGTAGCTCATCTTTTTAGTTTTCTGTGTTGTGTTTTATTGGTGGGGTCCGTGTAGCTCATCTTTTAAGTTTTCTGTGTTGTGTTTTATTGATGGGATCCGTGTAGCTCATCTTTTAAGTTTTCTGTGTTGTGTTTTATTGGTGGGGTCCGTGTAGCTCATCTTTTAAGTTTTCTGTGTTGTGTTTTATTGGTGGGGTCCGTGAAGCTCATCTTTTAAGTTTTCTGTGTTGTGTTTTATTGATGGGGTCCGTGTAGCTCATCTTTTTAGTTTTCTGTGTTGTGTTTTATTAATGGGGTCCGTGTAGCTCATCTTTTTAGTTTTCTGTGTTGTGTTTTATTGATGGGGTCCGTGTAGCTCATCTTTTTAGTTTTCTGTGTTGTGTTTTATTGATTGGGTCCGTGTAGCTCATCTTTTTAGTTTTCTGTGTTGTGTTTTATTGGAGGGGTCCGTGTAGCTCATCTTTTATTGGTGAGGTCCGTGTAGCTCATCTTTTATTGGTGAGGTCCGTGTAGCTCATCTTTTATTGGTGGGGTCCGTGTAGCTCATCTTTTTAGTTTTCTGTGTTGTGTTTTATTGATGGGGTCCGTGTAGCTCATCTTTTTAGTTTTCTGTGTTGTGTTTTATTGGAGGGGTCCGTGTAGCTCATCTTTTATTGGTGAGGTCCGTGTAGCTCATCTTTTATTGGTGAGGTCTGTGTAGCTCATCTTTTATTGGTGGGGTCCGTGTAGCTCATCTTTTTAGTTTTCTGTGTTGTGTTTTATTTATGGGGTCCGTGTAGCTCATCTTTTTAGTTTTCTGTGTTGTGTTTTATTGGTGGGGTCCGTGTAGCTCATCTTTTTAGTTGTCTGTGTTGTGTTTTATTGGTGGGTTCGTGTAGCTCATCTTTTTAGTTTTCTGTGTTGTGTGTTTTATTGATGGGGTCCGTGTAGCTCATCTTTTTAGTTTTCTGTGTTGTGTTTTATTGGTGGAGTCCGTGTAGCTCATCTTTTAAGTTTTCTGTGTTGTGTTTTATTCATGGGATCCGTGTAGCTCATCTTTTAAGTTTTCTGTGTTGTGTTTTATTGGTGGGGTCCGTGTAGCTCATCTTTTAAGTTTTCTGTGTTGTGTTTTATTGGTGGGGTCCGTGTAGCTCATCTTTTCAGTTTTCTGTGTTGTGTTTTATTGATGGGGTCCGTGTAGCTCATCTTTTTAGTTTTCTGTGTTGTGTTTTATTAATGGGGTCCGTGTAGCTCATCTTTTTAGTTTTCTGTGTTGTGTTTTATTGATGGGGTCCGTGTAGCTCATCTTTTTAGTTTTCTGTGTTGTGTTTTATTAATGGGGTCCGTGTAGCTCATCTTTTTAGTTTTCTGTGTTGTGTTTTATTGATGGGGTCCGTGTAGCTCATCTTTTTAGTTTTCTGTGTTGTGTTTTATTGATGGGGTCCGTGTAGCTCATCTTTTTAGTTTTCTGTGTTGTGTTTTATTGGAGGGGTCCGTGTAGCTCATCTTTTATTGGTGAGGTCCGTGTAGCTCATCTTTTATTGGTGAGGTCCGTGTAGCTCATCTTTTATTGGTGGGGTCCGTGTAGCTCATCTTTTTAGTTTTCTGTGTTGTGTTTTATTGATGGGGTCCGTGTAGCTCATCTTTTTAGTTTTCTGTGTTGTGTTTTATTGGTGGGGTCCGTATAGCTCATCTTTTTAGTTTTCTGTGTTGTGTTTTATTGGTGGGGTCCGTGTAGCTCATCTTTTTAGTTTTCAGTGTTGTGTTTTATTGATGAGGTCCGTGCAGCTCATCTTTTTAGTTTTCTGTGTTGTGTTTTATTGGTGGGGTCCGTGTAGCTCATCTTTTTAGTTTTCTGTGTTGTGTTTTATTGGTGGGATCCGTGTAGCTCATCTTTTTAGTTTTCTGTGTTGTGTGTTTTATTGATGGGGTCCGTGTAGCTCATCTTTTTAGTTTTCTGTGTTGTGTTTTATTGGTGGGGTCCGTGTAGCTCATCTTTTAAGTTTTCTGTGTTGTGTTTTATTGATGGGATCCGTGTAGCTCATCTTTTAAGTTTTCTGTGTTGTGTTTTATTGGTGGGGTCCGTGTAGCTCATCTTTTAAGTTTTCTGTGTTGTGTTTTATTGGTGGGGTCCGTGTAGCTCATCTTTTAAGTTTTCTGTGTTGTGTTTTATTGATGGGGTCCGTGTAGCTCATCTTTTTAGTTTTCTGTGTTGTGTTTTATTAATGGGGTCCGTGTAGCTCATCTTTTTAGTTTTCTGTGTTGTGTTTTATTGATGGGGTCCGTGTAGCTCATCTTTTTAGTTTTCTGTGTTGTGTTTTATTGGAGGGGTCCGTGTAGCTCATCTTTTATTGGTGAGGTCCGTGTAGCTCATCTTTTTAGTTTTCTGTGTTGTGTGTTTTATTGATGGGGTCCGTGTAGCTCATCTTTTTAGTTTTCTGTGTTGTGTTTTATTGATGGGGTCCGTGTAGCTCATCTTTTTAGTTTTCTGTGTTGTGTTTTATTAATGGGGTCCGTGTAGCTCATCTTTTTAGTTTTCTGTGTTGTGTTTTATTGATGGGGTCCGTGTAGCTCATCTTTTTAGTTTTCTGTGTTGTGTTTTATTGGAGGGGTCCGTGTAGCTCATCTTTTATTGGTGAGGTCCGTGTAGCTCATCTTTTATTGGTAAGGTCCGTGTAGCTCATCTTTTATTGGTGGGGTCCGTGTAGCTCATCTTTTTAGTTTTCTGTGTTGTGTTTTATTGATGGGGTCCGTGTAGCTCATCTTTTTAGTTTTCTGTGTTGTGTTTTATTGGAGGGGTCCGTGTAGCTCATCTTTTATTGGTGAGGTCCGTGTAGCTCATCTTTTATTGGTGAGGTCCGTGTAGCTCATCTTTTATTGGTGGGGTCCGTGTAGCTCATCTTTTTAGTTTTCTGTGTTGTGTTTTATTTATGGGGTCCGTGTAGCTCATCTTTTTAGTTTTCTGTGTTGTGTTTTATTGGTGGGGTCCGTGTAGCTCATCTTTTTAGTTGTCTGTGTTGTGTTTTATTGGTGGGTCCGTGTAGCTCATCTTTTTAGTTTTCTGTGTTGTGTGTTTTATTGATGGGGTCCGTAAAGCTCATCTTTTTAGTTTTCTGTGTTGTGTTTTATTGGTGGGGTCCGTGTAGCTCATCTTTTTAGTTTTCTGTGTTGTGTTTTATTGGTGGGATCCGTGTAGCTCATCTTTTTAGTTTTCTGTGTTGTGTGTTTTATTGATGGGGTCCGTGTAGCTCATCTTTTTAGTTTTCTGTGTTGTGTTTTATTGGTGGGGTCCGTGTAGCTCATCTTTTAAGTTTTCTGTGTTGTGTTTTATTGATGGGATCCGTGTAGCTCATCTTTTAAGTTTTCTGTGTTGTGTTTTATTGGTGGGGTCCGTGTAGCTCATCTTTTAAGTTTTCTGTGTTGTGTTTTATTGGTGGGGTCCGTGTAGCTCATCTTTTAAGTTTTCTGTGTTGTGTTTTATTGATGGGGTCCGTGTAGCTCATCTTTTTAGTTTTCTGTGTTGTGTTTTATTGATGAGGTCCGTGTAGCTCATCTTTTTAGTTTTCTGTGTTGTGTTTTATTGATGGGGTCCGTGTAGCTCATCTTTTTAGTTTTCTGTGTTGTGTTTTATTGATGGGGTTCGTGTAGCTCATCTTTTTAGTTTTCTGTGTTGTGTTTTATTGATGGGGTCCGTGTAGCTCATCTTTTTAGTTTTCTGTGTTGTGTTTTATTGGAGGGGTCCGTGTAGCTCATCTTTTATTGGTGAGGTCCGTGTAGCTCATCTTTTATTGGTAAGGTCCGTGTAGCTCATCTTTTATTGGTGGGGTCCGTGTAGCTCATCTTTTTAGTTTTCTGTGTTGTGTTTTATTGATGGGGTCCGTGTAGCTCATCTTTTTAGTTTTCTGTGTTGTGTTTTATTGGAGGGGTCCGTGTAGCTCATCTTTTATTGGTGAGGTCCGTGTAGCTCATCTTTTATTGGTGAGGTCCGTGTAGCTCATCTTTTATTGGTGGGGTCCGTGTAGCTCATCTTTTTAGTTTTCTGTGTTGTGTTTTATTTATGGGGTCCGTGTAGCTCATCTTTTTAGTTTTCTGTGTTGTGTTTTATTGGTGGGGTCCGTGTAGCTCATCTTTTTAGTTGTCTGTGTTGTGTTTTATTGGTGGGTCCGTGTAGCTCATCTTTTTAGTTTTCTGTGTTGTGTGTTTTATTGATGGGGTCCGTAAAGCTCATCTTTTTAGTTTTCTGTGTTGTGTTTTATTGGTGGAGTCCGTGTAGCTCATCTTTTAAGTTTTCTGTGTTGTGTTTTATTCATGGGATCCGTGTAGCTCATCTTTTAAGTTTTCTGTGTTGTGTTTTATTGGTGGGGTCCGTGTAGCTCATCTTTTAAGTTTTCTGTGTTGTGTTTTATTGGTGGGGTCCGTGTAGCTCATCTTTTAAGTTTTCTGTGTTGTGTTTTATTGATGGGGTCCGTGTAGTTCATCTTTTTAGTTTTCTGTGTTGTGTTTTATTAATGGGGTCCGTGTAGCTCATCTTTTTAGTTTTCTGTGTTGTGTTTTATTGATGGGGTCCGTGTAGCTCATCTTTTTAGTTTTCTGTGTTGTGTTTTATTGATGGGGTCCATGTAGCTCATCTTTTTAGTTTTCTGTGTTGTGTTTTATTGGAGGGGTCCGTGTAGCTCATCTTTTATTGGTGAGGTCCGTGTAGCTCATCTTTTATTGGTGAGGTCCGTGTAGCTCATCTTTTATTGGTGGGGTCCGTGTAGCTCATCTTTTTAGTTTTCTGTGTTGTGTTTTATTGATGGGGTCCGTGTAGCTCATCTTTTTAGTTTTCTGTGTTGTGTTTTATTGGTGGGGTCCGTGTAGCTCATCTTTTTAGTTTTCTGTGTTGTGTTTTATTGTTGAGGTCCGTGCAGCTCATCTTTTTAGTTTTCTGTGTTGTGTTTTATTGGTGGGGTCCGTGTAGCTCATCTTTTTAGTTTTCTGTGTTGTGTTTTATTGGTGGGATCCGTGTAGCTCATCTTTTTAGTTTTCTGTGTTGTGTTTTATTGGTGGGGTCCGTGTAGCTCATCTTTTTAGTTTTCTGTGTTGTGTTTTATTGATGAGTTCCGTGCAGCTCATCTTTTTAGTTTTCTGTGTTGTGTTTTATTGGTGGGGTCCGTGTAGCTCATCTTTTTAGTTTTCTGTGTTGCGTTTTATTGGTGAGGTCCGTGTAGCTCATCTTTTTAGCTTCCTGTGTTGTGTTTTATTGGTGGGGTCCGTGTAGCTCATCTTTTTAGTTTTCTGTGTTGTGTTTTATTGGTGGGGTCCGTGTAGCTCATCTTTTTAGTTTTCTGTGTTGTGTTTTATTTGAAGGGTCCGTGTAGCTCATCTTTTTAGTTTTCTGTGTTGTGTTTTATTGGTGGGGTCCGTGTAGCTCATCTTTTTAGTTTTCTGTGTTGTGTTTTATTGATGAGGTCCGTGTAGCTCATCTTTTTAGTTTTCTGTGTTGTGTTTTATTGATGAGGTCCGTGTAGCTCATCTTTTTAGTTTTCTGTGTTGCGTTTTATTGGTGAGGTCCGTGTAGCTCATCTTTTTAGCTTCCTGTGTTGTGTTTTATTGGTGGGGTCCGTGTAGCTCATCTTTTTAGTTTTCTGTGTTGTGTTTTATTGGTGGGGTCCGTGTAGCTCATCTTTTTAGTTTTCTGTGTTGTGTTTTATTGGTGGGGTCCGTGTAGCTCATCTTTTTAGTTTTCTGTGTAGTGTTTTATTGATGAGGTCCGTGTAGCTCATCTTTTTAGTTTTCTGTGTTGCGTTTTATTGGTGAGGTCCGTGCAGCTCATCTTTTTAGTTTTCTGTGTTGAATGTTTTATTGGTGGGGTCCGTGTAGCTCATCTTTTTAGTTTTCTGCGTTGTGTTTTATTGGTGGGGTCCGTGTAGCTCATCTTTTTAGTTTTCTGTGTAGTGTTTTATTGATGAGGTCCGTGCAGCTCATCTTTTTAGTTTTCTGTGTTGGGTTTTATTGGTGAGGTCCGTGCAGCTCATCTTTTTAGTTTTCTGTGTTGTGTGTTTTATTGGTGGGGTCCGTGTAGCTCATCTTTTTAGTTTTCTGTGTTGTGTTTTATTGGTGGGGTCCGTGTTGCTCATCTTTTTAGTTTTCTGTGTAGTGTTTTATTGATGAGGTCCGTGCAGTTCTTCTTTTTAGTTTTCTGTGTTGCGTTTTATTGGTGAGGTCCGTGCAGCTCATCTTTTTAGTTTTCTGTGTTGAATGTTTTATTGGTGGGGTCCGTGTAGCTCATCTTTTTAGTTTTCTGCGTTGTGTTTTATTGGTGGGGTCCGTGTAGCTCATCTTTTTAGTTTTCTGTGTAGTGTTTTATTGATGAGGTCCGTGCAGCTCATCTTTTTAGTTTTCTGTGTTGGGTTTTATTGGTGAGGTCCGTGCAGCTCATCTTTTTAGTTTTCTGTGTTGTGTGTTTTATTGGTGGGGTCCGTGTAGCTCATCCTTTTAGTTTTCTGTGTTGTGTTTTATTGGTGGGGTCCGTGTTGCTCATCTTTTTAGTTTTCTGTGTAGTGTTTTATTGATGAGGTCCGTGCAGTTCTTCTTTTTAGTTTTCTGTGTTGCGTTTTATTGGTGAGGTCCGTGCAGCTCATCTTTTTAGTTTTCTGTGTTGTGTGTTTTATTGATGGAGTCCGTGTAGCTCATCTTTTTAGTTTTCGGTGTTGTGTTTTATTGGTGATGTCCGTGTTGCTCATCTTTTTAGTTTTCTGTGTTGTGTTTTATTGGTGAGGTCCGTGTAGCTCATCTTTTTAGTTTTCTGTGTTGTGTTTTATTGGTGGGGTCCGTGTAGCTCATCTTTTTAGTTTTCTGTGTTGTGTTTTATTGATGGGGTCCGTGTAGCTCATCTTTTTAGTTTTCTGTGTTGTGTTTTATTGATGGGGTCCGTGTAGCCCATCTTTTTAGTTTTCTGCGTTGCGTTTTATTGGTGAGGTCCGTGTAGCTCATCTTTTTATTGGTGGGGTCCGTGTAGCTCATCTTTTTAGTTTTCTGTGTTGTGTTTTATTGGTGGGGTCCGTGTAGCTCATCTTTTTAGTTTTCTGTGTTGTGTTTTATTGGTGGGGTCCGTGTAGCTCATCTTTTTAGTTTTCTGTGTTGTGTGTTTTATTGGTGGGGTCCGTGTAGCTCATCTTTTTAGTTTTCTGTGTTGTGTTTTATTGATGGGGTCCGTGCAGCTCATCTTTTTAGTTTTCTGTGTTGTGTTTTATTGGAGGGGTCCGTGTAGCTCATCTTTTATTGGTGAGGTCCGTGTAGCTCATCTTTTATTGTTGAGGTCCGTGTAGCTCATCTTTTATTGGTGGGGTCCGTGTAGCTCATCTTTTTAGTTTTCTGTGTTGTGTTTTATTGGAGGGGTCCGTGTAGCTCATCTTTTATTGGTGGGGTCCGTGTAGCTCATCTTTTTAGTTTTCTGTGTTGTGTTTTATTGATGGGGTCCGTGTAGCTCATCTTTTTAGTTTTCTGTGTTGTGTTTTATTGGAGGGGTCCGTGTAGCTCATCTTTTATTGGTGAGGTCCGTGTAGCTCATCTTTTATTGGTGAGGTCCGTGTAGCTCATCTTTTATTGGTGGGGTCCGTGTAGCTCATCTTTTTAGTTTTCTGTGTTGTGTTTTATTGATGGGTCCGTGTAGCTCATCTTTTTAGTTTTCTGTGTTGTGTTTTATTGGAGGGGTCCGTGTAGCTCATCTTTTATTGGTGAGGTCCGTGTAGCTCATCTTTTATTGGTGAGGTCCGTGTAGCTCATCTTTTATTGGTGGGGTCCGTGTAGCTCATCTTTTTAGTTTTCTGTGTTGTGTTTTATTTATGGGGTCTGTGTAGCTCATCTTTTTAGTTTTCTGTGTTGTGTTTTATTGATGGGGTCCGTGTAGCTCATCTTTTTAGTTTTCTGTGTTGTGTTTTATTGTTGGGGTCCGTATAGCTCATCTTTTTAGTTTTCTGTGTTGTGTTTTATTGGTGGGGTCCGTGTAGCTCATCTTTTTAGTTTTCAGTGTTGTGTTTTATTGATGAGGTCCGTGCAGCTCATCTTTTTAGTTTTCTGTGTTGTGTTTTATTGGTGGGGTCCGTGTAGCTCATCTTTTTAGTTTTCTGAGTTGTGTTTTATTGGTGGGATCCGTGTAGCTCATCTTTTTAGTTTTCTGTGTTGTGTTTTATTGGTGGGGTCCGTGTAGCTCATCTTTTTAGTTTTCTGTGTTGTGTTTTATTGATGAGTTCCGTGCAGCTCATCTTTTTAGTTTTCTGTGTTGTGTTTTATTGATGGGGTCCGTGTAGGCCATCTTTTTAGTTTTCTGTGTTGTGTTTTATTGGTGGGGTCCGTGTAGCTCATCTTTTTAGTTTTCTGTGTTGTGTTTTATTGATGGGGTCCGTGTAGCTCATCTTTTTAGTTTTCTGTGTTGTGTTTTATTCGAGGGGTCCGTGTAGCTCATCTTTTATTGGTGAGGTCCGTGTAGCTCATCTTTTATTGGTGAGGTCCGTGTAGCTCATCTTTTATTGGTGGGGTCCGTGTAGCTCATCTTTTTAGTTTTCTGTGTTGTATTTTATTGATGGGGGTCCGTGTAGCTCATCTTTTTAGTTTTCTGTGTTGTGTTTTATTGGTGGGGTCCGTGTAGCTCATCTTTTATTGGTGAGGTCCGTGTAGCTCATCTTTTTAGTTTTCTGTGTTGCGTTTTATTGGTGAGGTCCGTGCAGCTCATCTTTTTAGTTTTCTGTGTTGTGTGTTTTATTGTTGGAGTTCGTGTAGCTCATCTTTTTAGTTTTCTGTGTTGTGTTTTATTGGAGGGGTCCGTGTAGCTCATCTTTTTAGTTTTCTGTGTTGTGTTTTATTGATGAGGTCCGTGTAGCTCATCTTTTTAGTTTTCTGTGTTGTGTTTTATTGATGAGGTCCGTGTAGCTCATCTTTTTAGTTTTCTGTGTTGCGTTTTATTGGTGAGGTCCGTGTAGCTCATCTTTTTAGCTTCCTGTGTTGTGTTTTATTGGTGGGGTCGCGTGTAGCTCATCTTTTTAGTTTTCTGTGTTGTGTTTTATTGGTGGGGTCCGTGTAGCTCATCTTTTTAGTTTTCTGTGTTGTGTTTTATTTGAAGGGTCCGTGTAGCTCATCTTTTTAGTTTTCTGTGTTGTGTTTTATTTGTGGGGTCCGTGTAGCTCATCTTTTTAGTTTTTTGTGTTGTGTTTTATTGGTGGGGTCCGTGTAGCTCATCTTTTTAGTTTTCTGTGTAGTGTTTTATTGATGAGGTCCGTGTAGCTCATCTTTTTAGTTTTCTGTGTTGCGTTTTATTGGTGAGGTCCGTGCAGCTCATCTTTTTAGTTTTCTGTGTTGTGTGTTTTATTGGTGGGGTCCGTGTAGCTCATCTTTTTAATTTTCTGTGTAGTGTTTTATTGATGAGGTCCGTGCAGCTCATCTTTTTAGTTTTCTGTGTTGGGTTTTATTGGTGAGGTTCGTGCAGCTCATCTTTTTAGTTTTCTGTGTTGTGTGTTTTATTGGTGGGGTCCGTGTAGCTCATCTTTTTAGTTTTCTGTGTTGTGTTTTATTGGTGGGGTCCGTGTAGCTCATCTTTTTAGTTTTCTGTGTTGTGTTTTAATGATGGGGTCCGTGTAGCTCATCTTTTTAGTTTTCTGTGTTGTGTTTTATTGATGGGGTCCGTGCAGCTCATCTTTTTAGTTTTCTGCGTTGCGTTTTATTGGTGAGGTCCGTGTAGCTCATCTTTTTATTGGTGGGGTCCGTGTAGCTCATCTTTTTAGTTTTCTGTGTTGTGTTTTATTGGTGGGGTCCGGGTAGCTCATCTTTTTAGTTTTATGTGTTGTGTTTTATTGATGGGGTCCGTGTAGCTCATCTTTTTAGTTTTCTGTGTTGTGTGTTTTATTGGTGGGGTCCGTGTAGCTCATCTTTTTAGTTTTCTGTGTTGTGTTTTATTGATGGGGTCCGTGCAGCTCATCTTTTTAGTTTTCTGTGTTGTGTTTTATTGGAGGGGTCCGTGTAGCTCATCTTTTATTGGTGAGGTCCGTGTAGCTCATCTTTTATTGGTGAGGTCCGTGTAGCTCATCTTTTATTGGTGGGGTCCGTGTAGCTCATCTTTTTAGTTTTCTGTGTTGTGTTTTATTGATGGGGTCCGTGTAGCTCATCTTTTTAGTTTTCTGTGTTGTGTTTTATTGGAGGGGTCCGTGTAGCTCATCTTTTATTGGTGAGGTCCGTGTAGCTCATCTTTTATTGGTGAGGTCCGTGTAGCTCATCTTTTATTGGTGGGATCCGTGTAGCTCATCTTTTTAGTTTTCTGTGTTGTATTTTATTGATGGGGTCCGTGTAGCTCATCTTTTTAGTTTTCTGTGTTGTGTTTTATTGGTGGGGTCCGTGTAGCTCATCTTTTATTGGTGAGGTCCGTGTAGCTCATCTTTTTAGTTTTCTGTGTTGCGTTTTATTGGTGAGGTCCGTGCAGCTCATCTTTTTAGTTTTCTGTGTTGTGTGTTTTATTGTTGGAGTCCGTGTAGCTCATCTTTTTAGTTTTCTGTGTTGTGTTTTATTGGAGGGGTCCGTGTAGCTCATCTTTTTAGTTTTCTGTGTTGTGTTTTATTGATGAGGTCCGTGTTGCTCATCTTTTAAGTTTTCTGTGTTGTGTTTTATTGATGAGGTCCGTGTAGCTCATCTTTTTAGTTTTCTGTGTTGTGTTTTATTGGTGGGGTCCGTGTAGCTCATCTTTTTAGTTTTCTGTGTTGTGTTTTATTGGTGGGGTCCGTGTAGCTCATCTTTTTAGTTTTCTGTGTTGTGTTTTATTGGTGAGGTCCGTGTAGCTCATCTTTTTAGTTTTCTGTGTTGTGTTTTATTGGTGGGGTCCGTGTAGCTCATCTTTTTAGTTTTCTGTGTTGTGTTTTATTGATGGGGTCCGTGTAGCTCATCTTTTTAGTTTTCTGTGTTGTGTTTTATTGATGGGGTCCGTGTAGCCCATCTTTTTAGTTTTCTGCGTTGCGTTTTATTGGTGAGGTCCGTGTAGCTCATCTTTTTATTGGTGGGGTCCGTGTAGCTCATCTTTTTAGTTTTCTGTGTTGTGTTTTATTGGTGGGATCCGTGTAGCTCATCTTTTTAGTTTTCTGTGTTGTGTGTTTTATTGGTGGGGTCCGTGTAGCTCATCTTTTTAGTTTTCTGTGTTGTGTGTTTTATTGGTGGGGTCGTGTAGCTCATCTTTTTAGTTTTCTGTGTTGTGTTTTATTGATGGGGTCCGTGCAGCTCATCTTTTTAGTTTTCTGTGTTGTGTTTTATTGGAGGGGTCCGTGTAGCTCATCTTTTATTGGTGAGGTCCGTGTAGCTCATCTTTTATTGGTGAGGTCCGTGTAGCTCATCTTTTATTGGTGGGGTCCGTGTAGCTCATCTTTTTAGTTTTCTGTGTTGTGTTTTATTGATGGGGTCCGTGTAGCTCATCTTTTATTGGTGAGGTCCGTGTAGCTCATCTTTTATTGGTGAGGTCCGTGTAGCTCATCTTTTATTGGTGGGGTCCGTGTAGCTCATCTTTTTAGTTTTCTGTGTTGTGTTTTATTGATGGGGTCCGTGTAGCTCATCTTTTTAGTTTTCTGTGTTGTGTTTTATTGGTGGGGTCCGTGTAGCTCATCTTTTATTGGTGAGGTCCGTGTAGCTCATCTTTTTAGTTTTCTGTGTTGCGTTTTATTGGTGAGGTCCGTGCAGCTCATCTTTTTAGTTTTCTGTGTTGTGTGTTTTATTGTTGGAATTCGTGTAGCTCATCTTTTTAGTTTTCTGTGTTGTGTTTTATTGGAGGGGTCCGTGTAGCTCATCTTTTTAGTTTTCTGTATTGTGTTTTATTGATGAGGTCCGTGTTGCTCATCTTTTAAGTTTTCTGTGTTGTGTTTTATTGATGAGGTCCGTGTAGCTCATCTTTTTAGTTTTCTGTGTTGTGTTTTATTGGTGGGGTCCGTGTAGCTCATCTTTTTAGTTTTCTGTGTTGTGTTTTATTGGTGGGGTCCGTGTAGCTCATCTTTTTAGTTTTCTGTGTTGTGTTTTATTGGTGAGGTCCGTGTAGCTCATCTTTTTAGTTTTCTGTGTTGTGTGTTATTGGTGGGGTCCGTGTAGCTCATCTTTTTAGTTTTCTGTGTTGTGTTTTATTGATGGGGTCCGTGTAGCTCATCTTTTTAGTTTTCTGTGTTGTGTTTTATTGATGGGGTCCGTGTAGCCCATCTTTTTAGTTTTCTGCGTTGCGTTTTATTGATGAGGTCCGTGTAGCTCATCTTTTTATTGGTGGGGTCCGTGTAGCTCATCTTTTTAGTTTTCTGTGTTGTGTTTTATTGGTGGGGAACGGGTAGCTCATCTTTTTAGCTTTATTTGTTGTGTTTTATTGATGGGGTCCGTGTAGCTCATCTTTTTAGTTTTCTGTGTTGTGTTTTATTGATGGGGTCCGTGCAGCTCATCTTTTTAGTTTTCTATGCTGTGTTTTATTGGAGGGGTCCGTGTAGCTCATCTTTTATTGGTGAGGTCCGTGTAGCTCATCTTTTATTGGTGAGGTCCGTGTAGCTCATCTTTTATTGGTGGGGTCCGTATAGCTCATCTTTTTAGTTTTCTGTGTTGTGTTTTATTGATGGGGTCCGTGTAGCTCATCTTTTTAGTTTTCTGTGTTGTGTTTTATTGGAGGGGTCCGTGTAGCTCATCTTTTATTGGTGAGGTCCGTGTAGCTCATCTTTTATTGGTTAGGTCCGTGTAGCTCATCTTTTATTGGTGGGGTCCGTGTAGCTCATCTTTTTAGTTTTCTGTGTTGCGTTTTATTGGTGAGGTCCGTGCAGCTCATCTTTTTAGTTTTCTGTGTTGTGTGTTTTATTGTTGGAGTCCGTGTAGCTGATCTTTTTAGTTTTCGGTGTTGTGTTTTATTGGTGGGGTCCGTGTAGCTCATCTTTTTAGTTTTCTGTGTTGTGTTTTATTGGTGGGGTCCGTGTAGGTCATCTTTTTAGTTTTCTGTGTTGTGTGTTTTATTGGTGGGGTCCGTGTAGCTCATCTTTTTAGTTTTCTGTGTTGTGTGTTTTATTGATGGGGTCCGTGTAGCTCATCTTTTTAGTTTTCTGTGTTGTGTTTTATTGATGGGGTCCGTGTAGCTCATCTTTTTAGTTTTCTGTGTTGTGTTTTATTGATGTGGTCCGTGTAGCTCATCTTTTTAGTTTTCTGTGTTGTGTTTTATTGGTGGGGTTCGTATAGCTCATCTTTTTAGTTTTCTGTGTTGTGTTTTATTGGTGGGGTCCGTGTAGCTCATCTTTTTAGTTTTCAGTGTTGTGTTTTATTGGTGAGGTCCGTGTAGCTCATCTTTTTAGTTTTCAGTGTTGTGTTTTATTGGTGGGGTCCGTGTAGCTCATCTTTTTAGTTTTCAGTGTTGTGTTTTATTGGTGAGGTCCGTGTAGCTCATCTTTTTAGTTTTCTGTGTTGTGTTTTATTGGTGGGGTCCGTGTAGCTCATCTTTTTAGTTTTCAGTGTTGTGTTTTATTGATGAGGTCCGTGTAGCTCATCTTTTTAGTTTTCTGTGTTGTGTTTTATTGGTGAGGTCCGTGTAGCTCATCTTTTTAGTTTTCTGTGTTGTGTTTTATTGGTGGGGTCCGTGTTGCTCATCTTTTTAGTTTTCTGTGTTGTGTTTTATTGGTTGGGTCCGTGTAGCTCATCTTTTTAGTTTTCTGTGTTGTGTTTTATTGATGAGGTCCGTGCAGCTCATCTTTTTAGTTTTCTGTGTTGTGTTTTATTGATGGGGTCCGTGTAGCTCATCTTTTATTGGTGAGGTCCGTGTAGCTCATCTTTTATTGGTGAGGTCCGTGTAGCTCATCTTTTATTGGTGGGGTCCGTGTAGCTCATCTTTTTAGTTTTCTGTGTTGTGTTTTATTGATGGGGTCCGTGTAGCTCATCTTTTTAGTTTTCTGTGTTGTGTTTTATTGGTGGGGTCCGTGTAGCTCATCTTTTATTGGTGAGGTCCGTGTAGCTCATCTTTTTAGTTTTCTGTGTTGCGTTTTATTGGTGAGGTCCGTGCAGCTCATCTTTTTAGTTTTCTGTGTTGTGTGTTTTATTGTTGGAGTTCGTGTAGCTCATCTTTTTAGTTTTCTGTGTTGTGTTTTATTGGAGGGGTCCGTGTAGCTCATCTTTTTAGTTTTCTGTATTGTGTTTTATTGATGAGGCCCGTGTAGCTCATCTTTTAAGTTTTCTGTGTTGTGTTTTATTGATGAGGTCCGTGTTGCTCATCTTTTAAGTTTTCTGTGTTGTGTTTTATTGATGAGGTCCGTGTAGCTCATCTTTTTAGTTTTCTGTGTTGTGTTTTATTGGTGGGGTCCGTGTAGCTCATCTTTTTAGTTTTCTGTGTTGTGTTTTATTGGTGGGGTCCGTGTAGCTCATCTTTTTAGTTTTCTGTGTTGTGTTTTATTGGTGAGGTCCGTGTAGCTCATCTTTTTAGTTTTCTGTGTTGTGTTTTATTGGTGGGGTCCGTGTAGCTCATCTTTTTAGTTTTCTGTGTTGTGTTTTATTGATGGGGTCCGTGTAGCTCATCTTTTTAGTTTTCTGTGTTGTGTTTTATTGATGGGGTCCGTGTAGCCCATCTTTTTAGTTTTCTGCGTTGCGTTTTATTGATGAGGTCCGTGTAGCTCATCTTTTTATTGGTGGGGTCCGTGTAGCTCATCTTTTTAGTTTTCTGTGTTGTGTTTTATTGGTGGGGAACGGGTAGCTCATCTTTTTAGTTTTATTTGTTGTGTTTTATTGATGGGGTCCGTGTAGCTCCTCTTTTTAGTTTTCTGTGTTGTGTGTTTTATTGGTGGGGTCCGTGTAGCTCATCTTTTTAGTTTTCTGTGTTGTGTTTTATTGATGGGGTCCGTGCAGCTCATCTTTTTAGTTTTCTATGTTGTGTTTTATTGGAGGGGTCCGTGTAGCTCATCTTTTATTGGTGAGGTCCGTGTAGCTCATCTTTTATTGGTGAGGTCCGTGTAGCTCATCTTTTATTGGTGGGGTCCGTATAGCTCATCTTTTTAGTTTTCTGTGTTGTGTTTTATTGATGGGGTCCGTGTAGCTCATCTTTTTAGTTTTCTGTGTTGTGTTTTATTGGAGGGGTCCGTGTAGCTCATCTTTTATTGGTGAGGTCCGTGTAGCTCATCTTTTATTGGTTAGGTCCGTGTAGCTCATCTTTTATTGGTGGGGTCCGTGTAGCTCATCTTTTTAGTTTTCTGTGTTGCGTTTTATTGGTGAGGTCCGTGCAACTCATCTTTTTAGTTTTCTGTGTTGTGTGTTTTATTGTTGGAGTCCGTGTAGCTGATCTTTTTAGTTTTCGGTGTTGTGTTTTATTGGTGGGGTCCGTGTAGCTCATCTTTTTAGTTTTCTGTGTTGTGTTTTATTGGTGGGGTCCGTGTAGGTCATCTTTTTAGTTTTCTGTGTTGTGTGTTTTATTGGTGGGGTCCGTGTAGCTCATCTTTTTAGTTTTCTGTGTTGTGTGTTTTATTGATGGGGTCCGTGTAGCTCATCTTTTTAGTTTTCTGTGTTGTGTTTTATTGATGGGGTCCGTGTAGCTCATCTTTTTAGTTTTCTGTGTTGTGTTTTATTGATGTGGTCCGTGTAGCTCATCTTTTTAGTTTTCTGTGTTGTGTTTTATTGGTGGGGTTCGTATAGCTCATCTTTTTAGTTTTCTGTGTTGTGTTTTATTGGTGGGGTCCGTGTAGCTCATCTTTTTAGTTTTCAGTGTTGTGTTTTATTGGTGAGGTCCGTGTTGCTCATCTTTTTAGTTTTCTGTGTTGTGTTTTATTGGTTGGGTCCGTGTAGCTCATCTTTTTAGTTTTCTGTGTTGTGTTTTATTGATGAGGTCCGTGCAGCTCATCTTTTTAGTTTTCTGTGTTGTGTTTTATTGATGGGGTCCGTGTAGCTCATCTTTTATTGGTGAGGTCCGTGTAGCTCATCTTTTATTGGTGAGGTCCGTGTAGCTCATCTTTTATTGGTGGGGTCCGTGTAGCTCATCTTTTTAGTTTTCTGTGTTGTGTATTATTGATGGGGTCCGTGTAGCTCATCTTTTTAGTTTTCTGTGTTGTGTTTTATTGGTGGGGTCCGTGTAGCTCATCTTTTATTGGTGAGGTCCGTGTAGCTCATCTTTTTAGTTTTCTGTGTTGCGTTTTATTGGTGAGGTCCGTGCAGCTCATCTTTTTAGTTTTCTGTGTTGTGTGTTTTATTGTTGGAGTTCGTGTAGCTCATCTTTTTAGTTTTCTGTGTTGTGTTTTATTGGAGGGGTCCGTGTAGCTCATCTTTTTAGTTTTCTGTATTGTGTTTTATTGATGAGGTCCGTGTAGCTCATCTTTTAAGTTTTCTGTGTTGTGTTTTATTGATGAGGTCCGTGTTGCTCATCTTTTAAGTTTTCTGTGTTGTGTTTTATTGATGAGGTCCGTGTAGCTCATCTTTTTAGTTTTCTGTGTTGTGTTTTATTGGTGGGGTCCGTGTAGCTCATCTTTTTAGTTTTCTGTGTTGTGTTTTATTGGTGGGGTCCGTGTAGCTCATCTTTTTAGTTTTCTGTGTTGTGTTTTATTGGTGAGGTCCGTGTAGCTCATCTTTTTAGTTTTCTGTGTTGTGTTTTATTGGTGGGGTCCGTGTAGCTCATCTTTTTAGTTTTCTGTGTTGTGTTTTATTGATGGGGTCCGTGTAGCTCATCTTTTTAGTTTTCTGTGTTGTGTTTTATTGATGGGGTCCGTGTAGCCCATCTTTTTAGTTTTCTGCGTTGCGTTTTATTGATGAGGTCCGTGTAGCTCATCTTTTTATTGGTGGGGTCCGTGTAGCTCATCTTTTTAGTTTTCTGTGTTGTGTTTTATTGGTGGGGAACGGGTAGCTCATCTTTTTAGTTTTATTTGTTGTGTTTTATTGATGGGGTCCGTGTAGCTCCTCTTTTTAGTTTTCTGTGTTGTGTGTTTTATTGGTGGGGTCCGTGTAGCTCATCTTTTTAGTTTTCTGTGTTGTGTTTTATTGATGGGGTCCGTGCAGCTCATCTTTTTAGTTTTCTATG
The DNA here is from genome assembly GCA_963680875.1 of Bathymodiolus brooksi. Lineage (NCBI taxonomy): Eukaryota > Metazoa > Mollusca > Bivalvia > Mytilida > Modiolidae > Bathymodiolus > Bathymodiolus brooksi. Next base: position 144,492,066 of record OY804577.1, read on the forward strand.
TTGTGTTTTATTGGAGGGGTCCGTGTAGCTCATCTTTTATTGGTGAGGTCCGTGTAGCTCATCTTTTATTGGTGAGGTCCGTGTAGCTCATCTTTTATTGGTGGGGTCCGTATAGCTCATCTTTTTAGTTTTCTGTGTTGTGTTTTATTGATGGGGTCCGTGTAGCTCATCTTTTTAGTTTTCTGTGTTGTGTTTTATTGGAGGGGTCCGTGTAGCTCATCTTTTATTGGTGAGGTCCGTGTAGCTCATCTTTTATTGGTTAGGTCCGTGTAGCTCATCTTTTATTGGTGGGGTCCGTGTAGCTCATCTTTTTAGTTTTCTGTGTTGCGTTTTATTGGTGAGGTCCGTGCAACTCATCTTTTTAGTTTTCTGTGTTGTGTGTTTTATTGTTGGAGTCCGTGTAGCTGATCTTTTTAGTTTTCGGTGTTGTGTTTTATTGGTGGGGTCCGTGTAGCTCATCTTTTTAGTTTTCTGTGTTGTGTTTTATTGGTGGGGTCCGTGTAGGTCATCTTTTTAGTTTTCTGTGTTGTGTGTTTTATTGGTGGGGTCCGTGTAGCTCATCTTTTTAGTTTTCTGTGTTGTGTGTTTTATTGATGGGGTCCGTGTAGCTCATCTTTTTAGTTTTCTGTGTTGTGTTTTATTGATGGGGTCCGTGTAGCTCATCTTTTTAGTTTTCTGTGTTGTGTTTTATTGATGTGGTCCGTGTAGCTCATCTTTTTAGTTTTCTGTGTTGTGTTTTATTGGTGGGGTTCGTATAGCTCATCTTTTTAGTTTTCTGTGTTGTGTTTTATTGGTGGGGTCCGTGTAGCTCATCTTTTTAGTTTTCAGTGTTGTGTTTTATTGGTGAGGTCCGTGTTGCTCATCTTTTTAGTTTTCTGTGTTGTGTTTTATTGGTTGGGTCCGTGTAGCTCATCTTTTTAGGTTTCTGTGTTGTGTTTTATTGATGAGGTCCGTGCAGCTCATCTTTTTAGTTTTCTGTGTTGTGTTTTATTGATGGGGTCCGTGTAGCTCATCTTTTACTGGTGAGGTCCGTGTAGCTCATCTTTTATTGGTGAGGTCCGTGTAGCTCATCTTTTATTGGTGGGGTCCGTGTAGCTCATCTTTTTAGTTTTCTGTGTTGTGTTTTATTGATGAGGTCCGTGTAGCTCATCTTTTAAGTTTTCTGTGTTGTGTTTTATTGATGAGGTCCGTGTTGCTCATCTTTTAAGTTTTCTGTGTTGTGTTTTATTGATGAGGTCCGTGTAGCTCATCTTTTTAGTTTTCTGTGTTGTGTTTTATTGGTGGGGTCCGTGTAGCTCATCTTTTTAGTTTTCTGTGTTGTGTTTTATTGGTGGGGTCCGTGTAGCTCATCTTTTTAGTTTTCTGTGTTGTGTTTTATTGGTGAGGTCCGTGTAGCTCATCTTTTTAGTTTTCTGTGTTGTGTTTTATTGGTGGGGTCCGTGTAGCTCATCTTTTTAGTTTTCTGTGTTGTGTTTTATTGATGGGGTCCGTGTAGCTCATCTTTTTAGTTTTCTGTGTTGTGTTTTATTGATGGGGTCCGTGTAGCCCATCTTTTTAGTTTTCTGCGTTGCGTTTTATTGATGAGGTCCGTGTAGCTCATCTTTTTATTGGTGGGGTCCGTGTAGCTCATCTTTTTAGTTTTCTGTGTTGTGTTTTATTGGTGGGGAACGGGTAGCTCATCTTTTTAGTTTTATTTGTTGTGTTTTATTGATGGGGTCCGTGTAGCTCCTCTTTTTAGTTTTCTGTGTTGTGTGTTTTATTGGTGGGGTCCGTGTAGCTCATCTTTTTAGTTTTCTGTGTTGTGTTTTATTGATGGGGTCCGTGCAGCTCATCTTTTTAGTTTTCTATGTTGTGTTTTATTGGAGGGGTCCGTGTAGCTCATCTTTTATTGGTGAGGTCCTTGTAGCTCATCTTTTATTGGTGAGGTCCGTGTAGCTCATCTTTTATTGGTGGGGTCCGTATAGCTCATCTTTTTAGTTTTCTGTGTTGTGTTTTATTGATGGGGTCCGTGTAGCTCATCTTTTTAGTTTTCTGTGTTGTGTTTTATTGGAGGGGTCCGTGTAGCTCATCTTTTATTGGTGAGGTCCGTGTAGCTCATCTTTTATTGGTTAGGTCCGTGTAGCTTATCTTTTATTGGTGGGGTCCGTGTAGCTCATCTTTTTAGTTTTCTGTGTTGTGTTTTATTGATGGGGTCCGTGTAGCTCATCTTTTTAGTTTTCTGTGTTGTGTTTTATTGGTGTGGTCCGTGTAGCTCATCTTTTATTGGTGAGGTCCGTGTAGCTCATCTTTTTAGTTTTCTGTGTTGCGTTTTATTGGTGAGGTCCGTGCAGCTCATCTTTTTAGTTTTCTGTGTTGTGTGTTTTATTGTTGGAGTCCGTGTAGCTGATCTTTTTAGTTTTCGGTGTTGTGTTTTATTGGTGGGGTCCGTGTAGCTCATCTTTTTAGTTTTCTGTGTTGTGTTTTATTGGTGGGGTCCGTGTAGGTCATCTTTTTAGTTTTCTGTGTTGTGTGTTTTATTGGTGGGGTCCGTGTAGCTCATCTTTTTAGTTTTCTGTGTTGTGTGTTTTATTGATGGGGTCCGTGTAGCTCCTCTTTTTAGTTTTCTGTGTTGTGTTTTATTGATGAGTTCCGTGCAGCTCATCTTTTTAGTTTTCTGTGTTGTGTTTTATTGGTGGGGTTCGTGTAGGCCATCTTTTTAGTTTTCTGTGTTGTGTTTTATTGGTGGGGTCCGTGTAGCTCATCTTTTTAGTTTTCTGTGTTGTGTTTTATTGATGAGGTCCGTGTAGCTCATCTTTTTAGTTTTCTGTGTTGTGTTTTATTGATGAGGTCCGTGTAGCTCATCTTTTTAGTTTTCTGTGTTGCGTTTTATTGGTGAGGTCCGTGTATCTCATCTTTTTAGCTTCCTGTGTTGTGTTTTATTGGTGGGGTCCGTGTAGCTCATCTTTTTAGTTTTCTGTGTTGTGTTTTATTGGTGGGGTCCGTGTAGCTCATCTTTTTAGTTTTCTGTGTTGTGTTTTATTTGAGGGGTCCGTGTAGCTCATCTTTTTAGTTTTCTGTGTTGTGTTTTATTGATGGGGTCCGTGCAGCTCATCTTTTTAGTTTTCTGTGTTGTGTTTTATTGGTGGGGTCCGTGTAGCTCATCTTTTATTGGTGAGGTCCGTGTAGCTCATCTTTTTAGTTTTCTGTGTTGCGTTTTATTGGTGAGGTCCGTGCAGCTCATCTTTTTAGTTTTCTGTGTTGTGTGTTTTATTGTTGGAGTCCGTGTAGCTGATCTTTTTAGTTTTCGGTGTTGTGTTTTATTGGTGGGGTCCGTGTAGCTCATCTTTTTAGTTTTCTGTGTTGTGTTTTATTGGTGGGGTCCGTGTAGGTCATCTTTTTAGTTTTCTGTGTTGTGTGTTTTATTGGTGGGGTCCGTGTAGCTCATCTTTTTAGTTTTCTGTGTTGTGTGTTTTATTGATGGGGTCCGTGTAGCTCATCTTTTTAGTTTTCTGTGTTGTGTTTTATTGATGGGGTCCGTGTAGCTCATCTTTTTAGTTTTCTGTGTTGTGTTTTATTGATGTGGTCCGTGTAGCTCATCTTTTTAGTTTTCTGTGTTGTGTTTTATTGGTGGGGTTCGTATAGCTCATCTTTTTAGTTTTCTGTGTTGTGTTTTATTGGTGGGGTCCGTGTAGCTCATCTTTTTAGTTTTCAGTGTTGTGTTTTATTGGTGGGATCCGTGTAGCTCATCTTTTTAGTTTTCTGTGTTGTGTTTTATTGGTGGGGTCCGTGTAGCTCATCTTTTTAGTTTTCTGTGTTGTGTTTTATTGATGAGTTCCGTGCAGCTCATCTTTTTAGTTTTCTGTGTTGTGTTTTATTGGTGGGGTTCGTGTAGGCCATCTTTTAAGTTTTCTGTGTTGTGTTTTATTGGAGGGGTCCGTGTAGCTCATCTTTTTAGTTTTCTGTGTTGTGTTTTATTGGTGGGGTCCGTGTAGCTCATCTTTTAAGTTGTCTGTGTTGTGTTTTATTGATGGGGTCCGTGTAGCTCATCTTTTTAGTTTTCTGTGTTGTGTTTTATTGATGAGGTCCGTGTAGCTCATCTTTTTAGTTTTCTGTGTTGTGTTTTATTGATGAGGTCCGTGTAGCTCATCTTTTTAGTTTTCTGTGTTGCGTTTTATTGGTGAGGTCCGTGTATCTCATCTTTTTAGCTTCCTGTGTTGTGTTTTATTGGTGGGGTCCGTGTAGCTCATCTTTTTAGTTTTCTGTGTTGTGTTTTATTGGTGGGGTCCGTGTAGCTCATCTTTTTAGTTTTCTGTGTTGTGTTTTATTTGAGGGGTCCGTGTAGCTCATCTTTTTAGTTTTCTGTGTTGTGTTTTATTGATGGGGTCCGTGCAGCTCATCTTTTTAGTTTTCTGTGTTGTGTTTTATTGATGGGGTCCGTGTAGCTCATCTTTTTAGTTTTCTGTGTTGTGTTTTATTGATGGGGTCCGTGTAGCCCATCTTTTTAGTTTTCTGCGTTGCGTTTTATTGATGAGGTCCGTGTAGCTCATCTTTTTATTGGTGGGGTCCGTGTAGCTCATCTTTTTAGTTTTCTGTGTTGTGTTTTATTGGTGGGGAACGGGTAGCTCATCTTTTTAGTTTTATTTGTTGTGTTTTATTGATGGGGTCCGTGTAGCTCCTCTTTTTAGTTTTCTGTGTTGTGTGTTTTATTGGTGGGGTCCGTGTAGCTCATCTTTTTAGTTTTCTGTGTTGTGTTTTATTGATGGGGTCCGTGCAGCTCATCTTTTTAGTTTTCTATGTTGTGTTTTATTGGAGGGGTCCGTGTAGCTCATCTTTTATTGGTGAGGTCCTTGTAGCTCATCTTTTATTGGTGAGGTCCGTGTAGCTCATCTTTTATTGGTGGGGTCCGTATAGCTCATCTTTTTAGTTTTCTGTGTTGTGTTTTATTGATGGGGTCCGTGTAGCTCATCTTTTTAGTTTTCTGTGTTGTGTTTTATTGGAGGGGTCCGTGTAGCTCATCTTTTATTGGTGAGGTCCGTGTAGCTCATCTTTTATTGGTTAGGTCCGTGTAGCTTATCTTTTATTGGTGGGGTCCGTGTAGCTCATCTTTTTAGTTTTCTGTGTTGTGTTTTATTGATGGGGTCCGTGTAGCTCATCTTTTTAGTTTTCTGTGTTGTGTTTTATTGGTGTGGTCCGTGTAGCTCATCTTTTATTGGTGAGGTCCGTGTAGCTCATCTTTTTAGTTTTCTGTGTTGCGTTTTATTGGTGAGGTCCGTGCAGCTCATCTTTTTAGTTTTCTGTGTTGTGTGTTTTATTGTTGGAGTCCGTGTAGCTGATCTTTTTAGTTTTCGGTGTTGTGTTTTATTGGTGGGGTCCGTGTAGCTCATCTTTTTAGTTTTCTGTGTTGTGTTTTATTGGTGGGGTCCGTGTAGGTCATCTTTTTAGTTTTCTGTGTTGTGTGTTTTATTGGTGGGGTCCGTGTAGCTCATCTTTTTAGTTTTCTGTGTTGTGTGTTTTATTGATGGGGTCCGTGTAGCTCCTCTTTTTAGTTTTCTGTGTTGTGTTTTATTGATGAGTTCCGTGCAGCTCATCTTTTTAGTTTTCTGTGTTGTGTTTTATTGGTGGGGTTCGTGTAGGCCATCTTTTTAGTTTTCTGTGTTGTGTTTTATTGGTGGGGTCCGTGTAGCTCATCTTTTTAGTTTTCTGTGTTGTGTTTTATTGATGAGGTCCGTGTAGCTCATCTTTTTAGTTTTCTGTGTTGTGTTTTATTGATGAGGTCCGTGTAGCTCATCTTTTTAGTTTTCTGTGTTGCGTTTTATTGGTGAGGTCCGTGTATCTCATCTTTTTAGCTTCCTGTGTTGTGTTTTATTGGTGGGGTCCGTGTAGCTCATCTTTTTAGTTTTCTGTGTTGTGTTTTATTGGTGGGGTCCGTGTAGCTCATCTTTTTAGTTTTCTGTGTTGTGTTTTATTTGAGGGGTCCGTGTAGCTCATCTTTTTAGTTTTCTGTGTTGTGTTTTATTGATGGGGTCCGTGCAGCTCATCTTTTTAGTTTTCTGTGTTGTGTTTTATTGGTGGGGTCCGTGTAGCTCATCTTTTATTGGTGAGGTCCGTGTAGCTCATCTTTTTAGTTTTCTGTGTTGCGTTTTATTGGTGAGGTCCGTGCAGCTCATCTTTTTAGTTTTCTGTGTTGTGTGTTTTATTGTTGGAGTCCGTGTAGCTGATCTTTTTAGTTTTCGGTGTTGTGTTTTATTGGTGGGGTCCGTGTAGCTCATCTTTTTAGTTTTCTGTGTTGTGTTTTATTGGTGGGGTCCGTGTAGGTCATCTTTTTAGTTTTCTGTGTTGTGTGTTTTATTGGTGGGGTCCGTGTAGCTCATCTTTTTAGTTTTCTGTGTTGTGTGTTTTATTGATGGGGTCCGTGTAGCTCATCTTTTTAGTTTTCTGTGTTGTGTTTTATTGATGGGGTCCGTGTAGCTCATCTTTTTAGTTTTCTGTGTTGTGTTTTATTGATGTGGTCCGTGTAGCTCATCTTTTTAGTTTTCTGTGTTGTGTTTTATTGGTGGGGTTCGTATAGCTCATCTTTTTAGTTTTCTGTGTTGTGTTTTATTGGTGGGGTCCGTGTAGCTCATCTTTTTAGTTTTCAGTGTTGTGTTTTATTGGTGGGATCCGTGTAGCTCATCTTTTTAGTTTTCTGTGTTGTGTTTTATTGGTGGGGTCCGTGTAGCTCATCTTTTTAGTTTTCTGTGTTGTGTTTTATTGATGAGTTCCGTGCAGCTCATCTTTTTAGTTTTCTGTGTTGTGTTTTATTGGTGGGGTTCGTGTAGGCCATCTTTTAAGTTTTCTGTGTTGTGTTTTATTGGAGGGGTCCGTGTAGCTCATCTTTTTAGTTTTCTGTGTTGTGTTTTATTGGTGGGGTCCGTGTAGCTCATCTTTTAAGTTGTCTGTGTTGTGTTTTATTGATGGGGTCCGTGTAGCTCATCTTTTTAGTTTTCTGTGTTGTGTTTTATTGATGAGGTCCGTGTAGCTCATCTTTTTAGTTTTCTGTGTTGTGTTTTATTGATGAGGTCCGTGTAGCTCATCTTTTTAGTTTTCTGTGTTGCGTTTTATTGGTGAGGTCCGTGTATCTCATCTTTTTAGCTTCCTGTGTTGTGTTTTATTGGTGGGGTCCGTGTAGCTCATCTTTTTAGTTTTCTGTGTTGTGTTTTATTGGTGGGGTCCGTGTAGCTCATCTTTTTAGTTTTCTGTGTTGTGTTTTATTTGAGGGGTCCGTGTAGCTCATCTTTTTAGTTTTCTGTGTTGTGTTTTATTGATGGGGTCCGTGCAGCTCATCTTTTTAGTTTTCTGTGTTGTGTTTTATTGGTGGGGTCCGTGTAGCTCATCTTTTATTGGTGAGGTCCGTGTAGCTCATCTTTTTAGTTTTCTGTGTTGCGTTTTATTGGTGAGGTCCGTGCAGCTCATCTTTTTAGTTTTCTGTGTTGTGTGTTTTATTGTTGGAGTCCGTGTAGCTGATCTTTTTAGTTTTCGGTGTTGTGTTTTATTGGTGGGGTCCGTGTAGCTCATCTTTTTAGTTTTCTGTGTTGTGTTTTATTGGTGGGGTCCGTGTAGGTCATCTTTTTAGTTTTCTGTGTTGTGTGTTTTATTGGTGGGGTCCGTGTAGCTCATCTTTTTAGTTTTCTGTGTTGTGTGTTTTATTGATGGGGTCCGTGTAGCTCATCTTTTTAGTTTTCTGTGTTGTGTTTTATTGATGGGGTCCGTGTAGCTCATCTTTTTAGTTTTCTGTGTTGTGTTTTATTGATGTGGTCCGTGTAGCTCATCTTTTTAGTTTTCTGTGTTGTGTTTTATTGGTGGGGTTCGTATAGCTCATCTTTTTAGTTTTCTGTGTTGTGTTTTATTGGTGGGGTCCGTGTAGCTCATCTTTTTAGTTTTCAGTGTTGTGTTTTATTGGTGAGGTCCGTGTTGCTCATCTTTTTAGTTTTCTGTGTTGTGTTTTATTGGTTGGGTCCGTGTAGCTCATCTTTTTAGTTTTCTGTGTTGTGTTTTATTGATGAGGTCCGTGCAGCTCATCTTTTTAGTTTTCTGTGTTGTGTTTTATTGGTGGGGTCCGTGTAGCTCATCTTTTAATTTTCTGTGTTGTGTTTTATTGGTGGGATCCGTGTAGCTCATCTTTTTAGTTTTCTGTGTTGTGTTTTATTGGTGGGGTCCGTGTAGCTCATCTTTTTAGTTTTCTGTGTTGTGTTTTATTGATGAGTTCCGTGCAGCTCATCTTTTTAGTTTTCTGTGTTGTGTTTTATTGGTGGGGTTCGTGTAGGCCATCTTTTTAGTTTTCTGTGTTGTGTTTTATTGGTGGGGTCCGTGTAGCTCATCTTTTTAGTTTTCTGTGTTGTGTTTTATTGGTGAGGTCCGTGTAGCTCATCTTTTTAGTTTTCTGTGTTGTGTTTTATTGATGGGGTCCGTGTAGCTCATCTTTTTAGTTTTCTGTGTTGTGTTTTATTGATGAGGTCCGTGTAGCTCATCTTTTTAGTTTTCTGTGTTGTGTTTTATTGATGAGGTCCGTGTAGCTCATCTTTTTAGTTTTCTGTGTTGCGTTTTATTGGTGAGGTCCGTGTATCTCATCTTTTTAGCTTCCTGTGTTGTGTTTTATTGGTGGGGTCCGTGTAGCTCATCTTTTTAGTTTTCTGTGTTGTGTTTTATTGGTGGGGTCCGTGTAGCTCATCTTTTTAGTTTTCTGTGTTGTGTTTTATTTGAGGGGTCCGTGTAGCTCATCTTTTTAGTTTTCTGTGTTGTGTTTTATTGATGGGGTCCGTGCAGCTCATCTTTTTAGTTTTCTGTGTTGTGTTTTATTGGTGGGGTCCGTGTAGCTCATCTTTTTAGTTTTCTGTGTAGTGTTTTATTGATGAGGTCCGTGCAGCTCATCTTTTTAGTTTTCTGTGTTGCGTTTTATTGGTGAGGTCCGTGCAGCTCATCTTTTTAGTTTTCTGTGTTGTGTGTTTTATTGATGAGGTCCGTGTAGCTCATCTTTTTAGTTTTCTGTGTTGTGTTTTATTGGTGGGGTCCGTGTTGCTCATCTTTTTAGTTTTCTGTGTAGTGATTTATTGATGAGGTCCGTGCAGCTCATCTTTTTAGTTTTCTGTGTTGCGTTTTATTGGTGAGGTCCGTGCAGCTCATCTTTTTAGTTTTCTGTGTTGTGTGTTTTATTGATGGAGTCCGTGTAGCTCATCTTTTTAGTTTTCGGTGTTGTGTTTTATTGATGGGATCCGTGTAGCTCATCTTTTTAATTTTCTGTGTTGTGTTTTATTGGTGGGGTCCGTGTAGCTCATCTTTTTATTGGTGAGGTCCGTGCAGCTCATCTTTTTAGTTTTCTGTGTTGTGTGTTTTATTGATGGAGTCCGTGTAGCTCATCTTTTTAGTTTTCGGTGTTGTGTTTTATTGGTGAGGTCCGTGTTGCTCATCTTTTTAGTTTTCTGTGTTGTGTTTTATTGGTGAGGTCCGTGCAGCTCATCTTTTTAGTTTTCTGTGTTGTGTTTTATTGGAGGGGTCCGTGTAGCTCATCTTTTTAGTTTTCTGTGTTGTGTGTTTTATTGATGGGGTCCGTGTAGCTCATCGTTTTAGTTTTCTGTGTTGTGTTTTATTGGTGAGGTCCGTGTAGCTCATCTTTTTAGTTTTCTGTGTTTTGTGTTTTATTGGTGGTGTCCTTGTAGCTCATCTTTTTAGTTTTCTGTGTTGTGTTTTATTGGAGGGGTCCGTGTAGCTCATCTTTTTAGTTTTCTGTGTTGTGTTTTATTGATGAGGTCGTGTTGCTCATCTTTTAAGTTTTCTGTGTTGTGTTTTATTGATGAGGTCCATGTAGCTCATCTTTTTAGTTTTCTATGTTGTGTTTTATTGGAGGGGTCCGTGTAGCTCATCTTTTATTGGTGAGGTCCGTGTAGCTCATCTTTTTATTGGTGGGGTCCGTGTAGCTCATCTTTTTAGTTTTCTGTGTTGTGTTTTATTGGTGGGGAACGGGTAGCTCATCTTTTTAGTTTTATTTGTTGTGTTTTATTGATGGGGTCCGTGTAGCTCCTCTTTTTAGTTTTCTGTGTTGTGTGTTTTATTGGTGGGGTCCGTGTAGCTCATCTTTTTAGTTTTCTGTGTTGTGTTTTATTGATGGGGTCCGTGCAGCTCATCTTTTTAGTTTTCTATGTTGTGTTTTATTGGAGGGGTCCGTGTAGCTCATCTTTTATTGGTGAGGTCCGTGTAGCTCATCTTTTATTGGTGAGGTCCGTGTAGCTCATCTTTTATTGGTGGGGTCCGTATAGCTCATCTTTTTAGTTTTCTGTGTTGTGTTTTATTGATGGGGTCCGTGTAGCTCATCTTTTTAGTTTTCTGTGTTGTGTTTTATTGATGAGGTCCGTGTAGCTCATCTTTTTAGTTTTCTGTGTTGTGTTTTATTGATGGGATCCGTGTAGCTCATCTTTTTAATTTTCTGTGTTGTGTTTTATTGGTGGGGTCCGTGTAGCTCATCTTTTTATTGGTGAGGTCCGTGCAGCTCATCTTTTTAGTTTTCTGTGTTGTGTGTTTTATTGATGGAGTCCGTGTAGCTCATCTTTTTAGTTTTCGGTGTTGTGTTTTATTGGTGAGGTCCGTGTTGCTCATCTTTTTAGTTTTCTGTGTTGTGTTTTATTGGTGAGGTCCGTGCAGCTCATCTTTTTAGTTTTCTGTGTTGTGTTTTATTGGAGGGGTCCGTGTAGCTCATCTTTTTAGTTTTCTGTGTTGTGTGTTTTATTGATGGGGTCCGTGTAGCTCATCGTTTTAGTTTTCTGTGTTGTGTTTTATTGGTGAGGTCCGTGTAGCTCATCTTTTTAGTTTTCTGTGTTTTGTGTTTTATTGGTGGTGTCCTTGTAGCTCATCTTTTTAGTTTTTTGTGTTGTGTTTTATTGGAGGGGTCCGTGTAGCTCATCTTTTTAGTTTTCTGTGTTGTGTTTTATTGATGAGGTCCGTGTTGCTCATCTTTTAAGTTTTCTGTGTTGTGTTTTATTGATGAGGTCCATGTAGCTCATCTTTTTAGTTTTCTATGTTGTGTTTTATTGGAGGGGTCCGTGTAGCTCATCTTTTATTGGTGAGGTCCGTGTAGCTCATCTTTTTATTGGTGGGGTCCGTGTAGCTCATCTTTTTAGTTTTCTGTGTTGTGTTTTATTGGTGGGGAACGGGTAGCTCATCTTTTTAGTTTTATTTGTTGTGTTTTATTGATGGGGTCCGTGTAGCTCCTCTTTTTAGTTTTCTGTGTTGTGTGTTTTATTGGTGGGGTCCGTGTAGCTCATCTTTTTAGTTTTCTGTGTTGTGTTTTATTGATGGGGTCCGTGCAGCTCATCTTTTTAGTTTTCTATGTTGTGTTTTATTGGAGGGGTCCGTGTAGCTCATCTTTTATTGGTGAGGTCCGTGTAGCTCATCTTTTATTGGTGAGGTCCGTGTAGCTCATCTTTTATTGGTGGGGTCCGTATAGCTCATCTTTTTAGTTTTCTGTGTTGTGTTTTATTGATGGGGTCCGTGTAGCTCATCTTTTTAGTTTTCTGTGTTGTGTTTTATTGGAGGGGTCCGTGTAGCTCATCTTTTATTGGTGAGGTCCGTGTAGCTCATCTTTTATTGGTTAGGTCCGTGTAGCTCATCTTTTATTGGTGGGGTCCGTGTAGCTCATCTTTTTAGTTTTCTGTGTTGTGTTTTATTGATGGGGTCCGTGTAGCTCATCTTTTTAGTTTTCTGTGTTGTGTTTTATTGGTGGGGTCCGTGTAGCTCATCTTTTATTGGTGAGGTCCGTGTAGCTCATCTTTTTAGTTTTCTGTGTTGCGTTTTATTGGTGAGGTCCGTGCAGCTCATCTTTTTAGTTTTCTGTGTTGTGTGTTTTATTGTTGGAGTCCGTGTAGCTGATCTTTTTAGTTTTCGGTGTTGTGTTTTATTGGTGGGGTCCGTGTAGCTCATCTTTTTAGTTTTCTGTGTTGTGTTTTATTGGTGGGGTCCGTGTAGGTCATCTTTTTAGTTTTCTGTGTTGTGTGTTTTATTGGTGGGGTCCGTGTAGCTCATCTTTTTAGTTTTCTGTGTTGTGTGTTTTATTGATGGGGTCCGTGTAGCTCATCTTTTTAGTTTTCTGTGTTGTGTTTTATTGATGGGGTCCGTGTAGCTCATCTTTTTAGTTTTCTGTGTTGTGTTTTATTGATGTGGTCCGTGTAGCTCATCTTTTTAGTTTTCTGTGTTGTGTTTTATTGGTGGGGTTCGTATAGCTCATCTTTTTAGTTTTCTGTGTTGTGTTTTATTGGTGGGGTCCGTGTAGCTCATCTTTTTAGTTTTCAGTGTTGTGTTTTATTGGTGAGGTCCGTGTTGCTCATCTTTTTAGTTTTCTGTGTTGTGTTTTATTGGTTGGGTCCGTGTAGCTCATCTTTTTAGTTTTCTGTGTTGTGTTTTATTGATGAGGTCCGTGCAGCTCATCTTTTTAGTTTTCTGTGTTGTGTTTTATTGGTGGGGTCCGTGTAGCTCATCTTTTAATTTTCTGTGTTGTGTTTTATTGGTGGGATCCGTGTAGCTCATCTTTTTAGTTTTCTGTGTTGTGTTTTATTGGTGGGGTCCGTGTAGCTCATCTTTTTAGTTTTCTGTGTTGTGTTTTATTGATGAGTTCCGTGCAGCTCATCTTTTTAGTTTTCTGTGTTGTATGTTTTATTGATGGGGTCCGTGTAGCTCATCTTTTTAGTTTTCTGTGTTGTGTTTTATTGGTGGGGTCCGTGTAGCTCATCTTTTTAGTTTTCTCTGTTGTGTTTTATTAATGGGGTCCGTGTAGCTCATCTTTTTAGTTTTCTGTGTTGTGTTTTATTGATGAGGTCCGTGTAGCTCATCTTTTTAGTTTTCTGTGTTGTGTTTTATTGATGAGGTCCGTGTAGCTCATCTTTTTAGTTTTCTGTGTTGCGTTTTATTGGTGAGGTCCGTGTATCTCATCTTTTTAGCTTCCTGTGTTGTGTTTTATTGGTGGGGTCCGTGTAGCTCATCTTTTTAGTTTTCTGTGTTGTGTTTTATTGGTGGGGTCCGTGTAGCTCATCTTTTTAGTTTTCTGTGTTGTGTTTTATTTGAGGGGTCCGTGTAGCTCATCTTTTTAGTTTTCTGTGTTGTGTTTTATTGGTGGGGTCCGTGTAGCTCATCTTTTTAGTTTTCTGTGTAGTGTTTTATTGATGAGGTCCGTGCAGCTCATCTTTTTAGTTTTCTGTGTTGCGTTTTATTGGTGAGGTCCGTGCAGCTCATCTTTTTAGTTTTCTGTGTTGTGTGTTTTATTGATGGGGTCCGTGTAGCTCATCTTTTTAGTTTTCTGTGTTGTGTTTTATTGGTGGGGTCCGTGTTGCTCATCTTTTTAGTTTTCTGTGTAGTGATTTATTGATGAGGTCCGTGCAGCTCATCTTTTTAGTTTTCTGTGTTGCGTTTTATTGGTGAGGTCCGTGCAGCTCATCTTTTTAGTTTTCTGTGTTGTGTGTTTTATTGATGGAGTCCGTGTAGCTCATCTTTTTAGTTTTCGGTGTTGTGTTTTATTGGTGAGGTCCGTATAGCTCATCTTTTTAGTTTTCTGTGTTGTGTTTTATTGGTGGGGTCCGTGTAGCTCATCTTTTTAGTTTTCTGTGTTGTGTTTTATTAATGAGGTCCGTGTTGCTCATCTTTTAAGTTTTCTGTGTTGTGTTTTATTGATGAGGTCCATGTAGCTCATCTTTTTAGTTTTCTGTGTTGTGTTTTATTGATGGGGTCCGTGTAGCTCATCTTTTTAGTTTTCTGTGTTGTGTTTTATTGGTGGGGTCCGTGTAGCTCATCTTTTTAGTTTTCTGTGTTGTGTTTTATTGGTGAGGTCCGTGTAGCTCATCTTTTTAGTTTTCTGTGTTGTGTTTTATTGGTGAGGTCCGTGTAGCTCATCTTTTTAGTTTTCTGTGTTGTGTTTTATTGGTGGGGTCCGTGTAGCTCATCTTTTTAGTTTTCTGTGTTGTGTTTTATTGGTGGGGTCCGTGTAGCTCATCTTTTTAGTTTTCTGTGTTGTGTTTTATTGATGGGGTCCGTGTAGCTCATCTTTTTAGTTTTCTGTGTTGCGTTTTATTGGTGAGGTCGGTGTAGCTCATCTTTTTATTGGTGGGGTCCGTGTAGCTCATCTTTTTTGTTTTCTGTGTTGTGTTTTATTGATGGGGTCCGTGCAGCTCATCTTTTTAGTTTTCTGTGTTGCGTTTTATTGGTGAGGTCCGTGCAGCTCATCTTTTTAGTTTTCTGTGTTGTGTGTTTTATTGATGGAGTCCGTGTAGCTCATCTTTTTAGTTTTCGGTGTTGTGTTTTATTGGTGAGGTCCGTGTTGCTCATCTTTTTAGTTTTCTGTGTTGTGTTTTATTGGTGAGGTCCGTGTAGCTCATCTTTTTAGTTTTCTGTGTTGTGTTTTATTGGTGAGGTCCGTGTAGCTCATCTTTTTAGTTTTCTGTGTTGTGTGTTTTATTGGTGGGGTCCGTGTAGCTCATCTTTTTAGTTTTCTGTGTTGTGTTTTATTGGAGGGGTCCGTGTAGCTCATCTTTTTAGTTTTCTGTTATGTGTTTTATTGATGAGGTCCGTGTTGCTCATCTTTTAAGTTTTCTGTGTTGTGTTTTATTGATGAGGTCCATGTAGCTCATCTTTTTAGTTTTCTGTGTTGTGTTTTATTGATGGGATCCGTGTAGCTCATCTTTTTAATTTTCTGTGTTGTGTTTTATTGGTGGGGTCCGTGTAGCTCATCTTTTTATTGGTGAGGTCCGTGCAGCTCATCTTTTTAGTTTTCTGTGTTGTGTGTTTTATTGATGGAGTCCGTGTAGCTCATCTTTTTAGTTTTCGGTGTTGTGTTTTATTGGTGAGGTCCGTGTTGCTCATCTTTTTAGTTTTCTGTGTTGTGTTTTATTGGTGAGGTCCGTGCAGCTCATCTTTTTAGTTTTCTGTGTTGTGTTTTATTGGAGGGGTCCGTGTAGCTCATCTTTTTAGTTTTCTGTGTTGTGTGTTTTATTGATGGGGTCCGTGTAGCTCATCGTTTTAGTTTTCTGTGTTGTGTTTTATTGGTGAGGTCCGTGTAGCTCATCTTTTTAGTTTTCTGTGTTTTGTGTTTTATTGGTGGTGTCCTTGTAGCTCATCTTTTTAGTTTTCTGTGTTGTGTTTTATTGGAGGGGTCCGTGTAGCTCATCTTTTTAGTTTTCTGTGTTGTGTTTTATTGATGAGGTCCGTGTTGCTCATCTTTTAAGTTTTCTGTGTTGTGTTTTATTGATGAGGTCCGTGTAGCTCATCTTTTTAGTTTTCTGTGTTGTGTTTTATTGGTGGGGTCCGTGTAGCTCATCTTTTTAGTT
The DNA here is from genome assembly GCA_963680875.1 of Bathymodiolus brooksi. Lineage (NCBI taxonomy): Eukaryota > Metazoa > Mollusca > Bivalvia > Mytilida > Modiolidae > Bathymodiolus > Bathymodiolus brooksi. Next base: position 144,507,380 of record OY804577.1, read on the forward strand.
TTCTGTGTTGTGTTTTATTGATGGGGTCCGTGTAGCTCATCTTTTTAGTTTTCTGTGTTGCGTTTTATTGGTGAGGTCGGTGTAGCTCATCTTTTTATTGGTGGGGTCCGTGTAGCTCATCTTTTTTGTTTTCTGTGTTGTGTTTTATTGATGGGGTCCGTGCAGCTCATCTTTTTAGTTTTCTGTGTTGCGTTTTATTGGTGAGGTCCGTGCAGCTCATCTTTTTAGTTTTCTGTGTTGTGTGTTTTATTGATGGAGTCCGTGCAGCTCATCTTTTTAGTTTTCTGTGTTGCGTTTTATTGGTGAGGTCCGTGCAGCTCATCTTTTTAGTTTTATGTGTTGTGTTTTATTGATGGGATCGTGTAGCTCATCTTTTTAGTTTTCTGTGTTGTGTTTTATTGATGGGATCCGTGTAGCTCATCTTTTTAGTTTTCTGTGTTGTGTTTTATTGGTGAGGTCCGTGTAGCTCATCTTTTTAGTTTTCTGTGTTGTGTTTTATTGGTGAGGTCCGTGTAGCTCATCTTTTTAGTTTTCTGTGTTGTGTTTTATTGGTGAGGTCCGTGTAGCTCATCTTTTTAGTTTTCTGTGTTGTGTTTTATTGGTGGGGTCCGTGTAGCTCATCTTTTTAGTTTTCTGTGTTGCGTTTTATTGGTGAGGTCGGTGTAGCTCATCTTTTTATTGGTGGGGTCCGTGTAGCTCATCTTTTTAGTTTTCTGTGTTGTGTGTTTTATTGGTGGGGTCCGTGTAGCTCATCTTTTTAGTTTTCTGTGTTGTGTTTTATTGATGGGGTCCGTGTAGCTCATCTTTTAAGTTTTCTGTGTTGTGTTTTATTGGTGAGGTCCGTGTAGCTCATCTTTTTAGTTTTCTATGTTGTGTTTTATTGGTGAGGTCCGTGTAGCTCATCTTTTTAGCTTTCTGTGTTGTGTTTTATTGATGGGGTCCGTGTAGCTCATCTTTTTAGTTTTCTGTGTTGTGTTTTATTGGTGAGGTCCGTGTAGCTCATCTTTTTAGTTGTCTGTGTTGTGTTTTATTGGTGGGGTCTGTGTAGCTCATCTTTTTAGTTTTCTGTGTTGTGTTTTATTGATGAGGTCCGTGTTGCTCATCTTTTAAGTTTTCTGTGTTGTGTTTTATTGATGAGGTCCATGTAGCTCATCTTTTTAGTTTTCTGTGTTGTGTTTTATTGATGGGGTCCGTGTAGCTCATCTTTTTAGTTTTCTGTGTTGTGTTTTATTGGTGGGGTCCGTGTAGCTCATCTTTTTAGTTTTCTGTGTTGTGTTTTATTGGTGAGGTCCGTGTAGCTCATCTTTTTAGTTTTCTGTGTTGTGTTTTATTGGTGAGGTCCGTGTAGCTCATCTTTTTAGTTTTCTGTGTTGTGTTTTATTGGTGGGGTCCGTGTAGCTCATCTTTTTAGTTTTCTGTGTTGTGTTTTATTGGTGGGGTCCGTGTAGCTCATCTTTTTAGTTTTCTGTGTTGTGTTTTATTGATGGGGTCCGTGTAGCTCATCTTTTTAGTTTTCTGTGTTGCGTTTTATTGGTGAGGTCGGTGTAGCTCATCTTTTTATTGGTGGGGTCCGTGTAGCTCATCTTTTTAGTTTTCTGTGTTGTGTTTTATTGATGGGGTCCGTGCAGCTCATCTTTTTAGTTTTCTGTGTTGCGTTTTATTGGTGAGGTCCGTGCAGCTCATCTTTTTAGTTTTCTGTGTTGTGTGTTTTATTGATGGAGTCCGTGTAGCTCATCTTTTTAGTTTTCGGTGTTGTGTTTTATTGGTGAGGTCCGTGTTGCTCATCTTTTTAGTTTTCTGTGTTGTGTTTTATTGGTGAGGTCCGTGTTGCTCATCTTTTTAGTTTTCTGTGTTGTGTTTTATTGGTGAGGTCCGTGTAGCTCATCTTTTTAGTTTTCTGTGTTGTGTGTTTTATTGGTGGGGTCCGTGTAGCTCATCTTTTTAGTTTTCTGTGTTGTGTTTTATTGGAGGGGTCCGTGTAGCTCATCTTTTTAGTTTTCTGTTATGTGTTTTATTGATGAGGTCCGTGTAGCTCATCTTTTAAGTTTTCTGTGTTGTGTTTTATTGATGAGGTCCATGTAGCTCATCTTTTTAGTTTTCTGTGTTGTGTTTTATTGATGGGATCCGTGTAGCTCATCTTTTTAATTTTCTGTGTTGTGTTTTATTGGTGGGGTCCGTGTAGCTCATCTTTTTAATGGTGAGGTCCGTGCAGCTCATCTTTTTAGTTTTCTGTGTTCTGTGTTTTATTGATGGAGTCCGTGTAGCTCATCTTTTTAGTTTTCGGTGTTGTGTTTTATTTGAGGGGTCCGTGTAGCTCATCTTTTTAGTTTTCTGTGTTGTGTTTTATTGGTGGGGTCCGTGTAGCTCATCTTTTTAGTTTTCTGTGTTGTGTTTTATTGGTGGGGTCCGTGTAGCTCATCTTTTTAGTTTTCTGTGTAGTGTTTTATTGATGAGGTCCGTGCAGCTCATCTTTTTAGTTTTCTGTGTTGCGTTTTATTGGTGAGGTCCGTGCAGCTCATCTTTTTAGTTTTCTGTGTTGTGTGTTTTATTGATGGGGTCCGTGTAGCTCATCTTTTTAGTTTTCTGTGTTGTGTTTTATTGGTGGGGTCCGTGTTGCTCATCTTTTTAGTTTTCTGTGTAGTGATTTATTGATGAGGTCCGTGCAGCTCATCTTTTTAGTTTTCTGTGTTGCGTTTTATTGGTGAGGTCCGTGCAGCTCATCTTTTTAGTTTTCTGTGTTGTGTGTTTTATTGATGGAGTCCGTGTAGCTCATCTTTTTAGTTTTCGGTGTTGTGTTTTATTGGTGAGGTCCGTATAGCTCATCTTTTTAGTTTTCTGTGTTGTGTTTTATTGGTGGGGTCCGTGTAGCTCATCTTTTTAGTTTTCTGTGTTGTGTTTTATTAATGAGGTCCGTGTTGCTCATCTTTTAAGTTTTCTGTGTTGTGTTTTATTGATGAGGTCCATGTAGCTCATCTTTTTAGTTTTCTGTGTTGTGTTTTATTGATGGGGTCCGTGTAGCTCATCTTTTTAGTTTTCTGTGTTGTGTTTTATTGGTGGGGTCCGTGTAGCTCATCTTTTTAGTTTTCTGTGTTGTGTTTTATTGGTGAGGTCCGTGTAGCTCATCTTTTTAGTTTTCTGTGTTGTGTTTTATTGGTGAGGTCCGTGTAGCTCATCTTTTTAGTTTTCTGTGTTGTGTTTTATTGGTGGGGTCCGTGTAGCTCATCTTTTTAGTTTTCTGTGTTGTGTTTTATTGGTGGGGTCCGTGTAGCTCATCTTTTTAGTTTTCTGTGTTGTGTTTTATTGATGGGGTCCGTGTAGCTCATCTTTTTAGTTTTCTGTGTTGCGTTTTATTGGTGAGGTCGGTGTAGCTCATCTTTTTATTGGTGGGGTCCGTGTAGCTCATCTTTTTTGTTTTCTGTGTTGTGTTTTATTGATGGGGTCCGTGCAGCTCATCTTTTTAGTTTTCTGTGTTGCGTTTTATTGGTGAGGTCCGTGCAGCTCATCTTTTTAGTTTTCTGTGTTGTGTGTTTTATTGATGGAGTCCGTGTAGCTCATCTTTTTAGTTTTCGGTGTTGTGTTTTATTGGTGAGGTCCGTGTTGCTCATCTTTTTAGTTTTCTGTGTTGTGTTTTATTGGTGAGGTCCGTGTAGCTCATCTTTTTAGTTTTCTGTGTTGTGTTTTATTGGTGAGGTCCGTGTAGCTCATCTTTTTAGTTTTCTGTGTTGTGTGTTTTATTGGTGGGGTCCGTGTAGCTCATCTTTTTAGTTTTCTGTGTTGTGTTTTATTGGAGGGGTCCGTGTAGCTCATCTTTTTAGTTTTCTGTTATGTGTTTTATTGATGAGGTCCGTGTTGCTCATCTTTTAAGTTTTCTGTGTTGTGTTTTATTGATGAGGTCCATGTAGCTCATCTTTTTAGTTTTCTGTGTTGTGTTTTATTGATGGGATCCGTGTAGCTCATCTTTTTAATTTTCTGTGTTGTGTTTTATTGGTGGGGTCCGTGTAGCTCATCTTTTTATTGGTGAGGTCCGTGCAGCTCATCTTTTTAGTTTTCTGTGTTGTGTGTTTTATTGATGGAGTCCGTGTAGCTCATCTTTTTAGTTTTCGGTGTTGTGTTTTATTGGTGAGGTCCGTGTTGCTCATCTTTTTAGTTTTCTGTGTTGTGTTTTATTGGTGAGGTCCGTGCAGCTCATCTTTTTAGTTTTCTGTGTTGTGTTTTATTGGAGGGGTCCGTGTAGCTCATCTTTTTAGTTTTCTGTGTTGTGTGTTTTATTGATGGGGTCCGTGTAGCTCATCGTTTTAGTTTTCTGTGTTGTGTTTTATTGGTGAGGTCCGTGTAGCTCATCTTTTTAGTTTTCTGTGTTTTGTGTTTTATTGGTGGTGTCCTTGTAGCTCATCTTTTTAGTTTTCTGTGTTGTGTTTTATTGGAGGGGTCCGTGTAGCTCATCTTTTTAGTTTTCTGTGTTGTGTTTTATTGATGAGGTCCGTGTTGCTCATCTTTTAAGTTTTCTGTGTTGTGTTTTATTGATGAGGTCCGTGTAGCTCATCTTTTTAGTTTTCTGTGTTGTGTTTTATTGGTGGGGTCCGTGTAGCTCATCTTTTTAGTTTTCTGTGTTGTGTTTTATTGATGGGGTCCGTGTAGCTCATCTTTTTAGTTTTCTGTGTTGCGTTTTATTGGTGAGGTCGGTGTAGCTCATCTTTTTATTGGTGGGGTCCGTGTAGCTCATCTTTTTTGTTTTCTGTGTTGTGTTTTATTGATGGGGTCCGTGCAGCTCATCTTTTTAGTTTTCTGTGTTGCGTTTTATTGGTGAGGTCCGTGCAGCTCATCTTTTTAGTTTTCTGTGTTGTGTGTTTTATTGATGGAGTCCGTGCAGCTCATCTTTTTAGTTTTCTGTGTTGCGTTTTATTGGTGAGGTCCGTGCAGCTCATCTTTTTAGTTTTATGTGTTGTGTTTTATTGATGGGATCGTGTAGCTCATCTTTTTAGTTTTCTGTGTTGTGTTTTATTGATGGGATCCGTGTAGCTCATCTTTTTAGTTTTCTGTGTTGTGTTTTATTGGTGAGGTCCGTGTAGCTCATCTTTTTAGTTTTCTGTGTTGTGTTTTATTGGTGAGGTCCGTGTAGCTCATCTTTTTAGTTTTCTGTGTTGTGTTTTATTGGTGAGGTCCGTGTAGCTCATCTTTTTAGTTTTCTGTGTTGTGTTTTATTGGTGGGGTCCGTGTAGCTCATCTTTTTAGTTTTCTGTGTTGTGTTTTATTGGTGGGGTCCGTGTAGCTCATCTTTTTAGTTTTCTGTGTTGTGTTTTATTGATGGGGTCCGTGTAGCTCATCTTTTTAGTTTTCTGTGTTGCGTTTTATTGGTGAGGTCGGTGTAGCTCATCTTTTTATTGGTGGGGTCCGTGTAGCTCATCTTTTTAGTTTTCTGTGTTGTGTGTTTTATTGGTGGGGTCCGTGTAGCTCATCTTTTTAGTTTTCTGTGTTGTGTTTTATTGATGGGGTCCGTGTAGCTCATCTTTTAAGTTTTCTGTGTTGTGTTTTATTGGTGAGGTCCGTGTAGCTCATCTTTTTAGTTTTCTATGTTGTGTTTTATTGGTGAGGTCCGTGTAGCTCATCTTTTTAGCTTTCTGTGTTGTGTTTTATTGATGGGGTCCGTGTAGCTCATCTTTTTAGTTTTCTGTGTTGTGTTTTATTGGTGAGGTCCGTGTAGCTCATCTTTTTAGTTGTCTGTGTTGTGTTTTATTGGTGGGGTCTGTGTAGCTCATCTTTTTAGTTTTCTGTGTTGTGTTTTATTGATGAGGTCCGTGTTGCTCATCTTTTAAGTTTTCTGTGTTGTGTTTTATTGATGAGGTCCATGTAGCTCATCTTTTTAGTTTTCTGTGTTGTGTTTTATTGATGGGGTCCGTGTAGCTCATCTTTTTAGTTTTCTGTGTTGTGTTTTATTGGTGGGGTCCGTGTAGCTCATCTTTTTAGTTTTCTGTGTTGTGTTTTATTGGTGAGGTCCGTGTAGCTCATCTTTTTAGTTTTCTGTGTTGTGTTTTATTGGTGAGGTCCGTGTAGCTCATCTTTTTAGTTTTCTGTGTTGTGTTTTATTGGTGGGGTCCGTGTAGCTCATCTTTTTAGTTTTCTGTGTTGTGTTTTATTGGTGGGGTCCGTGTAGCTCATCTTTTTAGTTTTCTGTGTTGTGTTTTATTGATGGGGTCCGTGTAGCTCATCTTTTTAGTTTTCTGTGTTGCGTTTTATTGGTGAGGTCGGTGTAGCTCATCTTTTTATTGGTGGGGTCCGTGTAGCTCATCTTTTTAGTTTTCTGTGTTGTGTTTTATTGATGGGGTCCGTGCAGCTCATCTTTTTAGTTTTCTGTGTTGCGTTTTATTGGTGAGGTCCGTGCAGCTCATCTTTTTAGTTTTCTGTGTTGTGTGTTTTATTGATGGAGTCCGTGTAGCTCATCTTTTTAGTTTTCGGTGTTGTGTTTTATTGGTGAGGTCCGTGTTGCTCATCTTTTTAGTTTTCTGTGTTGTGTTTTATTGGTGAGGTCCGTGTTGCTCATCTTTTTAGTTTTCTGTGTTGTGTTTTATTGGTGAGGTCCGTGTAGCTCATCTTTTTAGTTTTCTGTGTTGTGTGTTTTATTGGTGGGGTCCGTGTAGCTCATCTTTTTAGTTTTCTGTGTTGTGTTTTATTGGAGGGGTCCGTGTAGCTCATCTTTTTAGTTTTCTGTTATGTGTTTTATTGATGAGGTCCGTGTAGCTCATCTTTTAAGTTTTCTGTGTTGTGTTTTATTGATGAGGTCCATGTAGCTCATCTTTTTAGTTTTCTGTGTTGTGTTTTATTGATGGGATCCGTGTAGCTCATCTTTTTAATTTTCTGTGTTGTGTTTTATTGGTGGGGTCCGTGTAGCTCATCTTTTTAATGGTGAGGTCCGTGCAGCTCATCTTTTTAGTTTTCTGTGTTCTGTGTTTTATTGATGGAGTCCGTGTAGCTCATCTTTTTAGTTTTCGGTGTTGTGTTTTATTGGTGAGGTCCGTGTTGCTCATCTTTTTAGTTTTCTGTGTTGTGTTTTATTGGAGAGGTCCGTGCAGCTCATCTTTTTAGTTTTCTGTGTTGTGTTTTATTGGAGGGGTCCGTGTAGCTCATCTTTTTAGTTTTCTGTGTTGTGTGTTTTATTGATGGGGTCCGTGTAGCTCATCGTTTTAGTTTTCTGTGTTGTGTTTTATTGGTGAGGTCCGTGTAGCTCATCTTTTTAGTTTTCTGTGTTTTGTGTTTTATTGGTGGTGTCCTTGTAGCTCATCTTTTTAGTTTTCTGTGTTGTGTTTTATTGGAGGGGTGCGTGTAGCTCATCTTTTTAGTTTTCTGTGTTGTGTTTTATTGATGAGGTCCGTGTTGCTCATCTTTTAAGTTTTCTGTGTTGTGTTTTATTGATGAGGTCCATGTAGCTCATCTTTTTAGTTTTCTGTGTTGTGTTTTATTGGTGGGGTCCGTGTAGCTCATCTTTTTAGTTTTCTGTGTTGTGTTTTATTGGTGAGGTCCGTGTAGCTCATCTTTTTAGTTTTCTGTGTTGTGTTTTATTGGTGAGGTCCGTGTAGCTCATCTTTTTAGTTTTCTGTGTTGTGTTTTATTGGTGGGGTCCGTGTAGCTCATCTTTTTAGTTTTCTGTGTTGTGTTTTATTGGTGGGGTCCGTGTAGCTCATCTTTTTAGTTTTCTGTGTTGTGTTTTATTGATGGGGTCCGTGTAGCTCATCTTTTTAGTTTTCTGTGTTGCGTTTTATTGGTGAGGTCGGTGTAGCTCATCTTTTTATTGGTGGGGTCCGTGTAGCTCATCTTTTTAGTTTTCTGTGTTGTGTGTTTTATTGGTGGGGTCCGTGTAGCTCATCTTTTTAGTTTTCTGTGTTGTGTTTTATTGATGGGGTCCGTGTAGCTCATCTTTTAAGTTTTCTGTGTTGTGTTTTATTGGTGAGGTCCGTGTAGCTCATCTTTTTAGTTTTCTATGTTGTGTTTTATTGGTGAGGTCCGTGTAGCTCATCTTTTTAGTTTTCTGTGTTGTGTTTTATTGGTGAGGTCCGTGTAGCTCATCTTTTTGGTTGTCTGTGTTGTGTTTTATTGGTGGGGTCTGTGTAGCTCATCTTTTTAGTTTTCTGTGTTGTGTTTTATTGGTGGGGTCCGTGTAGCTCATCTTTTTAGTTGTCTGTGTTGTGTTTTATTGGTGGGTCCGTGTAGCTCATCTTTTTAGTTTTCTGTGTTGTGTGTTTTATTGATGGGGTCCGTGTAGCTCATCTTTTTAGTTTTCTGTGTTGTGTTTTATTGGTGGGGTCCGTGTAGCTCATCTTTTAAGTTTTCTGTGTTGTGTTTTATTGATGGGATCCGTGTAGCTCATCTTTTAAGTTTTCTGTGTTGTGTTTTATTGGTGGGGTCCGTGTAGCTCATCTTTTTAGTTTTCTGTGTTGTGTTTTATTAATGGGGTCCGTGTAGCTCATCTTTTTAGTTTTCTGTGTTGTGTTTTATTGGAGGGTTCCGTGTAGCTCATCTTTTTAGTTTTCTGTGTTGTGTTTTATTGATGGGGTCCGTGTAGCTCATCTTTTTAGTTTTCTGTGTTGTGTTTTATTGATGGGGTCTGTGTAGCTCATCTTTTTGTTTTCTGTGTTGTGTTTTATTGGAGGGGTCCGTGTAGCTCATCTTTTATGTTGTCTGTGTTGTGTTTTATTGATGGGGTCCGTGTAGCTCATCTTTTTAATTTTCTGTGTTGTGTTTTATTGGTGGGGTCCGTGTAGCTCATCTTTTTATTGGTGAGGTCCGTGCAGCTCATCTTTTTAGTTTTCTGTGTTGTGTGTTTTATTGATGGAGTCCGTGTAGCTCATCTTTTTAGTTTTCGGTGTTGTGTTTTATTGGTGAGGTCCGTGTTGCTCATCTTTTTAGTTTTCTGTGTTGTGTTTTATTGGAGAGGTCCGTGCAGCTCATCTTTTTAGTTTTCTGTGTTGTGTTTTATTGGAGGGGTCCGTGTAGCTCATCTTTTTAGTTTTCTGTGTTGTGTGTTTTATTGATGGGGTCCGTGTAGCTCATCGTTTTAGTTTTCTGTGTTGTGTTTTATTGGTGAGGTCCGTGTAGCTCATCTTTTTAGTTTTCTGTGTTTTGTGTTTTATTGGTGGTGTCCTTGTAGCTCATCTTTTTAGTTTTCTGTGTTGTGTTTTATTGGAGGGGTCCGTGTAGCTCATCTTTTTAGTTTTCTGTGTTGTGTTTTATTGATGAGGTCCGTGTTGCTCATCTTTTAAGTTTTCTGTGTTGTGTTTTATTGATGAGGTCCATGTAGCTCATCTTTTTAGTTTTCTGTGTTGTGTTTTATTGATGGGATCCGTGTAGCTCATCTTTTTAGTTTTCTGTGTTGTGTTTTATTGGTGGGGTCCGTGTAGCTCATCTTTTTAGTTTTCTGTGTTGTGTTTTATTGGTGAGGTCCGTGTAGCTCATCTTTTTAGTTTTCTGTGTTGTGTTTTATTGGTGAGGTCCGTGTAGCTCATCTTTTTAGTTTTCTGTGTTGTGTTTTATTGGTGGGGTCCGTGTAGCTCATCTTTTTAGTTTTCTGTGTTGTGTTTTATTGGTGGGGTCCGTGTAGCTCATCTTTTTAGTTTTCTGTGTTGTGTTTTATTGGTGAGGTCCGTGTAGCTCATCTTTTTAGTTTTCTGTGTTGTGTTTTATTGGTGAGGTCCGTGTAGCTCATCTTTTTAGTTTTCTGTGTTGTGTTTTATTGGTGAGGTCCGTGTAGCTCATCTTTTTAGTTTTCTGTGTTGTGTTTTATTGGTGGGGTCCGTGTAGCTCATCTTTTTAGTTTTCTGTGTTGTGTTTTATTGGTGGGGTCCGTGTAGCTCATCTTTTTAGTTTTCTGTGTTGTGTTTTATTGATGGGGTCCGTGTAGCTCATCTTTTTAGTTTTCTGTGTTGCGTTTTATTGGTGAGGTCGGTGTAGCTCATCTTTTTATTGGTGGGGTCCGTGTAGCTCATCTTTTTAGTTTTCTGTGTTGTGTGTTTTATTGGTGGGGTCCGTGTAGCTCATCTTTTTAGTTTTCTGTGTTGTGTTTTATTGATGGGGTCCGTGTAGCTCATCTTTTAAGTTTTCTGTGTTGTGTTTTATTGGTGAGGTCCGTGTAGCTCATCTTTTTAGTTTTCTATGTTGTGTTTTATTGGTGAGGTCCGTGTAGCTCATCTTTTTAGCTTTCTGTGTTGTGTTTTATTGATGGGGTCCGTGTAGCTCATCTTTTTAGTTTTCTGTGTTGTGTTTTATTGGTGGGGTCCGTGTAGCTCATCTTTTTAGTTTTCTGTGTTGTGTTTTATTGGTGGGGTCCGTGTAGCTCATCTTTTTAGTTTTCTGTGTTGTGTTTTATTGATGGGGTCCGTGTAGCTCATCTTTTTAGTTTTCTGTGTTGCGTTTTATTGGTGAGGTCGGTGTAGCTCATCTTTTTATTGGTGGGGTCCGTGTAGCTCATCTTTTTAGTTTTCTGTGTTGTGTTTTATTGATGGGGTCCGTGCAGCTCATCTTTTTAGTTTTCTGTGTTGCGTTTTATTGGTGAGGTCCGTGCAGCTCATCTTTTTAGTTTTCTGTGTTGTGTGTTTTATTGATGGAGTCCGTGTAGCTCATCTTTTTAGTTTTCGGTGTTGTGTTTTATTGGTGAGGTCCGTGTTGCTCATCTTTTTAGTTTTCTGTGTTGTCTTTTATTGGTGAGGTCCGTGTTGCTCATCTTTTTAGTTTTCTGTGTTGTGTTTTATTGGTGAGGTCCGTGTAGCTCATCTTTTTAGTTTTCTGTGTTGTGTGTTTTATTGGTGGGGTCCGTGTAGCTCATCTTTTTAGTTTTCTGTGTTGTGTTTTATTGGAGGGGTCCGTGTAGCTCATCTTTTTAGTTTTCTGTTATGTGTTTTATTGATGAGGTCCGTGTAGCTCATCTTTTAAGTTTTCTGTGTTGTGTTTTATTGATGAGGTCCATGTAGCTCATCTTTTTAGTTTTCTGTGTTGTGTTTTATTGATGGGATCCGTGTAGCTCATCTTTTTAATTTTCTGTGTTGTGTTTTATTGGTGGGGTCCGTGTAGCTCATCTTTTTATTGGTGAGGTCCGTGCAGCTCATCTTTTTAGTTTTCTGTGTTGTGTGTTTTATTGATGGAGTCCGTGTAGCTCATCTTTTTAGTTTTCGGTGTTGTGTTTTATTGGTGAGGTCCGTGTTGCTCATCTTTTTAGTTTTCTGTGTTGTGTTTTATTGGAGAGGTCCGTGCAGCTCATCTTTTTAGTTTTCTGTGTTGTGTTTTATTGGTGGGGTCCGTGTAGCTCATCTTTTTAGTTTTCTGTGTTGTGTGTTTTATTGATGGGGTCCGTGTAGCTCATCGTTTTAGTTTTCTGTGTTGTGTTTTATTGGTGAGGTCCGTGTAGCTCATCTTTTTAGTTTTCTGTGTTTTGTGTTTTATTGGTGGTGTCCTTGTAGCTCATCTTTTTAGTTTTCTGTGTTGTGTTTTATTGGAGAGGTCCGTGCAGCTCATCTTTTTAGTTTTCTGTGTTGTGTTTTATTGGTGGGGTCCGTGTAGCTCATCTTTTTAGTTTTCTGTGTTGTGTGTTTTATTGATGGGGTCCGTGTAGCTCATCGTTTTAGTTTTCTGTGTTGTGTTTTATTGGTGAGGTCCGTGTAGCTCATCTTTTTAGTTTTCTGTGTTTTGTGTTTTATTGGTGGTGTCCTTGTAGCTCATCTTTTTAGTTTTCTGTGTTGTGTTTTATTGGAGGGGTGCGTGTAGCTCATCTTTTTAGTTTTCTGTGTTGTGTTTTATTGATGAGGTCCGTGTTGCTCATCTTTTAAGTTTTCTGTGTTGTGTTTTATTGATGAAGTCCATGTAGCTCATCTTTTTAGTTTTCTGTGTTGTGTTTTATTGGTGGGGTCCGTGTAGCTCATCTTTTTAGTTTTCTGTGTTGTGTTTTATTGGTGAGGTCCGTGTAGCTCATCTTTTTAGTTTTCTGTGTTGTGTTTTATTGGTGAGGTCCGTGTAGCTCATCTTTTTAGTTTTCTGTGTTGTGTTTTATTGGTGGGGTCCGTGTAGCTCATCTTTTTAGTTTTCTGTGTTGTGTTTTATTGGTGGGGTCCGTGTAGCTCATCTTTTTAGTTTTCTGTGTTGTGTTTTATTGATGGGGTCCGTGTAGCTCATCTTTTTAGTTTTCTGTGTTGCGTTTTATTGGTGAGGTCGGTGTAGCTCATCTTTTTATTGGTGGGGTCCGTGTAGCTCATCTTTTTAGTTTTCTGTGTTGTGTGTTTTATTGGTGGGGTCCGTGTAGCTCATCTTTTTAGTTTTCTGTGTTGTGTTTTATTGATGGGGTCCGTGTAGCTCATCTTTTAAGTTTTCTGTGTTGTGTTTTATTGGTGAGGTCCGTGTAGCTCATCTTTTTAGTTTTCTATGTTGTGTTTTATTGGTGAGGTCCGTGTAGCTCATCTTTTTAGTTTTCTGTGTTGTGTTTTATTGGTGAGGTCCGTGTAGCTCATCTTTTTGGTTGTCTGTGTTGTGTTTTATTGGTGGGGTCTGTGTAGCTCATCTTTTTAGTTTTCTGTGTTGTGTTTTATTGGTGGGGTCCGTGTAGCTCATCTTTTTAGTTGTCTGTGTTGTGTTTTATTGGTGGGTCCGTGTAGCTCATCTTTTTAGTTTTCTGTGTTGTGTGTTTTATTGATGGGGTCCGTGTAGCTCATCTTTTTAGTTTTCTGTGTTGTGTTTTATTGGTGGGGTCCGTGTAGCTCATCTTTTAAGTTTTCTGTGTTGTGTTTTATTGATGGGATCCGTGTAGCTCATCTTTTAAGTTTTCTGTGTTGTGTTTTATTGGTGGGGTCCGTGTAGCTCATCTTTTTAGTTTTCTGTGTTGTGTTTTATTAATGGGGTCCGTGTAGCTCATCTTTTTAGTTTTCTGTGTTGTGTTTTATTGGAGGGTTCCGTGTAGCTCATCTTTTTAGTTTTCTGTGTTGTGTTTTATTGATGGGGTCCGTGTAGCTCATCTTTTTAGTTTTCTGTGTTGTGTTTTATTGATGGGGTCTGTGTAGCTCATCTTTTTGTTTTCTGTGTTGTGTTTTAATGGAGGGTTCCGTGTAGCTCATCTTTTATGTTGTCTGTGTTGTGTTTTATTGATGGGGTCCGTGTAGCTCATCTTTTTAATTTTCTGTGTTGTGTTTTATTGGTGGGGTCCGTGTAGCTCATCTTTTTATTGGTGAGGTCCGTGCAGCTCATCTTTTTAGTTTTCTGTGTTGTGTGTTTTATTGATGGAGTCCGTGTAGCTCATCTTTTTAGTTTTCGGTGTTGTGTTTTATTGGTGAGGTCCGTGTTGCTCATCTTTTTAGTTTTCTGTGTTGTGTTTTATTGGAGAGGTCCGTGCAGCTCATCTTTTTAGTTTTCTGTGTTGTGTTTTATTGGAGGGGTCCGTGTAGCTCATCTTTTTAGTTTTCTGTGTTGTGTGTTTTATTGATGGGGTCCGTGTAGCTCATCGTTTTAGTTTTCTGTGTTGTGTTTTATTGGTGAGGTCCGTGTAGCTCATCTTTTTAGTTTTCTGTGTTTTGTGTTTTATTGGTGGTGTCCTTGTAGCTCATCTTTTTAGTTTTCTGTGTTGTGTTTTATTGGAGGGGTCCGTGTAGCTCATCTTTTTAGTTTTCTGTGTTGTGTTTTATTGATGAGGTCCGTGTTGCTCATCTTTTAAGTTTTCTGTGTTGTGTTTTATTGATGAGGTCCATGTAGCTCATCTTTTTAGTTTTCTGTGTTGTGTTTTATTGATGGGATCCGTGTAGCTCATCTTTTTAGTTTTCTGTGTTGTGTTTTATTGGTGGGGTCCGTGTAGCTCATCTTTTTAGTTTTCTGTGTTGTGTTTTATTGGTGAGGTCCGTGTAGCTCATCTTTTTAGTTTTCTGTGTTGTGTTTTATTGGTGAGGTCCGTGTAGCTCATCTTTTTAGTTTTCTGTGTTGTGTTTTATTGGTGGGGTCCGTGTAGCTCATCTTTTTAGTTTTCTGTGTTGTGTTTTATTGGTGGGGTCCGTGTAGCTCATCTTTTTAGTTTTCTGTGTTGTGTTTTATTGATGGGGTCCGTGTAGCTCATCTTTTTAGTTTTCTGTGTTGCGTTTTATTGGTGAGGTCGGTGTAGCTCATCTTTTTATTGGTGGGGTCCGTGTAGCTCATCTTTTTAGTTTTCTGTGTTGTGTTTTATTGGTGGGGTCCGTGTAGCTCATCTTTTTAGTTGTCTGTGTTGTGTTTTATTGGTGGGTCCGTGTAGCTCATCTTTTTAGTTTTCTGTGTTGTGTGTTTTATTGATGGGGTCCGTGTAGCTCATCTTTTTAGTTTTCTGTGTTGTGTTTTATTGGTGGGGTCCGTGTAGCTCATCTTTTAAGTTTTCTGTGTTGTGTTTTATTGATGGGATCCGTGTAGCTCATCTTTTAAGTTTTCTGTGTTGTGTTTTATTGGTGGGGTCCGTGTAGCTCATCTTTTAAGTTTTCTGTGTTGTGTTTTATTGGTGGGGTCCGTGTAGCTCATCTTTTAAGTTTTCTGTGTTGTGTTTTATTGATGGGGTCCGTGTAGCTCATCTTTTTAGTTTTCTGTGTTGTGTTTTATTAATGGGGTCCGTGTAGCTCATCTTTTTAGTTTTCTGTGTTGTGTTTTATTGGAGGGTTCCGTGTAGCTCATCTTTTTCGTTTTCTGTGTTGTGTTTTATTGGTGGGGTCCGTGTAGCTCATCTTTTTAGTTTTCTGTGTTGTGTTTTATTGGTGAGGTCCGTGTAGCTCATCTTTTTAGTTTTCTGTGTTGTGTTTTATTGGTGAGGTCCGTGTAGCTCATCTTTTTAGTTTTCTGTGTTGTGTTTTATTGGTGGGGTCCGTGTAGCTCATCTTTTTAGTTTTCTGTGTTGTGTTTTATTGGTGGGGTCCGTGTAGCTCATCTTTTTAGTTTTCTGTGTTGTGTTTTATTGATGGGGTCCGTGTAGCTCATCTTTTTAGTTTTCTGTGTTGTGTTTTATTAATGGGGTCCGTGTAGCTCATCTTTTTAGTTTTCTGTGTTGTGTTTTATTGGAGGGTTCCGTGTAGCTCATCTTTTTAGTTTTCTGTGTTGTGTTTTATTGATGGGGTCCGTGTAGCTCATCTTTTTGTTTTCTGTGTTGTGTTTTATTGGAGGGGTCCGTGTAGCTCATCTTTTAAGTTGTCTGTGTTGTGTTTTATTGATGGGGTCCGTGTAGCTCATCTTTTTAGTTTTCAGTGTTGTGTTTTATTGGTGGGATCCGTGTTGCTCATCTTTTAAGTTATCTGTGTTGTGTTTTATTGATGGGATCCGTTTAGTTCATCTTTTAAGTTTTCTGTGTTGTGTTTTATTGGTGAGGTCTGTGTAGCTCATCTTTTAAGTTGTCTGTGTTGTGTTTTATTGGTGGGGTCCGTGTAGCTCATCTTTTAAGTTTTCTGTGTTGTGTTTTATTGATGGGGTCCGTGTAGCTCATCTTTTTAGTTTTCTGTGTTGTGTTTTATTGGTGAGGTCCGTGTAGCTCATCTTTTTAGTTTTCTGTGTAGTGTTTTATTGGTGAGGTCCGTGTAGCTCATCTTTTTAGTTTTCTGTGTTGTGTTTTATTGGTGGGGTCCGTGTAGCTCATCTTTTAAGTTTTCTGTGTTGTGTTTTATTGGAGGGGTCCGTGTAGCTCATCTTTTTAGTTGTCTGTGTTGTGTTTTATTGGTGGGATCCGTGTAGCTCATCTTTTTAGTTTTCTGTGTTGTGTTTTATTGGTGGGGTCCGTGTAGCTCATCTTTTTAGTTTTCTGTGTTGTGTTTTATTGATGGGGTCCGTGTAGCTCATCTTTTAAGTTTTCTGTGTTGTGTTTTATTGGTGAGGTCCGTGTAGCTCATCTTTTTAGTTTTCTGTGTTGTGTTTTATTGGTGAGGTCCGTGTAGCTCATCTTTTAAGTTTTCTTTATTGTGTTTTATTGATGGGGTCCGTGTAGCTCATCTTTTAAGTTGTCTGTGTTGTGTTTTATTGGTGAGGTCCGTGTAGCTCATCTTTTTAGTTTTCTGTGTAGTGTTTTATTGGTGAGGTCCGTGTAGCTCATCTTTTTAGTTTTCTGTGTTGTGTTTTATTGGTGGGGTCCGTGTAGCTCATCTTTTAAGTTTTCTGTGTTGTGTTTTATTGGAGGGGTTCGTGTAGCTCATCTTTTAAGTTGTCTGTGTTGTGTTTTATTGGTGGGGTCCGTGTAGCTCATCTTTTAAGTTTTCTGTGTTGTGTTTTATTGGTGGGGTCCGTGTAGCTCATCTTTTTAGTTTTCTGTGTTTTGTGTTTTATTGGTGGGGTCCGTGTAGTTCATCTTTTTAGTTTTCTGTGTTGTGTTTTGTTGGTGGGGTCCGTGTAGCTCTTCTTTTAAGTTGTCTGTGTTATGTTTTATTGGTGAGGTCCGTGTAGCTCATCTTTTAAGTTTTCTGTGTTGTGTTTTATTGGTGGGGTCCGTGTAGCTCATCATTTAAGTTTTCTGTGTTGTGTTTTATTGGTGGGGTCCGTGTAGCTCATCTTTTAAGTTTTCTGTGTTGTGTTTTATTGATGGGGTCCGTGTAGCTCATCTTTTTAGTTTTCTGTGTTGTGTTTTATTAATGGGGTCCGTGTAGCTCATCTTTTTAGTTTTCTGTGTTGTGTTTTATTGGAGGGTTCCGTGTAGCTCATCTTTTTAGTTTTCTGTGTTGTGTTTTATTGATGGGGTCCGTGTAGCTCATCTTTTTAGTTTTCTGTGTTGTGTTTTATTGATGGGGTCTGTGTAGCTCATCTTTTTAGTTTTCTGTGTTGTGTTTTATTGGAGGGGTCCGTGTAGCTCATCTTTTAAGTTGTCTGTGTTGTGTTTTATTGATGGGGTCCGTGTAGCTCATCTTTTTAGTTTTCAGTGTTGTGATTTATTGGTGGGATCCGTGTTGCTCATCTTTTAAGTTTTCTGTGTTGTGTTTTATTGGTGGGGTCCGTGTAGCTCATCTTTTAAGTTTTCTGTGTTGTGTTTTATTGGTGGGGTCCGTGTAGCTCATCTTTTAAGTTTTCTGTGTTGTGTTTTATTGATGGGGTCCGTGTAGCTCATCTTTTTAGTTTTCTGTGTTGTGTTTTATTAATGGGGTTCGTGTAGCTCATCTTTTTAGTTTTCTGTGTTGTGTTTTATTGGTGGGGTCCGTGTAGCTCATCTTTTTAGTTTTCTGTGTTGTGTTTTATTGATGGGGTCCGTGTAGCTCATCTTTTTAGTTTTCTGTGTTGTGTTTTATTGATGGGGTCCGTGTAGCTCATCTTTTTAGTTTTCTGTGTTGTGTTTTATTGATGGGGTCTGTGTAGCTCATCTTTTTAGTTTTCTGTGTTGTGTTTTATTGGAGGGGTCCGTGTAGCTCATCTTTTAAGTTGTCTGTGTTGTGTTTTATTGATGGGGTCCGTGTAGCTCATCTTTTTAGTTTTCAGTGTTGTGATTTATTGGTGGGATCCGTGTTGCTCATCTTTTAAGTTATCTGTGTTGTGTTTTATTGATGGGATCCGTTTAGTTCATCTTTTAAGTTTTCTGTGTTGTGTTTTATTGGTGAGGTCTGTGTAGCTCATCTTTTAAGTTGTCTGTGTTGTGTTTTATTGGTGGGGTCCGTGTAGCTCATCTTTTAAGTTTTCTGTGTTGTGTTTTATTGATGGGGTCCGTGTAGCTCATCTTTTTAGTTTTCTGTGTTGTGTTTTATTGGTGAGGTCCGTGTAGCTCATCTTTTTAGTTTTCTGTGTAGTGTTTTATTGGTGAGGTCCGTGTAGCTCATCTTTTTAGTTTTCTGTGTTGTGTTTTATTGGTGGGGTCCGTGTAGCTCATCTTTTAAGTTTTCTGTGTTGTGTTTTATTGGAGGGGTCCGTGTAGCTCATCTTTTTAGTTGTCTGTGTTGTGTTTTATTGGTGGGATCCGTGTAGCTCATCTTTTTAGTTTTCTGTGTTGTGTTTTATTGGTGGGGTCCGTGTAGCTCATCTTTTTAGTTTTCTGTGTTGTGTTTTATTGATGGGGTCCGTGTAGCTCATCTTTTAAGTTTTCTGTGTTGTGTTTTATTGGTGAGGTCCGTGTAGCTCATCTTTTTACTTTTCTGTGTTGTGTTTTATTGGTGAGGTCCGTGTAGCTCATCTTTTAAGTTTTCTTTATTGTGTTTTATTGATGGGGTCAGTGTAGCTCATCTTTTAAGTTGTCTGTGTTGTGTTTTATTGGTGAGGTCCGTGTAGCTCATCTTTTTAGTTTTCTGTGTAGTGTTTTATTGGTGAGGTCCGTGTAGCTCATCTTTTTAGTTTTCTGTGTTGTGTTTTATTGGTGGGGTCCGTGTAGCTCATCTTTTAAGTTTTCTGTGTTGTGTTTTATTGGAGGGGTTCGTGTAGCTCATATTTTAAGTTGTCTGTGTTGTGTTTTATTGGTGGGGTCCGTGTAGCTCATCTTTTAAGTTTTCTGTGTTGTGTTTTATCGATGGGTTCCGTGTAGCTCATCTTTTTAGTTTTCTGTGTTGTGTTTTATTGGTGGGGTCCGTGTAGCTCATCTTTTTAGTTTTCTGTGTTGTGTTTTGTTGGTGGGGTCCTTGTAGCTCTTCTTTTAAGTTGTCTGTGTTGTGTTTTATTGGTGAGGTCCGTGTAGCTCATCTTTTTAGTTTTCTGTGTTGTGTTTTATTGGTGGGGTCCATGTAGCTCATCTTTTTAGTTTTCTGTGTTGTGTGTTTTATTGATGGAGTCCGTGTAGCTCATCTTTTTAGTTTTCGGTGTGGGTTTTATTGGTGGGGTCCGTGTAGCTCATCTTTTTAGTTTTCAGTTTTGTGTTTTATTGGTGGGGTCCGTGTAGCTCATCTTTTTAGCTTTCTGTGTTGTGTTTTATTGATGGGGTCTGTGTAGCTCATCTTTTTAGTTTTCTGTGTTGTGTTTTATTGGAGGGGTCCGTGTAGCTCATCTTTTAAGTTGTCTGTGTTGTGTTTTATTGATGGGGTCCGTGTAGCTCATCTTTTTAGTTTTCAGTGTTGTGTTTTATTGGTGGGATCCGTGTTGCTCATCTTTTAAGTTATCTGTGTTGTGTTTTATTGATGGGATCCGTGTAGTTCATCTTTTAAATTTTCTGTGTTGTGTTTTATTGGTGAGGTCTGTGTAGCTCATCTTTTAAGTTGTCTGTGTTGTGTTTTATTGGTGGGGTCCGTGTAGCTCATCATTTAAGTTTTCTGTGTTGTGTTTTATTGATGGGGTCCGTGTAGCTCATCTTTTTAGTTTTCTGTGTTGTGTTTTATTGGTGAGGTCCGTGTAGCTCATCTTTTTAGTTTTCTGTGTAGTGTTTTATTGGTGAGGTCCGTGTAGCTCATCTTTTTAGTTTTCTGTGTTGTGTTTTATTGGTGGGGTCCGTGTAGCTCATCTTTTAAGTTTTCTGTGTTGTGTTTTATTGGAGGGGTCCGTGTAGCTCATCTTTTTAGTTGTCTGTGTTGTGTTTTATTGGTGGGATCCGTGTAGCTCATCTTTTTATTTTTCTGTGTTGTGTTTTATTGGTGGGGTCCGTGTAGCTAATCTTTTTAGTTTTCTGTGTTGTGTTTTATTGATGGGGTCCGTGTAGCTCATCTTTTAAGTTTTCTGTGTTGTGTTTTATTGGTGAGGTCCGTGTAGCTCATCTTTTTAGCTTTCTGTGTTGTGTTTTATTGGTGGGGTCCGTGTAGCTCATCTTTTTAGTTTTCTGTGTTGTGTTTTGTTGGTGGGGTCCGTGTAGCTCATCTTTTAAGTTGTCTGTGTTGTGTTTTATTGGTGAGGTCCGTGTAGCTCATCTTTTTAGTTTTCTGTGTTGTGTTTTATTGGTGGGGTCCATGTAGCTCATCTTTTTAGTTTTCTGTGTTGTGTGTTTTATTGATGGAGTCCGTGTAGCTCATCTTTTTAGTTTTCGGTGTTGTGTTTTATTGGTGGGGTCCGTGTAGCTCATCTTTTTAGTTTTCAGTGTTGTGTTTTATTGGTGAGGTCTGTGTAGCTCATCTTTTTAATTTTCTGTGTTGTGTTTTATTGGAGGGGTCCGTGTAGCTCATCTTTTAAGTTGTCTGTGTTGTGTTTTATTGGTGGGGTCCGTGTAGCTCATCTTTTTAATTTTCTGTGTTGTGATTTATTGGTGGGGTCCGTGTAGCTCATCTTTTAAGTTGTCTGTGTTGTGTTTTATTGATGGGGTCCGTGTAGCTCATCTTTTTAGTTTTCAGTGTTGTGTTTTTTTGGTGGGATCCGTGTTGCTCATCTTTTAAGTTATCTGTGTTGTGTTTTATTGATGGGATCCGTGTAGTTCATCTTTTAAGTTTTCTGTGTTGTGTTTTATTGGTGAGGTCTGTGTAGCTCATCTTTTAAGTTGTCTGTGTTGTGTTTTATTGGTGGGGTCCGTGTAGCTCATCTTTTAAGTTTTCTGTGTTGTGTTTTATTGATGGGGTCCGTGTAGCTCATCTTTTTAGTTTTCTGTGTTGTGTTTTATTGGTGAGGTCCGTGTAGCTCATCTTTTTAGTTTTCTGTGTAGTGTTTTATTGGTGAGGTCCGTGTAGCTCATCTTTTTAGTTTTCTGTGTTGTGTTTTATTGGTGGGGTCCGTGTAGCTCATCTTTTAAGTTTTCTGTGTTGTGTTTTATTGGTGGGATCCGTGTTGCTCATCTTTTAAGTTATCTGTGTTGTGTTTTATTGATGGGATCCGTGTAGTTCATCTTTTAAATTTTCTGTGTTGTGTTTTATTGGTGAGGTCTGTGTAGCTCATCTTTTAAGTTGTCTGTGTTGTGTTTTATTGGTGGGGTCCGTGTAGCTCATCATTTAAGTTTTCTGTGTTGTGTTTTATTGATGGGGTCCGTGTAGCTCATCTTTTTAGTTTTCTGTGTTGTGTTTTATTGGTGAGGTCCGTGTAGCTCATCTTTTTAGTTTTCTGTGTAGTGTTTTATTGGTGAGGTCCGTGTAGCTCATCTTTTTAGTTTTCTGTGTTGTGTTTTATTGGTGGGGTCCGTGTAGCTCATCTTTTAAGTTTTCTGTGTTGTGTTTTATTGGAGGGGTCCGTGTAGCTCATCTTTTTAGTTGTCTGTGTTGTGTTTTATTGGTGGGATCCGTGTAGCTCATCTTTTTATTTTTCTGTGTTGTGTTTTATTGGTGGGGTCCGTGTAGCTAATCTTTTTAGTTTTCTGTGTTGTGTTTTATTGATGGGGTCCGTGTAGCTCATCTTTTAAGTTTTCTGTGTTGTGTTTTATTGGTGAGGTCCGTGTAGCTCATCTTTTTAGCTTTCTGTGTTGTGTTTTATTGGTGGGGTCCGTGTAGCTCATCTTTTTAGTTTTCTGTGTTGTGTTTTGTTGGTGGGGTCCGTGTAGCTCATCTTTTAAGTTGTCTGTGTTGTGTTTTATTGGTGAGGTCCGTGTAGCTCATCTTTTTAGTTTTCTGTGTTGTGTTTTATTGGTGGGGTCCATGTAGCTCATCTTTTTAGTTTTCTGTGTTGTGTGTTTTATTGATGGAGTCCGTGTAGCTCATCTTTTTAGTTTTCGGTGTTGTGTTTTATTGGTGGGGTCCGTGTAGCTCATCTTTTTAGTTTTCAGTGTTGTGTTTTATTGGTGAGGTCTGTGTAGCTCATCTTTTTAATTTTCTGTGTTGTGTTTTATTGGAGGGGTCCGTGTAGCTCATCTTTTAAGTTGTCTGTGTTGTGTTTTATTGGTGGGGTCCGTGTAGCTCATCTTTTTAATTTTCTGTGTTGTGATTTATTGGTGGGGTCCGTGTAGCTCATCTTTTAAGTTGTCTGTGTTGTGTTTTATTGATGGGGTCCGTGTAGCTCATCTTTTTAGTTTTCAGTGTTGTGTTTTTTTGGTGGGATCCGTGTTGCTCATCTTTTAAGTTATCTGTGTTGTGTTTTATTGATGGGATCCGTGTAGTTCATCTTTTAAGTTTTCTGTGTTGTGTTTTATTGGTGAGGTCTGTGTAGCTCATCTTTTAAGTTGTCTGTGTTGTGTTTTATTGGTGGGGTCCGTGTAGCTCATCTTTTAAGTTTTCTGTGTTGTGTTTTATTGATGGGGTCCGTGTAGCTCATCTTTTTAGTTTTCTGTGTTGTGTTTTATTGGTGAGGTCCGTGTAGCTCATCTTTTTAGTTTTCTGTGTAGTGTTTTATTGGTGAGGTCCGTGTAGCTCATCTTTTTAGTTTTCTGTGTTGTGTTTTATTGGTGGGGTCCGTGTAGCTCATCTTTTAAGTTTTCTGTGTTGTGTTTTATTGGTGGGATCCGTGTAGCTCATCTTTTTAGTTTTCTGTGTTGTGTTTTATTGGTGGGGTCCGTGTAGCTAATCTTTTTAGTTTTCTGTGTTGTGTTTTATTGATGGGGTCCGTGTAGCTCATCTTTTAAGTTTTCTGTGTCGTGTTTTATTGGTGAGGTCCGTGTAGCTCATCTTTTTAGTTTTCTTTATTGTGTTTTATTGATGGGATCCGTGTAGCTCATCTTTTAAGTTGTCTGTGTTGTGTTTTATTGGTGAGGTCCGTGTAGCTCATCTTTTTAGTTTTCTGTGTAGTGTTTTATTGGTGAGGTCCGTGTAGCTCATCTTTTTAGTTTTCTGTGTTGTGTTTTATTGGTGGGGTCCGTGTAGCTCATCTTTTAAGTTTTTTGTGTTGTGTTTTATTGGTGGGGTACGTGTAGCTCATCTTTTAAGTTGTCTGTGTTGTGTTTTATTGGTGGGGTCCGTGTAGCTCATCTTTTTAGTTTTCTGTGTTGTGTTTTATTGATGGGGTCCGTGTAGCTCATCTTTTTAGTTTTCTGTGTTGTGTTTTATTGGTGGGGTCCGTGTAGCTCATCTTTTTAGTTTTCTGTGTTGTGTTTTGTTGGTGGGGTCCGTGTAGCTCATCTTTTCAGTTTTCTGTGTTGTGTGTTTTATTGATGGAGTCCGTGTAGCTCATCTTTTTAGTTTTCGGTGTTGTGTTTTATTGGTGGGGTCCATGTAGCTCAACTTTTTAGTTTTCTGTGTTGTGTGTTTTATTGATGGAGTCCGTGTAGCTCATCTTTTTAGTTTTCGGTGTTGTGTTTTATTGGTGGGGTCCGTGTAGCTCATCTTTTTAGTTTTCAGTGTTGTGTTTTATTGGTGGGGTCCGTGTAGCTCATCTTTTTAGTTTTCTGTGTAGTGTTTTATTGGTGGGGTTCGTGTAGCTCATCTTTTTAGTTTTCTGTGTTGTGTTTTATTGGTGAGGTCCGTGTTGCTCATCTTTTTAGTTTTCTGTGTAGTGTTTTATTGGTGGGGTCCGTGTAGCTCATCTTTTTAGTTTTCTGTGTTGTGTTTTATTGGTGAGGTCCGTGTAGCTCATCTTTTTAGTTTTCTGTGTTGTGTTTTATTGGTGAGGTCCGTGTAGCTCATCGTTTTATTGGTGAGGTCCGTGTAGCTCATCTTTTTAGTTTTCTGTGTTGTGTTTTATTGGTGGGATCCGTGTCGCTCATCTTTTTAGTTTTCTGTGTTGTGTTTTATTGGTGGGGTCCGTGTAGCTCATCTTTTTAGTTTTCTGTGTAGTGTTTTATTGATGGGGTCCGTGTAGCTCATCGTTTTATTGGTGAGGTCCGTGTAGCTCATCGTTTTATTGGTGAGGTCCGTGTAGCTCATCTTTTTAGTTTTCTGTGTAGTGTTTTATTGGTGAGGTCCGTGTAGTTCATCTTTTTAGTTTTTTGTGTTGTGTTTTATTGGTGGGGTCCGTGTAGCTCATCGTTTAATTGGTGGGGCCCGTGTAGCTCATCTTTTTAGTTTTCTGTGTTGTGTTTTATTGGTGGGGTCCGGGTAGCTCATCGTTTTATTGGTGGGGCCCGTGTAGCTCATCTTTTTAGTTTTCTGTGTGTTGTGTTTTATTGATGGGGTTCGTGTAGCTCATCGTTTTATTGGTGGGATCCGTGTAGCTCATCTTTTTAGTTTTCGGTGTTGTGTTTTATTGGTGGGGTCCATGTAGCTCATCTTTTTAGTTTTCTGTGTTGTGTGTTTTATTGATGGAGTCCGTGTAGCTCATCTTTTTAGTTTTCGGTGTTGTGTTTTATTGGTGGGGTCCGTGTAGCTCATCTTTTTAGTTTTCAGTGTTGTGTTTTATTGGTGGGGTCCGTGTAGCTCATCTTTTTAGTTTTCTGTGTAGTGTTTTATTGGTGGGGTTCGTGTAGCTCATCTTTTTAGTTTTCTGTGTTGTGTTTTATTGGTGAGGTCCGTGTTGCTCATCTTTTTAGTTTTCTGTGTAGTGTTTTATTGGTGGGGTCCGTGTAGCTCATCCTTTTAGTTTTCTGTGTTGTGTTTTATTGGTGAGGTCCGTGTAGCTCATCTTTTTAGTTTTCTGTGTTGTGTTTTATTGGTGAGGTCCGTGTAGCTCATCGTTTTATTGGTGAGGTCCGTGTAGCTCATCTTTTTAGTTTTCTGTGTTGTGTTTTATTGGTGGGATCCGTGTCGCTCATCTTTTTAGTTTTCTGTGTTGTGTTTTATTGGTGGGGTCCGTGTAGCTCATCTTTTTAGTTTTCTGTGTAGTGTTTTATTGATGGGGTCCGTGTAGCTCATCGTTTTATTGGTGAGGTCCGTGTAGCTCATCGTTTTATTGGTGAGGTCCGTGTAGCTCATCTTTTTAGTTTTCTGTGTAGTGTTTTATTGGTGAGGTCCGTGTAGCTCATCTTTTTAGTTTTTTGTGTTGTGTTTTATTGGTGGGGTCCGTGTAGCTCATCGTTTAATTGGTGGGGCCCGTGTAGCTCATCTTTTTAGTTTTCTGTGTTGTGTTTTATTGGTGGGGTCCGGGTAGCTCATCGTTTTATTGGTGGGGCCCGTGTAGCTCATCTTTTTAGTTTTCTGTGTGTTGTGTTTTATTGATGGGGTTCGTGTAGCTCATCGTTTTATTGGTGGGATCCGTGTAGCTCATCTTTTTAGTTTTCTGTGTTGTGTTTTATTGGTGGGGTCCGTGTAGCTCATCGTTTTATTGGTATGGTCCGTGTAGCTCATCTTTTTAGTTTTCTGTGTTGTGTTTTATTGGTGGGGTCCGTGTAGCTCATCTTTTTAGTTTTCAATGTTGTGTTTTATTGGTGGGGTCCGTGTAGCTCATCTTTTTAGTTTTCTGTGTTGTGTTTTATTGGTGGGGTCCGTGTAGCTCATCTTTTTAGTTTTCTGTGTTGTGTTTTATTGGTGGGGTCCGTGTAGCTCATCGTTTTTATTTTCTGTGTTGTGTTTTATTGGTGGGGTCCGTGTAGCTCATCTTTTTATTGGTGGGGTCCGTGTAGCTCATCTTTTTATTGGTGGGGTCCGTGTAGCTCTTCTTTTTATTGGTGGGGTCTGTGTAGCTCATCTTTTTATTGGTGGGGTCCGTGTAGCTCATCTTTTTATTGGTGGGGTCCGTGTAGCTCATCTTTTTATTGGTGGGCCCGTGTAGCTCATCGTTTTATTGGTGTGGTCCGTGTAGCTCATCTTTTTATTGGTGGGGTCCGCGTAGCTCATCTTTTTATTGGTGGGGTCCGTGTAGCTCATCTTTTTATTGGTGGGGTCCGTGTAGCTCATCGTTTTATTGGTGGGGTCCGTGTAGCTCATCTTTTTATTGGTGGGGTCCGTGTAGCTCATCTTTTTATTGGTGGGGGCCGTGTAGCTCACCGTTTTATTGGTGGGGTCCGTGTAGCTCATCTTTTTATTGGTGGGATCCGTGTAGCTCATCTTTTTATTGGTGGGTTCGTGTAGCTCATCGTTTTATTGGTGGGATCCGTGTAGCTCATCTTTTTATTGGTGGGGTCTGCGTAGCTCATCTTTTTATTGGTGGGGTCCGTGTAGCTCATCTTTTTATTGGTGGGGTCCGTATAGCTCATCTTTTTATTGGTGGGGTTCGTGTAGCTCATCTTTTTATTGGTGGGATCCGTGTAGCTCATCGTTTTATTGGTGGGGTCCGTGTCGCTCATCTTTTCATTGGTGGGGTCCGTGTAGCTCTTTTTTTTATTGGTGGGGTCCGTGTAGCTCATCTTTTTATTGGTGGGGTCCGTGTAGCTCATCTTTTTATTGGTGAGGTCCGTGTAGCTCATCTTTTTATTGGTGGGGTCCGTGTAGCTCATCTTTTTATTGGTGGGGTCCATGTAGCTCATCTTTTTATTGGTGGGGTCCGTGTAGCTCATCTTTTTATTGGTTGGGTCCATGTAGCTCATCTTTTTATTGGTGGGGTCCATGAAGTTCATCTTTTTATTGGTGGGTTCCGTGTAGCTCATAGTTTAATTGGTGGGGCCCGTGTAGCTCATCTTT
The DNA here is from genome assembly GCA_963680875.1 of Bathymodiolus brooksi. Lineage (NCBI taxonomy): Eukaryota > Metazoa > Mollusca > Bivalvia > Mytilida > Modiolidae > Bathymodiolus > Bathymodiolus brooksi. Next base: position 144,533,557 of record OY804577.1, read on the forward strand.
TTAGTTTTCTGTGTTGTGTTTTATTGGTGGGGTCCGGGTAGCTCATCGTTTTATTGGTGGGGTCCGTGTAGCTCATCTTTTTAGTTTTCTGTGTGTTGTGTTTTATTGATGGGGTTCGTGTAGCTCATCGTTTTATTGGTGGGGTCCGTGTAGCTCATCTTTTTAGTTTTCTGTGTTGTGTTTTATTGGTGGGGTCCGTGTAGCTCATCGTTTTATTGGTATGGTCCGTGTAGCTCATCTTTTTAGTTTTCTGTGTTGTGTTTTATTGGTGGGGTCCGTGTAGCTCATCTTTTTAGTTTTCAATGTTGTGTTTTATTGGTGGGGTCCGTGTAGCTCATCTTTTTAGTTTTCTGTGTTGTGTTTTAATGGTGGGGTCCGTGTAGCTCATCTTTTTAGTTTTCTGTGTTGTGTTTTATTGGTGGGGTCCGTGTAGCTCATCGTTTTTATTTTCTGTGTTGTGTTTTATTGGTGGGGTCCGTGTAGCTCATCTTTTTATTGGTGGGGTCCGTGTAGCTCATCTTTTTATTGGTGGGGTCCGTGTAGCTCATCTTTTTATTGGTGGGGTCTGTGTAGCTCATCTTTTTATTGGTGGGGTCCGTGTAGCTCATCTTTTTATTGGTGGGGTCCGTGTAGCTCATCTTTTTATTGGTGGGCCCGTGTAGCTCATCGTTTTATTGGTGTGGTCCGTGTAGCTCATCTTTTTATTGGTGGGGTCCGCGTAGCTCATCTTTTTATTGGTGGGGTCCGTGTAGCTCATCTTTTTATTGGTGGGGTCCGTGTAGCTCATCGTTTTATTGGTGGGGTCCGTGTAGCTCATCTTTTTATTGGTGGGGTCCGTGTAGCTCATCTTTTTATTGGTGGGGGCCGTGTAGCTCACCGTTTTATTGGTGGGCTCCGTGTAGCTCATCTTTTTATTGGTGGGATCCGTGTAGCTCATCTTTTTATTGGTAGTTTCGTGTAGCTCATCGTTTTATTGGTGGGATCCGTGTAGCTCATCTTTTTATTGGTGGGGTCTGCGTAGCTCATCTTTTTATTGGTGGGGTCCGTGTAGCTCATCTTTTTATTGGTGGGGTCCGTATAGCTCATCTTTTTATTGGTGGGGTTCGTGTAGCTCATCTTTTTATTGGTGGGGTCCGTGTAGCTCATCGTTTTATTGGTGGGGTCCGTGTAGCTCTTTTTTTTATTGGTGGGGTCCGTGTAGCTCATCTTTTTATTGGTGGGGTCCGTGTAGCTCATCTTTTTATTGGTGAGGTCCGTGTAGCTCATCTTTTTATTGGTGGGGTCCGTGTATCTCATCTTTTTATTGGTGGGGTCCATGTAGCTCATCTTTTTATTGGTGGGGTCCGTGTAGCTCATCTTTTTATTGGTTGGGTCCATGTAGCTCATCTTTTTATTGGTGGGGTCCGTAAAGTTCATCTTTTTATTGGTGGGGTCCGTGTAGCTCATCTTTTTATTGGTGGGGTCCATGCAGCCCATCTTTTTATTGGTGGGGTTCGTGTAGCTCATCTTTTTATTGGTGGGGTCCGTGTAGCTCATCTTTTTATTGGTGGGGTCGGTGTAGCTCATCTTTTTATTGGTGGGGTCGTGTAGCTCATCTTTTTATTGGTGGGTTCGTGTAGCTCATCTTTTTATTGGTGGGGTCCGTGTAGCTCATCTTTTTATTGGTGGGTCCGTGTAGCTCATCGTTTTATTGGTGGGGTCCGTGTAGCTCATCTTTTTATTGGTGGGGTCCGCGTAGCTCATCGTTTTATTGGTGGGATCCGTGTAGCTCATCTTTTTATTGGTGGGGTCTGCGTAGCTCATCTTTTTATTGGTGGGGTCCGTGTAGCTCATCTTTTTATTGGTGGGGTCCGTATAGCTCATCTTTTTATTGGTGGGGTTCGTGTAGCTCATCTTTTTATTGGTGGGATCCGTGTAGCTCATCGTTTTATTGGTGGGGTCCGTGTCGCTCATCTTTTCATTGGTGGGGTCCGTGTAGCTCTTTTTTTTATTGGTGGGGTCCGTGTAGCTCATCTTTTTATTGGTGGGGTCCGTGTAGCTCATCTTTTTATTGGTGAGGTCCGTGTAGCTCATCTTTTTATTGGTGGGGTCCGTGTAGCTCATCTTTTTATTGGTGGGGTCCATGTAGCTCATCTTTTTATTGGTGGGGTCCGTGTAGCTCATCTTTTTATTGGTTGGGTCCATGTAGCTCATCTTTTTATTGGTGGGGTCCATGAAGTTCATCTTTTTATTGGTGGGTTCCGTGTAGCTCATAGTTTAATTGGTGGGGCCCGTGTAGCTCATCTTTTTAGTTTTCTGTGTTGTGTTTTATTGGTGGGGTCCGGGTAGCTCATCGTTTTATTGGTGGGGTCCGTGTAGCTCATCTTTTTAGTTTTCTGTGTGTTGTGTTTTATTGATGGGGTTCGTGTAGCTCATCGTTTTATTGGTGGGGTCCGTGTAGCTCATCTTTTTAGTTTTCTGTGTTGTGTTTTATTGGTGGGGTCCGTGTAGCTCATCGTTTTATTGGTATGGTCCGTGTAGCTCATCTTTTTAGTTTTCTGTGTTGTGTTTTATTGGTGGGGTCCGTGTAGCTCATCTTTTTAGTTTTCAATGTTGTGTTTTATTGGTGGGGTCCGTGTAGCTCATCTTTTTAGTTTTCTGTGTTGTGTTTTAATGGTGGGGTCCGTGTAGCTCATCTTTTTAGTTTTCTGTGTTGTGTTTTATTGGTGGGGTCCGTGTAGCTCATCGTTTTTATTTTCTGTGTTGTGTTTTATTGGTGGGGTCCGTGTAGCTCATCTTTTTATTGGTGGGGTCCGTGTAGCTCATCTTTTTATTGGTGGGGTCCGTGTAGCTCATCTTTTTATTGGTGGGGTCTGTGTAGCTCATCTTTTTATTGGTGGGGTCCGTGTAGCTCATCTTTTTATTGGTGGGGTCCGTGTAGCTCATCTTTTTATTGGTGGGCCCGTGTAGCTCATCGTTTTATTGGTGTGGTCCGTGTAGCTCATCTTTTTATTGGTGGGGTCCGCGTAGCTCATCTTTTTATTGGTGGGGTCCGTGTAGCTCATCTTTTTATTGGTGGGGTCCGTGTAGCTCATCGTTTTATTGGTGGGGTCCGTGTAGCTCATCTTTTTATTGGTGGGGTCCGTGTAGCTCATCTTTTTATTGGTGGGGGCCGTGTAGCTCACCGTTTTATTGGTGGGCTCCGTGTAGCTCATCTTTTTATTGGTGGGATCCGTGTAGCTCATCTTTTTATTGGTAGTTTCGTGTAGCTCATCGTTTTATTGGTGGGATCCGTGTAGCTCATCTTTTTATTGGTGGGGTCTGCGTAGCTCATCTTTTTATTGGTGGGGTCCGTGTAGCTCATCTTTTTATTGGTGGGGTCCGTATAGCTCATCTTTTTATTGGTGGGGTTCGTGTAGCTCATCTTTTTATTGGTGGGGTCCGTGTAGCTCATCGTTTTATTGGTGGGGTCCGTGTAGCTCTTTTTTTTATTGGTGGGGTCCGTGTAGCTCATCTTTTTATTGGTGGGGTCCGTGTAGCTCATCTTTTTATTGGTGAGGTCCGTGTAGCTCATCTTTTTATTGGTGGGGTCCGTGTATCTCATCTTTTTATTGGTGGGGTCCATGTAGCTCATCTTTTTATTGGTGGGGTCCGTGTAGCTCATCTTTTTATTGGTTGGGTCCATGTAGCTCATCTTTTTATTGGTGGGGTCCGTAAAGTTCATCTTTTTATTGGTGGGGTCCGTGTAGCTCATCTTTTTATTGGTGGGGTCCATGCAGCCCATCTTTTTATTGGTGGGGTTCGTGTAGCTCATCTTTTTATTGGTGGGGTCCGTGTAGCTCATCTTTTTATTGGTGGGGTCGGTGTAGCTCATCTTTTTATTGGTGGGGTCGTGTAGCTCATCTTTTTATTGGTGGGTTCGTGTAGCTCATCTTTTTATTGGTGGGGTCCGTGTAGCTCATCTTTTTATTGGTGGGTCCGTGTAGCTCATCGTTTTATTGGTGGGGTCCGTGTAGCTCATCTTTTTATTGGTGGGGTCCGCGTAGCTCATCGTTTTATTGGTGGGGTCCATGTAGCTCATCTTTTTATTGTTGGGGTCCGTGTAGCTCATCATTTTATTGGTGGGGTCCGTGTAGCTCATCTTTTTATTGGTGGGGTCCGTGTAGCTCATCTTTTTATTGGTCGGGTCCGTGTAGCTCACCGTTTTATTGGTGGGGTCCGTGTAGCTCATCTTTTTATTGGTGGGGTCCGTGTAGCTCATCTTTTTATTGGTGGGTCCGTGTAGCTCATCGTTTTATTGGTGGGGTCCGTGTAGCTCATCTTTTTATTGGTGGGGTCTGCGTAGCTCATCTTTTTATTGATGGGGTCCGTGTAGCTCATCTTTTTATTGGTGGGGTCCGTATAGCTCATCTTTTTATTGGTGGGGTTCGTGTAGCTCATCTTTTTATTGGTGGGGTCAGTGTAGCTCATCGTTTTATTGGTGGGGTCCGTGTAGCTCATCTTTTCATTGGTGGGGTCCGTGTAGCTCTTTTTTTTATTGGTGGGGTCCGTGTAGCTCATCTTTTTATTGGTGGGGTCCGTGTAGCTCATCTTTTTATTGGTGAGGTCCGTGTAGCTCATCTTTTTATTGGTGGGTTCCGTGTAGCTGATCTTTTTATTGGTGGGGTCCATGTAGCTCATCTTTGTATTGGTGGGGTCCGTGTAGCTCATCTTTTTATTGGTTGGGTCCATGTAGCTCATCTTTTTATTGGTGGGGTCCGTGAAGTTCATCTTTTTATTGGTGGGGTCCGTCTAGCTCATCTTTTTATTGGTGGGGTCCATGCAGCTCATCTTTTTATTGGTGGGGTTCGTGTAGCTCATCTTTTTATTGGTGGGGTCCGTGTAGCTCATCTTTTTATTGGTGGGGTCGGTGTAGCTCATCTTTTTATTGGTGGGGTCCGTGTAGCTCATCTTTTTATTGGTGGGGTCCGTGTAGCTCATCTTTTTATTGGTGGGGTCCGTGTAGCTCATCTTTTTATTGGTGAGGTCCGTGTAGCTCATCTTTTTATTGGTGGGGTCCGTGTAGCTCATTTTTTTATTGGTGGGGTCCGTGTAGCTCATCTTTTTATTGGTGTTGTCCGTGTAGCTCATCTTTTTATTGGTGGGGTCCGTGTAGCTCATCTTTTTATTGGTTGGGTCCGTGTAGCTCATCGTTTTATTGGTGGGGTCCGTGTAGCTCATCTTATTAGTTTTCTGTGTTGTGTTTAATTTTTAGGGGTCCGTGTAGCTCATCTTTTTAGTTTTCTGTGTTGTGTTTTATTGATGGGGTCCGTGTAGCTCATCTTTTTATTGGTGGGGTCCGTGTAGCTCATCTTTTTATTGGTCGGGTCCGTGTAGCTCACCGTTTTATTGGTGGGGTCCGTGTAGATCATCTTTTTATTGGTGGGGTCCGTGTAGCTCATCTTTTTATTGATGGGTCCGTGTAGCTCATCGTTTTATTGGCGGGGTCTGTATAGCTCATCTTTTTATTGGTGGGGTACGTGTAGCTCATCTTTTTATTGGTGGGGTCTGTATAGCTCATCTTTTTATTGGTGGGGTCCGTGTAGCTCATCGTTTTATTGGTGGGGTCCATGTAGCTCATCTTTTTATTGGTGGGGTCCGCGTAGCTCATCTTTTTATTGGTGGGGTCCGTGTAGCTCATCTTTTTATTGGTGGGGTCCGTATAGCTCATCTTTTTATTGGTGGGGTTCGTGTAGCTCATCTTTTTATTGGTGGGGTCCGTGTAGCTCATCGTTTTATTGGTGGGGTCCGTGTCGCTCATCTTTTTATTGGTGGGGTCCGTGTAGCTCATCTTTTTATTGGTGGGGTTCGTGTAGCTCATCGTTTTATTGGTGGGGTCTGTGTAGCTCATCTTTTTATTGGTGAGGTCCGTGTAGCTCATCGTTTTATTGGTTGGGTCCGTGTAGCTCATCTTTTTATTGGTGGGGTCCGTGTAGCTCATCTTTTTATTGCTGGGGTCCGTGTAGCTCATCTTTTTATTGGTGGGGTCCGTGTAGCTCATCTTTTTATTGGTGGGGTCCATGTAGCTCATCTTTTTATAGGTGCGGTCCGTGAAGTTCATCTTTTTATTGGTGGGGTCCGTGTAGCTCATCATTTTATTGGTGGGGTCCGTGCAGCTCATCTTTTTATTGGTGGGGTCCGTGTAGCTCATCTTTTTATTGGTGGGGTCCGTGTAGCTGATCTTTTTATTGGTGGGGTCCGTGTAGCTGATCTTTTTCTTGGTGGTGTCCGTGTAGCTCATCTTTTTATTGGTGGGGTCCGTGAAGATCATCTTTTTATTGGTGGGGTCCGTGTAGCTCATCTTTTTATTGGTGGGGTCCGTGTAGCTCATCTTTTTATTGGTGGGGTCCGTGTAGCTCATTTTTTTTATTGGTGGGATCCGTGTAGCTCATCTTTTTATTGGTGGGGTCCGTGTAGCTCATCTTTTTATTGGTGGGGTCCGTGTAGCTCATCTTTTTATTGGTGGGTCCGTGTAGCTCATCGTTTTATTGGTGGGGTCTGTATAGCTCATCTTTTTATTGGTGGGGTCCGTGTAGCTCATCTTTTTATTGGTGGGGTCTGTATAGCTCATCTTTTTATTTGTGGGGTCCGTGTAGCTGATCGTTTTATTAGTGGGGTCCGTGTAGCTCATCTTTTTATTGGTGGGGTCCGTGTAGCTCATCTTTTTATTGGTGGGGTCCGTGTAGCTCATTTTTTTATTGGTGGGGTCCGTAAAGCTCATCTTTTTATTGATGGGGTTCGTGTAGCTCATCTTTTTATTGGTGGGGTCCGTGTAGCTCATCTTTTTATTGGTGGGGTCCGTGTCGCTCATCGTTTTATTGGTGGGGTCCGTGTAGCTTATCTTTTTATTGGTGGGGTCCGTGTATCTCATCTTTTTATTGATGGGTCCGTGTAGCTCATCGTTTTATTGGTGGGGTCTGAATAGCTCATCTTTTTATTGGTGGGGTCCGTGTAGCTCATCTTTTTATTGGTGGGGTCTGTATAGCTCATCTTTTTATTGGGGGGGGAGGGTCCGTGTAGCTCATCGTTTTATTGGTGGGGTCCGTGTGGCTCATCTTTTTATTGGTGGGGTCCGCGTTGCTCATCTTTTTATTGGTGGGGTTCGTGTAGTTCATCTTTTAATTGGTGGGGTCCGTATAGCTCATCTTTTTATTGGTGGGGTTCGTGTAGCTCATCTTTTTATTGGTGGGGTCCGTGTCGCTCATCTTTTTATTGGTGGGGTCCGTGTAGCTCATCTTTTTATTGGTGGGGTTCGTGTAGCTCATCTTTTTATTGGTGGGGTCTGTGTAGCTCATCTTTTTATTGGTGAGGTCCGTGTAGCTCATCGTTTTATTGGTGGGGTCCGTGTAGCTCATCTTTTTATTGGTGGGGTCCGTGTAGCTCATCTTTTTATTGGTGGGGTCCGTGTAGCTGATCTTTTTATTGGTGGGGTCCATGTAGCTCATCTTTTTATTGGTGGGGTCCATGTAGCTCATCTTTTTATTGGTGGGGTCCGTGAAGTTCATCTTTTTATTGGTGGGGTCCGTGTAGCTCATCTTTTTATTGGTGGGGTCCGTGCAGCTCATCTTTTTATTGGTGGGGTCCGTGTAGCTCATCTTTTTATTGGTGGGGTCCGTGTCCCTCATCTTTTTATTGGTGGGGTCCGTGTAGCTCATCTTTTTATTGGTGGTGTCCGTGTAGCTCATCTTTTTATTGGTGGGGTCCGTGAAGCTCATCTTTTTATTGGTGGGGTGCGTGTAGCTCATCTTTTTATTTGTGGGGTTCGTGTAGCTCATCTTTTTATTGGTGGGGTCCGTGTAGCTCATCTTTTTTATTGGTGGGGTCTGTGTAGCTCATCTTTTTATTGGTGGGGTCCGTGTAGCTCATCTTTTTATTGGTGGGGTCCGTGTAGCTCATCTTTTTATTGGTGGGGTCTTTGTAGCTATTTTTTTTATTGGTGGGGTCCGTATAGCTCATCTTTTTATTGGTGGGGTCCGTGTAGCTCATCGTTTTATTGGTGGGGTCCGTGTCGCTCATCTTTTTATTGGTGGGGTCTGTGTAGCTCATCTTTTTATTAGTGGGGTCCGTGTAGCTCATCTTTTTATTGGTGGGGTCCGTGTAGCTCATCTTTTTATTGGTGAGGTCCGTGTAGCTCATCGTTTTATTGGTGGGGTCCGTGTAGCTCATCGTTTTATTGGTGGGGTACGTGTAGCTCATCTTTTTATTGGTGGGGTCCGTGTAGCTCATCTTTTTATTGGTGGGGTTCGTGTAGCTCATCTTTTTATTGGTGGGGTCCGTGTAGCTCATCTTTTTATTGGTGGGGTCCGTGAAGTTCATCTTTTTATTGGTGGGGTCCGTGTAGCTCATCTTTTTATTGGTGGGGTTCGTGTAGCTCATCGTTTTATTGGTGGGGTCCGTGTAGCTCATCTTTTTATTGGTGGGGTCCGTGTAGCTCAACTTTTTATTGGTGGGGTCCGTGTAGCTCATCTTTTTATTGGTGATATCGGTGTAGATCATCTTTTTATTGGTGGGGTCCGTGAAGCTCATCGTTTTATTGGTATGGTCCGTGTAGCTCATCTTTTTATTGGTGGGGTCCGTGTAGCTCATCTTTTTATTGGTGGGGTCCGTGTAGCTCATCTTTGTATTGGTGGGTTCCGTGTAGCTCATCTTTTAATTGGTGGGGTCCGTGTAGCTCATCTTTTTATTGGTGGAGTCCGTGTAGCTCATCTTTTTATTGGTGGGGTCCGTGTAGCTCATCTTTTTATTGGTGGGGTCCGTGTAGCTCATCTTTTTATTGGTGGGGTCCGTGTAGCTCATCTTTTTATTGGTGGGGTCCGTGTAGCTCATCGTTTTATTGGTGAGGTCCGTGTAGCTCATCTTTTTAGTTTTCTGTGTTGTGTTTTATTGGTGGGGTCCGTGTAGCTCATCTTTTTATTGCTGGGGTCCGTGTAGCTCATCTTTTTATTGGTGGGGTCCGTGTAGCTCATCTTTTTATTGGTGGGGTCCGTGTAGCTCATCTTTTTATTGGTGGGGTCCATTTAGCTCATCTTTTTATTGGTGGGGTCCGTGTAGCTCATCTTTTTATTGGTGGGGTCCGTGTAGCTCATCTTTTTATTGGTGGGGTCCGTGTAGCTCATCTTTTTATTGGTGGGGTCCGTGAAGCTCATCTTTTTATTGGTGGGGTCCGTGTAGCTCATCTTTTTATTGGTGGGGTCCGTGTAGCTAATTTTTTTATTGGTGGGGTCCGTATAGCTCATCTTTTTATTGGTGGGGTCCGTGTAGCTCATCGTTTTATTGGTGGGGTCCGTGTCGCTCATCTTTTTATTGGTGGGGTCCGTGTAGCTCATCTTTTTATTGGTGGGGTCCGTGTAGCTCATCTTTTTATTGGTGGGGTTCGTGTAGCTCATCTTTTTATTGGTGGGGTCCGTGTAGCTCATCTTTTTATTGGTGAGGTCCGTGTAGCTCATCTTTTTATTGGTGGGTTCCGTGTAGCTGATCTTTTTATTGGTGGGGTCCATGTAGCTCATCTTTGTATTGGTGGGGTCCGTGTAGCTCATCTTTTTATTGGTTGGGTCCATGTAGCTCATCTTTTTATTGGTGGGGTCCGTGAAGTTCATCTTTTTATTGGTGGGGTCCGTCTAGCTCATCTTTTTATTGGTGGGGTCCATGCAGCTCATCTTTTTATTGGTGGGGTTCGTGTAGCTCATCTTTTTATTGGTGGGGTCCGTGTAGCTCATCTTTTTATTGGTGGGGTCGGTGTAGCTCATCTTTTTATTGGTGGGGTCCGTGTAGCTCATCTTTTTATTGGTGGGGTCCGTGTAGCTCATCTTTTTATTGGTGGGGTCCGTGTAGCTCATCTTTTTATTGGTGGGGTCCGTGTAGCTCATCTTTTTATTGGTGGGGTCCGTGTAGCTCATTTTTTTATTGGTGGGGTCCGTGTAGCTCATCTTTTTATTGGTGTTGTCCGTGTAGCTCATCTTTTTATTGGTGGGGTCCGTGTAGCTCATCTTTTTATTGGTTGGGTCCGTGTAGCTCATCGTTTTATTGGTGGGGTCCGTGTAGCTCATCTTATTAGTTTTCTGTGTTGTGTTTAATTTTTAGGGGTCCGTGTAGCTCATCTTTTTAGTTTTCTGTGTTGTGTTTTATTGATGGGGTCCGTGTAGCTCATCTTTTTATTGGTGGGGTCCGTGTAGCTCATCTTTTTATTGGTCGGGTCCGTGTAGCTCACCGTTTTATTGGTGGGGTCCGTGTAGATCATCTTTTTATTGGTGGGGTCCGTGTAGCTCATCTTTTTATTGATGGGTCCGTGTAGCTCATCGTTTTATTGGCGGGGTCTGTATAGCTCATCTTTTTATTGGTGGGGTACGTGTAGCTCATCTTTTTATTGGTGGGGTCTGTATAGCTCATCTTTTTATTGGTGGGGTCCGTGTAGCTCATCGTTTTATTGGTGGGGTCCATGTAGCTCATCTTTTTATTGGTGGGGTCCGCGTAGCTCATCTTTTTATTGGTGGGGTCCGTGTAGCTCATCTTTTTATTGGTGGGGTCCGTTTAGCTCATCTTTTTATTGGTGGGGTTCGTGTAGCTCATCTTTTTATTGGTGGGGTCCGTGTAGCTCATCGTTTTATTGGTGGGGTCCGTGTCGCTCATCTTTTTATTGGTGGGGTCCGTGTAGCTCATCTTTTTATTGGTGGGGTTCGTGTAGCTCATCGTTTTATTGGTGGGGTCTGTGTAGCTCATCTTTTTATTGGTGAGGTCCGTGTAGCTCATCGTTTTATTGGTTGGGTCCGTGTAGCTCATCTTTTTATTGGTGGGGTCCGTGTAGCTCATCTTTTTATTGCTGGGGTCCGTGTAGCTCATCTTTTTATTGGTGGGGTCCGTGTAGCTCATCTTTTTATTGGTGGGGTCCATGTAGCTCATCTTTTTATAGGTGCGGTCCGTGAAGTTCATCTTTTTATTGGTGGGGTCCGTGTAGCTCATCATTTTATTGGTGGGGTCCGTGCAGCTCATCTTTTTATTGGTGGGGTCCGTGTAGCTCATCTTTTTATTGGTGGGGTCCGTGTAGCTGATCTTTTTATTGGTGGGGTCCGTGTAGCTGATCTTTTTCTTGGTGGTGTCCGTGTAGCTCATCTTTTTATTGGTGGGGTCCGTGAAGATCATCTTTTTATTGGTGGGGTCCGTGTAGCTCATCTTTTTATTGGTGGGGTCCGTGTAGCTCATCTTTTTATTGGTGGGGTCCGTGTAGCTCATTTTTTTTATTGGTGGGATCCGTGTAGCTCATCTTTTTATTGGTGGGGTCCGTGTAGCTCATCTTTTTATTGGTGGGGTCCGTGTAGCTCATCTTTTTATTGGTGGGTCCGTGTAGCTCATCGTTTTATTGGTGGGGTCTGTATAGCTCATCTTTTTATTGGTGGGGTCCGTGTAGCTCATCTTTTTATTGGTGGGGTCTGTATAGCTCATCTTTTTATTTGTGGGGTCCGTGTAGCTGATCGTTTTATTAGTGGGGTCCGTGTAGCTCATCTTTTTATTGGTGGGGTCCGTGTAGCTCATCTTTTTATTGGTGGGGTCCGTGTAGCTCATTTTTTTATTGGTGGGGTCCGTAAAGCTCATCTTTTTATTGATGGGGTTCGTGTAGCTCATCTTTTTATTGGTGGGGTCCGTGTAGCTCATCTTTTTATTGGTGGGGTCCGTGTCGCTCATCGTTTTATTGGTGGGGTCCGTGTAGCTTATCTTTTTATTGGTGGGGTCCGTGTATCTCATCTTTTTATTGATGGGTCCGTGTAGCTCATCGTTTTATTGGTGGGGTCTGAATAGCTCATCTTTTTATTGGTGGGGTCCGTGTAGCTCATCTTTTTATTGGTGGGGTCTGTATAGCTCATCTTTTTATTGGGGGGGGAGGGTCCGTGTAGCTCATCGTTTTATTGGTGGGGTCCGTGTGGCTCATCTTTTTATTGGTGGGGTCCGCGTTGCTCATCTTTTTATTGGTGGGGTTCGTGTAGTTCATCTTTTTATTGGTGGGGTCCGTATAGCTCATCTTTTTATTGGTGGGGTTCGTGTAGCTCATCTTTTTATTGGTGGGGTCCGTGTCGCTCATCTTTTTATTGGTGGGGTCCGTGTAGCTCATCTTTTTATTGGTGGGGTTCGTGTAGCTCATCTTTTTATTGGTGGGGTCTGTGTAGCTCATCTTTTTATTGGTGAGGTCCGTGTAGCTCATCGTTTTATTGGTGGGGTCCGTGTAGCTCATCTTTTTATTGGTGGGGTCCGTGTAGCTCATCTTTTTATTGGTGGGGTCCGTGTAGCTCATCTTTTTATTGGTGGGGTCCATGTAGCTCATCTTTTTATTGGTGGGGTCCATGTAGCTCATCTTTTTATTGGTGGGGTCCGTGAAGTTCATCTTTTTATTGGTGGGGTCCGTGTAGCTCATCTTTTTATTGGTGGGGTCCGTGCAGCTCATCTTTTTATTGGTGGGGTCCGTGTAGCTCATCTTTTTATTGGTGGGGTCCGTGTCCCTCATCTTTTTATTGGTGGGGTCCGTGTAGCTCATCTTTTTATTGGTGGTGTCCGTGTAGCTCATCTTTTTATTGGTGGGGTCCGTGAAGCTCATCTTTTTATTGGTGGGGTGCGTGTAGCTCATCTTTTTATTTGTGGGGTTCGTGTAGCTCATCTTTTTATTGGTGGGGTCCGTGTAGCTCATCTTTTTTATTGGTGGGGTCTGTGTAGCTCATCTTTTTATTGGTGGGGTCCGTGTAGCTCATCTTTTTATTGGTGGGGTCCGTGTAGCTCATCTTTTTATTGGTGGGGTCCTTGTAGCTATTTTTTTTATTGGTGGGGTCCGTATAGCTCATCTTTTTATTGGTGGGGTCCGTGTAGCTCATCGTTTTATTGGTGGGGTCCGTGTCGCTCATCTTTTTATTGGTGGGGTCTGTGTAGCTCATCTTTTTATTAGTGGGGTCCGTGTAGCTCATCTTTTTATTGGTGGGGTCCGTGTAGCTCATCTTTTTATTGGTGAGGTCCGTGTAGCTCATCGTTTTATTGGTGGGGTCCGTGTAGCTCATCTTTTTATTGGTGGGGTTCGTGTAGCTCATCTTTTTTTTGGTGGGGTCCGTGTAGCTCATCTTTTTATTGGTGGGGTCCGTGAAGTTCATCTTTTTATTGGTGGGGTCCGTGTAGCTCATCTTTTTATTGGTGGGGTTCGTGTAGCTCATCGTTTTATTGGTGGGGTCCGTGTAGCTCATCTTTTTATTGGTGGGGTCCGTGTAGCTCAACTTTTTATTGGTGGGGTCCGTGTAGCTCATCTTTTTATTGGTGATATCGGTGTAGATCATCTTTTTATTGGTGGGGTCCGTGAAGCTCATCGTTTTATTGGTATGGTCCGTGTAGCTCATCTTTTTATTGGTGGGGTCCGTGTAGCTCATCTTTTTATTGATGGGGTCCGTGTAGCTCATCTTTGTATTGGTGGGTTCCGTGTAGCTCATCTTTTTATTGGTGGGGTCCGTGTAGCTCATCTTTTTATTGGTGGAGTCCGTGTAGCTCATCTTTTTATTGGTGGGGTCCGTGTAGCTCATCTTTTTATTGGTGGGGTCCGTGTAGCTCATCTTTTTATTGGTGGGGTCCGTGTAGCTCATCTTTTTATTGGTGGGGTCCGTGTAGCTCATCGTTTTATTGGTGAGGTCCGTGTAGCTCATCTTTTTAGTTTTCTGTGTTGTGTTTTATTGGTGGGGTCCGTGTAGCTCATCTTTTTATTGCTGGGGTCCGTGTAGCTTATCTTTTTATTGGTGGGGTCCGTGTAGCTCATCTTTTTATTGGTGGGGTCCGTGTAGCTCATCTTTTTATTGGTGGGGTCCATTTAGCTCATCTTTTTATTGGTGGGGTCCGTGTAGCTCATCTTTTTATTGGTGGGGTCCGTGTAGCTCATCTTTTTATTGGTGGGGTCCGTGTAGCTCATCTTTTTATTGGTGGGGTCCGTGAAGCTCATCTTTTTATTGGTGGGGTCCGTGTAGCTCATCTTTTTATTGGTGGGGTCCGTGTAGCTAATTTTTTTATTGGTGGGGTCCGTATAGCTCATCTTTTTATTGGTGGGGTCCGTGTAGCTCATCGTTTTATTGGTGGGGTCCGTGTCGCTCATCTTTTTATTGGTGGGGTCTGTGTAGCTCATCTTTTTATTGGTGGGGTCCGTGTAGCTCATCTTTTTATTGGTGAGGTCCGTGTAGCTCATCGTTTTATTGGTGGGGTCCGTGTAGCTCATCGTTTTATTGGTGGGGTCCGTGTAGCTCATCTTTTTATTGGTGGGGTCCGTGTAGCTCATCTTTTTATTGGTGGGGTTCGTGTAGCTCATCTTTTTATTGGTGGGGTCCGTGTAGCTCATCTTTTTATTGGTGGGGTCCGTGAAGTTCATCTTTTTATTGGTGGGGTCCGTGTAGCTCATCTTTGTATTGGTGGGTTCCGTGTAGCTCATCTTTTTATTGGTGGGGTCCGTGTAGCTCATCTTTTTATTGGTGGAGTCCGTGTAGCTCATCTTTTTATTGGTGGGGTCCGTGTAGCTCATCTTTTTATTGGTGGGGTCCGTGTAGCTCATCTTTTTATTGGTGGGGTCCGTGTAGCTCATCTTTTTATTGGTGGGGTCCGTGTAGCTCATCTTTTTATTGGTGGGGTCCGTGTAGCTCATCGTTTATTGGTGAGGTCCGTGTAGCTCATCTTTTTAGTTTTCTGTGTTGTGTTTTATTGGTGGGGTCCGTGTAGCTCATCTTTTTATTGCTGGGGTCCGTGTAGCTCATCTTTTTATTGGTGGGGTCCGTGTAGCTCATCTTTTTATTGGTGGGGTCCGTGTAGCTCATCTTTTTATTGGTGGGGTCCATTTAGCTCATCTTTTTATTGGTGGGGTCCGTGTAGCTCATCTTTTTATTGGTGGGGTCCGTGTAGCTCATCTTTTTATTGGTGGGGTCCGTGTAGCTCATCTTTTTATTGGTGGGGTCCGTGAAGCTCATCTTTTTATTGGTGGGGTCCGTGTAGCTCATCGTTTTATTGGTGGGGTCCGTGTCGCTCATCTTTTTATTGGTGGGGTCTGTGTAGCTCATCTTTTTATTGGTGGGGTCCGTGTAGCTCATCTTTTTATTGGTGAGGTCCGTGTAGCTCATCGTTTTATTGGTGGGGTCCGTGTAGCTCATCGTTTTATTGGTGGGGTCCGTGTAGCTCATCTTTTTATTGGTGGGGTCCGTGTAGCTCATCTTTTTATTGGTGGGGTTCGTGTAGCTCATCTTTTTATTGGTGGGGTCCGTGTAGCTCATCTTTTTATTGGTGGGGTCCGTGAAGTTCATCTTTTTATTGGTGGGGTCCGTGTAGCTCATCTTTGTATTGGTGGGTTCCGTGTAGCTCATCTTTTTATTGGTGGGGTCCGTGTAGCTCATCTTTTTATTGGTGGGGTTCGTGTAGCTCATCGTTTTATTGGTGGGGTCCGTGTAGCTCATCTTTTTATTGGTGGAGTCCGTGTAGCTCATCTTTTTATTGGTGGGGTCCGTGTAGCTCATCTTTTTATTGGTGGGGTCCGTGTAGCTCATCTTTTTATTGGTGGGGTCCGTGTAGCTCATCTTTTTATTGGTGAGGTCCGTGTAGCTCATCGTTTTATTGGTGGGGTCCGTGTAGCTCATCTTTTTATTGGTGGGGTCCGTGTAGCTCATCTTTTTATTGGTGGGGTCCGTGTAGCTCATCTTTTTATTGGTGGGGTCCGTGAAGTTCATCTTTTTATTGGTGGGGTCCGTGTAGCTCATCTTTTTCGTTTTCTGTGTTGTGTTTTATTGGTGGGGTCCGTGTAGCTCATCTTTTTATTGGTGGGGTCCGTGTAGCTCATCTTTTTATTGGTGGGGTCCGTGTAGCTCGTCTTTTTATTGGTGGGGTCCGTGTAGCTCATCTTTTTATTGGTGGGGTCCGTGTAGCTCATCTTTTTATTGGTGGGGTCCGTGTAGCTCATCTTTTTATTGGTGGGGTCCGTGTAGCTCATCTTTTTATTGGTGGGGTCCGTGAAGCTCATCTTTTTATTGGTGGGGTCCGTATAGCTCATCTTTTTATTGGTGGGGTCCGTGTAGCTCATCTTTTTATTGGTGGGGTCCGTGTAGCTCATCTTTTTATTGGTGAGGTCCGTGTAGCTCATCGTTTTATTGGTGGGGTCCGTGTAGCTCATCTTTTTATTGGTGGGGTCCGTGTAGCTCATCTTTTTATTGGTGGGGTCCGTGTAGCTCATCTTTTTATTGGTGGGGTCCGTGTAGCTCATCTTTTTATTGGTGGGGTCCGTGTAGCTCATCTTTTTATTGGTGGGGTCCGTGAAGTTCATCTTTTTATTGGTGGGGTCCGTGTAGCTCATCTTTTTGTTGGTGGGTCCATGTAGCTCATCTTTTTATTGGTGGGGTCCGTGTAGCTCATCTTTTTATTGGTGGGGTCCGTGTAGCTCATCTTTTTATTGGTGAGGTCCGTGTAGCTCATCGTTTTATTGGTGGGGTCCGTGTAGCTCATCTTTTTATTGGTGGGGTTCGTGTAGCTCATCTTTTTTTTGGTGGGGTCCGTGTAGCTCATCTTTTTATTGGTGGGGTCCGTGAAGTTCATCTTTTTATTGGTGGGGTCCGTGTAGCTCATCTTTTTATTGGTGGGGTTCGTGTAGCTCATCGTTTTATTGGTGGGGTCCGTGTAGCTCATCTTTTTATTGGTGGGGTCCGTGTAGCTCAACTTTTTATTGGTGGGGTCCGTGTAGCTCATCTTTTTATTGGTGATATCGGTGTAGATCATCTTTTTATTGGTGGGGTCCGTGAAGCTCATCGTTTTATTGGTATGGTCCGTGTAGCTCATCTTTTTATTGGTGGGGTCCGTGTAGCTCATCTTTTTATTGATGGGGTCCGTGTAGCTCATCTTTGTATTGGTGGGTTCCGTGTAGCTCATCTTTTTATTGGTGGGGTCCGTGTAGCTCATCTTTTTATTGGTGGAGTCCGTGTAGCTCATCTTTTTATTGGTGGGGTCCGTGTAGCTCATCTTTTTATTGGTGGGGTCCGTGTAGCTCATCTTTTTATTGGTGGGGTCCGTGTAGCTCATCTTTTTATTGGTGGGGTCCGTGTAGCTCATCGTTTTATTGGTGAGGTCCGTGTAGCTCATCTTTTTAGTTTTCTGTGTTGTGTTTTATTGGTGGGGTCCGTGTAGCTCATCTTTTTATTGCTGGGGTCCGTGTAGCTTATCTTTTTATTGGTGGGGTCCGTGTAGCTCATCTTTTTATTGGTGGGGTCCGTGTAGCTCATCTTTTTATTGGTGGGGTCCATTTAGCTCATCTTTTTATTGGTGGGGTCCGTGTAGCTCATCTTTTTATTGGTGGGGTCCGTGTAGCTCATCTTTTTATTGGTGGGGTCCGTGTAGCTCATCTTTTTATTGGTGGGGTCCGTGAAGCTCATCTTTTTATTGGTGGGGTCCGTGTAGCTCATCTTTTTATTGGTGGGGTCCGTGTAGCTAATTTTTTTATTGGTGGGGTCCGTATAGCTCATCTTTTTATTGGTGGGGTCCGTGTAGCTCATCGTTTTATTGGTGGGGTCCGTGTCGCTCATCTTTTTATTGGTGGGGTCTGTGTAGCTCATCTTTTTATTGGTGGGGTCCGTGTAGCTCATCTTTTTATTGGTGAGGTCCGTGTAGCTCATCGTTTTATTGGTGGGGTCCGTGTAGCTCATCGTTTTATTGGTGGGGTCCGTGTAGCTCATCTTTTTATTGGTGGGGTCCGTGTAGCTCATCTTTTTATTGGTGGGGTTCGTGTAGCTCATCTTTTTATTGGTGGGGTCCGTGTAGCTCATCTTTTTATTGGTGGGGTCCGTGAAGTTCATCTTTTTATTGGTGGGGTCCGTGTAGCTCATCTTTGTATTGGTGGGTTCCGTGTAGCTCATCTTTTTATTGGTGGGGTCCGTGTAGCTCATCTTTTTATTGGTGGAGTCCGTGTAGCTCATCTTTTTATTGGTGGGGTCCGTGTAGCTCATCTTTTTATTGGTGGGGTCCGTGTAGCTCATCTTTTTATTGGTGGGGTCCGTGTAGCTCATCTTTTTATTGGTGGGGTCCGTGTAGCTCATCTTTTTATTGGTGGGGTCCGTGTAGCTCATCGTTTATTGGTGAGGTCCGTGTAGCTCATCTTTTTAGTTTTCTGTGTTGTGTTTTATTGGTGGGGTCCGTGTAGCTCATCTTTTTATTGCTGGGGTCCGTGTAGCTCATCTTTTTATTGGTGGGGTCCGTGTAGCTCATCTTTTTATTGGTGGGGTCCGTGTAGCTCATCTTTTTATTGGTGGGGTCCATTTAGCTCATCTTTTTATTGGTGGGGTCCGTGTAGCTCATCTTTTTATTGGTGGGGTCCGTGTAGCTCATCTTTTTATTGGTGGGGTCCGTGTAGCTCATCTTTTTATTGGTGGGGTCCGTGAAGCTCATCTTTTTATTGGTGGGGTCCGTGTAGCTCATCGTTTTATTGGTGGGGTCCGTGTCGCTCATCTTTTTATTGGTGGGGTCTGTGTAGCTCATCTTTTTATTGGTGGGGTCCGTGTAGCTCATCTTTTTATTGGTGAGGTCCGTGTAGCTCATCGTTTTATTGGTGGGGTCCTTGTAGCTCATCGTTTTATTGGTGGGGTCCGTGTAGCTCATCTTTTTATTGGTGGGGTCCGTGTAGCTCATCTTTTTATTGGTGGGGTTCGTGTAGCTCATCTTTTTATTGGTGGGGTCCGTGTAGCTCATCTTTTTATTGGTGGGGTCCGTGAAGTTCATCTTTTTATTGGTGGGGTCCGTGTAGCTCATCTTTGTATTGGTGGGTTCCGTGTAGCTCATCTTTTTATTGGTGGGGTCCGTGTAGCTCATCTTTTTATTGGTGGGGTTCGTGTAGCTCATCGTTTTATTGGTGGGGTCCGTGTAGCTCATCTTTTTATTGGTGGAGTCCGTGTAGCTCATCTTTTTATTGGTGGGGTCCGTGTAGCTCATCTTTTTATTGGTGGGGTCCGTGTAGCTCATCTTTTTATTGGTGGGGTCCGTGTAGCTCATCTTTTTATTGGTGAGGTCCGTGTAGCTCATCGTTTTATTGGTGGGGTCCGTGTAGCTCATCTTTTTATTGGTGGGGTCCGTGTAGCTCATCTTTTTATTGGTGGGGTCCGTGTAGCTCATCTTTTTATTGGTGGGGTCCGTGAAGTTCATCTTTTTATTGGTGGGGTCCGTGTAGCTCATCTTTTTCGTTTTCTGTGTTGTGTTTTATTGGTGGGGTCCGTGTAGCTCATCTTTTTATTGGTGGGGTCCGTGTAGCTCATCTTTTTATTGGTGGGGTCCGTGTAGCTCGTCTTTTTATTGGTGGGGTCCGTGTAGCTCATCTTTTTATTGGTGGGGTCCGTGTAGCTCATCTTTTTATTGGTGGGGTCCGTGTAGCTCATCTTTTTATTGGTGGGGTCCGTGTAGCTCATCTTTTTATTGGTGGGGTCCGTGAAGCTCATCTTTTTATTGGTGGGGTCCGTATAGCTCATCTTTTTATTGGTGGGGTCCGTGTAGCTCATCTTTTTATTGGTGGGGTCCGTGTAGCTCATCTTTTTATTGGTGAGGTCCGTGTAGCTCATCGTTTTATTGGTGGGGTCCGTGTAGCTCATCTTTTTATTGGTGGGGTCCGTGTAGCTCATCTTTTTATTGGTGGGGTCCGTGTAGCTCATCTTTTTATTGGTGGGGTCCGTGTAGCTCATCTTTTTATTGGTGGGGTCCGTGTAGCTCATCTTTTTATTGGTGGGGTCCGTGAAGTTCATCTTTTTATTGGTGGGGTCCGTGTAGCTCATCTTTTTGTTGGTGGGTCCATGTAGCTCATCTTTTTATTGGTGGGGTCCGTGTAGCTCATCTTTTTATTGGTGGGGTCCGTATAGCTCATCTTTTTATTGGTGGGGTTCGTGTAGCTCATCTTTTTATTGGTGGGGTCCGTTTCGCTCATCTTTTTATTGATGGGGGTCCGTGTAGCTCATCTTTTTATTGGTGGGGTCCGTGTAGCTCATCTTTTTATTGGTGGGGTCCGTGTAGCTCATCTTTTTATTGGTGGGGTCCGTGTAGCTCATCTTTTTATTGGTGGGGTCCGTGTAGCTCATCTTTTTATTGGTGGGGTCCGTGTAGCTCATCTTTTTATTGGTGGGGTCCGTGTAGCTCATCTTTTTATTGGTGGGGTCCGTGTAGCTCATCTTTTTGTTGGTGGGGTCCGTGTAGCTCATCTTTTTATTGGTGGGGTCCGTGTAGCTCATCGTTTATTGGTGAGGTCCGTGTAGCTCATCTTTTTAGTTTTCTGTGTTGTGTTTTATTGGTGGGGTCCGTGTAGCTCATCTTTTTATTGCTGGGGTCTGTGTAGCTCATCTTTTTATTGGTGGGGTCCGTGTAGCTCATCTTTTTATTGGTGGGGTCCGTGTAGCTCATCTTTTTATTGGTGGGGTCCATTTAGCTCATCTTTTTATTGGTGGGGTCCGTGTAGCTCATCTTTTTATTGGTGGGGTCCGTGTAGCTCATCTTTTTATTGGTGGGGTCCGTGTAGCTCATCTTTTTATTGGTGGGGTCCGTGAAGCTCATCTTTTTATTGGTGGGGTCCGTGTAGCTCATCTTTTTATTGGTGGGGTCCGTGTAGCTCATCTTTTTATTTGTGGGGTCCGTGTAGCTCATCTTTTTATTGGTGGGGTCCGTGTAGCTCATCTTTTTTTGGTGGGGTCCGTGTAGCTCATCTTTTTATTGGTGGGGTCCGTGTAGCTCATCTTTTTATTGGTGGGGTCCGTGAAGCTCATCTTTTTATTGGTGGGGTCCGTGTAGCTCATCTTTTTATTGGTGGGGTCCGTGTAGCTCATCTTTTTATTGGTGGGGTCCGTGTAGCTCATCTTTTAATTGGTGAGGTCCGTGTAGCTCATCGTTTTATTGGTGGGGTCTGTGTAGCTCATCTTTTTATTGATGGGTTCGTGTAGCTCATCTTTTTATTGGTGGGGTCCGTGTAGCTCATCTTTTTATTGGTGGGGTCCGTGTAGCTCATCTTTTAATTGGTGGGGTCCGTGAAGTTCATCTTTTTATTGGTGGGGTCCGTGTAGCTCATCTTTTTAGTTTTCTGTGTTGTGTTTTATTGGTGGGGTCCGTGTAGCTCATCTTTTTATTGGTGGGGTCCGTGTAGCTCATCTTTTTATTGGTGGGGTCCGTGTAGCTCGTCTTTTTATTGGTGGGGTCCGTGTAGCTCTTCTTTTTATTGGTGGGGTCCGTGTAGCTCATCTTTTTATTGGTGGGGTCCGTGTAGCTCATCTTTTTATTGGTGGGGTCCGTGTAGCTCATCTTTTTATTGGTGGGGTCCGTGAAGCTCATCTTTTTATTGGTGGGGTCCGTGTAGCTCATCTTTTTATTGGTGGGGTCCGTGTAGGTCATCTTTTTATTGGTGGGTTCCGTGTAACTCATCTTTTTATTGGTGGGGTCCGTGTAGCTCATCTTTTTATTGGTGGGGTCCGTGAAGTTCATCTTTTTATTGGTGGGGTCCGTGTAGCTCATCTTTTTATTGGTGGAGTCCGTGTAGCTCATCTTTTTATTGGTGGGGTCCGTGTAGCTCATCTTTTTATTGGTGGGGTCCGTGTAGCTCATCTTTTTATTGGTGGGGTCCGTGTAGCTCATCTTTTTATTGGTGAGGTCCGTGTAGCTCATCGTTTTATTGGTGGGGTCCGTGTAGCTCATCGTTTTATTGGTGAGTTCCGTGTAGCTCATCGTTTTATTGGTGGGGTCCGTGTAGCTCATCTTTTTAATGGTGGGGTCCGTGTAGCTCATCTTTTTATTGGTGGGGTCCGTGTAGCTCATCGTTTTATTGGTGGAGTCAGTGTAGCTCATCTTTTTATTGGTGGGGTCCGTGTAGCTCATCTTTTTATTGGTGGGGTCCGTGTAGCTCATCGTTTTATTGGTGGAGTCAGTGTAGCTCATCTTTTTATTGGTGGGGTCCGTGAAGTTCATCTTTTTATTGGTGGGGTCCGTGTAGCTCATCTTTTTATTGGTGGAGTCCGTGTAGCTCATCTTTTTATTGGTGGGGTCCGTGTAGCTCATCTTTTTATTGGTGGGGTCCGTGTAGCTCATCTTTTTATTGGTGGGGTCCGTGTAGCTCATCTTTTTATTGGTGGGGTCCGTGTAGCTCATCTTTTTATTGGTGGGGTCCGTGAAGTTCATCTTTTTATTGGTGGGGTCCGTGTAGCTCATCTTTTTGTTGGTGGGTCCATGTAGCTCATCTTTTTATTGGTGGGGTCCGTGTAGCTCATCTTTTTATTGGTGGGGTCCGTGTAGCTCATCTTTTTATTGGTGGGGTCCGTGTAGCTCATCGTTTTATTGGTGGGGTCCGTGTAGCTCATCGTTTTATTGGTGGGGTCCGTGTAGCTCATCTTTTTATTGGTGGGGTTCGTGTAGCTCATCTTTTTATTGGTGGGGTCCGTGTAGCTCATCTTTTTATTGGTGGGGTCCGTGTAGCTCATCTTTTTATTGGTGGGGTCCGTGAAGTTCATCTTTTTATTGGTGGGGTCCGTGTAGCTCATCTTTTTCGTTTTCTGTGTTGTGTTTTATTGGTGGGGTCCGTGTAGCTCATCTTTTTATTGGTGGGGTCCGTGTAGCTCATCTTTTTATTGGTGGGGTCCGTGTAGCTCGTCTTTTTATTGGTGGGGTCCGTGTAGCTCATCTTTTTATTGGTGAGGTCCGTGTAGCTCATCGTTTTATTGGTGGGGTCCGTGTAGCTCATCGTTTTATTGGTGGGGTCCGTGTAGCTCATCTTTTTATTGGTGGGGTCCGTGTAGCTCATCTTTTTATTGGTGGGGTCCGTGTAGCTCATCTTTTTATTGGTGGGGTCCGTGTAGCTCATCTTTTTATTGGTGGGGTCCGTGAAGTTCATCTTTTTATTGGTGGGGTCCGTGTAGCTCATCTTTTTGTTGGTGGGTCCATGTAGCTCATCTTTTTATTGGTGGGGACCGTGTAGCTCATCTTTTTATTGGTGGGGTCCGTATAGCTCATCTTTTTATTGGTGGGGTTCGTGTAGCTCATCTTTTTATTGGTGGGGTCCGTTTCGCTCATCTTTTTATTGATGGGGGTCCGTGTAGCTCATCTTTTTATTGGTGGGGTCCGTGTAGCTCATCTTTTTATTGGTGGGGTCCGTGTAGCTCATCTTTTTATTGGTGAGGTCCATGTAGCTCATCGTTTTATTGGTGGGGTCCGTGTAGCTCATCTTTTTATTGGTGGGGTTCGTGTAGCTCATCTTTTTATTGGTGGGGTCCGTGTAGCTCATCTTTTTATTGGTGGGGTCCGTGTAGCTCATCTTTTTATTGGTGGGGTCCGTGTAGCTCATCTTTTTATTGGTGGGGTCCGTGTAGCTCATCTTTTTATTGGTGGGTTCCGTGTAGCTCATCTTTTTATTGGTGGGGTCCGTGTAGCTCATCTTTTTATTGGTGGGGTCCGTGTAGCTCATCTTTTTATTGGTGGGGTCCGAGTAGCTCATCTTTTTATTGGTGAGGTCCGTGTAGCTCATCGTTTTATTGGTGGGGTTCGTGTAGCTCATCTTTTTATTGGTGGGGTCCGTGTAGCTCATCTTTTTATTGGTGGGGTCCGTGTAGCTCATCTTTTTATTGGTGGGGTCCGTGTAGCTCATCTTTTTATTGGTGGGGTCCATTTAGCTCATCCTTTTATTGGTGGGGTCCGTGTAGCTCATCTTTTTATTGGTGGGGTCCGTGTAGCTCATCTTTTTATTGGTGGGGTCCGTGTAGCTCATCTTTTTATTGGTGGGGTCCGTGAAGTTCATCTTTTTATTGGTGGGGTCCGTGTAGCTCATCTTTTTATTGGTGGGGTCGGTGTAGCTCATCTTTTTATTGGTGGGGTCCGTGTAGCTCATCTTTTTTATTGGTGGGGTCCGTGTAGCTCATCTTTTTATTGGTGGGGTCCGTGTAGCTCATCTTTTTATTGGTGGGGTCCGTGTAGCTCATCTTTTTATTGGTGGGGTCCGTGTAGCTCATCTTTTTATTGGTGGGGTCCGTGTAGCTCATCTTTTTATTGGTGGGGTCCGTGTAGCTCATCTTTTTATTGGTGGGGTCCGTGTAGCTCATCTTTTTATTGGTGAGGTCCGTGTAGCTCATCGTTTTATTGGTGGGGTCCGTGTAGCTCATCTTTTTATTGGTGGGGTCGTGTAGCTCATCTTTTTATTGGCGGGGTCCGTGTAGCTCATCTTTTTATTGGTGGAGTCAGTGTAGCTCATCTTTTTATTGGTGGGGTCCGTGAAGTTCATCTTTTTATTGGTGGGGTCCGTGTAGCTCATCTTTTTATTGGTGGGGTCCGTGTAGCTCATCTTTTTATTGGTGGGGTCCGTGTAGCTCATCTTTTTATTGGTGGGGTCCGTGTAGCTCATCTTTTTATTGGTGAGGTCCGTGTAGCTCATCGTTTTATTGGTGGGGTCCGTGTAGCTCATCGTTTTATTGGTGGGGTCCGTGTAGCTCATCTTTTTATTGGTGGGGTCCGTGTAGCTCATCTTTTTATTGGTGGGGTCCGTGTAGCTCATCTTTTTATTGGTGGGGTCCGTGTAGCTCATCTTTTTAGTTTTCTGTGTTGTGTTTTATTGGTGGGGTCCGTGTAGCTCATCTTTTTATTGGTGGGGTCCGTGTAGCTCATCTTTTTATTGGTGGGGTCCGTGTAGCTCGTCTTTTTATTGGTGGGGTCCGTGTAGCTCTTCTTTTTATTGGTGGGGTCCGTGTAGCTCATCTTTTTATTGGTGGGGTCCGTGTAGCTCATCTTTTTATTGGTGGGGTCCGTGTAGCTCATCTTTTTATTGGTGGGGTCCGTGAAGCTCATCTTTTTATTGGTGGGGTCCGTGTAGCTCATCTTTTTATTGGTGGGGTCCGTGTAGGTCATCTTTTTATTGGTGGGTTCCGTGTAACTCATCTTTTTATTGGTGGGGTCCGTGTAGCTCATCTTTTTATTGGTGGGGTCCGTGTAGCTCATCTTTTTATTGGTGGGGTCCGTGTAGCTCATCTTTTTATTGGTGGGGTTCGTGTAGCTCATCGTTTTATTGGTGGGGTCCGTGTAGCTCATCTTTTTATTGGTGGAGTCCGTGTAGCTCATCTTTTTATTGGTGGGGTCCGTGTAGCTCATCTTTTTATTGGTGGGGTCCGTGTAGCTCATCTTTTTATTGGTGGGGTCCGTGTAGCTCATCTTTTTATTGGTGAGGTCCGTGTAGCTCATCGTTTTATTGGTGGGGTCCGTGTAGCTCATCGTTTTATTGGTGGGGTCCGTGTAGCTCATCTTTTTATTGGTGGGGTTCGTGTAGCTCATCTTTTTATTGGTGGGGTCCGTGTAGCTCATCTTTTTATTGGTGGGGTCCGTGTAGTTCATCTTTTTATTGGTGGGGTCCGTGAAGTTCATCTTTTTATTGGTGGGGTCCGTGTAGCTCATCTTTTTGTTGGTGGGTCCATGTAGCTCATCTTTTTATTGGTGGGGTCCGTGTAGCTCATCTTTTTATTGGTGGGGTCCGTGTAGCTCATCTTTTTATTGGTGGGGTCCGTGTAGCTCATCGTTTTATTGGTGGGGTCCGTGTAGCTCATCGTTTTATTGGTGGGGTCCGTGTAGCTCATCTTTTTATTGGTGGGGTCCGTGTAGCTCATCTTTTTATTGGTGGGGTCCGTGTAGCTCATCTTTTTATTGGTGGGGTCCGTGAAGTTCATCTTTTTATTGGTGGGGTCCGTGTAGCTCATCTTTTTCGTTTTCTGTGTTGTGTTTTATTGGTGGGGTCCGTGTAGCTCATCTTTTTATTGGTGGGGTCCGTGTAGCTCATCTTTTTATTGGTGGGGTCCGTGTAGCTCGTCTTTTTATTGGTGGGGTCCGTGTAGCTCATCTTTTTATTGGTGGGGTCCGTGTAGCTCATCTTTTTATTGGTGGGGTCCGTGTAGCTCATCTTTTTATTGGTGGGGTCCGTGTAGCTCATCTTTTTATTGGTGGGGTCCGTGAAGCTCATCTTTTTATTGGTGGGGTCCGCATAGCTCATCTTTTTATTGGTGGGGTCCGTGTAGCTCATCTTTTTATTGGTGGGGTCCGTGTAGCTCATCTTTTTATTGGTGAGGTCCGTGTAGCTCATCGTTTTATTGGTGGGGTCCGTGTAGCTCATCGTTTTATTGGTGGGGTCCGTGTAGCTCATCTTTTTATTGGTGGGGTCCGTGTAGCTCATCTTTTTATTGGTGGGGTCCGTGTAGCTCATCTTTTTATTGGTGGGGTCCGTGAAGTTCATCTTTTTATTGGTGGGGTCCGTGTAGCTCATCTTTTTATTGGTGGGTCCATGTAGCTCATCTTTTTATTGGTGGGGTCCGTGTAGCTCATCTTTTTATTGGTGGGGTCCGTATAGCTCATCTTTTTATTGGTGGGGTTCGTGTAGCTCATCTTTTTATTGGTGGGGTCCGTTTCGCTCATCTTTTTATTGATGGGGGTCCGTGTAGCTCATCTTTTTATTGGTGGGGTCCGTGTAGCTCATCTTTTTATTGGTGGGGTCCGTGTAGCTCATCTTTTTATTGGTGAGGTCCATGTAGCTCATCGTTTTATTGGTGGGGTCCGTGAAGCTCATCTTTTTATTGGTGGGGTCCGTGTAGCTCATCTTTTTATTGGTGGGGTCCGTGTAGCTCATCTTTTTATTGGTGGGGTCCGTGTAGCTCATCTTTTTATTGGTGGGGTCCGTGTAGCTCATCTTTTTATTGGTGGGGTCCGTGTAGCTCATCTTTTTATTGGTGGGGTCCGTGTAGCTCATCTTTTTATTGGTGGGGTCCGTGTAGCCCATCTTTTTATTGGTGGGGTCCGTGTAGCTCATCTTTTTATTGGTGGGGTCCGTGTAGCTCATCTTTTTATTGGTGGGGTCCGTGTAGCTCATCGTTTTATTGGTGGGGTCCGTGTAGCTCATCGTTTTATTGGTGGGGTCCGTGTAGCTCATCTTTTTATTGGTGGGGTTCGTGTAGCTCATCTTTTTATTGGTGGGGTCCGTGTAGCTCATCTTTTTATTGGTGGGGTCCGTGAAGTTCATCTTTTTATTGGTGGGGTCCGTGTAGCTCATCTTTTTCGTTTTCTGTGTTGTGTTTTATTGGTGGGGTCCGTGTAGCTCATCTTTTTATTGGTGGGGTCCGTGTAGCTCATCTTTTTATTGGTGGGGTCCGTGTAGCTCGTCTTTTTATTTGTGGGGTCCGTGTAGCTCATCTTTTTATTGGTGGGGTCCGTGTAGCTCATCTTTTTATTGGTGGGGTCCGTGTAGCTCATCTTTTTATTGGTGGGGTCCGTGTGGCTCATCTTTTTATTGGTGGGGTCCGTGAAGCTCATCTTTTTATTGGTGGGGTCCGTATAGCTCATCTTTTTATTGGTGGGGTCCGTGTAGCTCATCTTTTTATTGGTGGGGTCCGTGTAGCTCATCTTTTAATTGGTGAGGTCCGTGTAGCTCATCGTTTTATTGGTGGGGTCCGTGTAGCTCATCGTTTTATTGGTGGGGTCCGTGTAGCTCATCTTTTTATTGGTGGGGTCCGTATAGCCTATCTTTTTATTGGTGGGGTTCGTGTAGCTCATCTTTTTATTGGTGGGGTCCGTTTCGCTCATCTTTTTATTGATGGGGGTCCGTGTAGCTCATCTTTTTATTGGTGGGGTCCGTGTAGCTCATCTTTTTATTGGTGGGGTCCGTGTAGCTCATCTTTTTATTGGTGAGGTCCATGTAGCTCATCGTTTTATTGGTGGGGTCCGTGTAGCTCATCTTTTTATTGGTGGGGTCCGTGTAGCTCATCTTTTTATTGGTGGGGTCCGTGTAGCTCATCTTTTTATTGGTGAGTTCCGTGTAGCTCATCGTTTTATTGGTGGGGTCCGTGTAGCTCATCTTTTTATTGGTGGGGTCCGTGTAGCTCATCTTTTTATTGGTGGGGTCCGTGTAGCTCATCGTTTTATTGGTGGAGTCAGTGTAGCTCATCTTTTTATTGGTGGGGTCCGTGAAGTTCATCTTTTTATTGGTGGGGTCCGTGTAGCTCATCTTTTTATTGGTGGAGTCCGTGTAGCTCATCTTTTTATTGGTGGGGTCCGTGTAGCTCATCTTTTTATTGGTGGGGTCCGTGTAGCTCATCTTTTTATTGGTGGGGTCCGTGTAGCTCATCTTTTTATTGGTGAGGTCCGTGTAGCTCATCGTTTTATTGGTGGGGTCCGTGTAGCTCATCGTTTTATTGGTGAGTTCCGTGTAGCTCATCGTTTTATTGGTGGGGTCCGTGTAGCTCATCTTTTTATTGGTGGGGTCCGTGTAGCTCATCTTTTTATTGGTGGGGTCCGTGTAGCTCATCGTTTTATTGGTGGAGTCAGTGTAGCTCATCTTTTTATTGGTGGGGTCCGTGTAGCTCATCTTTTTATTGGTGGGGTCCGTGTAGCTCATCGTTTTATTGGTGGAGTCAGTGTAGCTCATCTTTTTATTGGTGGGGTCCGTGAAGTTCATCTTTTTATTGGTGGGGTCCGTGTAGCTCATCTTTTTATTGGTGGAGTCCGTGTAGCTCATCTTTTTATTGGTGGGGTCCGTGTAGCTCATCTTTTTATTGGTGGGGTCCGTGTAGCTCATCTTTTTATTGGTGGGGTCCGTGTAGCTCATCTTTTTATTGGTGGGGTCCGTGTAGCTCATCTTTTTATTGGTGGGGTCCGTGAAGTTCATCTTTTTATTGGTGGGGTCCGTGTAGCTCATCTTTTTGTTGGTGGGTCCATGTAGCTCATCTTTTTATTGGTGGGGTCCGTGTAGCTCATCTTTTTATTGGTGGGGTCCGTGTAGCTCATCTTTTTATTGGTGGGTCCGTGTAGCTCATCGTTTTATTGGTGGGGTCCGTGTAGCTCATCGTTTTATTGGTGGGGTCCGTGTAGCTCATCTTTTTATTGGTGGGGTCCGTGTAGCTCATCTTTTTATTGGTGGGGTCCGTGTAGCTCATCTTTTTATTGGTGGGGTCCGTGTAGCTCATCTTTTTATTGGTGGGGTCCGTGAAGTTCATCTTTTTATTGGTGGGGTCCGTGTAGCTCATCTTTTTCGTTTTCTGTGTTGTGTTTTATTGGTGGGGTCCGTGTAGCTCATCTTTTTATTGGTGGGGTCCGTGTAGCTCATCTTTTTATTGGTGGGGTCCGTGTAGCTCGTCTTTTTATTGGTGGGGTCCGTGTAGCTCATCTTTTTATTGGTGAGGTCCGTGTAGCTCATCGTTTTATTGGTGGGGTCCGTGTAGCTCATCGTTTTATTGGTGGGGTCCGTGTAGCTCATCTTTTTATTGGTGGGGTCCGTGTAGCTCATCTTTTTATTGGTGGGGTCCGTGTAGCTCATCTTTTTATTGGTGGGGTCCGTGTAGCTCATCTTTTTATTGGTGGGGTCCGTGAAGTTCATCTTTTTATTGGTGGGGTCCGTGTAGCTCATCTTTTTGTTGGTGGGTCCATGTAGCTCATCTTTTTATTGGTGGGGTCCGTGTAGCTCATCTTTTTATTGGTGGGGTCCGTATAGCTCATCTTTTTATTGGTGGGGTTCGTGTAGCTCATCTTTTTATTGGTGGGGTCCGTTTCGCTCATCTTTTTATTGATGGGGGTCCGTGTAGCTCATCTTTTTATTGGTGGGGTCCGTGTAGCTCATCTTTTTATTGGTGAGGTCCATGTAGCTCATCGTTTTATTGGTGGGGTCCGTGTAGCTCATCTTTTTATTGGTGGGGTCCGTGTAGCTCATCTTTTTATTGGTGGGGTCCGTGTAGCTCATCTTTTTATTGGTGGGGTCCGTGTAGCTCATCTTTTTATTGGTGGGGTCCGTGTAGCTCATCTTTTTATTGGTGGGGTCCGTGTAGCTCATCTTTTTATTGGTGGGGTCCGTGTAGCTCATCTTTTTATTGGTGGGGTCCGTGTAGCTCATCTTTTTATTGGTGGGGTCCGTGTAGCTCATCTTTTTATTGGTGGGGTCCGAGTAGCTCATCTTTTTATTGGTGAGGTCCGTGTAGCTCATCGTTTTATTGGTGGGGTTCGTGTAGCTCATCTTTTTATTGGTGGGGTCCGTGTAGCTCATCTTTTTATTGGTGGGGTCCGTGTAGCTCATCTTTTTATTGGTGGGGTCCGTGTAGCTCATCTTTTTATTGGTGGGGTCCGTGTAGCTCGTCTTTTTATTGGTGGGGTCCATTTAGCTCATCCTTTTATTGGTGGGGTCCGTGTAGCTCATCTTTTTATTGGTGGGGTCCGTGTAGCTCATCTTTTTATTGGTGGGGTCCGTGTAGCTCATCTTTTTATTGGTGGGGTCCGTGAAGTTCATCTTTTTATTGGTGGGGTCCGTGTAGCTCATCTTTTTATTGGTGGGGTCGGTGTAGCTCATCTTTTTATTGGTGGGGTCCGTGTAGCTCATCTTTTTATTGGTGGGGTCCGTGTAGCTCATCTTTTTATTGGTGGGGTCCGTGTAGCTCATCTTTTTATTGGTGGGGTCCGTGTAGCTCATCTTTTTATTGGTGGGGTCCGTGTAGCTCATCTTTTTATTGGTGGGGTCCGTGTAGCTCATCTTTTTATTGGTGGGGTCCGTGTAGCTCATCTTTTTATTGGTGGGGTCCGTGTAGCTCATCTTTTTATTGGTGAGGTCCGTGTAGCTCATCGTTTTATTGGTGGGGTCCGTGTAGCTCATCTTTTTATTGGTGGGGTCGTGTAGCTCATCTTTTTATTGGCGGGGTCCGTGTAGCTCATCTTTTTATTGGTGGAGTCAGTGTAGCTCATCTTTTTATTGGTGGGGTCCGTGAAGTTCATCTTTTTATTGGTGGGGTCCGTGTAGCTCATCTTTTTATTGGTGGGGTCCGTGTAGCTCATCTTTTTATTGGTGGGGTCCGTGTAGCTCATCTTTTTATTGGTGGGGTCCGTGTAGCTCGTCTTTTTATTGGTGGGGTCCGTGTAGCTCATCTTTTTATTGGTGGGGTCCGTGTAGCTCATCTTTTTATTGGTGGGGTCCGTGAAGTTCATCTTTTTATTGGTGGGGTCCGTGTAGCTCATCTTTTTGTTGGTGGGTCCATGTAGCTCATCTTTTTATTGGTGGGGTCCGTGTAGCTCATCTTTTTATTGGTGGGGTCCGTATAGCTCATCTTTTTATTGGTGGGGTTCGTGTAGCTCATCTTTTTATTGGTGGGGTCCGTGTAGCTCATCTTTTTATTGGTGGGGTCCGTGTAGCTCATCTTTTTATTGGTGAGGTCCATGTAGCTCATCGTTTTATTGGTGGGGTCCGTGTAGCTCATCTTTTTATTGGTGGGGTCCGTGTAGCTCATCTTTTTATTGGTGGGGTCCGTGTAGCTCATCTTTTTATTGGTGGGGTCCGTGTAGCTCATCTTTTTATTGGTGGGGTCCGTGTAGCTCATCTTTTTATTGGTGGGGTCCGTGTAGCTCATCTTTTTATTGGTGGGGTCCGTGTAGCTCATCTTTTTATTGGTGGGGTCTGTGTAGCTCATCTTTTTCTTGGTGGGGTCCGTGTAGCTCATCTTTTTATTGGTGGGGTCCTTGTAGCTCATCTTTTTATTGGTGGGGTCCGTGAAGTTCATCTTTTTATTGGTGGGATCCGTGTAGCTCATCTTTTTGTTGGTGGTTCCATGTAGCTCATCTTTTTATTGGTGGGGTCCGTGTAGCTCAGCTTTTTATTGGTGGGGTCCGTATAGCTCATCTTTTTATTGGTGGGGTTCGTGTAGCTCATCTTTTTATTGGTGGGGTCCGTGTAGCTCATCGTTTTATTGGTGGGGTCCGTTTCGCTCATCTTTTTATTGATGGGGGTCCGTGTAGCTCATCTTTTTATTGGTGGGGTCCGTGTAGCTCATCTTTTTATTGGTGGGGTCCGTGTAGCTCATCTTTTTATTGGTGAGGTCCATGTAGCTCATCGTTTTATTGGTGGGGTCCGTGTAGCTCATCTTTTTATTGGTGGGGTCCGTGTAGCTCATCTTTTTATTGGTGGGGTCCGTGTAGCTCATCTTTTTATTGGTGGGGTCCGTGTAGCTCATCTTTTTAGTTTTCTATGTTGAATTTTATTGATGGGGTCTGTGTAGCTCATCGTTTTATTGGTGAGGTCCATGTAGCTCATCGTTTTATTGGTGAGGTCCGTGTAGATCATCTTTTTATTGGTGGGGTCCGTGTAGCTCATCTTTTTATTGGTGGGGTCCGTATAGCTCATCGTTTTATTGGTGGGGTTCGTGTCGCTCATCTTTTTATTGGTGGGGTCCGTGTAGCTCATCTTTTTATTGGTGGGGTCCGTGTAGCTCATCGTTTTATTGGTGGGGTCCGTGTAGCTCATCTTTTTATTGGTGACGTCCGTGTAGCTCATCGTTTTATTGGTGGGGTCCGTGTAGCTCATCTTTTTATTGGTGGGGTCCGTGTAGCTCATCTTTTTATTGGTGGGGTCCGTGTAGCTCATCTTTTTATTGGTGGGGTCCGTGAAGTTCATCTTTTTATTGGTGGGGTCCGTGTAGCTCATCTTTTTATTGGTGGGGTCCGTGTAGCTCATCTTTTTATTGGTGGGGTCCGTGTAGCTCATCTTTTTATTGGTGGGGTCCGTGTAGCTCATCTTTTTATTGGTGGGGTCCGTGTAGCTCATCTTTTTATTGGTGGTGTCCGTGTAGCTCATCTTTTTATTGGTGGGGTCCGTGAAGCTCATCTTTTTATTGGTGGGGTTCGTGTAGCTCATCTTTTTATTGGTGGGGTCCGTGTAGCTCATCTTTTTATTGGTGGGGTCCGTGTAGCTCATCTTTTTATTGGTGGGGTGCGTGTAGCTCATCTTTTTATTGGTGGGGTCCGTGTAGCTCATCTTTTTATTGGTGGGGTCCGTGTAGCTCATCTTTTTATTGGTGGGGTCCGTGTAGCTCATCTTTTTATTGGTGGGGTCCGTGTAGCTCATCTTTTTATTGGTGGGGTCCGTGTAGCTCATCTTTTTATTGGTGGGGTCCGTGTAGCTCATCTTTTTATTGGTGGGGTCCGTGTAGCTCATCTTTTTATTGGTGGGGTCCGTGTAGCTCATTTTTTTATTGGTGGGTTCCGTGTAGCTCATCTTTTTATTGGTGGGGTCCGTGTAGCTCATCGTTTTATTGGTGGGGTCCGTGTAGCTCATCTTTTTATTGGTGGGGTTCGTGTAGCTCATCTTTTTATTGGTGGGGTCCGTGTAGCTCATCTTTTTATTGGTGGGGTCCGTGTAGCTCATCTTTTTAGTTTTCTGTGTTGTCTTTTATTGGTGGGGTCCATGTAGCTCATTTTTTTAGTTTTCTGTGTTGTGTTTTATTGGTGGGGTCCGTGTAGCTCATCTTTTTAGTTTTCTATGTTGAATTTTATTGATGGGGTCTGTGTAGCTCATCGTTTTATTGGTGAGGTCCATGTAGCTCATCGTTTTATTGGTGAGGTCCGTGTAGATCATCTTTTTATTGGTGGGGTCCGTGTAGCTCATCTTTTTATTGGTGAGGTCCGTGTAGCTCATCGTTTTATTGGTGGGGTTCGTGTCGCTCATCTTTTTATTAGTGGGGTCCGTGTAGCTCATCTTTTTATTGGTGGGGTCCGTGTAGCTCATCTTTTTAGTTTTCTATGTTGAATGTTATTGATGGGGTCTGTGTAGCTCATCGTTTTATTGGTGAGGTCCATGTAGCTCATCGTTTTATTGGTGAGGTCCGTGTAGATCATCTTTTTATTGGTGGGGTCCGTGTAGCTCATCTTTTTATTGGTGGGGTCCGTATAGCTCATCGTTTTATTGGTGGGGTTCGTGTCGCTCATCTTTTTATTGGTGGGGTCCGTGTAGCTCATCTTTTTATTGGTGGGGTCCGTGTAGCTCATCTTTTTATTGGTGGGGTCCGTGTAGCTCATCTTTTTATTGGTGACGTCCGTGTAGCTCATCGTTTTATTGGTGGGGTCCGTGTAGCTCATCTTTTTATTGGTGGGGTCCGTGTAGCTCATCTTTTTATTGGTGGGGTCCGTGTAGCTCATCTTTTTATTGGTGGGGTCCGTGAAGTTCATCTTTTTATTGGTGGGGTCCGTGTAGCTCATCTTTTTATTGGTGGGGTCCGTGTAGCTCATCTTTTTATTGGTGGGGTCCGTGTAGCTCATCTTTTTATTGGTGGGGTCCGTGTAACTCATCTTTTTATTGGTGGGGTCCGTGTAGCTCATCTTTTTATTGGTGGTGTCCGTGTAGCTCATCTTTTTATTGGTGGGGTCCGTGAAGCTCATCTTTTTATTGGTGGGGTTCGTGTAGCTCATCTTTTTATTGGTGGGGTCCGTGTAGCTCATCTTTTTATTGGTGGGGTCCGTGTAGCTCATCTTTTTATTGGTGGGGTCCGTGTAGCTCATCTTTTTATTGGTGGGGTCCGTGTAGCTCATCTTTTTATTGGTGGGGTCCGTGTAGCTCATCGTTTTATTGGTGAGGTCCGTGTAGATCATCTTTTTATTGGTGGGGTCCGTGTAGCTCATCTTTTTATTGGTGAGGTCCGTGTAGCTCATCGTTTTATTGGTGGGGTTCGTGTCGCTCATCTTTTTATTGGTGGGGTCCGTGTAGCTCATCTTTTTATTGGTGGGGTCCGTGTAGCTCATCTTTTTAGTTTTCTATGTTGAATTTTATTGATGGGGTCTGTGTAGCTCATCGTTTTATTGGTGAGGTCCATGTAGCTCATCGTTTTATTGGTGAGGTCCGTGTAGATCATCTTTTTATTGGTGGGGTCCGTGTAGCTCATCTTTTTATTGGTGGGGTCCGTATAGCTCATCGTTTTATTGGTGGGGTTCGTGTCGCTCATCTTTTTATTGGTGGGGTCCGTGTAGCTCATCTTTTTATTGGTGGGGTCCGTGTAGCTCATCTTTTTATTGGTGGGGTCCGTGTAGCTCATCTTTTTATTGGTGACGTCCGTGTAGCTCATCGTTTTATTGGTGGGGTCCGTGTAGCTCATCTTTTTATTGGTGGGGTCCGTGTAGCTCATCTTTTTATTGGTGGGGTCCGTGTAGCTCATCTTTTTATTGGTGGGGTCCGTGAAGTTTATCTTTTTATTGGTGGGGTCCGTGTAGCTCATCTTTTTATTGGTGGGGTCCGTGTAGCTCATCTTTTTATTGGTGGGGTCCGTGTAGCTCATCTTTTTATTGGTGGGGTCCGTGTAACTCATCTTTTTATTGGTGGGGTCCGTGTAGCTCATCTTTTTATTGGTGGTGTCCGTGTAGCTCATCTTTTTATTGGTGGGGTCCGTGAAGCTCATCTTTTTATTGGTGGGGTTCGTGTAGCTCATCTTTTTATTGGTGGGGTCCGTGTAGCTCATCTTTTTATTGGTGGGGTCCGTGTAGCTCATCTTTTTATTGGTGGGGTCCGTGTAGCTCATCTTTTTATTGGTGGGGTCCGTGTAGCTCATCTTTTTATTGGTGGGGTCCGTGTAGCTCATCTTTTTATTGGTGGGGTCCGTGTAGCTCATCTTTTTATTGGTGGGGTCCGTGTAGCTCATCTTTTTATTGGTGGGGTCCGTGTAGCTCATCTTTTTATTGGTGGGGTCCGTGTAGCTCATCTTTTTATTGGTGGGGTCCGTGTAGCTCATCTTTTTATTGGTGGGGTCCGTGTAGCTCATCTTTTTATTGGTGGGGTCCGTGTAGCTCATCTTTTTATTGGTGGGGTCCGTGTAGCTCATCTTTTTATTGGTGGGGTCCGTGTAGCTCATCTTTTTATTGGTGGGGTCCGTGTAGCTCATCTTTTTATTGGTGGGGTCCGTGTAGCTCATCTTTTTATTGGTGGGGTCCGTGTAGCTCATCTTTTTATTGGTGGGGTCCGTGTAGCTCATCGTTTTATTGGTGGGGTCCGTGTAGCTCATCTTTTTATTGGTGGGGTCCGTGTAGCTCATCTTTTTATTGGTGGGGTCCGTGTAGCTCATCTTTTTATTGGTGGGGTCCGTGTAGCTCATCTTTTTATTGGTGGGATCCGTGTAGCTCATCTTTTTATTGGTGGGGTCCGTGTAGCTCATCATTTTAGTTTTCTGTGTTGTCTTTTATTGGTGGGGTCCGTGTAGCTCATCTTTTTATTGGTGGGGTCCGTGTAGCTCATCTTTTTATTGGTGGGGTCCGTGTAGCTCATCTTTTTATTGGTGGGGTCCGTGTAGCTCATCTTTTTATTGGTGGGGTCCGTGTAGCTCATCTTTTTATTGGTGGGGTCCGTGTAGCTCATCTTTTTAGTTTTCTATGTTGAATGTTATTGATGGGGTCTGTGTAGCTCATCGTTTTATTGGTGAGGTCCATGTAGCTCATCGTTTTATTGGTGGGGTTCGTGTCGCTCATCTTTTTATTGGTGGGGTCCGTGTAGCTCATCTTTTTATTGGTGGGGTCCGTGTAGCTCATCTTTTTATTGGTGGGGTCCGTGTAGCTCATCTTTTTATTGGTGACGTCCGTGTAGCTCATCGTTTTATTGGTGGGGTCCGTGTAGCTCATCTTTTTATTGGTGGGGTCCGTGTATCTCATCTTTTTATTGGTGGGGTCCGCGTAGCTCATCTTTTTATTGGTGGGGTCCGTGAAGTTCATCTTTTTATTGGTGGGGTCCGTGTAGCTCATCTTTTTATTGGTGGGGTCCGTGTAGCTCATCTTTTTATTGGTGGGGTCCGTGTAGCTCATCTTTTTATTGGTGGGGTCCGTGTAGCTCATCTTTTTATTGGTGGGGTCCGTGTATCTCATCTTTTTATTGGTGGTGTCCGTGTAGCTCATCTATTTATTGGTGGGGTCCGTGAAGCTCATCTTTTTATTGGTGGGGTCCGTGTAGCTCATCTTTTTATTGGTGGGGTCCGTGTAGCTCATCTTTTTATTGGTGGGGTCCGTGTAGCTCATCTTTTTATTGGTGGGGTCCGTGTAGCTCATCTTTTTATTGGTGGGGTCCGTGTAGCTCATCTTTTTATAGGTGGGGTCCGTGTAGCTCATCTTTTTATTGGTGGGGTCCGTGTAGCTCATCTTTTTATTGGTGGGGTCCGTGTAGCTCATCTTTTTATTGGTGGGGTCCGTGTAGCTCATCCTTTTATTGGTGGGGTCGTGTAGCTCATCTTTTTATTGGTGGGGTCCGTGTAGCTCATCTTTTTATTGGTGGGGTCCGTGTAGCTCATCTTTTTATTGGTGGGGTCCGTGTAGCTCATCTTTTTATTGGTGGGGTCCGTGTAGCTCTTCGTTTTATTGGTGGGGTCCGTGTAGCTCATCTTTTTATTGGTGGGGTCCGTGTAGCTCATCTTTTTATTGGTGGGGTCCGTGTAGCTCATCTTTTTATTGGTGGGGTCCGTGTAGCTCATCTTTTTATTGGTGGGATCCGTGTAGCTCATCTTTTTATTGGTGGGGTCCGTGTAGCTCATCATTTTAGTTTTCTGTGTTGTCTTTTATTGGTGGGGTCCGTGTAGCTCATTTTTTTAGTTTTCTGTGTTGTGTTTTATTGGTGGGGTCCGTGTAGCTCATCTTTTTATTGGTGGGGTCCGTGTAGCTCATCTTTTTATTGGTGGGGTCCGTGTAGCTCATCATTTTATTGGTGGGGTCCGTGTAGCTCATCTTTTTATTGGTGGGATCCGTGTAGCTCATCTTTTTATTGGTGGGGTCCGTGTAGCTCATCTTTTTAGTTTTCTGTGTTGTCTTTTATTGGTGGGGTCCGTGTAGCTCATTTTTTTAGTTTTCTGTGTTGTGTTTTATTGGTGGGGTCCGTGTAGCTCATCTTTTTAGTTTTCTATGTTGAATTTTATTGATGGGGTCAGTGTAGCTCATCTTTTTTTTGGTGAGGTCCATGTAGCTCATCGTTTTATTGGTGAGGTCCGTGTAGATCATCTTTTTATTGGTGGGGTCCGTGTAGCTCATCTTTTTATTGGTGGGGTCCGTGTAGCTCATCGTTTTATTGGTGAGGTCCGTGTAGCTCATCGTTTTATTGGTGGGGTCCGTGTTGCTCATCTTTTTATTGGTGAGGTCCGTGTAGCTCATCTTTTTATTGGTGGGGTCCGTGTAGCTCATCTTTTTATTGGTGGGGTCCGTGTAGCTCATCGTTTTATTGGTGGGGTCCGTGTAGCTCATCTTTTTATTGGTGGGGTCGTGTAGCTCATCTTTTTATTGGTGGGGTCCGTGTAGCTCATCTTTTTATTGGTGGGGTCCGTGTAGCTCATCTTTTTATTGGTGGGATCCGTGTAGCTCATCTTTTTATTGGTGGGGTCCGTGTAGCTCATCATTTTAGTTTTCTGTGTTGTCTTTTATTGGTGGGGTCCGTGTAGCTCATTTTTTTAGTTTTCTGTGTTGTGTTTTATTGGTGGGGTCCGTGTAGCTCATCTTTTTATTGGTGGGGTCCGTGTAGCTCATCTTTTTATTGGTGGGGTCCGTGTAGCTCATCTTTTTATTGGTGGGGTCCGTGTAGCTCATCTTTTTATTGGTGGGGTCCGTGTAGCTCATCTTTTTATTGGTGGGGTCCGTGTAGCTCATCTTTTTAGTTTTCTATGTTGAATTTTATTGATGGGGTCTGTGTAGCTCATCGTTTTATTGGTGAGGTCCATGTAGCTCATCGTTTTATTGGTGAGGTCCATGTAGATCATCTTTTTATTGGTGGGGTCCGTGTAGCTCATCTTTTTATTGGTGGGGTCCGTGTAGCTCATCGTTTTATTGGTGAGGTCCATGTAGCTCATCGTTTTATTGGTGAGGTCCGTGTAGATCATCTTTTTATTGGTGGGGTCCGTGTAGCTCATCTTTTTATTGGTGGGGTCCGTGTAGCTCATCGTTTTATTGGTGGGGTTCGTGTCGCTCATCTTTTTATTGGTGGGGTCCGTGTAGCTCATCTTTTTATTGGTGGGGTCCGTGTAGCTCATCTTTTTATTGGTGGGGTCCGTGTAGCTCATCTTTTTATTGGTGACGTCCGTGTAGCTCATCGTTTTATTGGTGGGGTCCGTGTAGCTCATCTTTTTATTGGTGGGGTCCGTGTAGCTCATCTTTTTATTGGTGGGGTCCGTGTAGCTCATCTTTTTATTGGTGGGGTCCGTGAAGTTCATCTTTTTATTGGTGGGGTCCGTGTAGCTCATCTTTTTATTGGTGGGGTCCGTGTAGCTCATCTTTTTATTGGTGGGGTCCGTGTAGCTCATCTTTTTATTGGTGGGGTCCGTGTAGCTCATCTTTTTATTGGTGGTGTCCGTGTAGCTCATCTTTTTATTGGTGGGGTCCGTGAAGCTCATCTTTTTATTGGTGGGGTTCGTGTAGCTCATCTTTTTATTGGTGGGGTCCGTGTAGCTCATCTTTTTATTGGTGGGGTCCGTGTAGCTCATCTTTTTATTGGTGGGGTCCGTGTAGCTCATCTTTTTATTGGTGGGGTCCGTGTAGCTCATCTTTTTATTGGTGGGGTCCGTGTAGCTCATCTTTTTATTGGTGGGGTCCGTGTAGCTCATCTTTTTATTGGTGGGGTCCGTGTAGCTCATCTTTTTATTGGTGGGGTCCGTGTAGCTCATCTTTTTATTGGTGGGGTCCGTGTAGCTCATCTTTTTATTGGTGGGGTCCGTGTAGCTCATCTTTTTATTGGTGGGGTCCGTGTAGCTCATCTTTTTATTGGTGGGGTCCGTGTAGCTCATCTTTTTATTGGTGGGGTCCGTGTAGCTCATCGTTTTATTGGTGGGGTCCGTGTAGCTCATCTTTTTATTGGTGGGGTCCGTGTAGCTCATCTTTTTATTGGTGGGGTCCGTGTAGCTCATCTTTTTATTGGTGGGGTCCGTGTAGCTCATCTTTTTATTGGTGGGATCCGTGTAGCTCATCTTTTTATTGGTGGGGTCCGTGTAGCTCATCATTTTAGTTTTCTGTGTTGTCTTTTATTGGTGGGGTCCGTGTAGCTCATCTTTTTATTGGTGGGGTCCGTGTAGCTCATCTTTTTATTGGTGGGGTCCGTGTAGCTCATCTTTTTATTGGTGGGGTCCGTGTAGCTCATCTTTTTATTGGTGGGGTCCGTGTAGCTCATCTTTTTATTGGTGGGGTCCGTGTAGCTCATCTTTTTAGTTTTCTATGTTGAATGTTATTGATGGGGTCTGTGTAGCTCATCGTTTTATTGGTGAGGTCCATGTAGCTCATCGTTTTATTGGTGAGGTCCGTGTAGATCATCTTTTTATTGGTGGGGTCCGTGTAGCTCATCGTTTTATTGGTGGGGTTCGTGTCGCTCATCTTTTTATTGGTGGGGTCCGTGTAGCTCATCTTTTTATTGGTGGGGTCCGTGTAGCTCATCTTTTTATTGGTGGGGTCCGTGTAGCTCATCTTTTTATTGGTGACGTCCGTGTAGCTCATCGTTTTATTGGTGGGGTCCGTGTAGCTCATCTTTTTATTGGTGGGGTCCGTGTATCTCATCTTTTTATTGGTGGGGTCCGCGTAGCTCATCTTTTTATTGGTGGGGTCCGTGAAGTTCATCTTTTTATTGGTGGGGTCCGTGTAGCTCATCTTTTTATTGGTGGGGTCCGTGTAGCTCATCTTTTTATTGGTGGGGTCCGTGTAGCTCATCTTTTTATTGGTGGGGTCCGTGTAGCTCATCTTTTTATTGGTGGGGTCCGTGTATCTCATCTTTTTATTGGTGGTGTCCGTGTAGCTCATCTATTTATTGGTGGGGTCCGTGAAGCTCATCTTTTTATTGGTGGGGTCCGTGTAGCTCATCTTTTTATTGGTGGGGTCCGTGTAGCTCATCTTTTTATTGGTGGGGTCCGTGTAGCTCATCTTTTTATTGGTGGGGTCCGTGTAGATCATCTTTTTATTGGTGGGGTCCGTGTAGCTCATCTTTTTATAGGTGGGGTCCGTGTAGCTCATCTTTTTATTGGTGGGGTCCGTGTAGCTCATCTTTTTATTGGTGGGGTCCGTGTAGCTCATCTTTTTATTGGTGGGGTCCGTGTAGCTCATCCTTTTATTGGTGGGGTCCGTGTAGCTCATCTTTTTATTGGTGGGGTCCGTGTAGCTCATCTTTTTATTGGTGGGGTCCGTGTAGCTCATCTTTTTATTGGTGGGGTCCGTGTAGCTCATCTTTTTATTGGTGGGGTCCGTGTAGCTCTTCGTTTTATTGGTGGGGTCCGTGTAGCTCATCTTTTTATTGGTGGGGTCCGTGTAGCTCATCTTTTTATTGGTGGGGTCCGTGTAGCTCATCTTTTTATTGGTGGGGTCCGTGTAGCTCATCTTTTTATTGGTGGGATCCGTGTAGCTCATCTTTTTATTGGTGGGGTCCGTGTAGCTCATCATTTTAGTTTTCTGTGTTGTCTTTTATTGGTGGGGTCCGTGTAGCTCATTTTTTTAGTTTTCTGTGTTGTGTTTTATTGGTGGGGTCCGTGTAGCTCATCTTTTTATTGGTGGGGTCCGTGTAGCTCATCTTTTTATTGGTGGGGTCCGTGTAGCTCATCTTTTTATTGGTGGGGTCCGTGTAGCTCATCTTTTTATTGGTGGGATCCGTGTAGCTCATCTTTTTATTGGT
Organism: Bathymodiolus brooksi; assembly: GCA_963680875.1. Lineage (NCBI taxonomy): Eukaryota > Metazoa > Mollusca > Bivalvia > Mytilida > Modiolidae > Bathymodiolus > Bathymodiolus brooksi. The sequence continues at coordinate 144,574,955 of OY804577.1, forward strand.
GGGGTCCGTGTAGCTCATCTTTTTAGTTTTCTGTGTTGTCTTTTATTGGTGGGGTCCGTGTAGCTCATTTTTTTAGTTTTCTGTGTTGTGTTTTATTGGTGGGGTCCGTGTAGCTCATCTTTTTAGTTTTCTATGTTGAATTTTATTGATGGGGTCAGTGTAGCTCATCTTTTTTTTGGTGAGGTCCATGTAGCTCATCGTTTTATTGGTGAGGTCCGTGTAGATCATCTTTTTATTGGTGGGGTCCGTGTAGCTCATCGTTTTATTGGTGGGGTCCGTGTAGCTCATCTTTTTATTGGTGAGGTCCGTGTAGCTCATCTTTTTATTGGTGGGGTCCGTGTAGCTCATCTTTTTATTGGTGGGGTCCGTGTAGCTCATCGTTTTATTGGTGGGGTCCGTGTAGCTCATCTTTTTATTGGTGGGGTCGTGTAGCTCATCTTTTTATTGGTGGGGTCCGTGTAGCTCATCTTTTTATTGGTGGGGTCCGTGTAGCTCATCTTTTTATTGGTGGGATCCGTGTAGCTCATCTTTTTATTGGTGGGGTCCGTGTAGCTCATCATTTTAGTTTTCTGTGTTGTCTTTTATTGGTGGGGTCCGTGTAGCTCATTTTTTTAGTTTTCTGTGTTGTGTTTTATTGGTGGGGTCCGTGTAGCTCATCTTTTTATTGGTGGGGTCCGTGTAGCTCATATTTTTATTGGTGGGGACCGTGTAGCTCATCTTTTTATTGGTGGGGTCCGTGTAGCTCATCTTTTTATTGGTGGGGTCCGTGTAGCTCATCTTTTTATTGGTGGGGTCCGTGTAGCTCATCTTTTTAGTTTTCTATGTTGAATTTTATTGATGGGGTCTGTGTAGCTCATCGTTTTATTGGTGAGGTCCATGTAGCTCATCGTTTTATTGGTGAGGTCCATGTAGATCATCTTTTTATTGGTGGGGTCCGTGTAGCTCATCTTTTTATTGGTGGGGTCCGTGTAGCTCATCGTTTTATTGGTGGGGTCCGTGTAGCTCATCTTTTTATTGGTGGGGTCCGTGTAGCTCATCTTTTTATTGGTGAGGTCCGTGTAGCTCATCTTTTTAGTTTTCTGTGTTGTGTTTTATTGGTGGGGTCCGTGTAGCTCATCTTTTTATTGGTGGGGTCCGTGTAGCTCATCTTTTTATTGGTGGGGTCCGTGTAGCTCATTTCTTTATTGGTGGGGTCCGTGTAGCTCATCTTTTTATTGATGGGGTCCGTGTAGCTCATCTTTTTATTGGTGGGGTCCGTGTAGCTCATCTTTTTATTGGTAGCTCATCTTTTTATTGGTGGGGTCCGTGTAGCTCATCTTTTTATTGGTGAGGTCCGTGTAGCTCATCTTTTTAGTTTTCTGTGGGTTTTTTTATTGGTGGGGTCCGTGTAGCTCATCTTTTTATTGGTGGGGTCCGTGTAGCTCATCTTTTTATTGGTGGGGTTCGTGTAGCTCATTTTTTTATTCGTGGGGTCCGTGTAGCTCATCTTTTTATTGGTGGGGTCCGTGTAGCTCATCGTTTTATTGGTGGGGTCCGTGTAGCTCATATTTTTATTGGTGGGGTCCGTGTAGCTCATCTTTTTATTGGTGGGGTCCGTGTAGCTCATCTTTTTATTGGTGGGTCCGTGTAGCTCATCTTTTTATTGGTGGGATCCGTGTAGCTCATCTTTTTATTGGTGGGGTCCGTGTAGCTCATCTTTTTAGTTTTCTGTGTTTTCTTTTATTGGTGGGGTCCGTGTAGCTCATCTTTTTATTGGTGGGGTCCGTGTAGCTCATCTTTTTATTGGTGACGTCCGTGTAGCTGATCGTTTTATTGGTGGGGTCCGTGTAGCTCATCTTTTTATTGGTGGGGTCCATGTAGCTCATCTTTTTATTGGTGGGGTCCGTGTAGCACATCTTTTTATTGGTGGGGTCCGTGAAGTTCATCTTTTTATTGGTGGGGTCCGTGTAGCTCATCTTTTTATTGGTGGGGTCCGTGTAGCTCATCTTTTTATTGGGGGGTCCGTGTAGCTCATCTTTTTATTGGTGGGGTCCGTGTAGCTCATCTTTTTATTGGTGGGGTCCGTGTAGCTCATCTTTTTATTGGTGGTGTCCGTGTAGCTCATCTTTTTATTGGTGGGGTCCGTGAAGCTCATCTTTTTATTGGTGGGGTCCGTGTAGCTCATCTTTTTATTGGTGGGGTCCGTGTAGCTCATCTTTTTATTGGTGGGGTCCGTGTTGCTCATCTTTTTATTGGTGGGGTCCGTGTAGCTCATCTTTTTATTGGTGGGGTCCGTGTAGCTCATCTTTTTATTGGTGGGGTCCGTGTAGCTTATCTTTTTATTGGTGGGGTCCGTGTAGCTCATCTTTTTATTGGTGGGGTCCGTGTAGCTCATCTTTTTATTGGTGGGGTCCGTGTAGCTCATCGTTTTATTGGTGGGGTCCGTGCAGCTCATCTTTTTATTGGTGGGGTCCGTGTAGCTCATCTTTTTATTGGTGGGGTCCGTGTAGCACATCTTTTTATTGGTGGGGTCCGTGTAGCTCATCTTTTTATTGGTGGGATCCGTGTAGCTCATCTTTTTAGTTTTCTGTGTTGTCTTTTATTGGTGGCGTTCGAGTAGCTCATTTTTTTGGTGGGGTCCGTGTAGCTCATCTTTTTATTGGTGGGGTCCGTGTAGCTCACCTTTTTATTGGTGGGATCCGTGTAGCTCATCTTTTTATTGGTAGGTCCGTGTAGCTCATCTTTTTAGTTTTCTGTGTTGTGTTTTATTGGTGGGGTCCGTGTAGCTCATTTTTTTAGTTTTCTGTGTTGTGTTTTATTGGTGGGGTCCGTGTAGGTCATCTTTTTAGTTTTCTATGTTGAATTTTATTTATGGGGTCAGTGTAGCTCATCGTTTTATTGGTGAGGTCCATGTAGCTCATCGTTTTATTTGTGAGGTCCGTGTAGATCATCTTTTTATTGGTGGGGTCCGTGTAGCTCATCTTTTTATTGGTGGGGTCCGTGTAGCTCATCGTTTTATTGGTGAGGTCCGTGTAGCTCATCGTTTTATTGGTGGGGTCCGTGTAGCTCATCTTTTTATTGGTGAGGTCCGTGTAGCTCATCTTTTAATTGGTGGGGTCCGTGTAGCTCATCTTTTTATTGGTGGGGTCCGTGTAGCTCATCGTTTTATTGGTGCGGTCCGTGTAGCTCATCGTTTTATTGGTGGGGTCCGTGTAGCTCATCTTCTTAGTTTTCTGTGTTGTGTTTTATTGGTGGGGTCCGTGTAGCTCATCTTTTTAGTTTTCTGTGTTGTGTTTAATTGGAGGGGTCCGTGTAGCTCATCATTTTAGTTTTCTGTGTTGTCTTTTATTGGTGGCGTTCGAGTAGCTCATTTTTTTGGTGGGGTCCGTGTAGCTCATCTTTTTATTGGTGGGGTCCGTGTAGCTCACCTTTTTATTGGTGGGATCCGTGTAGCTCATCTTTTTATTGGTAGGTCCGTGTAGCTCATCTTTTTAGTTTTCTGTGTTGTGTTTTATTGGTGGGGTCCGTGTAGCTCATTTTTTTAGTTTTCTGTGTTGTGTTTTATTGGTGGGGTCCGTGTAGGTCATCTTTTTAGTTTTCTATGTTGAATTTTATTTATGGGGTCAGTGTAGCTCATCGTTTTATTGGTGAGGTCCATGTAGCTCATCGTTTTATTTGTGAGGTCCGTGTAGATCATCTTTTTATTGGTGGGGTCCGTGTAGCTCATCTTTTTATTGGTGGGGTCCGTGTAGCTCATCGTTTTATTGGTGAGGTCCGTGTAGCTCATCGTTTTATTGGTGGGGTCCGTGTAGCTCATCTTTTTATTGGTGAGGTCCGTGTAGCTCATCTTTTAATTGGTGGGGTCCGTGTAGCTCATCTTTTTATTGGTGGGGTCCGTGTAGCTCATCGTTTTATTGGTGCGGTCCGTGTAGCTCATCGTTTTATTGGTGGGGTCCGTGTAGCTCATCTTCTTAGTTTTCTGTGTTGTGTTTTATTGGTGGGGTCCGTGTAGCTCATCTTTTTAGTTTTCTGTGTTGTGTTTAATTGGAGGGGTCCGTGTAGCTCATCGTTTTTGTTTTCTGTGTTGTGTTTTATTGGTGGGGTCCGTGTAGCTCATCTTTTTATTGGTGGGGTCCGTGTAGCTCATCGTTTTATTGGTGGGGTTCGTGTCGCTCATCTTTTTATTGGTGGGGTCCGTGTCGCTCATCTTTTTATTGGTGGGGTCCGTGTAGCTCATCTTTTTATTGGTGGGGTCCGTGTAGCTCATCTTTTTATTGGTGACGTCCGTGTAGCTCATCTTTTTATTGGTGGGGTCCGTGTAGCTCATCTTTTTAGTTTTCTGTGTTGTGTTTTATTGGTGGGGTCCGTGTAGCTCATTTTTTTAGTTTTCTGTGTTGTGTTTTATTGGTGGGGTCCGTGTAGGTCATCTTTTTAGTTTTCTATGTTGAATTTTATTTATGGGGTCAGTGTAGCTCATCGTTTTATTGGTGAGGTCCATGTAGCTCATCGTTTTATTGGTGAGGTCCGTGTAGATCATCTTTTTATTGGTGGGGTCCGTGTAGCTCATCTTTTTATTGGTGGGGTCCGTGTAGCTCATCGTTTTATTGGTGAGGTCCGTGTAGCTCATCGTTTTATTGGTGGGGTCCGTGTAGCTCATCTTTTTATTGGTGAGGTCCGTGTAGCTCATCTTTTAATTGGTGGGGTCCGTGTAGCTCATCGTTTTATTGGTGGGGTCCGTGTAGCTCATCTTTTTAGTTTTCTGTGTTGTGTTTTATTGGTGGGGTCCGTGTAGCTCATCTTTTTAGTTTTCTGTGTTGTGTTTAATTGGAGGGGTCCGTGTAGCTCATCGTTTTTGTTTTCTGTGTTGTGTTTTATTGGTGGGGTCCGTGTAGCTCATCTTTTTATTGGTGGGGTCCGTGTAGCTCATCGTTTTATTGGTGGGGTTCGTGTCGCTCATCTTTTTATTGGTGGGGTCCGTGTCGCTCATCTTTTTATTGGTGGGGTCCGTGTAGCTCATCTTTTTATTGGTGGGGTCCGTGTAGCTCATCTTTTTATTGGTGACGTCCGTGTAGCTCATCGTTTTATTGGTGGGGTCCGTGTAGCTCATCTTTTTATTGGTGGGGTCGTGTAGCTCATCTTTTTATTGGTGGGGTCCGTGTAGCTCATCTTTTTATTGGTGGGGTCCGTGAAGTTCATCTTTTTATTGGTGGGGTTCGTGTAGCTCATCTTTTTATTGGTGGGGTCCGTGTAGCTCATCTTTTTATTGGTGGGGTCCGTGTAGCTCATCTTTTTATTGGTGGGGTCCGTGTAGCTCATCTTTTTATTGGTGGTGTCCGTGTAGCTCATATTTTTATTGGTGGGGTCCGTGAAGCTCATCTTTTTATTGGTGGGGTCCGTGTAGCTCATCTTTTTTATTGGTGGGGTCCGTGTAGCTCATCTTTTTATTGGTGGGGTCCGTGTAGCTCATCTTTTTATTGGTGGGGTCCGTGTAGCTCATCTTTTTATTGGTGGGGTCCGTGTAGCTCATCTTTTTATTGGTAGCTCATCTTTTTATTGGTGGGGTCCGTGTAGCTCATCTTTTTATTGGTGGGGTCCGTGTAACTCATCGTTTTATTGGTGAGGTCCGTGTAGCTCATCTTTTTAGTTTTCTGTGTTGTGTTTTATTGGTGGGGTCCGTGTAGCTCATCTTTTTATTGGTGGGGTCCGTGTAGCTCATCTTTTTATTGGTGGGGTCCGTGTAGCTCATTTTTTTATTGGTGGGGTCCGTGTAGCTCATCTTTTTATTGGTGGGGTCCGTGTAGCTCATCTTTTTATTGGTGGGGTCCGTGTAGCTCATCTTTTTATTGGTAGCTCATCTTTTTATTGGTGGGGTCCGTGTAGCTCATCTTTTTATTGGTGAGGTCCGTGTAGCTCATCTTTTTAGTTTTCTGTGTTGTGTTTTATTGGTGGGGTCCGTGTAGCTCATCTTTTTATTGGTGGGGTCCGTGTAGCTCATCTTTTTATTGGTGGGGTCCGTGTAGCTCATTTTTTTATTCGTGGGGTCCGTGTAGCTCATCTTTTTATTGGTGGGGTCCGTGTAGCTCATCGTTTTATTGGTGGGGTCCGTGTAGCTCATATTTTTATTGGTGGGGTCGTGTAGCTCATCTTTTTATTGGTGGGGTCCGTATAGCTCATCTTTTTATTGGTGGGTCCGTGTAGCTCATCTTTTTATTGGTGGGATCCGTGTAGCTCATCTTTTTATTGGTGGGGTCCGTGTAGCTCATCTTTTTAGTTTTCTGTGTTGTCTTTTATTGGTGGGGTCCGTGTAGCTCATCTTTTTATTGGTGGGGTCCGTGTAGCTCATCTTTTTATTGGTGACGTCGGTGTAGCTGATCGTTTTATTGGTGGGGTCCGTGTAGCTCATCTTTTTATTGGTGGGGTCCGTGTAGCTCATCTTTTTATTGGTGGGGTCCGTGTAGCACATCTTTTTATTGGTGGGGTCCGTGAAGTTCATCTTTTTATTGGTGGGGTCCGTGTAGCTCATCTTTTTATTGGTGGGGTCCGTGTAGCTCATCTTTTTATTGGTGGGGTCCGTGTAGCTCATCTTTTTATTGGTGGGGTCCGTGTAGCTCATCTTTTTATTGGTGGGGTCCGTGTAGCTCATCTTTTTATTGGTGGTGTCCGTGTAGCTCATCTTTTTATTGGTGGGGTCCGTGAAGCTCATCTTTTTATTGGTGGGGTCCGTGTAGCTCATCTTTTTATTGGTGGGGTCCGTGTAGCTCATCTTTTTATTGGTGGGGTCCGTGTTGCTCATCTTTTTATTGGTGGGGTCCGTGTAGCTCATCTTTTTATTGGTGGGGTCCGTGTAGCTCATCTTTTTATTGGTGGGGTCCGTGTAGCTCATCTTTTTATTGGTGGGGTCCGTGTAGCTCATCTTTTTATTGGTGGGGTCCGTGTAGCTCATCTTTTTATTGGTGGGGTCCGTGTAGCTCATCTTTTTATTGGTGGGGTTCGTGTAGCTCATCTTTTTATTGGTGGGGTCCGTGTAGCTCATCTTTTTATTGGTGGGGTCCGTGTAGCTCATCGTTTTATTGGTGGGGTCCGTGTAGCTCATCTTTTTATTGGTGGGGTCCGTGTAGCTCATCTTTTTATTGGTGGGGTCCGTGTAGCTCATCTTTTTATTGGTGGGGTCCGTGTAGCTCATCTTTTTATTGGTGGGATCCGTGTAGCTCATCTTTTTATTGGTGGGGTCCGTGTAGCTCATCTTTTTAGTTTTCTGTGTTGTCTTTTATTGGTGGGGTCCGTGTAGCTCATTTTTTTAGTTTTCTGTGTTGTGTTTTATTGGTGGGGTCCGTGTATCTCATCTTTTTATTGGTGGGGTCCGTGTAGCTCATCTTTTCATTGGTGGGGTCCGTGTAGCTCATCTTTTTATTGGTGGGGTCCGTGTAGCTCATCTTTTTATTGGTGGGATCCGTGTAGCTCATCTTTTTAATGGTGGGGTCCGTGTAGCTCATCTTTTTAGTTTTCTGTGTTGTCTTTTATTGGTGGGGTCCGTGTAGCTCATTTTTTTAGTTTTCTGTGTTGTGTTTTATTGGTGGGGTCCGTGTAGCTCATCTTTTTAGTTTTCTATGTTGAATTTTATTGATGGGGTCTGTGTAGCTCATCGTTTTATTGGTGAGGTCCATGTAGCTCATCGTTTTATTGGTGAGGTCCGTGTAGATCATCTTTTTATTGGTGGGGTCCGTGTAGCTCATCTTTTGATTGGTGGGGTCCGTGTAGCTCATCGTTTTATTGGTGCGGTCCGTGTAGCTCATCCTTTTATTGGTGGGGTCCGTGTAGCTCATCTTTTTAGTTTTCTGTGTTGTGTTTTATTGGTGGGGTCCGTGTAGCTCATTTTTTTAATTTTCTGTGTTGTGTTTTATTGGTGGGGTCCGTGTAGCTCATCTTTTTATTGGTGGGGTCCGTGTAGCTCATCTTTTTATTGTTGGGGTCCGTGTAGCTCATCTTTTTATTGGTGGGGTCCGTGTAGCTCATCGTTTTATTGGTGCGGTCCGTGTAGCTCATCGTTTTATTGGTGGGGTCCGTGTAGCTCATCTTTTTAGTTTTCTGTGTTGTGTTTTATTGGTGGGGTCCGTGTAGCTCATCTTTTTAGTTTTCTGTGTTGTGTTTAATTGGAGGGGTCCGTGTAGCTCATCGTTTTTGTTTTCTGTGTTGTGTTTTATTGGTGGGGTCCGTGTAGCTCATCTTTTTATTGGTGGGGTCCGTGTAGCTCATCGTTTTATTGGTGGGGTTCGTGTCGCTGATCTTTTTATTGGTGGGGTCCGTGTAGCTCATCTTTTTATTGGCGGGGTCCGTGTAGCTCATCTTTTTATTGGTGGGGTCCGTGTAGCTCATCTTTTTATTGGTGACGTCCGTGTAGCTCATCGTTTTATTGGTGGGGTCCGTGTAGCTCATCTTTTTATTGGTGGGGTCCGTGTAGCTCATCTTTTTATTGGTGGGGTCCGTGTAGCTCATCTTTTTATTGGTGGGGTCCGTGAAGTTCATCTTTTTATTGGTGGGGTCCGTGTAGCTCATCGTTTTATTGGTGGGGTCCGTGTAGCTCATCTTTTTATTGGTGGGGTCCGTGTAGCTCATCTTTTTATTGGTGGGGTCCGTGTAGCTCATCTTTTTATTGGTGGGGTCCGTGTAGCTCATCTTTTTATTGGTGGTGTCCGTGTAGCTCATCTTTTTATTGGTGGGGTCCGTGAAGCTCATCTTTTTATTGGTGGGGTCCGTGTAGCTCATCTTTTTTATTGGTGGGGTCCGTGTAGCTCATCTTTTTATTGGTGGGGTCCGTGTAGCTCATCTTTTTATTGGTGGGGTCCGTGTAGCTCATCTTTTTATTGGTGGGGTCCGTGTAGCTCATCTTTTTATTGGTGGGGTCCGTGTAGCTCATCTTTTTACTGGTTGCTCATCTTTTTATTGGTGGGTCCGTGTAGCTCATCTTTTTATTGGTGAGGTCCGTGTAGCTCATCGTTTTATTGGTGAGGTCCGTGTAGCTCATCTTTTTAGTTTTCTGTGTTGTGTTTTATTGGTGGGGTCCGTGTAGCTCATCTTTTTATTGGTGGGGTCCGTGTAGCTCATCTTTTTATTGTGGGGTCCGTGTAGCTCATTTTTTTATTGGTGGGGTCCGTGTAGCTCATCATTTTAGATTTCTGTGTTGTCTTTTATTGGTGGGGTCCGTGTAGCTCATCTTTTTAGTTTTCTGTGTTGTCTTTTATTGGTGGGGTCCGTGTAGATCATCTTTTTATTGGTGGGGTCCGTGTAGCTCATCTTTTTATTGGTGGGTTCGTGTAGCTCATCGTTTTATTGGTGAGGTCCGTGTAGCTCATCGTTTTATTGGTGGGATCCGTGTAGCTCATCTTTTTATTGGTGAGGTCCGTGTAGCTCATCTTTTTATTGGTGGGGTCCGTGTAGCTCATCTTTTTATTGGTGGGGTCCGTGTAGCTCATCGTTTTATTGGTGCGGTCCGTGTAGCTCATCGTTTTATTGATGGGGTCCGTGTAGCTCATCTTTTTAGTTTTCTGTGTTGTGTTTTATTGGTGGGGTCCGTGTAGCTCATCTTTTTAGTTTTCTGTGTTGTGTTTAATTGGAGCGTCCGTGTAGCTCATCGTTTTTGTTTTCTGTGTTGTGTTTTATTGGTGGGGTCCGTGTAGCTCATCTTTTTATTGGTGGGGTCCGTGTAGCTCATCTTTTTATTGGTCGGGTCCGTGTAGCTCACCGTTTTATTGGTGGGGTCCGTGTAGCTCATCTTTTTATTGGTGGGGTCCGTGTAGCTCATCTTTTTATTGGTGGGTCCGTGTAGCTCATCGTTTTATTGGAGGGGTCTGTATAGCTCATCTTTTTATTGGTGGGGTTCGTGTAGCTCATCTCTTTATTGGTGGGGTCCGTGTAGCTCATCGTTTTATTGGTGGGGTCCGTGTAGCTCATCTTTTTATTGGTGGGGTCCGTGTAGCTCATCTTTTTATTGGTGGGGTCTGTGTAGCTCATCTTTTTATTGGTGAGGTCCGTGTAGCTCATCTTTTTATTGGTGGGGTCCGTGTAGCTCATCTTTTTATTGGTGGGGTCCGTGTAGCTTATCTTTTTATTGGTGGGGTCCGTGTAGCTCATCTTTTTATTGGTGGGGTCCGTGTAGCTCATCTTTTTATTGGTGGGGTCCGTGTAGCTCATCTTTTTATTGGTGGGGTCCGTGTAGCTCATCGTTTTATTGGTGGGGTCCGTGTAGCTCCACTTTTTATTGGTGGGGTCCGTCTAGCTCATCTTTTTATTGGTGGGGTCCGTGTAGCTCATCTTTTTATTGGTGGGGTCCGTGTAGCTCATCTTTTTATTGGTGGGATCCGTGTAGCTCATCTTTTTATTGGTGGGGTCCCTGTAGCTCATCTTTTTAGTTTTCTGTGTTGTCTTTTATTGGTGGGGTCCGTGTAGCTCATTTTTTTAGTTTTCTGTGTTGTGTTTTATTGGTGGGGTCCGTGTAGCTCATCTTTTTATTGGTGGGGTCCGTGTAGCTCATCTTTTTATTGGTGGGGTCCGTGTAGCTCATCTTTTTATTGGTGGGGTCCGTGTAGCTCATCGTTTTATTGGTGGGGTCCGTGTAGCTCATCTTTTTATTGGTGGGATCGGTGTAGCTCATCTTTTTATTGGTGGGGTCCGTGTAGCTCATCTTTTTAGTTTTCTGTGTTGTTTTTTATTGGTGGGGTCCGTGTAGCTCATTTTTTTAGTTTTCTGTGTTGTGTTTTATTGGTGGGGTCCGTGTAGCTCATCTTTTTAGTTTTCTATGTTGAATTTTATTGATGGGGTCTGTGTAGCTCATCGTTTTATTGGTGAGGTCCATGTAGCTCATCGTTTTATTGGTGAGGTCCGTGTAGATCATCTTTTTATTGGTGGGGTCCGTGTAGCTCATCTTTTTATTGGTGGGTTCCGTGTAGCTCATCGTTTTATTGGTGAGGTCCGTGTAGCTCATCGTTTTATTGGTGGGATCCGTGTAGCTCATCTTTTTATTGGTGAGGTCCGTGTAGCTCATCTTTTTATTGGTGGGGTCCGTGTAGCTCATCTTTTTATTGGTGGGGTCCGTGTAGCTCATCGTTTTATTGGTGCGGTCCGTGTAGCTCATCGTTTTATTGGTGGGGTCCGTGTAGCTCATCTTTTTAGTTTTCTGTGTTGTGTTTTATTGGTGGGTTCCGTGTAGCTCATCTTTTTAGTTTTCTGTGTTGTGTTTAATTGGAGGGGTCCGTGTAGCTCATCGTTTTTGTTTTCTGTGTTCTGTTTTATTGGTGGGGTCCGTGTAGCTCATCCTTTTATTGGTGGGGTCCGTGTAGCTCATCTTTTTATTGGTAGGGTCCGTGTATCTCATCGTTTTATTGATGGGGTCCGTGTAGCTCATCTTTTTATTGGTGGGGTCCGTGTAGCTCATCGTTTTATTGGTGGGGTCCGTGTAGCTCATCTTTTTATTGGTGGGGTCCGTGTAGCTCATCTTTTTATTGGTCGGGTCCGTGTAGCTCACCGTTTTATTGGTGGGGTCCGTGTAGCTCATCTTTTTATTGGTGGGGTCCGTGTAGCTCATCTTTTTATTGGTGGGTCCGTGTAGCTCATCGTTTTATTGGAGGGGTCTCTATAGCTCATCTTTTTATTGATGGGGTTCGTGTAGCTCATCTCTTTATTGGTGGGGTCCGTGTAGCTCATCGTTTTATTGGTGGGGTCCGTGTAGCTCATCTTTTTATTGGTGGGGTCCGTGTAGCTCATCTTTTTATTGGTGGGGTCCGTGTAGCTCATCGTTTTATTGGTGGGGTCCGTGTAGCTCATCTTTTTATTGGTGGGGTCCGTGTAGCTCATCGTTTTATTGGTGGGGTCGTGTCGCTCATCTTTTTATTGGTGGGGTCCGTGTAGCTCATCTTTTTAATGGTGGGGTCCGTGTAGCTCATCTTTTTAGTTTTCTGTGTTGTCTTTTATTGGTGGGGTCCGTGTAGCTCATTTTTTTAGTTTTCTGTGTTGTGTTTTATTGGTGGGGTCCGTGTAGCTCATCTTTTTAGTTTTCTATGTTGAATTTTATTGATGGGGTCTGTGTAGCTCATCGTTTTATTGGTGAGGTCCATGTAGCTCATCGTTTTATTGGTGAGGTCCGTGTAGATCATCTTTTTATTGGTGGGGTCCGTGTAGCTCATCTTTTGATTGGTGGGGTCCGTGTAGCTCATCGTTTTATTGGTGCGGTCCGTGTAGCTCATCGTTTTATTGGTGGGGTCCGTGTAGCTCATCTTTTTAGTTTTCTGTGTTGTGTTTTATTGGTGGGGTCCGTGTAGCTCATTTTTTTAATTTTCTGTGTTGTGTTTTATTGGTGGGGTCCGTGTAGCTCATCTTTTTATTGGTGGGGTCCGTGTAGCTCATCTTTTTATTGTTGGGGTCCGTGTAGCTCATCTTTTTATTGGTGGGGTCCGTGTAGCTCATCGTTTTATTGGTGCGGTCCGTGTAGCTCATCGTTTTATTGGTGGGGTCCGTGTAGCTCATCTTTTTAGTTTTCTGTGTTGTGTTTTATTGGTGGGGTCCGTGTAGCTCATCTTTTTAGTTTTCTGTGTTGTGTTTAATTGGAGGGGTCCGTGTAGCTCATCGTTTTTGTTTTCTGTGTTGTGTTTTATTGGTGGGGTCCGTGTAGCTCATCTTTTTATTGGTGGGGTCCGTGTAGCTCATCGTTTTATTGGTGGGGTTCGTGTCGCTGATCTTTTTATTGGTGGGGTCCGTGTAGCTCATCTTTTTATTGGCGGGGTCCGTGTAGCTCATCTTTTTATTGGTGGGGTCCGTGTAGCTCATCTTTTTATTGGTGACGTCCGTGTAGCTCATCGTTTTATTGGTGGGGTCCGTGTAGCTCATCTTTTTATTGGTGGGGTCCGTGTAGCTCATCTTTTTATTGGTGGGGTCCGTGTAGCTCATCTTTTTATTGGTGGGGTCCGTGAAGTTCATCTTTTTATTGGTGGGGTCCGTGTAGCTCATCGTTTTATTGGTGGGGTCCGTGTAGCTCATCTTTTTATTGGTGGGGTCCGTGTAGCTCATCTTTTTATTGGTGGGGTCCGTGTAGCTCATCTTTTTATTGGTGGGGTCCGTGTAGCTCATCTTTTTATTGGTGGTGTCCGTGTAGCTCATCTTTTTATTGGTGGGGTCCGTGAAGCTCATCTTTTTATTGGTGGGGTCCGTGTAGCTCATCTTTTTTATTGGTGGGGTCCGTGTAGCTCATCTTTTTATTGGTGGGGTCCGTGTAGCTCATCTTTTTATTGGTGGGGGTCCGTGTAGCTCATCTTTTTATTGGTGGGGTCCGTGTAGCTCATCTTTTTATTGGTGGGGTCCGTGTAGCTCATCTTTTTATTGGTTGCTCATCTTTTTATTGGTGGGTCCGTGTAGCTCATCTTTTTATTGGTGAGGTCCGTGTAGCTCATCGTTTTATTGGTGAGGTCCGTGTAGCTCATCTTTTTAGTTTTCTGTGTTGTGTTTTATTGGTGGGGTCCGTGTAGCTCATCTTTTTATTGGTGTGGTCCGTGTAGCTCATCTTTTTATTGGTGGGGTCCGTGTAGCTCATTTTTTTATTGGTGGGGTCCGTGTAGCTCATCATTTTAGTTTTCTGTGTTGTCTTTTATTGGTGGGGTCCGTGTAGCTCATCTTTTTAGTTTTCTATGTTGAATTTTATTGATGGGGTCTGTGTAGCTCATCTTTTTATTGGTGAGGTCCATGTAGCTCATCGTTTTATTGGTGAGGTCCGTGTAGATCATCTTTTTATTGGTGGGGTCCGTGTAGCTCATCTTTTTATTGGTGGGTTCGTGTAGCTCATCGTTTTATTGGTGAGGTCCGTGTAGCTTATCGTTTTATTGGTGGGATCCGTGTAGCTCATCTTTTTATTGGTGAGGTCCGTGTAGCTCATCTTTTTATTGGTGGGGTCCGTGTAGCTCATCTTTTTATTGGTGGGGTCCGTGTAGCTCATCGTTTTATTGGTGCGGTCCGTGTAGCTCATCGTTTTATTGATGGGGTCCGTGTAGCTCATCTTTTTAGTTTTCTGTGTTGTGTTTTATTGGTGGGGTCCGTGTAGCTCATCTTTTTAGTTTTCTGTGTTGTGTTTAATTGGAGCGTCCGTGTAGCTCATCGTTTTTGTTTTCTGTGTTGTGTTTTATTGGTGGGGTCCGTGTAGCTCATCTTTTTATTGGTGGGGTCCGTGTAGCTCATCTTTTTATTGGTCGGGTCCGTGTAGCTCACCGTTTTATTGGTGGGGTCCGTGTAGCTCATCTTTTTATTGGTGGGGTCCGTGTAGCTCATCTTTTTATTGGTGGGTCCGTGTAGCTCATCGTTTTATTGGAGGGGTCTGTATAGCTCATCTTTTTATTGGTGGGGTTCGTGTAGCTCATCTCTTTATTGGTGGGGTCCGTGTAGCTCATCGTTTTATTGGTGGGGTCCGTGTAGCTCATCTTTTTATTGGTGGGATCCGTGTAGCTCATCTTTTTATTGGTGGGGTCTGTGTAGCTCATCTTTTTATTGGTGAGGTCCGTGTAGCTCATCTTTTTATTGGTGGGGTCCGTGTAGCTCATCTTTTTATTGGTGGGGTCCGTGTAGCTTATCTTTTTATTGGTGGGGTCCGTGTAGCTCATCTTTTTATTGGTGGGGTCCGTGTAGCTCATCTTTTTATTGGTGGGGTCCGTGTAGCTCATCTTTTTATTGGTGGGGTCCGTGTAGCTCATCGTTTTATTGGTGGGGTCCGTGTAGCTCCACTTTTTATTGGTGGGGTCCGTCTAGCTCATCTTTTTATTGGTGGGGTCCGTGTAGCTCATCTTTTTATTGGTGGGGTCCGTGTAGCTCATCTTTTTATTGGTGGGATCCGTGTAGCTCATCTTTTTATTGGTGGGGTCCCTGTAGCTCATCTTTTTAGTTTTCTGTGTTGTCTTTTATTGGTGGGGTCCGTGTAGCTCATTTTTTTAGTTTTCTGTGTTGTGTTTTATTGGTGGGGTCCGTGTAGCTCATCTTTTTATTGGTGGGGTCCGTGTAGCTCATCTTTTTATTGGTGGGGTCCGTGTAGCTCATCGTTTTATTGGTGGGGTCCGTGTAGCTCATCTTTTTATTGGTGGGATCGGTGTAGCTCATCTTTTTATTGGTGGGGTCCGTGTAGCTCATCTTTTTAGTTTTCTGTGTTGTTTTTTATTGGTGGGGTCCGTGTAGCTCATTTTTTTAGTTTTCTGTGTTGTGTTTTATTGGTGGGGTCCGTGTAGCTCATCTTTTTAGTTTTCTATGTTGAATTTTATTGATGGGGTCTGTGTAGCTCATCGTTTTATTGGTGAGGTCCATGTAGCTCATCGTTTTATTGGTGAGGTCCGTGTAGATCATCTTTTTATTGGTGGGGTCCGTGTAGCTCATCTTTTTATTGGTGGGTTCCGTGTAGCTCATCGTTTTATTGGTGAGGTCCGTGTAGCTCATCGTTTTATTGGTGGGATCCGTGTAGCTCATCTTTTTATTGGTGAGGTCCGTGTAGCTCATCTTTTTATTGGTGGGGTCCGTGTAGCTCATCTTTTTATTGGTGGGGTCCGTGTAGCTCATCGTTTTATTGGTGCGGTCCGTGTAGCTCATCGTTTTATTGGTGGGGTCCGTGTAGCTCATCTTTTTAGTTTTCTGTGTTGTGTTTTATTGGTGGGTTCCGTGTAGCTCATCTTTTTAGTTTTCTGTGTTGTGTTTAATTGGAGGGGTCCGTGTAGCTCATCGTTTTTGTTTTCTGTGTTCTGTTTTATTGGTGGGGTCCGTGTAGCTCATCCTTTTATTGGTGGGGTCCGTGTAGCTCATCTTTTTATTGGTAGGGTCCGTGTATCTCATCGTTTTATTGATGGGGTCCGTGTAGCTCATCTTTTTATTGGTGGGGTCCGTGTAGCTCATCGTTTTATTGGTGGGGTCCGTGTAGCTCATCTTTTTATTGGTGGGGTCCGTGTAGCTCATCTTTTTATTGGTCGGGTCCGTGTAGCTCACCGTTTTATTGGTGGGGTCCGTGTAGCTCATCTTTTTATTGGTGGGGTCCGTGTAGCTCATCTTTTTATTGGTGGGTCCGTGTAGCTCATCGTTTTATTGGAGGGGTCTGTATAGCTCATCTTTTTATTGATGGGGTTCGTGTAGCTCATCTCTTTATTGGTGGGGTCCGTGTAGCTCATCGTTTTATTGGTGGGGTCCGTGTAGCTCATCTTTTTATTGGTGGGGTCCGTGTAGCTCATCTTTTTATTGGTGGGGTCCGTGTAGCTCATCGTTTTATTGGTGGGGTCCGTATAGCTCATCTTTTTATTGGTGGGGTCCGTGTAGCTCATCGTTTTATTGGTGGGGTCGTGTCGCTCATCTTTTTATTGGTGGGGTCCGTGTAGCTCATCTTTTTATTGGTGGGGTCCGTGTAGCTCATCTTTTTATTGGTGGGGTCTGTGTAGCTCATCTTTTTATTGGTGAGGTCCGTGTAGCTCATCTTTTTATTGGTGGGGTCCGTGTAGCTCATCTTTTTATTGGTGGGGTCCGTGTAGCTCATCTTTTTATTGGTGGGGTCCGTGTAGCTCATCTTTTTATTGGTGGGGTCCGTGTAGCTCATCTTTTTATTGGTGGGGTCCGTGTAGCTCATCTTTTTATTGGTGGGGTCCGTGTAGCTCATCGTTTTATTGGTGGGGTCCGTGTAGCTCATCTTTTTATTGGTGGGGTCCGTGTAGCTCATCTTTTTATTGGTGGGGTCCGTGTAGCTCATCTTTTTATTGGTGGGGTCCGTGTAGCTCATCTTTTTATTGGTGGGATCCGTGTAGCTCATCTTTTTATTGGTGGGGTCCGTGTAGCTCATTTTTTTAGTTTTCTGTGTTGTGTTTTATTGGTGGGGTCCGTGTAGCTCATCTTTTTATTGGTGGGGTCCGTGTAGCTCATCTTTTTATTGGTGGGGTCCGTGTAGCTCATCTTTTTATTGGTGGGGTCCGTGTAGCTCATCTTTTTATTGGTGGGGTCCGTGTAGCTCATCGTTTTATTGGTGGGGTCCGTGTAGCTCATCTTTTTATTGGTGGGATCGGTGTAGCTCATCTTTTTATTGGTGGGGTCCGTGTAGCTCATCTTTTTAGTTTTCTGTGTTGTCTTTTATTGGTGGGGTCCGTGTAGCTCATTTTTTTAGTTTTCTGTGTTGAATTTTATTGATGGGGTCTGTGTAGCTCATCGTTTTATTGGTGAGGTCCATGTAGCTCATCGTTTTATTGGTGAGGTCCGTGTAGATCATCTTTTTATTGGTGGGGTCCGTGTAGCTCATCGTTTTATTGGTGAGGTCCGTGTAGCTCATCGTTTTATTGGTGGGGTCCGTGTAGCTCATCTTTTTATTGGTGAGGTCCGTGTAGCTCATCTTTTTATTGGTGGGGTCCGTGTAGCTCATCTTTTTATTGGTGGGGTCCGTGTAGCTCATCGTTTTATTGGTGCGGTCCGTGTAGCTCATCGTTTTATTGGTGGGGTCCGTGTAGCTCCTCTTTTTAGTTTTCTGTGTTGTGTTTTATTGGTGGGGTTCGTGTAGCTCATCTTTTTAGTTTTCTGTGTTGTGTTTAATTGGAGGGGTCCGTGTAGCTCATCGTTTTTGTTTTCTGTGTTGTGTTTTATTGGTGGGGTCCGTGTAGCTCATCTTTTTATTGGTGGGGTCCGTGTAGCTCATCGTTTTATTGGTGGGGTTCGTGTCGCTCATCTTTTTATTGGTGGGGTCCGTGTAGCTCATCTTTTTATTGGTGGGGTTCGTGTAGCTCATCTTTTTATTGGTGGGGTTCGTGTAGCTCATCTCTTTATTGGTGGGGTCCGTGTAGCTCATCGTTTTATTGGTGGGGTCCGTGTAGCTCATCTTTTTATTGGTGGGGTCCGTGTAGCTCATCTTTTTATTGGTGGGGTCCGTGTAGCTCATCTTTTTATTGGTGGGGTCCGTATAGCTCATCTTTTTATTGGTGGGGTCCGTGTAGCTCATCGTTTTATTGGTGGGGTCCGTGTAGCTCATCTTTTTATTGGTTGCTCATCTTTTTATTGGTGGGTCCGTGTAGCTCATCTTTTTATTGGTGAGGTCCGTGTAGCTCATCGTTTTATTGGTGAGGTCCGTGTAGCTCATCTTTTTAGTTTTCTGTGTTGTGTTTTATTGGTGGGGTCCGTGTAGCTCATCTTTTTATTGGTGGGGTCCGTGTAGCTCATCTTTTTATTGGTGGGGTCCGTGTAGCTCCTTTTGTTATTGGTGGGGTCCGTGTAGCTCATCTTTTTATTGGTGGGGTCCGTGTAGCTCATCGTTTTATTGGTGGGGTCCGTGTAGCTCATCTTTTTATTGGTGGGGTCCGTGTAGCTCATCTTTTTATTGGTGGGATCCGTGTAGCTCATCTTTTTATTGGTGGGGTCCGTGTAGCTCATCTTTTTAGTTTTCTGTGTTGTGTTTTATTGGTGGGGTCCGTGTAGCTCATCTTTTTAGTTTTCTATGTTGAATTTTATTGATGGGGTCTGTGTAGCTCATCTTTTTATTGGTGAGGTCCATGTAGCTCATCGTTTTATTGGTGAGGTCCGTGTAGATCATCTTTTTATTGGTGGGGTCCGTGTAGCTCATCTTTTTATTGGTGGGTTCGTGTAGCTCATCGTTTTATTGGTGAGGTCCGTGTAGCTCATCGTTTTATTGGTGGGATCCGTGTAGCTCATCTTTTTATTGGTGAGGTCCGTGTAGCTCATCTTTTTATTGGTGGGGTCCGTGTAGCTCATCTTTTTATTGGTGGGGTCCGTGTAGCTCATCGTTTTATTGGTGCGGTCCGTGTAGCTCATCGTTTTATTGGTGGGGTCCGTGTAGCTCATCTTTTTAGTTTTCTGTGTTGTGTTTTATTGGTGGGGTCCGTGTAGCTCATCTTTTTAGTTTTCTGTGTTGTGTTTAATTGGAGCGTCCGTGTAGCTCATCGTTTTTGTTTTCTGTGTTGTGTTTTATTGGTGGGGTCCGTGTAGCTCATCTTTTTATTGGTGGGGTCCGTGTAGCTCATCGTTTTATTGGTAGGGTCCGTGTATCTCATCGTTTTATTGATGGGGTCCGTGTAGCTCATCTTTTTATTGGTGGGGTCCGTGTAGCTCATCGTTTTATTGGTGGGGTCCGTGTAGCTCATCTTTTTATTGGTGGGGTCCGTGTAGCTCATCTTTTTATTGGTCGGGTCCGTGTAGCTCACCGTTTTATTGGTGGGGTCCGTGTAGCTCATCTTTTTATTGGTGGGGTCCGTGTAGCTCATCTTTTTATTGGTGGGTCCGTGTAGCTCATCGTTTTATTGGAGGGGTCTGTATAGCTCATCTTTTTATTGGTGGGGTTCGTGTAGCTCATCTCTTTATTGGTGGGGTCCGTGTAGCTCATCGTTTTATTGGTGGGGTCCGTGTAGCTCATCTTTTTATTGGTGGGGTCCGTGTAGCTCATCTTTTTATTGGTGGGGTCCGTGTAGCTCATCTTTTTATTGGTGGGGTCCGTATAGCTCATCTTTTTATTGGTCGGGTTCGTGTAGCTCATCTTTTTATTGGTGGGGTCCGTGTAGCTCATCGTTTTATTGGTGGGGTCCGTGTCGCTCATCTTTTTATTGGTGGGGTCCGTGTAGCTCATCTTTTTATTGGTGGGGTCCGTGTAGCTCATCTTTTTATTGGTGGGGTCTGTGTAGCTCATCTTTTTATTGGTGAGGTCCGTGTAGCTCATCTTTTTATTGGTGGGGTCCGTGTAGCTCATCTTTTTATTGGTGGGGTCCGTGTAGCTCATCTTTTTATTGGTGGGGTCCGTGTAGCTCATCTTTTTATTGGTGGGGTCCGTGTAGCTCATCTTTTTATTGGTGGGGTCCGTGTAGCTCATCTTTTTATTGGTGGGGTCCGTGTAGCTCATCGTTTTATTGGTGGGGTCCGTGTAGCTCCACTTTGTATTGGTGGGGTCCGTCTAGCTCATCTTTTTATTGGTGGGGTCCGTGTAGCTCATCTTTTTATTGGTGGGGTCCGTGTAGCTCATCTTTTTATTGGTGGGGTCCGTGTAGCTCATCTTTTTATTGGTGGGGTCCCTGTAGCTCATCTTTTTAGTTTTCTGTGTTGTCTTTTATTGGTGGGGTCCGTGTAGCTCATTTTTTTAGTTTTCTGTGTTGTGTTTTATTGATGGGGTCCGTGTAGCTCATCTTTTTATTGGTGGGGTCCGTGTAGCTCATCTTTTTATTGGTGGGGTCCGTGTAGCTCATCTTTTTATTGGTGGGGTCAGTGTAGATCATCGTTTTATTGGTGGGGTCCGTGTAGCTCATCTTTTTATTGGTGGGATCGGTGTAGCTCATCTTTTTATTGGTGGGGTCCGTGTAGCTCATCTTTTTAGTTTTCTGTGTTGTTTTTTATTGGTGGGGTCCGTGTAGCTCATTTTTTTAGTTTTCTGTGTTGTGTTTTATTGGTGGGGTCCGTGTAGCTCATCTTTTTAGTTTTCTATGTTGAATTTTATTGATGGGGTCTGTGTAGCTCATCGTTTTATTGGTGAGGTCCATGTAGCTCATCGTTTTATTGGTGAGGTCCGTGTAGATCATCTTTTTATTGGTGGGGTCCGTGTAGCTCATCTTTTTATTGGTGGGTTCCGTGTAGCTCATCGTTTTATTGGTGAGGTCCGTGTAGCTCATCGTTTTATTGGTGGGATCCGTGTAGCTCATCTTTTTATTGGTGAGGTCCGTGTAGCTCATCTTTTTATTGGTGGGGTCCGTGTAGCTCATCTTTTTATTGGTGGGGTCCGTGTAGCTCATCGTTTTATTGGTGCGGTCCGTGTAGCTCATCGTTCTATTGGTGGGGTCCGTGTAGCTCATCTTTTTAGTTTTCTGTGTTGTGTTTTATTGGTGGGTTCCGTGTAGCTCATCTTTTTAGTTTTCTGTGTTGTGTTTAATTGGAGGGGTCCGTGTAGCTCATCGTTTTTGTTTTCTGTGTTCTGTTTTATTGGTGGGGTCCGTGTAGCTCATCCTTTTATTGGTGGGGTCCGTGTAGCTCATCTTTTTATTGGTAGGGTCCGTGTATCTCATCGTTTTATTGATGGGGTCCGTGTAGCTCATCTTTTTATTGGTGGGGTCCGTGTAGCTCATCGTTTTATTGGTGGGGTCCGTGTAGCTCATCTTTTTATTGGTGGGGTCCGTGTAGCTCATCTTTTTATTGGTCGGGTCCGTGTAGCTCACCGTTTTATTGGTGGGGTCCGTGTAGCTCATCTTTTTATTGGGGGGGTCCGTGTAGCTCATCGTTTTATTGGAGGGGTCTGTATAGCTCATCTTTTTATTGGTGGGGTTCGTGTAGCTCATCTCTTTATTGGTGGGGTCCGTGTAGCTCATCGTTTTATTGGTGGGGTCCGTGTAGCTCATCTTTTTATTGGTGGGGTCCGTGTAGCTCATCTTTTTATTGGTGGGGTCCGTGTAGCTCATCTTTTTATTGGTGGGGTCCGTATAGCTCATCTTTTTATTGGTGGGGTCCGTGTAGCTCATCTTTTTATTGGTGGGATCCGTGTAGCTCATCTTTTTATTGGTGGGGTCCGGGTAGCTCATCTTTTTAGTTTTCTGTGTTGTCTTTTATTGGTGGGGTCCGTGTAGCTCATTTTTTTGTTTTCTGTGTTGTGTTTTATTGGTGGGGTCCGTGTAGCTCATCTTTTTATTGGTGGGGTCCGTGTAGCTCATCTTTTTATTGGTGGGGTCCGTGTAGCTCATCTTTTTATTGGTGGGGTCCGTGTAGCTCATCGTTTTATTGGTGGGTCCGTGTAGCTCATCTTTTTATTGGTGGGATCGGTGTAGCTCATCTTTTTATTGGTGGGGTCCGTGTAGCTCATCTTTTTAGTTTTCTGTTTTGTCTTTTATTGATGGGGTCCGTGTAGCTCATTTTTTTAGTTTTCTGTGTTGTGTTTTATTGGTGGGGTCCGTGTAGCTCATCTTTTTAGTTTTCTATGTTGAATTTTATTGATGGGGTCTGTGTAGCTCATCGTTTTATTGGTGAGGTCCATGTAGCTCATCGTTTTATTGGTGAGGTCCGTGTAGATCATCTTTTTATTGGTGGGGTCCGTGTAGCTCATCGTTTTATTGGTGAGGTCCGTGTAGCTCATCGTTTTATTGGTGGGGTCCGTGTAGCTCATCTTTTTATTGGTGAGGTCCGTGTAGCTCATCTTTTTATTGGTGGGGTCCGTGTAGCTCATCTTTTTATTGGTGGGGTCCGTGTAGCTCATCGTTTTATTGGTGCGGTCCGTGTAGCTCATCGTTTTATTGGTGGGGTCCGTGTAGCTCATCTTTTTAGTTTTCTGTGTTGTGTTTTATTGGTGGGGTTCGTGTAGCTCATCTTTTTAGTTTTCTGTGTTGTGTTTAATTGGAGGGGTCCGTGTAGCTCATCGTTTTTGTTTTCTGTGTTGTGTTTTATTGGTGGGGTCCGTGTAGCTCATCTTTTTATTGGTGGGGTCCGTGTAGCTCATCGTTTTATTGGTGGGGTTCGTGTCGCTCATCTTTTTATTGGTGGGGTCCGTGTAGCTCATCTTTTTATTGGTGGGGTCCGTGTAGCTCATCTTTTTATTGGTGGGGTCCGTGTAGCTCATCTCTTTATTGGTGGGGTCCGTGTAGCTCATCGTTTTATTGGTGGGGTCCGTGTAGCTCATCTTTTTATTGGTGGGGTCCGTGTAGCTCATCTTTTTATTGGTGGGGTCCGTGTAGCTCATCTTTTTATTGGTGGGGTCCGTGTAGCTCATCTTTTTATTGGTGGGGTCCGTGTAGCTCATCGTTTTATTGGTGGGGTCCATGTCGCTCATCTTTTTATTGGTGGGGTCCGTGTAGCTCATCTTTTTATTGGTGGGGTCCGTGTAGCTCATCTTTTTATTGGTGGGGTCTGTGTAGCTCATCTTTTTATTGGTGAGGTCCGTGTAGCTCATCTTTTTATTGGTGGGGTCTGTGTAGCTCATCTTTTTATTGGTGGGGTCCGTGTAGCTCATCTTTTTATTGGTGGGGTCCGTGTAGCTCATCTTTTTATTGGTGGGGTCCGTGTAGCTCATCTTTTTATTGGTGGGGTCCGTGTAGCTCATCTTTTTATTGGTGGGGTCCGTGTAGCTCATCGTTTTATTGGTGGGGTCCGTGTAGCTCATCTTTTTATTGGTGGGGTCCGTGTAGCTCATCTTTTTATTGGTGGGGTTCGTGTAGCTCATCTTTTTATTGGTGGGGTCCGTGTAGCTCATCTTTTTATTGGTGGGATCCGTGTAGCTCATCTTTTTATTGGTGGGGTCCGTGTAGCTCATCTTTTTAGTTTTCTGTGTTGTCTTTTATTGGTGGGGTCCGTGTAGCTCATTTTTTTAGTTTTCTGTGTTGTGTTTTATTGGTGGGGTCCGTGTAGCTCATCGTTTTAGTTTTCTATGTTGAATTTTATTGATGGGGTCTGTGTAGCTCATCGTTTTATTGGTGAGGTCCATGTAGCTCATCGTTTTATTGGTGAGGTCCGTGTAGATCATCTTTTTATTGGTGGGGTCCGTGTAGCTCATCGTTTTGATGGTGAGGTCCGTGTAGCTCATCGTTTTATTGGTGGGGTCCGTGTAGCTCATCTTTTTATTGGTGAGGTCCGTGTAGCTCATCTTTTTATTGGTGGGGTCCGTGTAGCTCATCTTTTTATTGGTGGGGTTCGTGTAGCTCATCGTTTTATTGGTGCGGTTCGTGTAGCTCATCGTTTTATTGGTGGGGTCCGTGTAGCTCATCTTTTTAGTTTTCTGTGTTGTGTTTTATTGGTGGGGTTCGTGTAGCTCATCTTTTTAGTTTTCTGTGTTGTGTTTAATTGGAGGGGTCCGTGTAGCTCATCGTTTTTGTTTTCTGTGTTGTGTTTTATTGGTGGGGTCCGTGTAGCTCATCTTTTTATTGGTGGGGTCCGTGTAGCTCATCGTTTTATTGGTGGGGTTCGTGTCGCTCATCTTTTTATTGGTGGGGTCCGTGTAGCTCATCTTTTTATTGGTGGGGTCCGTGTAGCTCATCTTTTTATTGGTGGGGTCCGTGTAGCTCATCTTTTTATTGGTGACGTCCGTGTAGCTCATCGTTTTATTGGTGGGGTCCGTGTAGCTCATCTTTTTATTGGTGGGGTCCGTGTAGCTCATCTTTTTATTGGTGGGGTCCGTGAAGTTCATCTTTTTATTGGTGGGGTCCGTGTAGCTCATCTTTTTATTGGTGGGGTCCGTGTAGCTCATCTTTTTATTGGTGGGGTCCGTGTAGCTCATCTTTTTATTGGTGGGGTCCGTGTAGTTCATCTTTTTATTGGTGGGGTCCGTGTAGCTCATCTTTTTATTGGTGGTGTCCGTGTAGCTCATCTTTTTATTGGTGGGGTCCGTGAAGCTCATCTTTTTATTGGTGGGGTCCGTTTAGCTCATCTTTTTATTGGTGGGGTCCGTGTAGCTCATCTTTTTATTGGTGGGGTCCGTGTAGCTCATCTTTTTATTGGTGGGGTCCGTATAGCTCATCTTTTTATTGGTGGGGTCCGTGTAGCTCATCTTTTTATTGGTGGGGTCCGTGTAGCTCATCTTTTTATTGGTAGCTCATCTTTTTATTGGTGGGGTCCGTGTAGCTCATCTTTTTATTGGTGGGGTCCGTGTAGCTCATCGTTTTATTGGTGAGGTCCGTGTAGCTCATCTTTTTAGTTTTCTGTGTTGTGTTTTATTGGTGGGGTCCGTGTAGCTCATCTTTTTATTGGTGGAGTCCGTGTAGCTCATCTTTTTATTGGTGGGGTCCGTGTAGCTCATTTTTTTATTGGTGGGGTCCGTGTAGCTCATCTTTTTATTGGTGGGGTCCGTGTAGCTCATCGTTTTATTGGTGGGGTCCGTGTAGCTCATGTTTTTATTGGTGGGGTCCGTGTAGCTCATCTTTTTATTGGTGGGGTCCGTGTAGCTCATCTTTTTATTGGTGGGGTCCGTGTAGCTCATCTTTTTATTGGTGGGATCCGTGTAGCTCATCTTTTTATTGGTGGGGTCCGTGTAGCTCATCTTTTTAGTTTTCTATGTTGAATTTTATTGATGGGGTCTGTGTAGCTCATCATTTTATTGGTGAGGTCCATGTAGCTCATCGTTTTATTGGTGGGGTCCGTGTAGCTCATCTTTTTATTGGTGGGGTCCGTGTATCTCATCGTTTTATTGGTGAGGTCCGTGTAGCTCATCGTTTTATTGGTGGGATCCGTGTAGCTCATCTTTTTATTGGTGAGGTCCGTGTAGCTCATCTTTTTATTGGTGGGGTCCGTGTAGCTCATCTTTTTATTGGTGGGGTCCGTGTAGCTCATCGTTTTATTGGTGCGGTCCGTGTAGCTCATCGTTTTATTGGTGGGGTCCGTGTAGCTCATCTTTTTAGTTTTCTGTGTTGTGTTTTATTGGTGGGGTTCGTGTAGCTCATCTTTTTAGTTTTCTGTGTTGTGTTTAATTGGAGGGGTCCGTGTAGCTCATCGTTTTTGTTTTCTGTGTTGTGTTTTATTGGTGGGGTCCGTGTAGCTCATCTTTTTATTGGTGGGGTCCGTGTAGCTCATCGTTTTATTGGTGGGGTTCGTGTCGCTCATCTTTTTATTGGTGGGGTCCGTGTAGCTCATCTTTTTATTGGTGGGGTCCGTGTAGCTCATCTTTTTATTGGTGGGGTCCGTGTAGCTCATCTTTTTATTGGTGACGTCCGTGTAGCTCATCGTTTTATTGGTGGGGTCCGTGTAGCTCATCTTTTTATTGGTGGGGTCCGTGTAGCTCATCTTTTTATTGGTGGGGTCCGTGTAGCTCATCTTTTTATTGGTGGGGTCCGTGAAGTTCATCTTTTTATTGGTGGGGTCCGTGTAGCTCATCTTTTTATTGGTGGGGTCCGTGTAGCTCATCTTTTTATTGGTGGGGTCCGTGTAGCTCATCTTTTTATTGGTGGGGTCCGTGTAGTTCATCTTTTTATTGGTGGGGTCCGTGTAGCTCATCTTTTTATTGGTGGTGTCCGTGTAGCTCATCTTTTTATTGGTGGGGTCCGTGAAGCTCATCTTTTTATTGGTGGGGTCCGTGTAGCTCATCTTTTTATTGGTGGGGTCCGTGTAGCTCATCTTTTTATTGGTGGGGTCCGTGTAGCTCATCTTTTTATTGGTGGGGTCCGTATAGCTCATCTTTTTATTGGTGGGGTCCGTGTAGCTCATCTTTTTATTGGTGGGGTCCGTGTAGCTCATCTTTTTATTGGTAGCTCATCTTTTTATTGGTGGGGTCCGTGTAGCTCATCTTTTTATTGGTGGGGTCCGTGTAGCTCATCGTTTTATTGGTGAGGTCCGTGTAGCTCATCTTTTTAGTTTTCTGTGTTGTGTTTTATTGGTGGGGTCCGTGTAGCTCATCTTTTTATTGGTGGAGTCCGTGTAGCTCATCTTTTTATTGGTGGGGTCCGTGTAGCTCATCTTTTTATTGGTGGGGTCCGTGTAGCTCATCGTTTTATTGGTGGGGTCCGTGTAGCTCATGTTTTTATTGGTGGGGTCCGTGTAGCTCATCTTTTTATTGGTGGGGTCCGTGTAGCTCATCTTTTTATTGGTGGGGTCCGTGTAGCTCATCTTTTTATTGATGGAATCCGTGTAGCTCATCTTTTTATTGGTGGGGTCCGTGTAGCTCATCTTTTTAGTTTTCTATGTTGAATTTTATTGATGGGGTCTGTGTAGCTCATCATTTTATTGGTGAGGTCCATGTAGCTCATCGTTTTATTGGTGGGGTCCGTGTAGCTCATCTTTTTATTGGTGGGGTCCGTGTATCTCATCGTTTTATTGGTGAGGTCCGTGTAGCTCATCGTTTTATTGGTGGGATCCGTGTAGCTCATCTTTTTATTGGTGAGGTCCGTGTAGCTCATCTTTTTATTGGTGGGGTCCGTGTAGCTCATCTTTTTATTGGTGGGGTCCGTGTAGCTCATCGTTTTATTGGTGGGGTCCGTGTAGCTCATCTTTTTAGTTTTCTGTGTTGTGTTTTATTGGTGGGGTCCGTGTAGCTCATCTTTTTAGTTTTCTGTGTTGTGTTTAATTGGAGGGGTCCGTGTAGCTCATCGTTTTTGTTTTCTGTGTTGTGTTTTATTGGTGGGGTCCGTGTAGCTCATCTTTTTATTGGTGGGGTCCGTGTAGCTCATCTTTTTATTGGTAGGGTCTGTGTATCTCATCGTTTTATTGATGGGGTCCGTGTAGCTCATCTTTTTATTGGTGGGGTCCATGTAGCTCATCGTTTTATTGGTGGGGTCCGTGTAGCTCATCTTTTTATTGGTGGGGTCCGTGTAGCTCATCTTTTTATTGGTCGGGTCCATGTAGCTCACTGTTTTATTTGTGGGGTCCGTGTAGCTCATCTTTTTATTGGTGGGGTCCGTGTAGCTCATCTTTTTATTGGTGGGTCCGTGTAGCTCATCGTTTTATTGGAGGGGTCTGTATAGCTCATCTTTTTATTGGTGGGGTTCGTGTAGCTCATCTCTTTATTGGTGGGGTCCGTGTAGCTCATCGTTTTATTGGTGGGGTCCGTGTAGCTCATCTTTTTATTGGTGGGGTCCGTGTAGCTCATCTTTTTATTGGTGGGGTCCGTGTAGCTCATCTTTTTATTGGTGGGGTCCGTATAGCTCATCTTTTTAATGGTGGGGTTCGTGTAGCTCATCTTTTTATTGGTGGAGTCCGTGTAGCTTATCGTTTTATTGGTGGGGTCCGTGTCGCTCATCTTTTTATTGGTGGGGTCCGTGTAGCTCATCTTTTTATTGGTGGGGTCCGTGTAGCTCATCTTTTTATTGGTGGGGTCCGTGTAGCTCATCTTTTTATTGGTGGGGTCCGTGTAGCTCATCGTTTTATTGGAGGGGTCTGTATAGCTCATCTTTTTATTGGTGGGATCCGTGTAGCTCATCTTTTTATTGGTGGGGTCCGTGTAGCTCATCTTTTTAGTTTTCTGTGTTGTGTTTTATTGGTGGGGTCCGTGTAGCTCATCTTTTTATTGGTGGGGTCCGTGTAGCTCATCTTTTTATTGGTGGGGTCCGTGTAGCTCATCTTTTTATTGGTGGGGTCCGTGTAGCTCATCTTTTTATTGGTGGGGTCCGTGTAGCTCATCGTTTTATTGGTGGGGTCCGTGTAGCTCATCTTTTTATTGGTGGGGTCCGTGTAGCTCATCTTTTTATTGGTGGGGTCCGTGTAGCTCATCTTTTTATTGGTGGGGTCCGTGTAGCTCATCTTTTTATTGGTAGCTCATCTTTTTATTGGTGGGGTCCGTGTAGCTCATCTTTTTATTGGTGGGGTCCGTGTAGCTCATCGTTTTATTGGTGAGGTCCGTGTAGCTCATCTTTTTAGTTTTCTGTGTTGTGTTTTATTGGTGGGGTCCGTGTAGCTCATCTTTTTATTGGTGGGGTCCGTGTAGCTCATTTTTTTATTGGTGGGGTCCGTGTAGCTCATCTTTTTATTGGTGGGGTCCGTGTAGCTCATCGTTTTATTGGTGGGGTCCGTGTAGCTCATATTTTTATTGGTGGGGTCCGTGTAGCTCATCTTTTTATTGGTGGGGTCCGTGTAGCTCATCTTTTTATTGGTGGGGTCCGTGTAGCTCATCTTTTTATTGGTGGGATCCGTGTAGCTCATCTTTTTATTGGTGGGGTCCGTGTAGCTCATCTTTTTAGTTTTCTATGTTGAATTTTATTGATGGGGTCTGTGTAGCTCATCATTTTATTGGTGAGGTCCATGTAGCTCATCGTTTTATTGGTGGGGTCCGTGTAGCTCATCCTTTTATTGGTGGGGTCCGTGTATCTCATCGTTTTATTGGTGAGGTCCGTGTAGCTCATCGTTTTATTGGTGGGATCCGTGTAGCTCATCTTTTTATTGGTGAGGTCCGTGTAGCTCATCTTTTTATTGGTGGGGTCCGTGTAGCTCATCTTTTTATTGGTGGGGTCCGTGTAGCTCATCGTTTTATTGGTGGGGTCCGTGTAGCTCATCTTTTTAGTTTTCTGTGTTGTGTTTTATTGGTGGGGTCCGTGTAGCTCATCTTTTTAGTTTTCTGTGTTGTGTTTAATTGGAGGGGTCCGTGTAGCTCATCGTTTTTGTTTTCTGTGTTGTGTTTTATTGGTGGGGTCCGTGTAGCTCATCTTTTTATTGGTGGGGTCCGTGTAGCTCATCTTTTTATTGGTAGGGTCCGTGTATCTCATCGTTTTATTGATGGGGTCCGTGTAGCTCATCTTTTTATTGGTGGGGTCCATGTAGCTCATCGTTTTATTGGTGGGGTCCGTGTAGCTCATCTTTTTATTGGTGGGGTCCGTGTAGCTCATCTTTTTATTGGTCGGGTCCATGTAGCTCACTGTTTTATTTGTGGGGTCCGTGTAGCTCATCTTTTTTTTGGTGGGGTCCGTGTAGCTCATCTTTTTATTGGTGGGTCCGTGTAGCTCATCGTTTTATTGGAGGGGTCTGTATAGCTCATCTTTTTATTGGTGGGGTCCGTGTAGCTCATCTCTTTATTGGTGGGGTCCGTGTAGCTCATCGTTTTATTGGTGGGGTCCGTGTAGCTCATCTTTTTATTGGTGGGGTCCGTGTATCTCATCTTTTTATTGGTGGGGTCCGTGTAGCTCATCTTTTTATTGGTGGGGTCCGTATAGCTCATCTTTTTATTGGTGGGGTTCGTGTAGCTCATCGTTTTATTGGTGGGGTCCGTGTAGCTCATCGTTTTATTGGTGGGGTCCGTGTCGCTCATCTTTTTATTGGTGGGGTCCGTGTAGCTCATCTTTTTATTGGTGGGGTCCGTGTAGCTCATCTTTTTATTGGTGGGGTCCGTGTAGCTCATCTTTTTATTGGTGGGGTCCGTGTAGCTCATCGTTTTATTGGAGGGGTCTGTATAGCTCATCTTTTTATTGGTGGGATCCGTGTAGCTCATCTTTTTATTGGTGGGGTCCGTGTAGCTCATCTTTTTAGTTTTCTGTGTTGTGTTTTATTGGTGGGGTCCGTGTAGCTCATCTTTTTATTGGTGGGGTCCGTGTAGCTCATCTTTTTATTGGTGGGGTCCGTGTAGCTCATCTTTTTATTGGTGGGGTCCGTGTAGCTCATCCTTTTATTGGTGGGGTCCGTGTAGCTCATCGTTTTATTGGTGGGGTCCGTGTAGCTCATCTTTTTATTGGTGGGGTCCGTGTAGCTCATCTTTTTATTGGTGGGGTCCGTGTAGCTCATCTTTTTATTGGTGGGGTCCGTGTAGCTCATCGTTTTATTGGTGCGGTCCGTGTAGCTCATCGTTTTATTGGTGGGGTCCGTGTAGCTCATCATTTTAGTTTTCTGTGTTGTGTTTTATTGGTGGGGTTCGTGTAGCTCATCTTTTTAGTTTTCTGTGTTGTGTTTAATTGGAGGGGTCCGTGTAGCTCATCGTTTTTGTTTTCTGTGTTGTGTTTTATTGGTGGGGTCCGTGTAGCTCATCTTTTTATTGGTGGGGTCCGTGTGGCTCATCTTTTTATTGGTGGGGTCCGTGTAGCTCATCTTTTTATTGGTGACGTCCGTGTAGCTCATCGTTTTATTGGTGGGGTCCGTGTAGCTCATCTTTTTATTGGTGGGGTCCGTGTAGCTCATCTTTTTATTGGTGGGGTCCGTGTAGCTCATCTTTTTATTGGTGGGGTCCGTGAAGTTCATCTTTTTATTGGTGGGGTCCGTGTAGCTCATCTTTTTATTGGTGGGGTCCGTGTAGCTCATCTTTTTATTGGTGGGGTCCGTGTAGCTCATCTTTTTATTGGTGGGGTCCGTGTAGTTCATCTTTTTATTGGTGGGGTCCGTGTAGCTCATCGTTTTATTGGTGAGGTCCGTGTAGCTCATCGTTTTATTGGTGGGATCCGTGTAGCTCATCTTTTTATTGGTGAGGTCCGTGTAGCTCATCTTTTTATTGGTGGGGTCCGTGTAGCTCATCTTTTTATTGGTGGGGTCCGTGTAGCTCATCGTTTTATTGGTGGGGTCCGTGTAGCTCATCTTTTTAGTTTTCTGTGTTGTGTTTTATTGGTGGGGTCCGTGTAGCTCATCTTTTTAGTTTTCTGTGTTGTGTTTAATTGGAGGGGTCCGTGTAGCTCATCGTTTTTGTTTTCTGTGTTGTGTTTTATTGGTGGGGTCCGTGTAGCTCATCTTTTTATTGGTGGGGTCCGTGTAGCTCATCTTTTTATTGGTAGGGTCCGTGTATCTCATCGTTTTATTGATGGGGTCCGTGTAGCTCATCTTTTTATTGGTGGGGTCCATGTAGCTCATCGTTTTATTGGTGGGGTCCGTGTAGCTCATCTTTTTATTGGTGGGGTCCGTGTAGCTCATCTTTTTATTGGTCGGGTCCATGTAGCTCACTGTTTTATTTGTGGGGTCCGTGTAGCTCATCTTTTTTTTGGTGGGGTCCGTGTAGCTCATCTTTTTATTGGTGGGTCCGTGTAGCTCATCGTTTTATTGGAGCGGTCTGTATAGCTCATCTTTTTATTGGTGGGGTTCGTGTAGCTCATCTCTTTATTGGTGGGGTCCGTGTAGCTCATCGTTTTATTGGTGGGGTCCGTGTAGCTCATCTTTTTATTGGTGGGGTCCGTGTATCTCATCTTTTTATTGGTGGGGTCCGTGTAGCTCATCTTTTTATTGGTGGGGTCCGTATAGCTCATCTTTTTATTGGTGGGGTTCGTGTAGCTCATCGTTTTATTGGTGGGGTCCGTGTAGCTCATCGTTTTATTGGTGGGGTCCGTGTCGCTCATCTTTTTATTGGTGGGGTCCGTGTAGCTCATCTTTTTATTGGTGGGGTCCGTGTAGCTCATCTTTTTATTGGTGGGGTCCGTGTAGCTCATCTTTTTATTGGTGGGGTCCGTGTAGCTCATCGTTTTATTGGAGGGGTCTGTATAGCTCATCTTTTTATTGGTGGGATCCGTGTAGCTCATCTTTTTATTGGTGGGGTCCGTGTAGCTCATCTTTTTAGTTTTCTGTGTTGTGTTTTATTGGTGGGGTCCGTGTAGCTCATCTTTTTATTGGTGGGGTCCGTGTAGCTCATCTTTTTATTGGTGGGGTCCGTGTAGCTCATCTTTTTATTGGTGGGGTCCGTGTAGCTCATCTTTTTATTGGTGGGGTCCGTGTAGCTCATCGTTTTATTGGTGGGGTCCGTGTAGCTCATCTTTTTATTGGTGGGGTCCGTGTAGCTCATCTTTTTATTGGTGGGGTCCGTGTAGCTCATCTTTTTATTGGTGGGGTCCGTGTAGCTCATCTTTTTATTGATGGAATCCGTGTAGCTCATCTTTTTATTGGTGGGGTCCGTGTAGCTCATCTTTTTAGTTTTCTATGTTGAATTTTATTGATGGGGTCTGTGTAGCTCATCATTTTATTGGTGAGGTCCATGTAGCTCATCGTTTTATTGGTGGGGTCCGTGTAGCTCATCTTTTTATTGGTGGGGTCCGTGTATCTCATCGTTTTATTGGTGAGGTCCGTGTAGCTCATCGTTTTATTGGTGGGATCCGTGTAGCTCATCTTTTTATTGGTGAGGTCCGTGTAGCTCATCTTTTTATTGGTGGGGTCCGTGTAGCTCATCTTTTTATTGGTGGGGTCCGTGTAGCTCATCGTTTTATTGGTGGGGTCCGTGTAGCTCATCTTTTTAGTTTTCTGTGTTGTGTTTTATTGGTGGGGTCCGTGTAGCTCATCTTTTTAGTTTTCTGTGTTGTGTTTAATTGGAGGGGTCCGTGTAGCTCATCGTTTTTGTTTTCTGTGTTGTGTTTTATTGGTGGGGTCCGTGTAGCTCATCTTTTTATTGGTGGGGTCCGTGTAGCTCATCTTTTTATTGGTAGGGTCTGTGTATCTCATCGTTTTATTGATGGGGTCCGTGTAGCTCATCTTTTTATTGGTGGGGTCCATGTAGCTCATCGTTTTATTGGTGGGGTCCGTGTAGCTCATCTTTTTATTGGTGGGGTCCGTGTAGCTCATCTTTTTATTGGTCGGGTCCATGTAGCTCACTGTTTTATTTGTGGGGTCCGTGTAGCTCATCTTTTTATTGGTGGGGTCCGTGTAGCTCATCTTTTTATTGGTGGGTCCGTGTAGCTCATCGTTTTATTGGAGGGGTCTGTATAGCTCATCTTTTTATTGGTGGGGTTCGTGTAGCTCATCTCTTTATTGGTGGGGTCCGTGTAGCTCATCGTTTTATTGGTGGGGTCCGTGTAGCTCATCTTTTTATTGGTGGGGTCCGTGTAGCTCATCTTTTTATTGGTGGGGTCCGTGTAGCTCATCTTTTTATTGGTGGGGTCCGTATAGCTCATCTTTTTAATGGTGGGGTTCGTGTAGCTCATCTTTTTATTGGTGGAGTCCGTGTAGCTTATCGTTTTATTGGTGGGGTCCGTGTCGCTCATCTTTTTATTGGTGGGGTCCGTGTAGCTCATCTTTTTATTGGTGGGGTCCGTGTAGCTCATCTTTTTATTGGTGGGGTCCGTGTAGCTCATCTTTTTATTGGTGGGGTCCGTGTAGCTCATCGTTTTATTGGAGGGGTCTGTATAGCTCATCTTTTTATTGGTGGGATCCGTGTAGCTCATCTTTTTATTGGTGGGGTCCGTGTAGCTCATCTTTTTAGTTTTCTGTGTTGTGTTTTATTGGTGGGGTCCGTGTAGCTCATCTTTTTATTGGTGGGGTCCGTGTAGCTCATCTTTTTATTGGTGGGGTCCGTGTAGCTCATCTTTTTATTGGTGGGGTCCGTGTAGCTCATCTTTTTATTGGTGGGGTCCGTGTAGCTCATCGTTTTATTGGTGGGGTCCGTGTAGCTCATCTTTTTATTGGTGGGGTCCGTGTAGCTCATCTTTTTATTGGTGGGGTCCGTGTAGCTCATCTTTTTATTGGTGGGGTCCGTGTAGCTCATCTTTTTATTGGTAGCTCATCTTTTTATTGGTGGGGTCCGTGTAGCTCATCTTTTTATTGGTGGGGTCCGTGTAGCTCATCGTTTTATTGGTGAGGTCCGTGTAGCTCATCTTTTTAGTTTTCTGTGTTGTGTTTTATTGGTGGGGTCCGTGTAGCTCATCTTTTTATTGGTGGGGTCCGTGTAGCTCATTTTTTTATTGGTGGGGTCCGTGTAGCTCATCTTTTTATTGGTGGGGTCCGTGTAGCTCATCGTTTTATTGGTGGGGTCCGTGTAGCTCATATTTTTATTGGTGGGGTCCGTGTAGCTCATCTTTTTATTGGTGGGGTCCGTGTAGCTCATCTTTTTATTGGTGGGGTCCGTGTAGCTCATCTTTTTATTGGTGGGATCCGTGTAGCTCATCTTTTTATTGGTGGGGTCCGTGTAGCTCATCTTTTTAGTTTTCTATGTTGAATTTTATTGATGGGGTCTGTGTAGCTCATCATTTTATTGGTGAGGTCCATGTAGCTCATCGTTTTATTGGTGGGGTCCGTGTAGCTCATCCTTTTATTGGTGGGGTCCGTGTATCTCATCGTTTTATTGGTGAGGTCCGTGTAGCTCATCGTTTTATTGGTGGGATCCGTGTAGCTCATCTTTTTATTGGTGAGGTCCGTGTAGCTCATCTTTTTATTGGTGGGGTCCGTGTAGCTCATCTTTTTATTGGTGGGGTCCGTGTAGCTCATCGTTTTATTGGTGGGGTCCGTGTAGCTCATCTTTTTAGTTTTCTGTGTTGTGTTTTATTGGTGGGGTCCGTGTAGCTCATCTTTTTAGTTTTCTGTGTTGTGTTTAATTGGAGGGGTCCGTGTAGCTCATCGTTTTTGTTTTCTGTGTTGTGTTTTATTGGTGGGGTCCGTGTAGCTCATCTTTTTATTGGTGGGGTCCGTGTAGCTCATCTTTTTATTGGTAGGGTCCGTGTATCTCATCGTTTTATTGATGGGGTCCGTGTAGCTCATCTTTTTATTGGTGGGGTCCATGTAGCTCATCGTTTTATTGGTGGGGTCCGTGTAGCTCATCTTTTTATTGGTGGGGTCCGTGTAGCTCATCTTTTTATTGGTCGGGTCCATGTAGCTCACTGTTTTATTTGTGGGGTCCGTGTAGCTCATCTTTTTTTTGGTGGGGTCCGTGTAGCTCATCTTTTTATTGGTGGGTCCGTGTAGCTCATCGTTTTATTGGAGGGGTCTGTATAGCTCATCTTTTTATTGGTGGGGTTCGTGTAGCTCATCTCTTTATTGGTGGGGTCCGTGTAGCTCATCGTTTTATTGGTGGGGTCCGTGTAGCTCATCTTTTTATTGGTGGGGTCCGTGTATCTCATCTTTTTATTGGTGGGGTCCGTGTAGCTCATCTTTTTATTGGTGGGGTCCGTATAGCTCATCTTTTTATTGGTGGGGTTCGTGTAGCTCATCGTTTTATTGGTGGGGTCCGTGTAGCTCATCGTTTTATTGGTGGGGTCCGTGTCGCTCATCTTTTTATTGGTGGGGTCCGTGTAGCTCATCTTTTTATTGGTGGGGTCCGTGTAGCTCATCTTTTTATTGGTGGGGTCCGTGTAGCTCATCTTTTTATTGGTGGGGTCCGTGTAGCTCATCGTTTTATTGGAGGGGTCTGTATAGCTCATCTTTTTATTGGTGGGATCCGTGTAGCTCATCTTTTTATTGGTGGAGTCCGTGTAGCTCATCTTTTTAGTTTTCTGTGTTGTGTTTTATTGGTGGGGTCCGTGTAGCTCATCTTTTTATTGGTGGGGTCCGTGTAGCTCATCTTTTTATTGGTGGGGTCCGTGTAGCTCATCTTTTTATTGGTGGGGTCCGTGTAGCTCATCTTTTTATTGGTGGGGTCCGTGTAGCTCATCGTTTTATTGGTGGGGTCCGTGTAGCTCATCTTTTTATTGGTGGGGTCCGTGTAGCTCATCTTTTTATTGGTGGGGTCCGTGTAGCTCATCTTTTTATTGGTGGGGTCCGTGTAGCTCATCGTTTTATTGGTGCGGTCCGTGTAGCTCATCGTTTTATTGGTGGGGTCCGTGTAGCTCATCATTTTAGTTTTCTGTGTTGTGTTTTATTGGTGGGGTTCGTGTAGCTCATCTTTTTAGTTTTCTGTGTTGTGTTTAATTGGAGGGGTCCGTGTAGCTCATCGTTTTTGTTTTCTGTGTTGTGTTTTATTGGTGGGGTCCGTGTAGCTCATCTTTTTATTGGTGGGGTCCGTGTGGCTCATCTTTTTATTGGTGGG
The DNA here is from genome assembly GCA_963680875.1 of Bathymodiolus brooksi. Classification (NCBI taxonomy): domain Eukaryota; kingdom Metazoa; phylum Mollusca; class Bivalvia; order Mytilida; family Modiolidae; genus Bathymodiolus; species Bathymodiolus brooksi. Next base: position 144,610,974 of record OY804577.1, read on the forward strand.
GTCCGTGTAGCTCATCTTTTTATTGGTGACGTCCGTGTAGCTCATCGTTTTATTGGTGGGGTCCGTGTAGCTCATCTTTTTATTGGTGGGGTCCGTGTAGCTCATCTTTTTATTGGTGGGGTCCGTGTAGCTCATCTTTTTATTGGTGGGGTCCGTGAAGTTCATCTTTTTATTGGTGGGGTCCGTGTAGCTCATCTTTTTATTGGTGGGGTCCGTGTAGCTCATCTTTTTATTGGTGGGGTCCGTGTAGCTCATCTTTTTATTGGTGGGGTCCGTGTAGTTCATCTTTTTATTGGTGGGGTCCGTGTAGCTCATCGTTTTATTGGTGAGGTCCGTGTAGCTCATCGTTTTATTGGTGGGATCCGTGTAGCTCATCTTTTTATTGGTGAGGTCCGTGTAGCTCATCTTTTTATTGGTGGGGTCCGTGTAGCTCATCTTTTTATTGGTGGGGTCCGTGTAGCTCATCGTTTTATTGGTGGGGTCCGTGTAGCTCATCTTTTTAGTTTTCTGTGTTGTGTTTTATTGGTGGGGTCCGTGTAGCTCATCTTTTTAGTTTTCTGTGTTGTGTTTAATTGGAGGGGTCCGTGTAGCTCATCGTTTTTGTTTTCTGTGTTGTGTTTTATTGGTGGGGTCCGTGTAGCTCATCTTTTTATTGGTGGGGTCCGTGTAGCTCATCTTTTTATTGGTAGGGTCCGTGTATCTCATCGTTTTATTGATGGGGTCCGTGTAGCTCATCTTTTTATTGGTGGGGTCCATGTAGCTCATCGTTTTATTGGTGGGGTCCGTGTAGCTCATCTTTTTATTGGTGGGGTCCGTGTAGCTCATCTTTTTATTGGTCGGGTCCATGTAGCTCACTGTTTTATTTGTGGGGTCCGTGTAGCTCATCTTTTTTTTGGTGGGGTCCGTGTAGCTCATCTTTTTATTGGTGGGTCCGTGTAGCTCATCGTTTTATTGGAGCGGTCTGTATAGCTCATCTTTTTATTGGTGGGGTTCGTGTAGCTCATCTCTTTATTGGTGGGGTCCGTGTAGCTCATCGTTTTATTGGTGGGGTCCGTGTAGCTCATCTTTTTATTGGTGGGGTCCGTGTATCTCATCTTTTTATTGGTGGGGTCCGTGTAGCTCATCTTTTTATTGGTGGGGTCCGTATAGCTCATCTTTTTATTGGTGGGGTTCGTGTAGCTCATCGTTTTATTGGTGGGGTCCGTGTAGCTCATCGTTTTATTGGTGGGGTCCGTGTCGCTCATCTTTTTATTGGTGGGGTCCGTGTAGCTCATCTTTTTATTGGTGGGGTCCGTGTAGCTCATCTTTTTATTGGTGGGGTCCGTGTAGCTCATCTTTTTATTGGTGGGGTCCGTGTAGCTCATCGTTTTATTGGAGGGGTCTGTATAGCTCATCTTTTTATTGGTGGGATCCGTGTAGCTCATCTTTTTATTGGTGGGGTCCGTGTAGCTCATCTTTTTAGTTTTCTGTGTTGTGTTTTATTGGTGGGGTCCGTGTAGCTCATCTTTTTATTGGTGGGGTCCGTGTAGCTCATCTTTTTATTGGTGGGGTCCGTGTAGCTCATCTTTTTATTGGTGGGGTCCGTGTAGCTCATCTTTTTATTGGTGGGGTCCGTGTAGCTCATCGTTTTATTGGTGGGGTCCGTGTAGCTCATCTTTTTATTGGTGGGGTCCGTGTAGCTCATCTTTTTATTGGTGGGGTCCGTGTAGCTCATCTTTTTATTGGTGGGGTCCGTGTAGCTCATCGTTTTATTGGTGCGGTCCGTGTAGCTCATCGTTTTATTGGTGGGGTCCGTGTAGCTCATCATTTTAGTTTTCTGTGTTGTGTTTTATTGGTGGGGTTCGTGTAGCTCATCTTTTTAGTTTTCTGTGTTGTGTTTAATTGGAGGGGTCCGTGTAGCTCATCGTTTTTGTTTTCTGTGTTGTGTTTTATTGGTGGGGTCCGTGTAGCTCATCTTTTTATTGGTGGGGTCCGTGTGGCTCATCTTTTTATTGGTGGGGTCCGTGTAGCTCATCTTTTTATTGGTGACGTCCGTGTAGCTCATCGTTTTATTGGTGGGGTCCGTGTAGCTCATCTTTTTATTGGTGGGGTCCGTGTAGCTCATCTTTTTATTGGTGGGGTCCGTGTAGCTCATCTTTTTATTGGTGGGGTCCGTGAAGTTCATCTTTTTATTGGTGGGGTCCGTGTAGCTCATCTTTTTATTGGTGGGGTCCGTGTAGCTCATCTTTTTATTGGTGGGGTCCGTGTAGCTCATCTTTTTATTGGTGGGGTCCGTGTAGTTCATCTTTTTATTGGTGGGGTCCGTGTAGCTCATCTTTTTATTGGTGGTGTCCGTGTAGCTCATCTTTTTATTGGTGGGGTCCGTGAAGCTCATCTTTTTATTGGTGGGGTCCGTGTAGCTCATCTTTTTATTGGTGGGGTCCGTGTAGCTCATCTTTTTATTGGTGGGGTCCGTGTAGCTCATCTTTTTATTGGTGGGGTCCGTATAGCTCATCTTTTTATTGGTGGGACCGTGTAGCTCATCTTTTTAGTTTTCTATGTTGAATTTTATTGATGGGGTCTGTGTAGCTCATCATTTTATTGGTGAGGTCCATGTAGCTCATCGTTTTATTGGTGGGGTCCGTGTAGCTCATCTTTTTATTGGTGGGGTCCGTGTATCTCATCGTTTTATTGGTGAGGTCCGTGTAGCTCATTGTTTTATTGGTGGGATCCGTGTAGCTCATCTATTTATTGGTGAGGTCCGTGTAGCTCATCTTTTTATTGGTGGGGTCCGTGTAGCTCATCTTTTTATTGGTGGGGTCCGTGTAGCTCATCGTTTTATTGGTGCGGTCCGTGTAGCTCATCGTTTTATTGGTGGGGTCCGTGTAGCTCATCTTTTTAGTTTTCTGTGTTGTGTTTTATTGGTGGGGTCCGTGTCGCTCATCTTTTTATTGGTGGGGTCCGTGTAGCTCATCTTTTTATTGGTGGGGTCCGTATAGCTCATCTTTTTATTGGTGGGGTTCGTGTAGCTCATCTTTTTATTGGTGGGGTCCGTGTAGCTCATCGTTTTATTGGTGGGGTCCGTGTCGCTCATCTTTTTATTGGTGGGGTCCGTGTAGCTCATCTTTTTATTGGTGGGGTCCGTGTAGCTCATCTTTTTATTGGTGGGGTCCGTGTAGCTCATCTTTTTATTGGTGGGGTCCGTGTAGCTCATCGTTTTATTGGAGGGGTCTGTATAGCTCATCTTTTTATTGGTGGGATCCGTGTAGCTCATCTTTTTATTGGTGGGGTCGTGTAGCTCATCTTTTTAGTTTTCTGTGTTGTGTTTTATTGGTGGGGTCCGTGTAGCTCATCTTTTTATTGGTGGGGTCCGTGTAGCTCATCTTTTTATTGGTGGGGTCCGTGTAGCTCATCTTTTTATTGGTGGGGTCCGTGTAGCTCATCTTTTTATTGGTGGGGTCCGTGTAGCTCATCTTTTTATTGGTGGGGTCCGTGTAGCTCATCTTTTTATTGGTGGGGTCCGTGTAGCTCATCGTTTTATTGGTGGGGTCCGTGTAGCTCATCTTTTTATTGGTGGGGTCCGTGTAGCTCATCTTTTTATTGGTGGGGTCCGTGTAGCTCATCTTTTTATTGGTGGGGTCCGTGTAGCTCATCGTTTTATTGGTGCGGTCCGTGTAGCTCATCGTTTTATTGGTGGGGTCCGTGTAGCTCATCATTTTAGTTTTCTGTGTTGTGTTTAATTGGAGGGGTCCGTGTAGCTCATCGTTTTTGTTTTCTGTGTTGTGTTTTATTGGTGGGGTTCGTGTAGCTCATCTTTTTAGTTTTCTGTGTTGTGTTTAATTGGAGGGGTCCGTGTAGCTCATCGTTTTTGTTTTCTGTGTTGTGTTTTATTGGTGGGGTCCGTGTAGCTCATCTTTTTATTGGTGGGGTCCGTGTAGCTCATCTTTTTATTGGTGGGGTCCGTGTAGCTCATCTTTTTATTGGTGACGTCCGTGTAGCTCATCGTTTTATTGGTGGGGTCCGTGTAGCTCATCTTTTTATTGGTGGGGTCCGTGTAGCTCATCTTTTTATTGGTGGGGTCCGTGTAGCTCATCTTTTTATTGGTGGGGTCCGTGAAGTTCATCTTTTTATTGGTGGGGTCCGTGTAGCTCATCTTTTTATTGGTGGGGTCCGTGTAGCTCATCTTTTTATTGGTGGGGTCCGTGTAGCTCATCTTTTTATTGGTGGGGTCCGTGTAGTTCATCTTTTTATTGGTGGGGTCCGTGTAGCTCATCTTTTTATTGGTGGTGTCCGTGTAGCTCATCTTTTTATTGGTGGGGTCCGTGAAGCTCATCTTTTTATTGGTGGGGTCCGTGTAGCTCATCTTTTTATTGGTGGGGTCCGTGTAGCTCATCTTTTTATTGGTGGGGTCCGTGTAGCTCATCTTTTTATTGGTGGGGTCCGTGTAGCTCATCTTTTTATTGGTGGGGTCCGTGTAGCTCATCTTTTTATTGGTGGGGTCCGTGTAGCTCATCTTTTTATTGGTGGGGTCCGTGTAGCTCATCGTTTTATTGGTGGGGTCCGTGTAGCTCATCTTTTTATTGGTGGGGTCCGTGTAGCTCATCTTTTTATTGGTGGGGTCCGTGTAGCTCATCTTTTTATTGGTGGGGTCCGTGTAGCTCATCGTTTTATTGGTGCGGTCCGTGTAGCTCATCGTTTTATTGGTGGGGTCCGTGTAGCTCATCATTTTAGTTTTCTGTGTTGTGTTTTATTGGTGGGGTTCGTGTAGCTCATCTTTTTAGTTTTCTGTGTTGTGTTTAATTGGAGGGGTCCGTGTAGCTCATCGTTTTTGTTTTCTGTGTTGTGTTTTATTGGTGGGGTCCGTGTAGCTCATCTTTTTATTGGTGGGGTCCGTGTAGCTCATCGTTTTATTGGTGGGGTTCGTGTCGCTCATCTTTTTATTGGTGGGGTCCGTGTAGCTCATCTTTTTATTGGTGGGGTCCGTGTAGCTCATCTTTTTATTGGTGGGGTCCGTGTAGCTCATCTTTTTATTGGTGACGTCCGTGTAGCTCATCGTTTTATTGGTGGGGTCCGTGTAGCTCATCTTTTTATTGGTGGGGTCCGTGTAGCTCATCTTTTTATTGGTGGGGTCCGTGTAGCTCATCTTTTTATTGGTGGGGTCCGTGAAGTTCATCTTTTTATTGGTGGGGTCCGTGTAGCTCATCTTTTTATTGGTGGGGTCCGTGTAGCTCATCTTTTTATTGATGGGGTCTGTGTAGCTCATCATTTTATTGGTGAGGTCCATGTAGCTCATCGTTTTATTGGTGGGGTCCGTGTAGCTCATCTTTTTATTGGTGGGGTCCGTGTATCTCATCGTTTTATTGGTGAGGTCCGTGTAGCTCATCGTTTTATTGGTGGGATCCGTGTAGCTCATCTTTTTATTGGTGAGGTCCGTGTAGCTCATTTTTTTATTGGTGGGGTCCGTGTAGCTCATCTTTTTATTGGTGGGTTCCGTGTAGCTCATCGTTTTATTGGTGCAGTCCGTGTAGCTCATCGTTTTATTGGTGGGGTCCGTGTAGCTCATCTTTTTAGTTTTCTGTGTTGTGTTTTATTGGTGGGGTCCGTGTAGCTCATCTTTTTAGTTTTCTGTGTTGTGTTTAATTGGAGGGGTCCGTGTAGCTCATCGTTTTTGTTTTCTGTGTTGTGTTTTATTGGTGGGGTCCGTGTAGCTCATCTTTTTATTGGTGGGGTCCGTGTAGCTCATCTTTTTAGTTTTCTGTGTTGTCTTTTATTGGTGGGGTCCGTGTAGCTCATTTTTTTAGCTTTCTGTGTTGTGTTTTATTGGTGGGGTTCGTGTAGCTCATCTTTTTAGTTTTCTATGTTGAATTTTATTAATGGGGTCTGTGTAGCTCATCGTTTTATTGGTGAGGTCCGTGTAGATCATCTTTTTATTGGTGGGGTCCGTGTAGCTCATCTTTTTATTGGTGGGTTCCGTGTAGCTCATCGTTTTATTGGTGAGGTCCGTGTAGCTCATCGTTTTATTGGTGGGGTCCGTGTAGCTCATCTTTTTATTGGTGAGGTCCGTGTAGCTCATCTTTTTATTGGTGGGGTCCGTGTAGCTCATCTTTTTATTGGTGGGGTCCGTGTAGCTCATCGTTTTATTGGTGCGGTCCGTGTAGCTCATCGTTTTATTGGTGGGGTCCGTGTAGCTCATCTTTTTAGTTTTCTGTGTTGTGTTTTATTGGTGGGGTCCGTGTAGCTCATCTTTTTAGTTTTCTGTGTTGTGTTTAATTGGAGGGGTCCGTGTAGCTCATGGTTTTTGTTTTCTGTGTTGTGTTTTATTGGTGGGGTCCGTGTAGCTCATCTTTTTATTGGTGGGGTCCGTGTAGCTCATCGTTTTATTGGTGGGGTTCGTGTCGCTCATCTTTTTATTGGTGGGGTCCGTGTAGCTCATCTTTTTATTGGTGGGGTCCGTGTAGCTCATCTTTTTATTGGTGGGGTCCGTGTAGCTCATCTTTTTATTGGTGACGTCCGTGTAGCTCATCGTTTTATTGGTGGGGTCCGTGTAGCTCATCTTTTTATTGGTGGGGTCCGTGTAGCTCATCTTTTTATTGTTGGGGTCCGTGTAGCTCATCTTTTTATTGGTGGGGCCCGTGAAGTTCATTTTTTTATTGGTGGGGTCCGTGTAGCTCATCTTTTTATTGGTGGGGTCTGTGTAGCTCATCTTTTTATTGGTGGGGTCCGTGTAGCTCATCTTTTTATTGGTGGGGTCCGTGTAGCTCATCTTTTTATTGGTGGGGTCCGTGTAGCTCATCTTTTTATTGGTGGTGTCCGTGTAGCTCATCTTTTTATTGGTGGGGTCCGTGAAGCTCATCTTTTTATTGGTGGGGTCCGTGAAGTTCATCTTTTTATTTGTGGGGTCCGTGTAGCTCATCTTTTTATTGGTGGGGTCCGTGTAGCTCATCTTTTTATTGGTGGGGTCCGTGTAGCTCATCTTTTTATTGGTGGGGTCCGTGTAGTTCATCTTTTTATTGGTGGGGTCCGTGTAGCTCATCTTTTTATTGGTGGTGTCCGTGTAGCTCATCTTTTTATTGGTGGGGTCCGTGAAGCTCATCTTTTTATTGGTGGGGTCCGTGTAGCTCATCTTTTTATTGGTGGGGTCCGTGTAGCTCATCTTTTTATTGGTGGGGTCCGTGTAGCTCATCTTTTTATTGGTGGGGTCCGTATAGCTCATCTTTTTATTGGTGGGACCGTGTAGCTCATTTTTTTAGTTTTCTATGTTGAATTTTATTGATGGGGTCTGTGTAGCTCATCATTTTATTGGTGAGGTCCATGTAGCTCATCGTTTTATTGGTGGGGTCCGTGTAGCTCATCTTTTTATTGGTGGGGTCCGTGTATCTCATCGTTTTATTGGTGAGGTCCGTGTAGCTCATCGTTTTATTGGTGGGATCCGTGTAGCTCATCTTTTTATTGGTGAGGTCCGTGTAGCTCATCTTTTTATTGGTGGGGTCCGTGTAGCTCATCTTTTTATTGGTGGGGTCCGTGTAGCTCATCGTTTTATTGGTGCGGACCGTGTAGCTCATCGTTTTATTGGTGGGGTCCGTGTAGCTCATCTTTTTAGTTTTCTGTGTTGTGTTTTATTGGTGGGGTCCGTGTAGCTCTTCTTTTTAGTTTTCTGTGTTGTGTTTAATTGGAGGGGTCCGTGTAGCTCATCGTTTTTGTTTTCTGTGTTGTGTTTTATTGGTGGGGTCCGTGTAGCTCATCTTTTTATTGGTGGGGTCCGTGTAGCTCATCTTTTTAGTTTTCTGTGTTGTCTTTTATTGGTGGGGTCCGTGTAGCTCATTTTTTTAGTTTTCTGTGTTGTGTTTTATTGGTGGGGTCCGTGTAGCTCATCTTTTTAGTTTTCTATGTTGAATTTTATTAATGGGGTCTGTGTAGCTCATCGTTTTATTGGTGAGGTCCGTGTAGATCATCTTTTTATTGGTGGGGTCCGTGTAGCTCATCTTTTTATTGGTGGGTTCCGTGTAGCTCATCGTTTTATTGGTGAGGTCCGTGTAGCTCATCGTTTTATTGGTGGGGTCCGTGTAGCTCATCTTTTTATTGGTGAGGTCCGTGTAGCTCATCTTTTTATTGGTGGGGTCCGTGTAGCTCATCTTTTTATTGGTGGGGTCCGTGTAGCTCATCGTTTTATTGGTGCGGTCCGTGTAGCTCATCGTTTTATTGGTGGGGTCCGTGTAGCTCATCTTTTTAGTTTTCTGTGTTGTGTTTTATTGGTGGGGTCCGTGTAGCTCATCTTTTTAGTTTTCTGTGTTGTGTTTAATTGGAGGGGTCCGTGTAGCTCATCGTTTTTGTTTTCTGTGTTGTGTTTTATTGGTGGGGTCCGTGTAGCTCATCTTTTTATTGGTGGGGTCCGTGTAACTCATCGTTTTATTGGTGGGGTTCGTGTCGCTCATCTTTTTATTGGTGGGGTCCGTGTAGCTCATCTTTTTATTGGTGGGGTCCGTGTAGCTCATCTTTTTATTGGTGGGGTCCGTGTAGCTCATCTTTTTATTGGTGACGTCCGTGTAGCTCATCGTTTTATTGGTGGGGTCCATTTAGCTCATCTTTTTATTGGTGGGGTCCGTGTAGCTCATCTTTTTATTGGTAGCTCATCTTTTTATTGGTGGGGTCCGTGTAGCTCATCTTTTTATTGGTGGGGTCCGTGTAGCTCATCGTTTTATTGGTGAGGTCCGTGTAGCTCATCTTTTTAGTTTTCTGTGTTGTGTTTTATTGGTGGGGTCCGTGTAGCTCATCTTTTTATTGGTGGGGTCCGTGTAGCTCATCTTTTTATTGATGGGGTCCGTGTAGCTCATCTTTTTATTGGTGGGGTCCGTGTAGCTCATCTTTTTATTGGTGGGGTCCGTGTAGCTCATCGTTTTATTGGTGGGGTCCGTGTAGCTCATCTTTTTATTGGTGGGGTCCGTGTAGCTCATCTTTTTATTGGTGGGGTCCGTGTAGCTCATCTTTTTATTAGTGGGGTCCGTGTAGCTCATCTTTTTATTGGTGGGATCCGTGTAGCTCATCTTTTTATTGGTGGGGTCCGTGTAGCTCATCTTTTTAGTTTTCTGTGTTGTCTTTTATTGGTGGGGTCCTTGTAGCTCATTTTTTTAGTTTTCTGTGTTGTGTTTTATTGGTGGGGTCCGTGTAGCTCATCTTTTTAGTTTTCTATGTTGAATTTTATTGATGGGGTCTGTGTAGCTCATCGTTTTATTGGTGAGGTCCATGTAGCTCATCGTTTTATTGGTGAGGTCCGTGTAGCTCATCTTTTTATTGGTGGGGTCCGTGTAGCTCATCTTTTTATTGGTGGGGTCCGTGTAGCTCATCGTTTTATTGGTGCGGTCCGTGTAGCTCATCGTTTTATTGGTGGGGTCCGTGTAGCTCATCTTTTTATTGGTGACGTCCGTGTAGCTCATCGTTTTATTGGTGGGGTCCGTGTAGCTCATCTTTTTATTGGTGGGGTCCGTGTAGCTCATCTTTTTATTGGTGGGGTCCGTGTAGCTCATCTTTTTATTGGTGGGGTCCGTGAAGTTCATCTTTTTTATTGGTGGGGTCCGTGTAGCTCATCTTTTTATTGGTGGGGTCCGTGTAGCTCATCTTTTTATTGGTGGGGTCCGTGTAGCTCATCTTTTTATTGGTGGGGTCCGTGTAGTTCATCTTTTTATTGGTGGGGTCCGTGTAGCTCATATTTTTATTGGTGGTGTCCGTGTAGCTCATCTTTTTATTGGTGGGGTCCGTGAAGCTCATCTTTTTATTGGTGGGGTCCGTGTAGCTCATCTTTTTATTGGTGGGGTCCGTGTAGCTCATCTTTTTATTGGTGGGGTCCGTGTAGCTCATCTTTTTATTGGTGGGGTCCGTATAGCTCATCTTTTTATTGGTGGGGTCCGTGTAGCTCATCTTTTTAGTTTTCTATGTTGAATTTTATTGATGGGGTCTGTGTAGCTCATCATTTTATTGGTGAGGTCCATATAGCTCATCGTTTTATTGGTGGGGTCCGTGTAGCTCATCTTTTTATTGGTGGGGTCCGTGTATCTCATCGTTTTATTGGTGAGGTCCGTGTAGCTCATCGTTTTATTGGTGGGATCCGTGTAGCTCATCTTTTTATTGGTGAGGTCCGTGTAGCTCATCTTTTTATTGGTGGGGTCCGTGTAGCTCATCTTTTTATTGGTGGGGTCCGTGTAGCTCATCGTTTTATTGGTGCGGTCCGTGTAGCTCATCGTTTTATTGGTGGGGTCCGTGTAGCTCATCTTTTTAGTTTTCTGTGTTGTGTTTAATTGGAGGGGTCCGTGTAGCTCATCTTTTTAGTTTTCTGTGTTGTGTTTAATTGGAGGGGTCCGTGTAGCTCATCGTTTTTGTTTTCTGTGTTGTGTTTTATTGGTGGGGTCCGTGTAGCTCATCTTTTTATTGGTGGGGTCCGTGTAGCTCATCTTTTTAGTTTTCTGTGTTGTCTTTTATTGGTGGGGTCCGTGTAGCTCATCGTTTTTGTTTTCTGTGTTGTGTTTTATTGGTGGGGTCCGTGTAGCTCATCTTTTTATTGGTGGGGTCCGTGTAGCTCATCGTTTTATTGGTGGGGTTCGTGTCGCTCATCTTTTTATTGGTGGGGTCCGTGTAGCTCATCTTTTTATTGGTGGGGTCCGTGTAGCTCATCTTTTTATTGGTGGGGTCCGTGTAGCTCATCTTTTTATTGGTGACGTCCGTGTAGCTCATCGTTTTATTGGTGGGGTCCGTGTAGCTCATCTTTTTATTGGTGGGGTCCGTGTAGCTCATCTTTTTATTGTTGGGGTCCGTGTAGCTCATCTTTTTATTGGTGGGGCCCGTGAAGTTCATTTTTTTATTGGTGGGGTCCGTGTAGCTCATCTTTTTATTGGTGGGGTCTGTGTAGCTCATCTTTTTATTGGTGGGGTCCGTGTAGCTCATCTTTTTATTGGTGGGGTCCGTGAAGCTCATCTTTTTATTGGTGGGGTCCGTGTAGCTCATCTTTTTATTGGTGGGGTCCGTGTAGCTCATCTTTTTATTGGTGGGGTCCGTGTAGCTCATCTTTTTATTGGTGGGGTCCGTGTAGCTCATCTTTTTATTGGTAGCTCATCTTTTTATTGGTGGGGTCCGTGTAGCTCATCTTTTTATTGGTGGGGTCCGTGTAGCTCATCGTTTTATTGGTGAGGTCCGTGTAGCTCATCTTTTTAGTTTTCTGTGTTGTGTTTTATTGGTGGGGTCCGTGTAGCTCATCTTTTTATTGGTGGGGTCCGTGTAGCTCATCTTTTTATTGATGGGGTCCGTGTAGCTCATCTTTTTATTGGTGGGGTCCGTGTAGCTCATCTTTTTATTGGTGGGGTCCGTGTAGCTCATCGTTTTATTGGTGGGGTCCGTGTAGCTCATCTTTTTATTGGTGGGGTCCGTGTAGCTCATCTTTTTATTGGTGGGGTCCGTGTAGCTCATCTTTTTATTAGTGGGGTCCGTGTAGCTCATCTTTTTATTGGTGGGGTCCGTGTAGCTCATCTTTTTAGTTTTCTGTGTTGTCTTTTATTGGTGGGGTCCTTGTAGCTCATTTGTTTAGTTTTCTGTGTTGTGTTTTATTGGTGGGGTCCGTGTAGCTCATCTTTTTAGTTTTCTATGTTGAATTTTATTGATGGGGTCTGTGTAGCTCATCGTTTTATTGGTGAGGTCCATGTAGCTCATCGTTTTATTGGTGAGGTCCGTGTAGCTCATCTTTTTATTGGTGGGGTCCGTGTAGCTCATCTTTTTATTGGTGGGGTCCGTGTAGCTCATCTTTTTATTGGTGACGTCCGTGTAGCTCATCGTTTTATTGGTGGGGTCCGTGTAGCTCATCTTTTTATTGGTGGGGTCCGTGTAGCTCATCTCTTTATTGGTGGGGTCCGTGTAGCTCATCTTTTTATTGGTGGGGTCCGTGAAGTTCATCTTTTTATTGGTGGGGTCCGTGTAGCTCATCTTTTTATTGGTGGGGTCCGTGTAGCTCATCTTTTTATTGGTGGGGTCCGTGTAGCTCATCTTTTTATTGGTGGGGTCCGTGTAGTTCATCTTTTTATTGGTGGGGTCCGTGTAGCTCATCTTTTTATTGGTGGTGTCCGTGTAGCTCATCTTTTTATTGGTGGGGTCCGTGAAGCTCATCTTTTTATTGGTGGGGTTCGTGTAGCTCATCTTTTTATTGGTGGGGTCCGTGTAGCTCATCTTTTTATTGGTGGGGTCCGTGTAGCTCATCTTTTTATTGGTGGGGTCCGTATAGCTCATCTTTTTATTGGTGGGGTCCGTGTAGCTCATCTTTTTATTGGTGGGGTCCGTGTAGCTCATCTTTTTATTGGTAGCTCATCTTTTTATTGGTGGGGTCCGTGTAGCTCATCTTTTTATTGGTGGGGTCCGTGTAGCTGATCGTTTTATTGGTGAGATCCGTGTAGCTCATCTTTTTAGTTTTCTGTGTTGTGTTTTATTGGTGGGGTCCGTGTAGCTCATCTTTTTATAGGTGGGGTCCGTGTAGCTCATCTTTTTATTGGTGGGGTCCGTGTAGCTCATTTTTTTATTGGTGGGATCCGTGTAGCTCATCTTTTTATTGGTGGGGTCCGTGTAGCTCATCGTTTTATTGGTGGGGTCCGTGTAGCTCATATTTTTATTGGTGGGGTCCGTGTAGCTCATCTTTTTATTGGTGGGGTCCGTGTAGCTCTTCTTTTTATTGGTGGGGTCCGTGTAGCTCATTTTTTATTGGTGGGATCCGTGTAGCTCATCTTTTTATTGGTGGGGTCCGTGTAGCTCATCTTTTTAGTTTTCTATGTTGAATTTTATTGATGGGGTCTCTGTAGCTCATCATTTTATTGGTGAGGTCCATGTAGCTCATCGTTTTATTGGTGGGGTCCGTGTAGCTCATCTTTTTATTGGTGGGGTCCGTGTATCTCATCGTTTTATTGGTGAGGTCCGTGTAGCTCATCGTTTTATTGGTGGGATCCGTGTAGCTCATCTTTTTATTGGTGAGGTCCGTGTAGCTCATCTTTTTATTGGTGGGGTCCGTGTAGCTCATCGTTTTATTGGTGGGGTCCGTGTAGCTCATCGTTTTATTGGTGCGGTCCGTGTAGCTCATCGTTTTATTGGTGGGGTCCGTGTAGCTCATCTTTTTATTGATGGGGTCCGTGTAGCTCATCTTTTTATTGGTGGGGTCCGTGTAGCTCATCTTTTTATTGGTGGGGTCCGTGTAGCTCATCGTTTTATTGGTGGGGTCCGTGTAGCTCATCTTTTTATTGGTGGGGTCCGTGTAGCTCATCTTTTTATTGGTGGGGTCCGTGTAGCTCATCTTTTTATTAGTGGGGTCCGTGTAGCTCATCTTTTTATTGGTGGGGTCCGTGTAGCTCATCTTTTTAGTTTTCTGTGTTGTCTTTTATTGGTGGGGTCCTTGTAGCTCATTTTTTTAGTTTTCTGTGTTGTGTTTTATTGGTGGGGTCCGTGTAGCTCATCTTTTTAGTTTTCTATGTTGAATTTTATTGATGGGGTCTGTGTAGCTCATCGTTTTATTGGTGAGGTCCATGTAGCTCATCGTTTTATTGGTGAGGTCCGTGTAGCTCATCTTTTTATTGGTGGGGTCCGTGTAGCTCATCTTTTTATTGGTGGGGTCCGTGTAGCTCATCTTTTTATTGGTGACGTCCGTGTAGCTCATCGTTTTATTGGTGGGGTCCGTGTAGCTCATCTTTTTATTGGTGGGGTCCGTGTAGCTCATCTCTTTATTGGTGGGGTCCGTGTAGCTCATCTTTTTATTGGTGGGGTCCGTGAAGTTCATCTTTTTATTGGTGGGGTCCGTGTAGCTCATCTTTTTATTGGTGGGGTCCGTGTAGCTCATCTTTTTATTGGTGGGGTCCGTGTAGCTCAACTTTTTATTGGTGGGGTCCGTGTAGTTCATCTTTTTATTGGTGGGGTCCGTGTAGCTCATCTTTTTATTGGTGGTGTCCGTGTAGCTCATCTTTTTATTGGTGGGGTCCGTGAAGCTCATCTTTTTATTGGTGGGGTCCGTGTAGCTCATCTTTTTATTGGTGGGGTCCGTGTAGCTCATCTTTTTATTGGTGGGGTCCGTGTAGCTCATCTTTTTATTGGTGGGGTCCGTATAGCTCATCTTTTTATTGGTGGGGTCCGTGTAGCTCATCTTTTTATTGGTGGGGTCCGTGTAGCTCATCTTTTTATTGGTAGCTCATCTTTTTATTGGTGGGGTCCGTGTAGCTCATCTTTTTATTGGTGGGGTCCGTGTAGCTCATCGTTTTATTGGTGAGGTCCGTGTAGCTCATCTTTTTAGTTTTCTGTGTTGTGTTTTATTGGTGGGGTCCGTGTAGCTCATCTTTTTATAGGTGGGGTCCGTGTAGCTCATCTTTTTATTGGTGGGGTCCGTGTAGCTCATTTTTTTATTGGTGGGGTCCGTGTAGCTCATCTTTTTATTGGTGGGGTCCGTGTAGCTCATCGTTTTATTGGTGGGGTCCGTGTAGCTCATATTTTTATTGGTGGGGTCCGTGTAGCTCATCTTTTTATTGGTGGGGTCCGTGTAGCTCTTCTTTTTATTGGTGGGGTCCGTGTAGCTCATCTTTTTATTGGTGGGATCCGTGTAGCTCATCTTTTTATTGGTGGGGTCCGTGTAGCTCATCTTTTTAGTTTTCTATGTTGAATTTTATTGATGGGGTCTCTGTAGCTCATCATTTTATTGGTGAGGTCCATGTAGCTCATCGTTTTATTGGTGGGGTCCGTGTAGCTCATCTTTTTATTGGTGGGGTCCGTGTATCTCATCGTTTTATTGGTGAAGTCCGTGTAGCTCATCGTTTTATTGGTGGGATCCGTGTAGCTCATCTTTTTATTGGTGAGGTCCGTGTAGCTCATCTTTTTATTGGTGGGGTCCGTGTAGCTCATCGTTTTGTTGGTGGGGTCCGTGTAGCTCATCGTTTTATTGGTGCGGTCCGTGTAGCTCATCGTTTTATTGGTGGGGTCCGTGTAGCTCATCTTTTTAGTTTTCTGTGTTGTGTTTTATTGGTGGGGTCCGTGTAGCTCATCTTTTTAGTTTTCTGTGTTGTGTTTAATTGGAGGGGTCCGTGTAGCTCATCGTTTTTGTTTTCTGTGTTGTGTTTTATTGGTGGGGTCCGTGTAGCTCATCTTTTTATTGGTGGGGTTCGTGTAGCTCATCTTTTTATTGGTAGGGTCCGTGTATCTCATCGTTTTATTGATGGGGTCCGTGTAGCTCATCTTTTTATTGGTGGGGTCCATGTAGCTCATCGTTTTATTGGTGGGGTCCGTGTAGCTCATCTTTTTATTGGTGGGGTCCGTGTAGCTCATCTTTTTATTGGTCGGGTCCATGTAGCTCACTGTTTTATTTGTGGGGTCCGTGTAGCTCATCTTTTTATTGGTGGGGTCCGTGTAGCTCATCTTTTTATTGGTGGGGTTCGTGTAGCTCATCTCTTTATTGGTGGGGTCCGTGTAGCTCATCGTTTTATTGGTGGGGTCCGTGTAGCTCATCTTTTTATTGGTGGGGTCCGTGTAGCTCATCTTTGTATTGGTGGGGTCCGTGTAGCTCATCTTTTTATTGGTGGGGTCCGTATAGCTCATCTTTTTATTGGTGGGGTTCGTGTAGCTCATCTTTTTATTGGTGGGGTCCGTGTAGCTCATCGTTTTATTGGTGGGGTCCGTGTCGCTCATCTTTTTATTGGTGGGGTCCGTGTAGCTCATCTTTTTATTGGTGGGGTCCGTGTAGCTCATCTTTTTATTGGTGGGGTCCGTGTAGCTCATCTTTTTATTGGTGGGGTCCGTGTAGCTCATCTTTTTATTGGTGGGGTCCGTGTAGCTCATCTTTTTATAGGTGGGGTCCGTGTAGCTCATCTTTTTATTGGTGGGGTCCGTGTAGCTCATTTTTTTATTGGTGGGGTCCGTGTAGCTCATCTTTTTATTGGTGGGGTCCGTGTAGCTCATCGTTTTATTGGTGGGGTCCGTGTAGCTCATATTTTTATTGGTGGGGTCCGTGTAGCTCATCATTTTATTGGTGGGGTCCGTGTAGCTCTTCTTTTTATTGGTGGGGTCCGTGTAGCTCATCTTTTTATTGGTGGGATCCGTGTAGCTCATCTTTTTATTGGTGGGGTCCGTGTAGCTCAACTTTTTAGTTTTCTATGTTGAATTTTATTGATGGGGTCTCTGTAGCTCATCATTTTATTGGTGAGGTCCATGTAGCTCATCGTTTTATTGGTGGGGTCCGTGTAGCTCATCTTTTTATTGGTGGGGTCCGTGTATCTCATCGTTTTATTGGTGAGGTCCGTGTAGCTCATCGTTTTATTGGTGGGATCCGTGTAGCTCATCTTTTTATTGGTGAGGTCCGTGTAGCTCATATTTTTATTGGTGGGGTCCGTGTAGCTCATCGTTTTATTTGTGGGGTCCGTGTAGCTCATCGTTTTATTGGTGCGGTCCGTGTAGCTCATCGTTTTATTGGTGGGGTCCGTGTAGCTCATCTTTTTAGTTTTCTGTGTTGTGTTTTATTGGTGGGGTCCGTGTAGCTCATCTTTTTAGTTTTCTGTGTTGTGTTTAATTGGAGGGGTCCGTGTAGCTCATCGTTTTTGTTTTCTGTGTTGTGTTTTATTGGTGGGGTCCGTGTAGCTCATCTTTTTATTGGTGGGGTTCGTGTAGCTCATCTTTTTATTGGTAGGGTCCGTGTATCTCATCGTTTTATTGATGGGGTCCGTGTAGCTCATCTTTTTATTGGTGGGGTCCATGTAGCTCATCGTTTTATTGGTGGGGTCCGTGTAGCTCATCTTTTTATTGGTGGGGTCCGTGTAGCTCATCTTTTTATTGGTCGGGTCCATGTAGCTCACTGTTTTATTTGTGGGGTCCGTGTAGCTCATCTTTTTATTGGTGGGGTCCGTGTAGCTCATCTTTTTATTGGTGGGGTTCGTGTAGCTCATCTCTTTATTGGTGGGGTCCGTGTAGCTCATCGTTTTATTGGTGGGGTCCGTGTAGCTCATCTTTTTATTGGTGGGGTCCGTGTAGCTCATCTTTGTATTGGTGGGGTCCGTGTAGCTCATCTTTTTATTGGTGGGGTCCGTATAGCTCATCTTTTTATTGGTGGGGTTCGTGTAGCTCATCTTTTTATTGGTGGGGTCCGTGTAGCTCATCGTTTTATTGGTGGGGTCCGTGTCGCTCATCTTTTTATTGGTGGGGTCCGTGTAGCTCATCTTTTTATTGGTGGGGTCCGTGTAGCTCATCTTTTTATTGGTGGGGTCCGTGTAGCTCATCTTTTTATTGGTGGGGTCCGTGTAGCTCATCGTTTTATTGGAGGGGTCTGTATAGCTCATCTTTTTATTGGTGGGATCCGTGTAGCTCATCTTTTTATTGGTGGGGTCCGTGTAGCTCATCTCTTTAGTTTTCTGTGTTGTGTTTTATTGGTGGGGTCCGTTTAGCTCATCTTTTTATTGGTGGGGTCCGTGTAGCTCATCTTTTTATTGGTGGGGTCCGTGTAGCTCATCTTTTTATTGGTGGGGTCCGTGTAGCTCATCTTTTTATTGGTGGGGTCCGTGTAGCTCATCGTTTTATTGGTGGGGTCCGTGTAGCTCATCTTTTTATTGGTGGGGTCCGTGTAGCTCATCTTTTTATTGGTGGGGTCCGTGTAGCTCATCTTTTTATTGGTGGGGTCCGTGTAGCTCATCGTTTTATTGGTGCGGTCCGTGTAGCTCATCGTTTTATTGGTGGGGTCCGTGTAGCTCATCCTTTTAGTTTTCTGTGTTGTGTTTTATTGGTGGGGTTCGTGTAGCTCATCTTTTTAGTTTTCTGTGTTGTGTTTAATTGGAGGGGTCCGTGTAGCTCATCGTTTTTGTTTTCTGTGTTGTGTTTTATTGGTGGGGTCCGTGTAGCTCATCTTTTTATTGGTGGGGTCCGTGTAGCTCATCGTTTTATTGGTGGGGTTCGTGTCGCTCATCTTTTTATTGGTGGGGTCCGTGTAGCTCATCTTTTTATTGGTGGGGTCCGTGTAGCTCATCTTTTTATTGGTGGGGTCCGTGTAGCTCATCTTTTTATTGGTGACGTCGTGTAGCTCATCGTTTTATTGGTGGGGTCCGTGTAGCTCATCTTTTTATTGGTGGGGTCCGTGTAGCTCATCTTTTTATTGGTGGGGTCCGTGTAGCTCATCTTTTTATTGGTGAGGTCCGTGATATTCATCTTTTTGTTGGTGGGGTCCGTGTAGCTCATCTTTTTATTGGTGGGGTCCGTGTAGCTCATCTTTTTATTGGTGGGGTCTGTGTAGCTCATCTTTTTATTGGTGGGGTCCGTGTAGTTCATCTTTTTATTGGTGGGGTCCGTGTAGCTCATCTTTTTATTGGTGGTGTCCGTGTAGGTCATCTTTTTATTGGTGGGGTCCGTGAAGCTCATCTTTTTATTGGTGGGGTCCGTGTAGCTCATCTTTTTATTGGTGGGGTCCGTGTAGCTCATCTTTTTATTGGTGGGGTCCGTGTAGCTCATCTTTCTATTGGTGGGGTCCGTATAGCTCATCTTTTTATTGGTGGGGTCCGTGTTGCTCATCTTTTTAGTTTTCTATGTTGAATTTTATTGATGGGGTCTGTGTAGCTCATCATTTTATTGGTGAGGTCCATGTAGCTCATCGTTTTATTGGTGGGGTCCGTGTAGCTCATCTTTTTATTGGTGGGGTCCGTGTATCTCATCGTTTTATTGGTGAGGTCCGTGTAGCTCATCGTTTTATTGGTGGGATCCGTGTAGCTCATCTTTTTATTGGTGAGGTCCGTGTAGCTCATCTTTTTATTGGTGGGGTCCGTGTAGCTCATCTTTTTATTGGTGGGGTCCGTGTAGCTCATCGTTTTATTGGTGCGGTCCGTGTAGCTCATCGTTTTATTGGTGGGGTCCGTGTAGCTCATCTTTTTAGTTTTCTGTGTTGTGTTTTATTGGTGGGGTTCGTGTAGCTCATCTTTTTAGTTTTCTGTGTTGTGTTTAATTGGAGGGGTCCGTGTAGCTCATCGTTTTTGTTTTCTGTGTTGTGTTTTATTGGTGGGGTCCGTGTAGCTCATCTTTTAAGTTTTCTGTGTTGTGTTTTATTGGTGGGGTCCGTGTAGCTCATTTTTTTAGTTTTCTGTGTTGTGTTTTATTGGTGGGGTCCGTGTAGCTCATCTTTTTAGTTTTCTATGTTGAATTTTATTGATGGGGTCTGTGTAGCTCATCGTTTTATTGGTGAGGTCCATGTAGCTCATCGTTTTATTGGTGAGGTCCGTGTAGATCATCTTTTTATTGGTGGGGTCCGTGTAGCTCATCTTTTTATTGGTGGGTTCCGTGTAGCTCATCGTTTTATTGGTGAGGTCCGTGTAGCTCATCGTTTTATTGGTGGGGTCCGTGTAGCTCATCTTTTTATTGGTGAGGTCCGTGTAGCTCATCTTTTTATTGGTGGGGTCCGTGTAGCTCATCTTTTTATTGGTGGGGTCCGTGTAGCTCATCATTTTATTGGTGCGGTCCGTGTAGCTCATCGTTTTATTGGTGGGGTCCGTGTAGCTCATCTTTTTAGTTTTCTGTGTTGTGTTTTATTGGTGGGGTCCGTGTAGCTCATCTTTTTAGTTTTCTGTGTTGTGTTTAATTGGAGGGGTCCGTGTAGCTCATCGTTTTTGTTTTCTGTGTTGTGTTTTATTGGTGGGGTCCGTGTAGCTCATCTTTTTATTGGTGGGGTCCGTGTAGCTCATCGTTTTATTGGTGGGGTTCGTGTCGCTCATCTTTTTATTGGTGGGGTCCGTGTAGCTCATCTTTTTATTGGTGGGGTCCGTGTAGCTCATCTTTTTATTGGTGGGGTCCGTGTAGCTCATCTTTTTATTGGTGACGTCCGTGTAGCTCATCGTTTTATTGGTGGGGTCCGTGTAGCTCATCTTTTTATTGGTGGGGTCCGTGTAGCTCATCTTTTTATTGTTGGGGTCCGTGTAGCTCATCTTTTTATTGGTGGGGCCCGTGAAGTTCATTTTTTTATTGGTGGGGTCCGTGTAGCTCATCTTTTTATTGGTGGGGTCTGTGTAGCTCATCTTTTTATTGGTGGGGTCCGTGTAGCTCATCTTTTTATTGGTGGGGTCCGTGTAGCTCATCTTTTTATTGGTGGGGTCCGTGTAGCTCCTCTTTTTATTGGTGGTGTCCGTGTAGCTCATCTTTTTATTGGTGGGGTCCGTGAAGCTCATCTTTTTATTGGTGGGGTCCGTGTAGCTCATCTTTTTATTGGTGGGGTCCGTGTAGCTCATCTTTTTATTGGTGGGGTCCGTGTAGCTCATCTTTTTATTGGTGGGGTCCGTGTAGCTCATCTTTTTATTGGTAGCTCATCTTTTTATTGGTGGGGTCCGTGTAGCTCATCTTTTTATTGGTGGGGTCCGTGTAGCTCATCGTTTTATTGGTGAGGTCCGTGTAGCTCATCTTTTTAGTTTTCTGTGTTGTGTTTTATTGGTGGGGTCCGTGTAGCTCATCTTTTTATTGGTGGGGTCCGTGTAGCTCATCTTTTTATTGATGGGGTCCGTGTAGCTCATCTTTTTATTGGTGGGGTCCGTGTAGCTCATCTTTTTATTGGTGGGGTCCGTGTAGCTCATCGTTTTATTGGTGGGGTCCGTGTAGCTCATCTTTTTATTGGTGGGGTCCGTGTAGCTCATCTTTTTATTGGTGGGGTCCGTGTAGCTCATCTTTTTATTAGTGGGGTCCGTGTAGCTCATCTTTTTATTGGTGGGATCCGTGTAGCTCATCTTTTTATTGGTGGGGTACGTGTAGCTCATCTTTTTAGTTTTCTGAGTTGTCTTTTATTGGTGGGGTCCTTGTAGCTCATTTTTTTAGTTTTCTGTCTTGTGTTTTATTGGTGGGGTCCGTGTAGCTCATCTTTTTAGTTTTCTATGTTGAATTTTATTGATGGGGTCTGTGTAGCTCATCGTTTTATTGGTGAGGTCCATGTAGCTCATCGTTTTATTGGTGAGGTCCGTGTAGCTCATCTTTTTATTGGTGGGGTCCGTGTAGCTCATCTTTTTATTGGTGGGGTCCGTGTAGCTCATCGTTTTATTGGTGCGGTCCGTGTAGCTCATCGTTTTATTGGTGGGGTCCGTGTAGCTCATCTTTTTATTGGTGACGTCCGTGTAGCTCATCGTTTTATTGGTGGGGTCCGTGTAGCTCATCTTTTTATTGGTGGGGTCCGTGTAGCTCATCTTTTTATTGGTGGGGTCCGTGTAGCTCATCTTTTTATTGGTGGGGTCCGTGAAGTTCATCTTTTTATTGGTGGGGTCCGTGTAGCTCATCTTTTTATTGGTGGGTTCCGTGTAGCTCATCTTTTTATTGGTGGGGTCCGTGTAGCTCATCTTTTTATTGGTGGGGTCCGTGTAGTTCATCTTTTTATTGGTGGGGTCCGTGTAGCTCATCGTTTTATTGGTGGTGTCCGTGTAGCTCATCTTTTTATTGGTGGGGTCCGTGTAGCTCATCTTTTTATTGGTGGGGTCCGTGTAGCTCATCTTTTTATTGGTGGGGTCCGTGTAGCTCATCTTTTTATTGGTGGGGTCCGTGTAGCTCATCTTTTTATTGGTGGGGTCCGTATAGCTCATCTTTTTATTGGTGGGGTCCGTGTAGCTCATCTTTTTAGTTTTCTATGTTGAATTTTATTGATGGGGTCTGTGTAGCTCATCATTTTATTGGTGAGGTCCATGTAGCTCATCGTTTTATTGGTGGGGTCCGTGTAGCTCATCTTTTTATTGGTGGGGTCCGTGTATCTCATCGTTTTATTGGTGAGGTCCGTGTAGCTCATCGTTTTATTGGTGGGATCCGTGTAGCTCATCTTTTTATTGGTGAGGTCCGTGTAGCTCATCTTTTTATTGGTGGGGTCCGTGTAGCTCATCTTTTTATTGGTGGGGTCCGTGTAGCTCATCGTTTTATTGGTGCGGTCCGTGTAGCTCATCGTTTTATTGGTGGGGTCCGTGTAGCTCATCTTTTTAGTTTTCTGTGTTGTGTTTTATTGGTGGGGTCCGTGTAGCTCATCTTTTTAGTTTTCTGTGTTGTGTTTAATTGGAGGGGTCCGTGTAGCTCATCGTTTTTGTTTTCTGTGTTGTGTTTTATTGGTGGGGTCCGTGTAGCTCATCTTTTTAGTTTTCTGTGTTGTCTTTTATTGGTGGGGTCCGTGTAGCTCATTTTTTTAGTTTTCTGTGTTGTGTTTTATTGGTGGGGTCCGTGTAGCTCATCTTTTTAGTTTTCTATGTTGAATTTTATTGATGGGGTCTGTGTAGCTCATCGTTTTATTGGTGAAGTCCGTGTAGATTATCTTTTTATTGGTGGGGTCCGTGTAGCTCATCTTTTTATTGGTGGGTTCCGTGTAGCTCATCGTTTTATTGGTGAGGTCCGTGTAGCTCATCGTTTTATTGGTGGGGTCCGTGTAGCTCATCTTTTTATTGGTGAGGTCCGTGTAGCTCATCTTTTTATTGGTGGGGTCCGTGTAGCTCATCTTTTTATTGGTGGGGTCCGTGTAGCTCATCGTTTTATTGGTGCGGTCCGTGTAGCTCATCGTTTTATTGGTGGGGTCCGTGTAGCTCATCTTTTTAGTTTTCTGTGTTGTGTTTTATTGGTGGGGTCCGTGTAGCTCATCTTTTTAGTTTTCTGTGTTGTGTTTAATTGGAGGAGTCCGTGTAGCTCATCGTTTTTGTTTTCTGTGTTGTGTTTTATTGGTGGGGTCCGTGTAGCTCATCTTTTTATTGGTGGGGTCCGTGTAGCTCATCGTTTTATTGGTGGGGTTCGTGTCGCTCATCTTTTTATTGGTGGGGTCCGTGTAGCTCATCTTTTTATTGGTGGGGTCCGTGTAGCTCATCTTTTTATTGGTGGGGTCCGTGTAGCTCATCTTTTTATTGGTGACGTCCGTGTAGCTCATCGTTTTATTGGTGGGGTCCGTGTAGCTCATCTTTTTATTGGTGGGGTCCGTGTAGCTCATCTTTTTATTGTTGGGGTCCGTGTAGCTCATCTTTTTATTGGTGGGGCCCGTGAAGTTCATTTTTTTATTGGTGGGGTCCGTGTAGCTCATCTTTTTATTGGTGGGGTCTGTGTAGCTCATCTTTTTATTGGTGGGGTCCGTATAGCTCATCTTTTTATTGGTGGGGTCCGTGTAGCTCATCTTTTTATTGGTGGGGTTCGTGTAGCTCATCTTTTTATTGGTGGTGTCCGTGTAGCTCATCTTTTTATTGGTGGGGTCCGTGAAGCTCATCTTTTTATTGGTGGGGTCCGTGTAGCTCATCTTTTTATTGGTGGGGTCCGTGTAGCTCATCTTTTTATTGGTGGGGTCCGTGTAGCTCATCTTTTTATTGGTGGGGTCCGTGTAGCTCATCTTTTTATTGGTAGCTCATCTTTTTATTGGTGGGGTCCGTGTAGCTCATCTTTTTATTGGTGGGGTCCGTGTAGCTCATCGTTTTATTGGTGAGGTCCGTGTAGCTCATCTTTTTAGTTTTCTGTGTTGTGTTTTATTGGTGGGGTCCGTGTAGCTCATCTTTTTATTGGTGGGGTCCGTGTAGCTCATCTTTTTATTGATGGGGTTCGTGTAGCTCATCTTTTTATTGGTGGGGTCCGTGTAGCTCATCTTTTTATTGGTGGGGTCCGTGTAGCTCATCGTTTTATTGGTGGGGTCCGTGTAGCTCATCTTTTTATTGGTGGGGTCCGTGTAGCTCATCTTTTTATTGGTGGGGTCCGTGTAGCTCATCTTTTTATTGGTGGGGTCCGTGTAGCTCATCTTTTTATTGGTGGGATCCGTGTAGCTCATCTTTTTATTGGTGGGGTCCGTGTAGCTCATCTTTTTAGTTTTCTGTGTTGTCTTTTATTGGTGGGGTACGTGTAGCTCATCTTTTTAGTTTTCTGTGTTGTGTTTTATTGGTGGGGTCCGTGTAGCTCATTTTTTTAATTTTCTGTGTTGTGTTTTATTGGTGGGGTCCGTGTAGCTCATCGTTTTATTGGTGAGGTCCATGTAGCTCATCGTTTTATTGGTGAGGTCCGTGTAGATCATCTTTTTATTGGTGGGTTCCGTGTAGGTCATCTTTTTATTGGTGGGGTCCGTGTAGCTCATCGTTTTATTGGTGAGGTCCGTGTAGCTCATCGTTTTATTGGTGGGGTCCGTGTAGCTCATCTTTTTATTGGTGATGTCCGTGTAGCTCATCTTTTTATTGGTGGGGTCCGTGTAGCTCATCTTTTTATTGGTGGGGTCCGTGTAGCTCATCGTTTTATTGGTGCGGTCCGTGTAGCTCATCGTTTTATTGGTGGGGTCCGTATAGCTCATCTTTTTAGTTTTCTGTGTTGTGTTTTATTGGTGGGGTCCGTGTAGCTCATCTTTTTAGTTTTCTGTGTTGTGTTTTATTGGTGGGGTCGGTGTAGCTCATCTTTTTAGTTTTCTGTGTTGTGTTTTATTGGTGGGGTCCGTGTAGCTCATCTTTTTAGTTTTCTATGTTGAATTTTATTGATGGGGTCTGTGTAGCTCATCGTTTTATTGGTGAGGTCCGTGTAGCTCATCGTTTTATTGGTGAGGTCCGTGTAGCTCATCTTTTTATTGGTGGGGTCCGTGTAGCTCATCTTTTTATTAGTGGGGTCCGTGTAGCTCATCGTTTTATTGGTGCGGTCCGTGTAGCTCATCGTTTTATTGGTGGGGTCCGTGTAGCTCATCTTTTTAGTTTTCTGTGTTGTGTTTTATTGGTGGGGTCGGTGTAGCTCATCTTTTTAGTTTTCTGTGTTGTGTTTTATTGGTGGGGTCCGTGTAGCTCATTTTTTTAGTTTTCTATGTTGAATTTTATTGATGGGGTCTGTGTAGCTCATCGTTTTATTGGTGAGGTCCGTGTAGCTCATCGTTTTATTGGTGAGGTCCGTGTAGCTCATCTTTTTATTGGTGGGGTCCGTGTAGCTCATCTTTTTATTGGTGGGGTCCGTGTAGCTCATCGTTTTATTGGTGCGGTCCGTGTAGCTCATCGTTTTATTGGTGGGGTCCGTGTAGCTCATCTTTTTAGTTTTCTGTGTTGTGTTTTATTGGTGGGGTCCGTGTAGCTCATCTTTTTAGTTTTCTGTGTTGTGTTTAATTGGAGGGGTCCGTGTAGCTCATCGTTTTTGTTTTCTGTGTTGTGTTTTATTGGTGGGGTCCGTGTAGCTCATCTTTTTATTGGTGGGGTCCGTGTAGCTCATCTTTTTATTGGTACGGTCCGGGTAGCTCATCGTTTTATTGATGGGGTCCGTGTAGCTCATCTTTTTATTGGTGGGGTCCGTGTAGCTCATCTTTTTATTGGTCGGGTCCGTGTAGCTCACCGTTTTATTGGTGGGGTCCGTGTAGCTCATCTTTTTATTGGTGGGGTCCGTGTAGCTCATCTTTTTATTGGTGGGTCCGTGTAGCTCATCGTTTTATTGGAGGGGTCTGTATTGCTCATCTTTTTATTGGTGGGGTTCGTGTAACTCATCTCTTTATTGGTGGGGTCCGTGTAGCTCATCGTTTTATTGGTGGGGTCCGTGTAGCTCATCTTTTTATTGGTGGGGTCCGTGTAGCTCATCTTTTTATTGGTGGGGTCCGTGTAGCTCATCTTTTTATTGGTGGGGTCCGTATAGCTCATCTTTTTATTGGTGGGGTTCGTGTAGCTCATCTTTTTATTGGTGGGGTCCGTGTAGCTCATCGTTTTATTGGTGGGGTCCGTGTAGCTCATCTTTTTATTGGTGGGGTCTGTGTAGCTCATCTTTTTATTGGTGAGGTCCGTGTAGCTCATCTTTTTAGTTTTCTATGTTGAATTTTATTGATGGGGTCTGTGTAGCTCATCGTTTTATTGGTGAGGTCCAAGTAGCTCATCGTTTTATTGGTGAGGTCCGTGTAGCTCATCTTTTTATTGGTGGGGTCCGTGTAGCTCATCTTTTTATTGGTGGGGTCCGTGTAGCTCATCGTTTTATTGGTGCGGTCCGTGTAGCTCATCGTTTTATTGGTGGGGTCCGTGTAGCTCATCTTTTTATTGTTGACGTCCGTGTAGCTCATCGTTTTATTGGTGGGGTCCGTGTAGCTCATCTTTTTATTGGTGGGGTCCGTGTAGCTCATCTTTTTATTGGTGGGGTCCGTGTAGCTCATCTTTTTATTGGTGGGGTCCGTGAAGTTCATCTTTTTATTGGTGGGGTCCGTGTAGCTCATCTTTTTATTGGTGGGGTCCGTGTAGCTCATCTTTTTATTGGTGGGGTCCGTGTAGCTCATCTTTTTATTGGTGGGGTCCGTGTAGTTCATCTTTTTATTGGTGGGGTCCGTGTAGCTCATCTTTTTATTGGTGGTGTCCGTGTAGCTCATCTTTTTATTGGTGGGGTCCGTGAAGCTCATCTTTTTATTGGTGGGGTCCGTGTAGCTCATCTTTTTATTGGTGGGGTCCGTGTAGCTCATCTTTTTATTGGTGGGGTCCGTGTAGCTCATCTTTTTATTGGTGGGGTCCGTATAGCTCATCTTTTTATTGGTGGGGTCCGTGTAGCTCATCTTTTTAGTTTTCTATGTTGAATTTTATTGATGGGGTCTGTGTAGCTCATCATTTTATTGGTGAGGTCCATGTAGCTCATCGTTTTATTGGTGGGGTCCGTGTAGCTCATCTTTTTATTGGTGGGGTCCGTGTATCTCATCGTTTTATTGGTGAGGTCCGTGTAGCTCATCGTTTTATTGGTGGGATCCGTGTAGCTCATCTTTTTATTGGTGAGGTCCGTGTAGCTCATCTTTTTATTGGTGGGGTCCGTGTAGCTCATCTTTTTATTGGTGGGGTCCGTGTAGCTCATCGTTTTATTGGTGCGGTCCGTGTAGCTCATCGTTTTATTGGTGGGGTCCGTGTAGCTCATCTTTTTAGTTTTCTGTGTTGTGTTTTATTGGTGGGGTCCGTGTAGCTCATCTTTTTAGTTTTCTGTGTTGTGTTTAATTGGAGGGGTCCGTGTAGCTCATCGTTTTTGTTTTCTGTGTTGTGTTTTATTGGTGGGGTCCGTGTAGCTCATCTTTTTATTGGTGGGGTCCGTGTAGCTCATCTTTTTAGTTTTCTGTGTTGTCATTATTGGTGGGGTCCGTGTAGCTCATTTTTTTAGTTTTCTGTGTTGTGTTTTATTGGTGGGGTCCGTGTAGCTCATCTTTTTAGTTTTCTATGTTGAATTTTATTGATGGGGTCTGTGTAGCTCATCGTTTTATTGGTGAGGTCCATGTAGCTCATCGTTTTATTGGTGAGGTCCGTGTAGATCATCTTTTTATTGGTGGGGTCCGTGTAGCTCATCTTTTTATTGGTGGGTTCCGTGTAGCTCATCGTTTTATTGGTGAGGTCCGTGTAGCTCATCGTTTTATTGGTGGGGTTCGTGTAGCTCATCTTTTTATTGGTGAGGTCCGTGTAGCTCATCTTTTTATTGGTGGGGTCCGTGTAGCTCATCTTTTTATTGGTGGGGTCCGTGTAGCTCATCGTTTTATTGGTGCGGTCCGTGTAGCTCATCGTTTTATTGGTGGGGTCCGTGTAGCTCATCTTTTTAGTTTTCTGTGTTGTGTTTTATTGGTGGGGTCCGTGTAGCTCATCTTTTTAGTTTTCTGTGTTGTGTTTAATTGGAGGGGTCCGTGTAGCTCATCGTTTTTGTTTTCTGTGTTGTGTTTTATTGGTGGGGTCCGTGTAGCTCATCTTTTTATTGGTGGGGTCCGTGTAGCTCATCGTTTTATTGGTGGGGTTCGTGTCGCTCATCTTTTTATTGGTGGGGTCCGTGTAGCTCATCTTTTTATTGGTGGGGTCCGTGTAGCTCATCTTTTTATTGGTGGGGTCCGTGTAGCTCATCTTTTTATTGGTGACGTCCGTGTAGCTCATCGTTTTATTGGTGGGGTCCGTGTAGCTCATCTTTTTATTGGTGGGGTCCGTGTAGCTCATCTTTTTATTGTTGGGGTCCTTGTAGCTCATCTTTTTATTGGTGGGGCCCGTGAAGTTCATTTTTTTATTGGTGGGGTCCGTGTAGCTCATCTTTTTATTGGTGGGGTCTGTGTAGCTCATCTTTTTATTGGTGGGGTCCGTGTAGCTCATCTTTTTATTGGTGGGGTCCGTGTAGCTCATCTTTTTATTGGTGGGGTCCGTGTAGCTCATCTTTTTATTGGTGGTGTCCGTGTAGCTCATCTTTTTATTGGTGGGGTCCGTGAAGCTCATCTTTTTATTGGTGGGGTCCGTGTAGCTCATCTTTTTATTGGTGGGGTCCGTGTAGCTCATCTTTTTATTGGTGGGGTCCGTGTAGCTCATCTTTTTATTGGTGGGGTCCGTGTAGCTCATCTTTTTATTGGTAGCTCATCTTTTTATTGGTGGGGTCCGTATAGCTCATCTTTTTATTGGTGGGGTCCGTGTAGCTCATCGTTTTATTGGTGAGGTCCGTGTAGCTCATCTTTTTAGTTTTCTGTGTTGTGTTTTATTGGTGGGGTTCGTGTAGCTCATCTTTTTATTGGTGGGGTCCGTGTAGCTCATCTTTTTATTGATGGGGTTCGTGTAGCTCATCTTTTTATTGGTGGGGTCCGTGTAGCTCATCTTTTTATTGGTGGGGTCCGTGTAGCTCATCGTTTTATTGGTGGGGTCCGTGTAGCTCATCTTTTTATTGGTGGGGTCCGTGTAGCTCATCTTTTTATTGGTGGGGTCCGTGTAGCTCATCTTTTTATTGGTGGGGTCCGTGTAGCTCATCTTTTTATTGGTGGGATCCGTGTAGCTCATCTTTTTATTGGTGGGGTCCGTGTAGCTCATCTTTTTAGTTTTCTGTGTTGTCTTTTATTGGTGGGGTACGTGTAGCTCATCTTTTTAGTTTTCTGTGTTGTGTTTTATTGGTGGGGTCCGTGTAGCTCATTTTTTTAATTTTCTGTGTTGTGTTTTATTGGTGGGGTTCGTGTAGCTCATCGTTTTATTGGTGAGGTCCATGTAGCTCATCGTTTTATTGGTGAGGTCCGTGTAGATCATCTTTTTATTGGTGGGTTCCGTGTAGGTCATCTTTTTATTGGTGGGGTCCGTGTAGCTCATCGTTTTATTGGTGAGGTCCGTGTAGCTCATCGTTTTATTGGTGGGGTCCGTGTAGCTCATCTTTTTATTGGTGATGTCCGTGTAGCTCATCTTTTTATTGGTGGGGTCCGTGTAGCTCATCTTTTTATTGGTGGGGTCCGTGTAGCTCATCGTTTTATTGGTGCGGTCCGTGTAGCTCATCGTTTTATTGGTGGGGTCCGTGTAGCTCATCTTTTTAGTTTTCTGTGTTGTGTTTTATTGGTGGGGTCCGTGTAGGTCATCTTTTTAGTTTTCTGTGTTGTGTTTTATTGGTGGGGTCAGTGTAGCTCATCTTTTTAGTTTTCTGTGTTGTGTTTTATTGGTGGGGTCCGTGTAGCTCATCTTTTTAGTTTTCTATGTTGAATTTTATTGATGGGGTCTGTGTAGCTCATCGTTTTATTGGTGAGGTCCATGTAGCTCATCGTTTTATTGGTGAGGTCCGTGTAGCTCATCTTTTTATTGGTGGGGTCCGTGTAGCTCATCGTTTTATTGGTGCGGTCCGTGTAGCTCATCGTTTTATTGGTGGGGTCCGTGTAGCTCATCTTTTTAGTTTTCTGTGTTGTGTTTTATTGGTGGGGTCCGTGTAGCTCATCTTTTTAGTTTTTTGTGTTGTGTTTAATTGGAGGGGTCCGTGTAGCTCATCGTTTTTGTTTTCTGTGTTGTGTTTTATTGGTGGGGTCCGTGTAGCTCATCTTTTTATTGGTGGTGTCCGTGTAGCTCATCTTTTTATTGGTACGGTCCGGGTAGCTCATCGTTTTATTGATGGGGTCCGTGTAGCTCATCTTTTTATTGGTGGGGTCCGTGTAGCTCATCTTTTTATTGGTCGGGTCCGTGTAGCTCACCGTTTTATTGGTGGGGTCCGTGTAGCTCATCTTTTTATTGGTGGGATCCGTGTAGCTCATCTTTTTATTGGTGGGTCCGTGTAGCTCATCGTTTTATTGGAGGGGTCTGTATTGCTCATCTTTTTATTGGTGGGGTTCGTGTAGCTCATCTCTTTATTGGTGGGGTCCGTGTAGCTCATCGTTTTATTGGTGGGGTCCGTGTAGCTCATCTTTTTATTGGTGGGGTCTGTGTAGCTCATCTTTTTATTGGTGGGGTCCGTGTAGCTCATCTTTTTATTGGTGGGGTCCGTATAGCTCATCTTTTTATTGGTGGGGTTCGTGTAGCTCATCTTTTTATTGGTGGGGTCCGTGTAGCTCATCGTTTTATTGGTGGGGTCCGTGTAGCTCATCTTTTTATTGGTGGGTTCTGGGTAGCTCATCTTTTTATTGGTGAGGTCCGTGTAGCTCATCTTTTTATTGGTGGGGTCCGTGTAGCTCATCTTTTTATTGGTGGGGTCCGTGTAGCTCATCTTTTTATTGGTGGGTCCGTGTAGCTCATCGTTTTATTGGAGGGGTCTGTATAGCTCATCTTTTTATTGGTGGGGTTCGTGTAGCTCATCTTTTTATTGGTGGGGTCCGTGTAGCTCATTGTTTTATTGGTGGGGTCCGTGTAGCTCATCTTTTTATTGGTGGGGTCCGTGTAGCTCATCTTTTTATTGGTGGGGTCCGTGTAGCTCCTCTTTTTATTGGTGGGGTCCGTATAGCTCATCTTTTTATTGGTGGGGTTCGTGTAGCTCATCTTTTTATTGGTGGGGTCCGTGTAGCTCATCGTTTTATTGGTGGGGTCCGTGTCGCTCATCTTTTTATTGGTGGGGTCCGTGTAGCTCATCTTTTTGTTGGTGGGGTCCGTGTAGCTCATCTTTTTATTGGTGGGGTCTGTGTAGCTCATCTTTTTATTGGTGAGGTCCGTGTAGCTCATCTTTTTATTGGTGGGGTCCGTGTAGCTCATCTTTTTATTGGTGGGGTCCATGTAGCTCATCTTTTTATTGGTGGGGTCCGTGAAGTTCATCTTTTTATTGGTGGGGTCCGTGCAGCTCATCTTTTTATTGGTGGGGTCCGTGTAGCTCATCTTTTTATTGGTGGGGTCCGTGTAGCTCATCTTTTATTTGGTGGGGTCCGTGTAGCTTATCTTTTTATTGGTGGGGTCCGTGTAGCTCATCTTTTTATTGGTGGGGTCCGGGTAGCTCATCTTTTTATTGGTGGGGTCCGTGTAGCTCATCTTTTTATTGGTGGGGTCCATGTAGCTCATCTTTTTATTGGTGGGGTCCGTGTAGCTCATCTTTTTATTGGTGGGGTCCGTGTAGCTCATCTTTTTATTGGTGGGGTCCGTGTAGCTCATCTTTTTATTGGTGGGGTCCGTGTAGCTCATCTTTTTATTGGTGGGGTCCGTGTAGCTCATCTTTTTATTGGTGGGGTCCGTGTAGCTCATTTTTTTATTGGTGGGGTCCGTATAGCTCATCTTTTATTGGTGGGGTTGGTGTAGCTCATCTTTTTATTGGTGGGGTCCGTGTAGCTCATCGTTTTATTGTTGGGGTTCGTGTCGCTCATCTTTTTATTGGTGGGGTCCGTGTAGCTCATCTTTTTATTGGTGGGGTCCGTGTAGCTCATCTTTTTATTGGTGAGGTCAGTGTAGCTCATCGTTTTATTGGTGGGGTCCGTGTAGCTCATCTTTTTATTGGTGGGGTTCGTGTAGCTCATCTTTTTATTGGTGGGGTCCGTGTAGCTCATCTTTTTATTGGTGGGGTCCGTGTAGCTCATCTTTTTATTGGTGGGGTCCGTGTAGCTCATCTTTTTATTGGTGGGGTCCGTGAAGTTCATCTTATTATTGGTGGGGTCCGTGTAGCTCATCTTTTTATTGGTGGGGTCCGTGTAGCTCATCTTTTTATTGATGGGGTCCGTGTAGCTCATCTTTTTATTGGTGGGGTTCGTGTAGCTCATCTTTTTATTGGTGGGGTCCGTGTAGCTCATCTTTTTATTGGTGGCGTCCGTGTCGCTCATCTTTTTATTGGTGGGGTCCGTGAAGCTGATCTTTTTATTGGTGGGGTCCGTGTAGCTCATCTTTCTATTGGTGGGGTCCATGTAGCTCATTTTTTTATTGGTAGGGTTCGTGTAGCTCATCTTTTTATTGGTGGGGTCCATGTAGCTCATCTTTTTATTGGTGGGGTCCGTGTAGCTCATCTTTTTATAGGTGGGGTCCGTGTAGCTCATCTTTTTATTGGTGGGGTCTGTGTAGCTCATCTTTTTATTGGTGGGGTCCGCGTAGCTCATCTTTTTATTGGTGGGGTCCGTGTAGCTCATCTTTTTATTGGTGGGGTCCGTGTAGCTCATATTTTTATTGGTGGGGTCCGTGTAGCTCATCGTTTTATTGGTGAGGTCCGTTTAGCTCATCTTTTTAGTTTTCTGTGTTGTGTTTTATTGGTGGGGTCCGTGTAGCTCATCTTTTTAGCTTTGTGTGTTGTGTTTTATTGGTGGGGTCCGTGTAGCTCATCTTTTTATTGGTGGGGTCCGTGGAGCTCATCTTTTTATTGGTGGGGTTCGTGTAGCTCATCTTTTTATTGGTGGGTTCCGTGTAGCTCATCTTTTTATTGGTGGGGTTCGTGTAGCTCATCTTTTTATTGTTGGGGTCCGTGTAGCTCATCTTTTTATTGGTGGGGTCCGTGTAGCTCATCTTTTTATTGGTGGGGTCCGTGTAGCTCATCTTTTTATTGGTGGTGTCCGTGTAGCTCATCTTTTTATTGGTGGGGTCCGTGAAGCTCATCTTTTTATTGGTGGGGTCCGTGTAGCTCATCTTTTTATTGGTGGGGTCCGTGTAGCTCATCTTTTTATTGGTGGGGTCCGTGTAGCTCATCTTTTTATTGGTGGGGTCCGTGTAGCTCATCTTTTTATTGATGGGGTCCGTGTTGCTCATCTTTTTATTGGTGGGGTCCGTGTAGCTCATCTTTTTATTGGTGGGGTCCGTGTAGCTCATCTTTTTATTGGTGGGGTACGTGTAGCTCATCTTTTTAGTTTTCTGTGTTGTGTTTTATTGGTGGGGTCCGTGTAGCTCATTTTTTTAATTTTCTGTGTTGTGTTTTATTGGTAGGGTCCGTGTAGCTCATCGTTTTATTGGTGAGGTCCATGTAGCTCATCGTTTTATTGGTGAGGTCCGTGTAGATCATCTTTTTATTGGTGGTTTCCGTGTAGATCATCTTTTTATTGGTGGGGTCCGTGTAGCTCATCGTTTTATTGGTGAGATCAGTGTAGCTCATCGTTTTATTGGTGGGGTCCGTGTAGCTCATCTTTTTATTGGTGGGGTCCGTGTACCTCATCTTTTTATTGGTGGGGTCCGTGTAGCTTATCGTTTTATTGGTGCGGTCCGTGTAGCTCATCGTTTTATTGATGGGGTCCGTGTAGCTCATCTTTTTAGTTTTCTGTGTTGTGTTTTATTGGTGGGGTCCGTGTAGCTCTTATTTTTAGTTTTCTGTGTTATGTTTTATTGGTGGGGTCCGTGTAGCTCATCTTTTTAGTTTTCTGTGTTGTGTTTTATTGGTGGGGTCCGTGTAGCTCATCGTTTTATTAGTGGGGTCCGTGTAGCTCATCTTTTTAGTTTTCTGTGTTGTGTTTTATTGGGGGGGTCCGTGTAGCTCATCGTTTTATTGGTGGGGTCCATGTAGCTCATCTTTTTAGTTTTCTGTGTTGTGTTTTATTGGTGGGGTCCGTGTAGCTCATCTTTTTAGTTTTCTATGTTGTATTTTATTGGTGGGGTCCGTGTAGCTCATCTTTTTATTGGTGGGGTCCGTGTAGCTCATCTTTTTATTGGTGAGGTCCGTGTAGCTCATCGTTTTATTGGTGGGGTCCGTGGAGCTCATCTTTTTATTGGTGGGGTTCGTGTAGCTCATCTTTTTATTGGTGGGGTCCGTGTAGCTCATCTTTTTATTGGTGGGGTCCGTGTAGCTCATCTTTTTATTGGTGGGGTCCGTGTAGCTCATCTTTTTATTGGTGGGAACCGTGAAGTTCATCTTTTTATTGGTGGGGTCCGTGTAGCTCATATTTTTATTGGTGGGGTCCGTGTAGCTCATCTTTTTATTGGTGGGGTCCGTGTAGCTCATCTTTTTATTGGTGGGGTCCGTGTAGCTCATCTTTTTATTGGTGGGGTCCGTGTAGCTCATCTTTTTATTGGTGGTGTCCGTGTCGCTCATCTTTTTATTGGTGGGGTCCGTGAAGCTGATCTTTTTATTGGTGGGGTCCGTGTAGCTCATCTTTCTATTGGTGGGGTCCATGTAGCTCATTTTTTTACTGGTAGGGTCCGTGTAGCTCATCTTTTTATTGGTGGGGTCCGTGTAGCTCATCTTTTTATTGGTGGGGTCCGTGTAGCTCATCTTTTTATAGGTGGGGTCCGTGTAGCTCATCTTTTTATTGGTGGGGTCCGTGTAGCTCATCTTTTTATTGGTGGGGTCCGCGTAGCTCATCTTTTTATTGGTGGGGTCCGTGTAGCTCATATTTTTATTGGTGGGGTCCGTGTAGCTCATCGTTTTATTGGTGAGGTCCGTTTAGCTCATCTTTTTAGTTTTCTGTGTTGTGTTTTATTGGTGGGGTCCGTGTAGCTCATCTTTTTATTGGTGGGGTCCGTGTAGCTCATCTTTTTATTGGTGGGGTCCGTGGAGCTCATCTTTTTATTGGTGGGGTTCGTGTAGCTCATCTTTTTATTGGTGGGTTCCGTGTAGCTCATCTTTTTATTGGTGGGGTTCGTGTAGCTCATCTTTTTATTGTTGGGGTCCGTGTAGCTCATCTTTTTATTGGTGGGGTCCGTGTAGCTCATCTTTTTAATGGTGGGGTCCGTGTAGCTCATCTTTTTATTGGTGGTGTCCGTGTAGCTCATCTTTTTATTGGTGGGGTCCGTGAAGCTCATCTTTTTATTGGTGGGGTCCGTGTAGCTCATCTTTTTATTGGTGGGGTCGTGTAGCTCATCTTTTTATTGGTGGGGTCCGTGTAGCTCATCTTTTTATTGGTGGGGTCCGTGTAGCTCATCTTTTTATTGGTGGGGTCCGTGTAGCTCATCTTTTTATTGGTGGGGTCCGTGTAGCTCATCTTTTTATTGGTGGGGTCCGTGTAGCTCATCTTTTTATTGGTGGGGTACGTGTAGCTCATCTTTTTAGTTTTCTGTGTTGTGTTTTATTGGTGGGGTCCGTGTAGCTCATTTTTTTAATTTTCTGTGTTGTGTTTTATTGGTGGGGTCCGTGTAGCTCATCTTTTTAGTTTTCTGTGTTGTGTTTCATTGGTGGGGTCCGTGTAGCTCATCGTTTTATTAGTGGGGTCCGTGTAGCTCATCTTTTTAGTTTTCTGTGTTGTGTTTTATTGGTGGGGTCCGTGTAGCTCATCGTTTTATTGGTGGGGTCCGTGTAGCTCATCTTTTTAGTTTTCTGTGTTGTGTTTTATTGGTGGGGTCCGTGTAGCTCATCTTTTTAGTTTTCTATGTTGTATTTTATTGGTGGGGTCCGTGTAGCTCATCTTTTTATTGGTGGTGTCCGTGTCGCTCATCTTTTTATTGGTGGGGTCCGTGAAGCTGATCTTTTTATTGGTGGGGTCCGTGTAGCTCATCTTTCTATTGGTGGGGTCCATGTAGCTCATTTTTTTATTGGTAGGGTCCGTGTAGCTCATCTTTTTATAGGTGGGGTCCGTGTAGCTCATCTTTTTATTGGTGGGGTCCGTGTAGCTCATATTTTTATTGGTGGGGTCCGTGTAGCTCATCGTTTTATTGGTGAGGTCCGTTTAGCTCATCTTTTTATATTTCTGTGTTGTGTTTTATTGGTGGGGTCCGTGTAGCTCATCTTTTTAGTTTTGTGTGTTGTGTTTTATTGGTGGGGTCCGTGTAGCTCATCTTTTTATTGGTGGGGTCCGTGTAGCTCATCTTTTTATTGGTGGGGTCCGTGGAGCTCATCTTTTTATTGGTGGGGTTCGTGTAGCTCATCTTTTTATTGGTGGGTTCCGTGTAGCTCATCTTTTTATTGGTGGGGTCCGTGTAGCTCATCTTTTTATTGTTGGGGTCCGTGTAGCTCATCTTTTTATTGGTGGGGTCCGTGTAGCTCATCTTTTTATTGGTGGGGTCCGTGTAGCTCATCTTTTTATTGGTGGTGTCCGTGTAGCTCATCTTTTTATTGGTGGGGTCCGTGAAGCTCATCTTTTTATTGGTGGGGTCCGTGTAGCTCATCTTTTTATTGGTGGGGTCGTGTAGCTCATCTTTTTATTGGTGGGGTCCGTGTAGCTCATCTTTTTATTGGTGGGGTCCGTGTAGCTCATCTTTTTATTGGTGGGGTCCGTGTAGCTCATCTTTTTATTGGTGGGGTCCGTGTAGCTCATCTTTTTATTGGTGGGGTCCGTGTAGCTCATCTTTTTATTGGTGGGGTACGTGTAGCTCATCTTTTTAGTTTTCTGTGTTGTGTTTTATTGGTGGGGTCCGTGTAGCTCATTTTTTTAATTTTCTGTGTTGTGTTTTATTGGTGGGGTCCGTGTAGCTCATCGTTTTATTGGTGAGGTCCATGTAGCTCATCGTTTTATTGGTGAGGTCCGTGTAGATCATCTTTTTATTGGTGGGTTCCGTGTAGGTCATCTTTTTATTGGTGGGGTCCGTGTAGCTCATCGTTTTATTGGTGAGGTCCGTGTAGCTCATCGTTTTATTGGTGGGGTCCGTGTAGCTCATCTTTTTATTGGTGGGGTCCGTGTACCTCATCTTTTTATTGGTGGGGTCCGTGTAGCTTATCGTTTTATTGGTGCGGTCCGTGTAGCTCATCGTTTTATTGGTGGGGTCCGTGTAGCTCATCTTTTTAGTTTTCTGTGTTGTGTTTTATTGGTGGGGTCCGTTTAGCTCTTATTTTTAGTTTTCTGTGTTGTGTTTTATTGGTGGGGTCCGTGTAGCTCATCTTTTTATTGGTGGGGTCCGTGGAGCTCATCTTTTTATTGGTGGGGTTCGTGTAGCTCATCTTTTTATTGGTGGGTTCCGTGTAGCTCATCTTTTTATTGGTGGGGTCCGTGTAGCTCATCTTTTTATTGTTGGGGTCCGTGTAGCTCATCTTTTCATTGGTGGGGTCCGTGTAGCTCATCTTTTTATTGGTGGGGTCCGTGTAGCTCATCTTTTTATTGGTGGTGTCCGTGTAGCTCATCTTTTTATTGGTGGGGTCCGTGAAGCTCATCTTTTTATTGGTGGGGTCCGTGTAGCTCATCTTTTTATTGGTGGGGTCGTGTAGCTCATCTTTTTATTGGTGGGGTCCGTGTAGCTCATCTTTTTATTGGTGGGGTCCGTGTAGCTCATCTTTTTATTGTTGGGGTCCGTGTAGCTCATCTTTTTATTGGTGGGGTCCGTGTAGCTCATCTTTTTATTGGTGGGGTCCGTGTAGCTCATC
The DNA here is from genome assembly GCA_963680875.1 of Bathymodiolus brooksi. Taxonomy (NCBI): domain Eukaryota; kingdom Metazoa; phylum Mollusca; class Bivalvia; order Mytilida; family Modiolidae; genus Bathymodiolus; species Bathymodiolus brooksi. The sequence goes on from OY804577.1 coordinate 144,648,210, forward strand.
TTTTTATTGGTGGGGTACGTGTAGCTCATCTTTTTAGTTTTCTGTGTTGTGTTTTATTGGTGGGGTCCGTGTAGCTCATTTTTTTAATTTTCTGTGTTGTGTTTTATTGGTGGGGTCCGTGTAGCTCATCGTTTTATTGGTGAGGTCCATGTAGCTCATCGTTTTATTGGTGAGGTCCGTGTAGATCATCTTTTTATTGGTGGGTTCCGTGTAGGTCATCTTTTTATTGGTGGGGTCCGTGTAGCTCATCGTTTTATTGGTGAGGTCCGTGTAGCTCATCGTTTTATTGGTGGGGTCCGTGTAGCTCATCTTTTTATTGGTGGGGTCCGTGTACCTCATCTTTTTATTGGTGGGGTCCGTGTAGCTTATCGTTTTATTGGTGCGGTCCGTGTAGCTCATCGTTTTATTGGTGGGGTCCGTGTAGCTCATCTTTTTAGTTTTCTGTGTTGTGTTTTATTGGTGGGGTCCGTTTAGCTCTTATTTTTAGTTTTCTGTGTTGTGTTTTATTGGTGGGGTCCGTGTAGCTCATTGTTTTATTAGTGGGGTCCGTGTAGCTCATCTTTTTAGTTTTCTGTGTTGTGTTTTATTGGTGGGGTCCGTGTAGCTCATCGTTTTATTGGTGGGGTCCGTGTAGCTCATCTTTTTAGTTTTCTATGTTGTATTTTATTGGTGGGGTCCGTGTAGCTCATCGTTTTATTGGTGAGGTCCATGTAGCTCATCGTTTTATTGGTGCGGTCCGTGTAGCTCATCGTTTTATTGGTGCGGTCCGTGTAGCTCATCGTTTTATTGGTGGGGTCCGTGTAGCTCATCTTTTTAGTTTTCTGTGTTGTGTTTTATTGGTGGGGTCCGTGTAGTTCATCTTTTTAGTTTTCTGTGTTGTGTTTAATTGGAGGGGTCCGTGTAGCTCATCGTTTTTGTTTTCTGTGTTGTGTTTTATTGGTGGGGTCCGTGTAGCTCATCTTTTTACTGGTAGGGTCCGTGTAGCTCATCTTTTTATTGGTGGGGTCCGTGTAGCTCATCTTTTTATTGGTGGGGTCCGTGTAGCTCATCTTTTTATAGGTGGGGTCCGTGTAGCTCATCTTTTTATTGGTGGGGTCCGTGTAGCTCATCTTTTTATTGGTGGGGTCCGCGTAACTCATCTTTTTATTGGTGGGGTCCGTGTAGCTCATATTTTTATTGGTGGGGTCCGTGTAGCTCATCGTTTTATTGGTGAGGTCCGTTTAGCTCATCTTTTTAGTTTTCTGTGTTGTGTTTTATTGGTGGGGTCCGTGTAGCTCATCTTTTTATTGGTGGGGTCCGTGTAGCTCATCTTTTTATTGGTGGGGTCCGTGGAGCTCATCTTTTTATTGGTGGGGTTCGTGTAGCTCATCTTTTTATTGGTGGGTTCCGTGTAGCTCATCTTTTTATTGGTGGGGTCCGTGTAGCTCATCTTTTTATTGTTGGGGTCCGTGTAGCTCATCTTTTTATTGGTGGGGTCCGTGTAGCTCATCTTTTTATTGGTGGGGTCCGTGTAGCTCATCTTTTTATTGGTGGGGTCCGTGTAGCTCATCTTTTTATTGGTGGGGTCCGTGTAGCTCATCTTTTTATTGGTGGGGTACGTGTAGCTCATCTTTTTAGTTTTCTGTGTTGTGTTTTATTGGTGGGGTCCGTGTAGCTCATTTTTTTAATTTTCTGTGTTGTGTTTTATTGGTGGGGTCCGTGTAGCTCATCGTTTTATTGGTGAGGTCCATGTAGCTCATCGTTTTATTGGTGAGGTCCGTGTAGATCATCTTTTTATTGGTGGGTTCCGTGTAGGTCATCTTTTTATTGGTGGGGTCCGTGTAGCTCATCGTTTTATTGGTGAGGTCCGTGTAGCTCATCGTTTTATTGGTGGGGTCCGTGTAGCTCATCTTTTTATTGGTGGGGTCCGTGTACCTCATCTTTTTATTGGTGGGGTCCGTGTAGCTTATCGTTTTATTGGTGGGGTCCGTGTAGCTCATCTTTTGAGTTTTCTGTGTTGTGTTTTATTGGTGGGGTCCGTGTAGCTCTTATTTTTAGTTTTCTGTGTTGTGTTTTATTGGTGGGGTCCGTGTAGCTCATCTTTTTAGTTTTCTGTGTTGTGTTTCATTGGTGGGGTCCGTGTAGCTCATCGTTTTATTAGTGGGGTCCGTGTAGCTCATCTTTTTAGTTTTCTGTGTTGTGTTTTATTGGTGGGGTCCGTGTAGCTCATCGTTTTATTGGTGGGGTCCGTGTAGCTCATCTTTTTAGTTTTCTGTGTTGTGTTTTATTGGTGGGGTCCGTGTAGCTCATCTTTTTAGTTTTCTATGTTGTATTTTATTGGTGGGGTCCGTGTAGCTCATCTTTTTATTGGTTGTGTCCGTGTCGCTCATCTTTTTATTGGTGGGGTCCGTGAAGCTGATCTTTTTATTGGTGGGGTCCGTGTAGCTCATCTTTCTATTGGTGGGGTCCATGTAGCTCATTTTTTTATTGGTAGGGTCCGTGTAGCTCATCTTTTTATAGGTGGGGTCCGTGTAGCTCATCTTTTTATTGGTGGGGTCCGTGTAGCTCATATTTTTATTGGTGGGGTCCGTGTAGCTCATCGTTTTATTGGTGAGGTCCGTTTAGCTCATCTTTTTATATTTCTGTGTTGTGTTTTATTGGTGGGGTCCGTGTAGCTCATCTTTTTAGTTTTGTGTGTTGTGTTTTATTGGTGGGGTCCGTGTAGCTCATCTTTTTATTGGTGGGGTCCGTGTAGCTCATCTTTTTATTGGTGGGGTCCGTGGAGCTCATCTTTTTATTGGTGGGGTTCGTGTTGCTCATCTTTTTATTGGTGGGTTCCGTGTAGCTCATCTTTTTATTGGTGGGGTCCGTGTAGCTCATCTTTTTATTGTTGGGGTCCGTGTAGCTCATCTTTTTATTGGTGGGGTCCGTGTAGCTCATCTTTTTATTGGTGGGGTCCGTGTAGCTCATCTTTTTATTGGTGGTGTCCGTGTAGCTCATCTTTTTATTGGTGGGGTCCGTGAAGCTCATCTTTTTATTGGTGGGGTCCGTGTAGCTCATCTTTTTATTGGTGGGGTCGTGTAGCTCATCTTTTTATTGGTGGGGTCCGTGTAGCTCATCTTTTTATTGGTGGGGTCCGTGTAGCTCATCTTTTTATTGGTGGGGTCCGTGTAGCTCATCTTTTTATTGATGGGGTCCGTGTAGCTCATCTTTTTATTGGTGGGGTCCGTGTAGCTCATCTTTTTATTGGTGGGGTACGTGTAGCTCATCTTTTTAGTTTTCTGTGTTGTGTTTTATTGGTGGGGTCCGTGTAGCTCATTTTTTTAATTTTCTGTGTTGTGTTTTATTGGTGGGGTCCGTGTAGCTCATCGTTTTATTGGTGAGGTCCATGTAGCTCATCGTTTTATTGGTGAGGTCCGTGTAGATCATCTTTTTATTGGTGGGTTCCGTGTAGGTCATCTTTTTATTGGTGGGGTCCGTGTAGCTCATCGTTTTATTGGTGAGGTCCGTGTAGCTCATCGTTTTATTGGTGGGGTCCGTGTAGCTCATCTTTTTTTTGGTGGGGTCCGTGTACCTCATCTTTTTATTGGTGGGGTCCGTGTAGCTTATCGTTTTATTGGTGCGGTCCGTGTAGCTCATCGTTTTATTGGTGGGGTCCGTGTAGCTCATCTTTTTAGTTTTCTGTGTTGTGTTTTATTGGTGGGGTCCGTTTAGCTCTTATTTTTAGTTTTCTGTGTTGTGTTTTATTGGTGGGGTCCGTGTAGCTCATCTTTTTATTGGTGGGGTCCGTGGAGCTCATCTTTTTATTGGTGGGGTTCGTGTAGCTCATCTTTTTATTGGTGGGTTCCGTGTAGCTCATCTTTTTATTGGTGGGGTCCGTGTAGCTCATCTTTTTATTGTTGGGGTCCGTGTAGCTCATCTTTTTATTGGTGGGGTCCGTGTAGCTCATCTTTTTATTGGTGGGGTCCGTGTAGCTCATCTTTTTATTGGTGGTGTCCGTGTAGCTCATCTTTTTATTGGTGGGGTCCGTGAAGCTCATCTTTTTATTGGTGGGGTCCGTGTAGCTCATCTTTTTATTGGTGGGGTCGTGTAGCTCATCTTTTTATTGGTGGGGTCCGTGTAGCTCATCTTTTTATTGGTGGGGTCCGTGTAGCTCATCTTTTTATTGGTGGGGTCCGTGTAGCTCATCTTTTTATTGGTGGGGTCCGTGTAGCTCATCTTTTTATTGGTGGGGTCCGTGTAGCTCATCTTTTTATTGGTGGGGTACGTGTAGCTCATCTTTTTAGTTTTCTGTGTTGTGTTTTATTGGTGGGGTCCGTGTAGCTCATTTTTTTAATTTTCTGTGTTGTGTTTTATTGGTGGGGTCCGTGTAGCTCATCGTTTTATTGGTGAGGTCCGTGTAGATCATCTTTTTATTGGTGGGTTCCGTGTAGGTCATCTTTTTATTGGTGGGGTCCGTGTAGCTCATCGTTTTATTGGTGGGGTCCGTGTAGCTCATCTTTTTATTGGTGGGGTCCGTGTACCTCATCTTTTTATTGGTGGGGTCCGTGTAGCTTATCGTTTTATTGGTGCGGTCCGTGTAGCTCATCGTTTTATTGGTGGGGTCCGTGTAGCTCATCTTTTTAGTTTTCTGTGTTGTGTTTTATTGGTGGGGTCCGTTTAGCTCTTATTTTTAGTTTTCTGTGTTGTGTTTTATTGGTGGGGTCCGTGTAGCTCATTGTTTTATTAGTGGGGTCCGTGTAGCTCATCTTTTTAGTTTTCTGTGTTGTGTTTTATTGGTGGGGTCCGTGTAGCTCATCGTTTTATTGGTGGGGTCCGTGTAGCTCATCTTTTTAGTTTTCTATGTTGTATTTTATTGGTAGGGTCCGTGTAGCTCATCGTTTTATTGGTGAGGTCCATGTAGCTCATCGTTTTATTGGTGCGGTCCGTGTAGCTCATCGTTTTATTGGTGCGGTCCGTGTAGCTCATCGTTTTATTGGTGGGGTCCGTGTAGCTCATCTTTATAGTTTTCTGTGTTGTGTTTTATTGGTGGGGTCCGTGTAGTTCATCTTTTTAGTTTTCTGTGTTGTGTTTAATTGGAGGGGTCCGTGTAGCTCATCGTTTTTGTTTTCTGTGTTGTGTTTTATTGGTGGGGTCCGTGTAGCTCATCTTTTTATTGGTGGGGTCCGTGTAGCTCATCGTTTTATTGGTGGGGTTCGTGTCGCTCATCTTTTTATTGGTGGGGTCCGTGTAGCTCATCTTTTTATTGGTGGGGTCCGTGTAGCTCATCTTTTTATTGGTGGGGTCCGTGTAGCTCATCTTTTTATTGGTGACCTCCGTGTAGCTCATCCTTTTATTGGTTGGGTCCGTGTAGCTCATCTTTCTATTGGTGGGGTCCGTGTAGCTCATCTTTTTATTGGTGGGGTCCGTGTAGCTCATCTTTTTATTGGTGGGGTCCGTGAAGTTCATCTTTTTATTGGTGGGGTCCGTGTAGCTCATCTTTTTATTGGTGGGGTCCGTGTAGCTCATCTTTTTATTGGTGGGGTCCGTGTAGCTCATCTTTTTATTGGTGGGGTCCGTGTAGCTCATCTTTTTATTGGTGGGGTCCGTGAAGCTCATGTTTTTATTGGTGGGGTCCGTGTAGCTCATCTTTTTATTGGTGGGGTCCGTGTAGCTCATCTTTTTATTGGTGGGGTCCGTGTAGCTCATCTTTTTATTGGTGGGGTCCGTGTAGCTCATCTTTTTATTGGTGGGGTCCGTGTAGCTCATCTTTTTATTGGTAGCTCATCTTTTTATTGGTGGGGTCCGTGTAGCTCATCTTTTTATTGGTGGGGTTCGTGTAGCTCATCGTTTTATTGGTGAGGTCCGTGTAGCTCATCTTTTTAGTTTTCTGTGTTGTGTTTTATTGGTGGGGTCCGTGTAGCTCATCTTTTTATTGGTGGGGTCCGTGTAGCTCATCTTTTTATTGGTGGGGTCCGTGTAGCTCATCTTTTTATTGGTGGGGTCCGTGTAGCTCATCTTTTTATTGGTGGGGTCCGTGTAGCTCATCTTTTTATTGGTGGGGTCCGTGTAGCTCATCGTTTTATTGGTGGGGTCCGTGTAGCTCATCTTTTTATTGGTGGGGTCCGTGTAGCTCATCTTTTTATTGGTGGGGTCCGTGTAGCTCATCTTTTTATTAGTGGGGTCCGTATAGCTCATCTTTTTATTGGTGGGATCCGTGTAGCTCATCTTTTTATTGGTGGGGTCCGTGTAGCTCATCTTTTTAGTTTTCTGTGTTGTCTTTTATTGGTGGGGTCCTTGTAGCTCATTTTTTTAGTTTTCTGTGTTGTGTTTTATTGGTGGGGTCCGTGTAGCTCATCTTTTTAGTTTTCTATGTTGAATTTTATTGATGGGGTCTGTGTAGCTCATCGTTTTATTGGTGAGGTCCATGTAGCTCATCGTTTTATTGGTGAGGTCCGTGTAGCTCATCTTTTTATTGGTGGGGTCCGTGTAGCTCATCTTTTTATTGGTGGGGTCCGTGTAGCTCATCGTTTTATTGGTGCGGTCCGTGTAGCTCATCGTTTTATTGGTGGGGTCCGTGTAGCTCATCTTTTTAGTTTTCTGTGTTGTGTTTTATTGGTGGGGTCCGTGTAGCTCATCTTTTTAGTTTTCTATGTTGTGTTTAATTGGAGGGGTCCGTGTAGCTCATCGTTTTTGTTTTCTGTGTTGTGTTTTATTGGTGGGGTCCGTGTAGCTCATCTTTTTATTGGTGGGGTCCGTGTAGCTCATCTTTTTATTGGTGGGGTCCGTGTAGCTCATCTTTTTATTGGTAGGGTCCGTGTAGCTCATCGTTTTATTGATGGGGTCCGTGTAGCTCATCTTTTTATTGGTGGGGTCCGTGTAGCTCATCTTTTTATTGGTCGGGTCCGTATAGCTCACCGTTTTATTGGTGGGGTCCGTGTAGCTCATCTTTTTATTGGTGGGGTCCGTGTAGCTCATCTTTTTATTGGTGGGTCCGTGTAGCTCATCGTTTTATTGGAGGGGTCTGTATAGCTCATCTTTTTATTGGTGGGGTTCGTGTAGCTCATCTCTTTATTGGTGGGGTCCGTGTAGCTCATCGTTTTATTGGTGGGGTTCGTGTAGCTCATCTTTTTATTGGTGGGGTCCGTGTAGCTCATCTTTTTATTGGTGGGGTCCGTGTAGCTCATCTTTTTATTGGTGGGGTCCGTATAGCTCATCTTTTTATTGGTGGGGTTCGTGTAGCTCATCTTTTTATTGGTGGGGTCCGTGTAGCTCATCGTTTTATTGGTGGGGTCCGTGTCGCTCATCTTTTTATTGGTGGGGTCTGTGTAGCTCATCTTTTTATTGGTGAGGTCCGTGTAGCTCATCTTTTTATTGGTGGGGTCCGTGTAGCTCATCTTTTTATTGGTGGGGTCCGTGTAGCTCATCTTTTTATTGGTGGGTCCGTGTAGCTCACCGTTTTATTGGAGGGGTCTGTATAGCTCATCTTTTTATTGGTGGGGTTCGTGTAGCTCATCTTTTTATTGGTGGGGTCCGTGTAGCTCATTGTTTTATTGGTGGGGTCCGTGTAGCTCATCTTTTTATTGGTGGGGTCCGTGTAGCTCATCTTTTTATTGGTGGGGTCCGTGTAGCTCCTCTTTTTATTGGTGGGGTCCGTATAGCTCATCTTTTTATTGGTGGGATCCGTGTAGCTCATCTTTTTATTGGTGGGGTCCGTGTAGCTCATCGTTTTATTGGTGGGGTCCGTGTCGCTCATCTTTTTATTGGTGGGGTCCGTGTAGCTCATCTTTTTATTGGTGGGGTCCGTGTAGCTCATCTTTTTATTGGTGGGGTCCGTATAGCTCATCTTTTTATTGGTGGGGTCCGTGTAGCTCATTTTTTTATTGGTGGGGTCTGTATAGCTCATCTTTTATTGGTGGGGTTGGTGTAGCTCATCTTTTTATTGGTGGGGTCCGTGTAGCTCATCGTTTTATTGTTGGGGTTCGTGTCGCTCATCTTTTTATTGGTGGGGTCCGTGTAGCTCATCTTTTTATTGGTGGGGTCCGTGTAGCTCATCTTTTTATTGGTGGGGTCCGTGTAGCTCATCTTTTTATTGGTGAGGTCCGTGTAGCTCATCTTTTTATTGGTGGGGTCCGTGTAGCTCATCTTTTTATTGGTGGGGTTCGTGTAGCTCATCTTTTTATTGGTGGGGTCCGTGTAGCTCATCTTTTTATTGGTGGGGTCCGTGTAGCTCATCTTTTTATTGGTGGGGTCCGTGTAGCTCATCTTTTTATTGGTGGGGTCCGTGTAGCTCATCTTTTTATTGGTGGGGTCCGTGTAGCTCATCTTTTTATTGGTGGGGTCCGTGTAGCTCATCTTTTTATTGGTGGGGTCCGTGTAGCTCATCTTTTTATTGGTGGGGTCCGTGTAGCTCATCTTTTTATTGGTGGTGTCCGTGTCGCTCATCTTTTTATTGGTGGGGTCCGTGAAGCTGATCTTTTTATTGGTGGGGTCCGTGTAGCTCATCTTTCTATTGGTGGGGTCCATGTAGCTCATTTTTTTATTGGTAGGGTTCGTGTAGCTCATCTTTTTATTGGTGGGGTCCGTGTAGCTCATCTTTTTATTGGTGGGGTCCGTGTAGCTCATCTTTTTATAGGTGGGGTCCGTGTAGCTCATCTTTTTATTGGTGGGGTCCGTGTAGCTCATCTTTTTATTGGTGGGGTCCGCGTAGCTCATCTTTTTATTGGTGGGGTCCGTGTAGCTCATCTTTTTATTGGTGGGGTCCGTGTAGCTCATATTTTTATTGGTGGGGTCCGTGTAGCTCATCGTTTTATTGGTGAGGTCCGTTTAGCTCATCTTTTTAGTTTTCTGTGTTGTGTTTTATTGGTGGGGTCCGTGTAGCTCATCTTTTTAGTTTTGTGTGTTGTGTTTTATTGGTGGGGTCCGTGTAGCTCATCTTTTTATTGGTTTAGGGTCCGTGTAGCTCATCTTTTTATTGGTGGGGTCCGTGTAGCTCATCTTTTTATTGGTGGGGTTCGTGTAGCTCATCTTTTTATTGATGGGTTCCGTGTAGCTCATCTTTTTATTGGTGGGGTCCGTGTAGCTCATCTTTTTATTGTTGGGGTCCGTGTAGCTCATCTTTTTATTGGTGGGGTCCGTGTAGCTCATCTTTTTATTGGTGGGGTCCGTGTAGCTCATCTTTTTATTGGTGGTGTCCGTGTAGCTCATCTTTTTATTGGTGGGGTCCGTGAAGCTCATCTTTTTATTGGTGGGGTCCGTGTAGCTCATCTTTTTATTGGTGGGGTCCGTGTAGCTCATCTTTTTATTGGTGGGGTCCGTGTAGCTCATCTTTTTATTGGTGGGGTCCGTGTAGCTCATCTTTTTATTGGTGGGGTCCGTGTAGCTCATCTTTTTATTGGTGGGGTCCGTGTAGCTCATCTTTTTATTGGTGGGGTCCGTGTAGCTCATCTTTTTATTGGTGGGGTACGTGTAGCTCATCTTTTTAGTTTTCTGTGTTGTGTTTTATTGGTGGGGTCCGTGTAGCTCATTTTTTTAATTTTCTGTGTTGTGTTTTATTGGTGGGGTCCGTGTAGCTCATCGTTTTATTGGTGAGGTCCATGTAGCTCATTGTTTTATTGGTGAGGTCCGTGTAGATCATCTTTTTATTGGTGGGTTCCGTGTAGGTCATCTTTTTATTGGTGGGGTCCGTGTACCTCATCTTTTTATTGGTGGGGTCCGTGTAGCTCATCTTTTTATTGGTGGGGTCCGTGTAGCTCATTTTTTTATTGGTGGGGTACGTGTAGCTCATCTTTTTAGTTTTCTGTGTTGTGTTTTATTGGTGGGGTCCGTGTAGCTCATTTTTTTAATTTTCTTTGTTGTGTTTTATTGGTGGGGTCCGTGTAGCTCATCGTTTTATTGGTGAGGTCCATGTAGCTCATCGTTTTATTGGTGAGGTCCGTGTAGATCATCTTTTTATTGGTGGGTTCCGTGTAGGTCATCTTTTTATTGGTGGGGTCCGTGTAGCTCATCTTTTTATTGGTGGGGTCCGTGTAGCTCATCTTTTTATTGGTGGTGTCCGTGTAGCTCATCTTTTTATTGGTGGGGACCGTGAAGCTCATCTTTTTATTGGTGGGGTCCGTGTAGCTCATCTTTTTATTGGTGGGGTCCGTGTAGCTCATCTTTTTATTGGTGGGGTCCGTGTAGCTCATCTTTTTATTGGTGGGGTCCGTGTAGCTCATCTTTTTATTGGTGGGGTCCGTGTAGCTCATCTTTTTATTGGTGGGGTCCGTGTAGCTCATCTTTTTATTGGTGGGGTTCGTGTAGCTCATCGTTTTATTGGTGCGGTCCGTGTAGCTCATCGTTTTATTGGTGGGGTCCGTGTAGCTCATCTTTTTAGTTTTCTGTGTTGTGTTTTATTGGTGGGGTCCGTGTAGCTCATCTTTTTAGTTTTCTGTGTTGTGTTTAATTGGAGGGGTCCGTGTAGCTCATCTTTTTAGTTTTCTGTGTTGTGTTTTATTGATGGGGTCCGTGTAGCTCATCTTTTTAGTTTTCTGTGTTATGTTTTATTGGTGGGGTCCGTGTAACTCATCTTTTTAGTTTTCTGTGTTGTGTTTCATTGGTGGGGTCCGTGTAACTCATCGTTTAATTGGTGGGGTCCGTTTAGCTCATCTTTTTAGTTTTCTGTGTTGTCTTTTATTGGTGGGGTCCGTGTAGCTCATCTTTTTAGTTTTCTGTGTAGTGTTTTATTGGTGGGGTCCGTGTAGCTCATCGTTTTATTGGTGGGGTCCGTGTAGCTCATCTTTTTATTGGTGGGGTCCGTGTAGCTCATCTTTTTATTGGTGGGGTCCGTGTAGCCCATCTTTTTATTGGTGGGGTCCGTGTAGCTCATCTTTTTATTGGTGGGGTTCGTGTAGCTCATCTTTTTATTGGTGGGGTCCGTGAAGTTCATCTTTTTATTGGTGGGGTTCGTGTTAGTGATGGGAATCGGTAACGTTTTCAAGATCGATGATCGTTACATCAACATCGACCGATTATCGATCATCGGTGACAATGGGGATCATTCACCAAATTTCTTTCGACAGACGTCGCTGTTGTTCCATGAGTGGTTAGCAGAATGTTTTAATCTCGAGGACGCTTGAATTGTTAACGTTGGGTACAAGGACACGTCAATTAAATGAATTTGTTGTGTTCCTGTGTATTGTACATTATGGTTTGAATTTTTTACCCTTTTACCCAGATTTTTATTATTGGTCATAAAGGGAAAACAAATTTCCCAGAACAAAAATTCTGCTTCAGAGTGCATTTTTTTTCAGTTACAAAAATGTAGCACCGAAATCTTTTTATAAGATTTAAATACACCCTTTTCCCCTATAATACTAGTTTTCATGTAAGAAATGAAATGTGATACACGTATACACCGTTAGGAATTTAATTAATAACCTAATATACCTGTCGTTCTGTAGTCAACTGTTCAAGCGAAATGGTTTTAAGTATAAAATACAGTACTATTTTAAACAAAAGAGAAGCGGCCCGTATTGAATATCCCACAATAGGTGCAACTTCTTTTGTTTCAATAGTAGTTTATCTAACTTGTACAATAATGTTATAATTTATCAAATAAATAGTCGTGAGAACAGTTTTGTTTGAGAACGAGTTTACAGAATTTTCCTATTCATGTTATAAGGGCATTACATGAATAGGAAAATTCTGTATTTTTTTTTAAATAGTACTGTATCTTATACTTAAAACCATTTCGCTTGAACAGTTGACTACAGAACGACAGGTATATTAGGTTATTAATTAAATTCCTAACGGTGTATACGTGTATCACATTTCATTTCTTACATGAACATTAGTACTATAGGGGAAAAGGGTGTATTTAACTCTTATAAAAAGATTTCGATGCTACATTTTGTAACTGAAAAAAAAATGCACTCTGAAGCAGAATTTTTGTTCTGGGAAATTTGTTAACCCCTTATGACCAATAATAAAAATCTGGGTAAAAGGGTAAAAAATCAAAACCATAATGTACAATACACAGGAATACAACAAATTAATTTATACCTTTAGGCAGTAATATAAAATTTTAAACAAAAAAAAACAGAAAAAGAACAAGTAATAATTAAAAAAAAACTTGTATTAATGAACAAATGGACTATCTGTGTGTATAGACACCTTTTCAAGTAACATAGTTGGTACTTCATATCTTTGAAAGGGGAGTTTATTCAAAATAAATCCCAAAACGGCTAATGATTAAAAAATAATAATAATAATAAATTTATGTTTTTAATAAACAATCCAAAGGGAAGATATTTGTGATTATTTTCCAAACTTTTCCAACAAAAAATATTCTTTATCTGTATGATATATCCAGTTTAAAGAAAGAAAAAACTTAACTGACATTCCCTACAATATTTAACTCAGTAGTCCGTTAGGGGTTTTCGTGGACGTGATCGTTTGGTAGTTGGATTTACAACTACCTATGCAATCAGTACCTATCAACACTAATGTTATGAGTTCGAATCTTGCCCAGGCGATACAACATTATGTGATAAATTTTGCCAGCGACTTGTGGCAGGTACGTGGTTTTCTCTGTGCACTCCGTTTTCCTCCACCAATAAAACTGACCCCAACGATATAACTGAAATTTGTTGAAAGTGGTGTTAAGCACGAAACCCAGTAGTCCGTACGTTTCCAATCGTGTAGTTTACATTTTATCTATGCTTTTTTTATTGTATAGAACGCTGGGTTTTATGCAAATTCCGATTTTTTTCGTAGCATTTCTGAAATTGTAATTCAAATCGTTTGACTGTTCATTTCAATAGCATGCAGCTAACTTAAGTTATAAATAACGTTTTTACCTGCATCAGAATGGAATAAACCCACAAAAAATAATGTGGCATATATACTACAATGAAATAAATTTGATAATTGGGATAGTATAGTGGTGCGTGAATAGGTCAACAGATTAGAAAAGTTTGTTTGTAGATGCCAAAAGAGTTATCGGAAGTCATAAATCGAAGACGGGCAGGCAATGCAATGGCCAATCGAAAAAGGAAAAAATGATAAACAGTGGTCTAATAAAAACTACACAGAAAACTGAAGATTGAGCAGCACGAATCCCACTTAAAACCCGGACGGAATTCTATCGGTGACAATTTGAGTCTTTAGTTTTACATTGTATGGCAGTTCCAGGCTTTGTACCATGATCCGCCAGTCTGATTGTACAAACTATTTGAGTGCTACCAAAATCTGTCGAAAATAATTTAAAATAGTAAGAAACAGCGAATTTTCTTTATTTAACTATTTATCATGCTATTCATAATACATCTGCTCAAAATCTTTCCAAAATAAATGCTATGATTAATCCGCTTGTTGTCGAATCTTTAACAGTTAATAACACTACACAAAGAAGGAATATATTATATGTATAATTTTGTACCAACTAATTTTAAAGAGTGTGATTTAGATTTGAAGATTACTTATATATAGATAGACCTAACATCATGTACACCTAATATAGGCTACACCAACGTACATGCCGATATGACTTGTAAACGTCCGTTGTATTTCTTAATATGTTCATAATAAAACTCTTTTCATATGACTTTAAGACTTATACTTTTATTTTACATATACTCGTCAACTAAATCTATACTTCTAACTGTTAACAAGTAATACCACCCCGCGCTGTACTAGTTAAACCTTCAATGTTTGCACTGTCCAAGTTTGTGCCGTCATTAGGTTAACGTTAGATACAAGCGTCTTTGTGATTCAAGCGCACATGTAACCACTTATGGAACAGCAGCGTCACCAAACGGGAGAAGCGGTGAATGATCCCTATTGCCTGCTAAATGTATTTACTGACTATAATTAATCAAGTAGTCTTTATTTCAAGAGTATGATTAACAAAAATAAAGATATAAATAAAATTGTATCATAAATTTATAAACTTAACTATAATTTTTCCATTAGTAAACATTAACTTAGAACAAAACAAAAGATCGTTTTCCATATGTGTAACACCTGATATAAAATGGACTATTCTGGGAAGTAGATAAATAATAGACTAGTCCAAATATGTGTATTGACTGAGTCAGTGAGTGTCAAAAATACGCTTGGACAAAACTACCAGATGTTTGTCACTATGAGGACAAAAAAAACCAGCTGGGATAAAACTGCAATATTTTTGTCAGTATGGAGACAAAACAAAAACAAAAACAACCAAAGAACAAAGTTAAGCATATATATTTTAGACACTATAGAATCAGAATCGACCACAAGGTTTCAGAATCGATCATCGGATCGTATGATGACGTCCGACTGATTAGTCGATGTTTCCGATGATCGGTACACCACTAGTTCGTGTAGCTCTTCTTTTTATTGGTGGGTTCCGTGTAGCACATCTTTTTATTGGTGGGGTCCGTGTAGCTCATCTTTTTATTGGTGGGGTCCGTGTAGCTCATCTTTTTATTGGTGGGGTCCGTATAGCTCATCTTTTTATTGGTGGGGTTCGTGTAGCTCATCTTTTTATTGGTGGGGTCCGTGTAGCTCATCGTTTTATTGGTGGGGTCCGTGTCGCTCATCTTTTTATTGGTGGGGTCCGTGTAGCTCATCTTTTTATTGGTGGGGTCCGTGTAGCTCATCTTTTTATTGGTGGGGTCCGTGTAGCTCATCTTTTTATTGGTGAGGTCCGTGTATCTCATCTTTTTATTGGTGGGGTCCGTGTAGCTCATCTTTTTATTGGTGGGGTCCGTGAAGTTCATCTTTTTATTGGTGGGGTCCGTGTAGCTCATCTTTTTATTGGTGGGGTCCGTGTAGCTCATCTTTTTATTGGTGGTGTCCGTGTAGCTCATCTTTTTATTGGTGGGGACCGTGAAGCTCATCTTTTTATTGGTGGGGTCCGTGTAGCTCATCTTTTTATTGGTGGGGTCCGTGTAGCTCATCTTTTTATTGGTGGGGTCCGTGTAGCTCATCTTTTTATTGGTGGGGTCCGTGTAGCTCATCTTTTTATTGGTGGGGTCCGTGTAGCTCATCTTTTTATTGGTGGGGTCCGTGTAGCTCATCTTTTTATTGGTGGGGTCCGTGTAGCTCATCTTTTTATTGGTGGGGTCCGTGTAGCTCATCTTTTTATTGGTGGGTCCGTGTAGCTCATCGTTTTATTGGAGGGGTCTGTATAGCTCATCTTTTTATTGGTGGGGTTCGTGTAGCTCATCTCTTTATTGGTGGGGTCCGTGTAGCTCATCGTTTTATTGGTGGGGTCCGTGTAGCTCATCTTTTTATTGGTGGGGTCCGTGTAGCTCATCTTTTTATTGGTGGGGTCCGCGTAGCTCATCTTTTTATTGGTGGGGTCCGTATAGCTCATCTTTTTATTGGTGGGGTTCGTGTAGCTCATCTTTTTATTGGTGGGGTCCGTGTAGCTCATCGTTTTATTGGTGGGGTCCGTGTCGCTCATCTTTTTATTGGTGGGGTCCGTGTAGCTCATCTTTTTATTGGTGGGGTCCGTGTAGCTCATCTTTTTATTGGTGGGGTCTGTGTAGTTCATCTTTTTATTGGTGAGGTCCGTGTAGCTCATCTTTTTATTGGTGGGGTCCGTGTAGCTCATCTTTTTATTGGTGGGGTCCGTGTAGCTCATCTTTTTATTGGTGGGTCCGTGTAGCTCATCGTTTTATTGGAGGGGTCTGTATAGCTCATCTTTTTATTGGTGGGGTTCGTGTAGCTCATCTTTTTATTGGTGGGGTCCGTGTAGCTCATTGTTTTATTGGTGGGGTCCGTGTAGCTCATTGTTTTATTGGTGGGGTCCGTGTAGCTCATCTTTTTATTGGTGGGGTCCGTGTAGCTCATCTTTTTATTGGTGGGGTCCGTGTAGCTCATCTTTTTATTGGTGGGGTCCGTATAGCTCATCTTTTTATTGGTGGGGTTCGTATAGCTCATCTTTTTATTGGTGGGGTCCGTGTAGCTCATCGTTTTATTGGTGGGGTCCGTGTCGCTCATCTTTTTATTGGTGGGGTTCGTGTAGCTCATCTTTTTATTGGTGGGGTCCGTGTAGCTCATCTTTTTATTGGTGGGGTCTGTGTAGCTCATCTTTTTATTGGTGAGGTCCGTGTAGCTCATCTTTTTATTGGTGGGGTCCGTGTAGCTCATCTTTTTATTGGTGGGGTCCATGTAGCTCATCTTTTTATTGGTGGGGTCCGTGAAGTTCATCTTTTTATTGGTGGGGTCCGTGCAGCTCATCTTTTTATTGGTGGGGTCCGTGTAGCTCATCTTTTTATTGGTGGGGTCCGTGTAGCTCATCTTTTATTTGGTGGGGTCCGTGTAGCTCATCTTTTTATTGGTGGGGTCCGTGTAGCTCATCTTTTTATTGGTGGGGTCCGGGTAGCTCATCTTTTTATTGGTGGGGTCCGTGTAGCTCATCTTTTTATTGGTGGGGTCCGTGTAGCTCATCTTTTTATTGGTGGGGTCCGTGTAGCTCATCTTTTTATTGGTGGGGTCCGTGTAGCTCATCTTTTTATTGGTGGGGTCCGTGTAGCTCATCTTTTTATTGGTGGGGTCCGTGTAGCTCATCTTTTTATTGGTGGGGTCCGTGTAGCTCATCTTTTTATTGGTGGGGTCCGTGTAGCTCATCTTTTTATTAGTGGGTCCGTGTAGCTCATCGTTTTATTGGAGGGGTCTGTATAGCTCATCTTTTTATTGGTGGGGTTCGTGTAGCTCATCTCTTTATTGGTGGGGTCCGTGTAGCTCATCGTTTTATTGGTGGGGTCCGTGTAGCTCATCATTTTATTGGTGGGGTCCGTGTAGCTCATCTTTTTATTGGTGGGGTCCGGGTAGCTCATCTTTTTATTGGTGGGGTCCGTATAGCTCATCTTTTTATTGGTGGGGTTCGTGTAGCTCATCTTTTTATTGGAGGGGTCCGTGTAGCTCATCGTTTTATTGGTGGGGTCCGTGTCGCTCATCTTTTTATTGGTGGGGTCCGTGTAGCTCATCTTTCTATTGGTGGGGTCCGTGTAGCTCATCTTTTTATTGGTGGGGTCTGTGTAGTTCATCTTTTTATTGGTGAGGTCCGTGTAGCTCATCTTTTTATTGGTGGGGTCCGTGTAGCTCATCTTTTTATTGGTGGGGTCCGTGTAGCTCATCTTTTTATTGGTGGGTCCGTGTAGCTCATCGTTTTATTGGAGGGGTCTGTATAGCTCATCTTTTTATTGGTGGGGTTCGTGTAGCTCATCTTTTTATTGGTGGGGTCCGTGTAGCTCATTGTTTTATTGGTGGGGTCCGTGTAGCTCATTGTTTTATTGGTGGGGTCCGTGTAGCTCATCTTTTTATTGGTGGGGTCCGTGTAGCTCATCTTTTTATTGGTGGGGTCCGTGTAGCTCATCTTTTTATTGGTGGGGTCCGTATAGCTCATCTTTTTATTGGTGGGGTTCGTATAGCTCATCTTTTTATTGGTGGGGTCCGTGTAGCTCATCGTTTTATTGGTGGGGTCCGTGTCGCTCATCTTTTTATTGGTGGGGTTCGTGTAGCTCATCTTTTTATTAGTGGGGTCCGTGTAGCTCATCTTTTTATTGGTGGGGTCTGTGTAGCTCATCTTTTTATTGGTGAGGTCCGTGTAGCTCATCTTTTTATTGGTGGGGTCCGTGTAGCTCATCTTTTTATTGGTGGGGTCCATGTAGCTCATCTTTTTATTGGTGGGGTCCGTGAAGTTCATCTTTTTATTGGTGGGGTCCGTGCAGCTCATCTTTTTATTGGTGGGGTCCGTGTAGCTCATCTTTTTATTGGTGGGGTCCGTGTAGCTCATCTTTTATTTGGTGGGGTCCGTGTAGCTCATCTTTTTATTGGTGGGGTCCGTGTAGCTCATCTTTTTATTGGTGGGGTCCGGGTAGCTCATCTTTTTATTGGTGGGGTCCGTGTAGCTCATCTTTTTATTGGTGGGGTCCGTGTAGCTCATCTTTTTATTGGTGGGGTCCGTGTAGCTCATCTTTTTATTGGTGGGGTCCGTGTAGCTCATCTTTTTATTGGTGGGGTCCGTGTAGCTCATCTTTTTATTGGTGGGGTCCGTGTAGCTCATCTTTTTATTGGTGGGGTCCGTGTAGCTCATCTTTTTATTGGTGGGGTCCGTATAGCTCATCTTTTATTGGTGGGGTTGGTGTAGCTCATCTTTTTATTGGTGGGGTCCGTGTAGCTCATCGTTTTATTGTTGGGGTTCGTGTCGCTCATCTTTTTATTGGTGGGGTCCGTGTAGCTCATCTTTTTATTGGTGGGGTCCGTGTAGCTCATCTTTTTATTGGTGGGGTCCGTGTATCTCATCTTTTTATTGGTGAGGTCCGTGTAGCTCATCGTTTTATTGGTGGGGTCCGTGTAGCTCATCTTTTTATTGGTGGGGTCCTTGAAGTTCATCTTTTTATTGGTGGGATCCGTGTAGCTCATCTTTTTATTGGTGGGGTCCGTGTAGCTCATCTTTTTATTGGTGGGATCCGTGTAGCTCAACTTTTTATTGGTGGGGTCCGTGTAGCTCATCTTTTTATTGGTGGGGTCCGTGTAGCTCATCTTTTTATTGGTGGTGTCCGTGTCGCTCATCTTTTTATTGGTGGGGTCCGTGAAGCTCATCTTTTTATTGGTGGGGTCCGTGTAGCTCATCTTTCTATTGGTGGGGTCCGTGTAGCTCATTTTTTTATTGGTAGGGTCCGTGTAGCTCATCTTTTTATTGGTGGGGTCCGTGTAGCTCATCTTTTTATTGGTGGGGTCCGTGTAGCTCATCTTTTTATAGGTGGGGTCCGTGTAGCTCATCTTTTTATTGGTGGGGTCCGTGTAGCTCATCTTTTTATTGGTGGGGTCCGCGTAGCTCATCTTTTTATTGGTGGGGTCCGTGTAGCTCATTTTTTTATTGGTGGGGTCCGTGTAGCTCATATTTTTATTGGTGGGGTCCGTGTAGCTCATCGTTTTATTGGTGAGGTCCGTGTAGCTCATCTTTTTAGTTTTCTGTGTTGTGTTTTATTGGTGGGGTCCGTGTAGCTCATCTTTTTAGTTTTCTGTGTTGTGTTTTATTGGTGGGGTCCGTGTAGCTCATCTTTTTATTGGTGGGGTCCGTGTAGCTCATCTTTTTATTGGTGGGGTCCGTGTAGCTCATCTTTTTATTGGTGGGGTTCTTGTAGCTCATCTTTTTATTGGTGGGGTCCGTGTAGCTCATCTTTTTATTGGTGGGGTCCGTGTAGCTCATCTTTTTATTGTTGGGGTCCGTGTAGCTCATCTTTTTATTGGTGGGGTCCGTGTAGCTCATCTTTTTATTGGTGGGGTCCGTGTAGCTCATCTTTTTATTGGTCGTGTCCGTGTAGCTCATCTTTTTATTGGTGGGGTCCGTGAAGCTCTTCTTTTTATTGGTGGGGTCCGTGTAGCTCATCTTTTTATTGGTGGGGTCCGTGTAGCTCATCTTTTTATTGGTGGGGTCCGTGTAGCTCATCTTTTTATTGGTGGGGTCCGTGTAGCTCATCTTTTTATTGGTGGGGTCCGTGTAGCTCATATTTTTATTGGTGGGGTCCGTGTAGCTCATCTTTTTATTGGTGGGGTCCGTGTAGCTCATCTTTTTATTGGTGGGGTACGTGTAGCTCATCATTTTAGTTTTCTGTGTTGTGTTTTATTGGTGGGGTCCGTGTAGCTCATTTTTTTAATTTTCTGTGTTGTGTTTTATTGGTGGGGTCCGTGTAGCTCATCGTTTTATTGGTGAGGTCCATGTAGCTCATCGTTTTATTGGTGAGGTCCGTGTAGATCATCTTTTTATTGGTGGGTTCCGTGTAGGTCATCTTTTTATTGGTGGGGTCCGTGTAGCTCATCGTTTTATTGGTGAGGTCCGTGTAGCTCATCGTTTTATTGGTGGGGTCCGTGTAGCTCATCTTTTTATTGGTGATGTTCGTGTAGCTCATCTTTTTATTGGTGGGGTCCGTGTAGCCCATCTTTTTATTGGTGGGGTCCGTGTAGCTCATCGTTTTATTGGTGCGGTCCGTGTAGCTCATCGTTTTATTGGTGGGGTCCGTGTAGCTCATCTTTTTAGTTTTCTGTGTTGTGTTTTATTGGTGGGGTCCGTGTAGGTCATCTTTTTAGTTTTCTGTGTTGTGTTTTATTGGTGGGATCCGTGTAGCTCATCGTTTTATTGGTGGGGTCCGTGTAGCTCATCTTTTTAGTTTTCTGTGTTGTGTTTTATTAGTGGGGTCCGTGTAGCTCATCGTTTTATTAGTGGGGTCCGTGTAGCTCATCTTTTTAGTTTTCTGTGTTGTGTTTTATTGGTGGGGTCCGTGTAGCTCATCGTTTTATTGATGGGGTCCGTGTAGCTCATCTTTTTAGTTTTCTGTGTTGTGTTTTATTGGTGGGGTCCGTGTAGCTCATCTTTTTAGTTTTCTATGTTGTATTTTATTGGTGGGGTCCGTGTAGCTCATCGTTTTATTGGTGAGGTCCATGTAGCTGATCGTTTTATTGGTGAGGTCCGTGTAGCTGATCTTTTTATTGGTGGGGTCCGTGTAGCTGATCTTTTTATTGGTGGGGTCCGTGTAGCTCATCGTTTTATTGGTGAGGTCCGTGTACCTCATCGTTTTATTGGTGGGGTCCGTGTAGCTCATCTTTTTATTGGTGAGGTCCGTGTAGCTCATCTTTTTATTGGTGGGGTCCGTGTAGCTCATCTTTTTATTGGTGGGGTCTGTGTAGCTCATCGTTATATTGGTGCGGTCCGTGTAGCTCATCGTTTTATTGGTGGGGTCCGTGTAGCTCATCTTTTTAGTTTTCTGTGTTGTGTTTAATTGGAGGGGTCCGTGTAGCTCATCTTTTTAGTTTTCTGTGTTGTGTTTTATTGATGGGGTCCGTGTAGCTCTTCTTTTTAGTTTTCTGTGTTGCGTTTTATTGGTGGGGTCCGTGTAACTCATCGTTTAATTGGTGGGGTCCGTGTAGCTCATCATTTTAGTTTTCTGTGTTGTCTTTTATTGGTG
Source organism: Bathymodiolus brooksi (assembly GCA_963680875.1). NCBI lineage: Eukaryota > Metazoa > Mollusca > Bivalvia > Mytilida > Modiolidae > Bathymodiolus > Bathymodiolus brooksi. The sequence continues at coordinate 144,669,110 of OY804577.1, forward strand.
GGGTCCGTGTAGCTCATCTTTTTAGTTTTCTGTGTTGTGTTTTATTGGTGGGGTCCGTGTAGCTCATCGTTTTATTGGTGGGGTCCGTGTAGCTCATCTTTTTATTGGTGGGGTCCGTGTAGCTCATCTTTTTATTGCTGGGGTCCGTGTAGCCCATCTTTTTATTGGTGTTGTCCGTGTAGCTCATCTTTTTATTGGTGGGGTCCGTGTAGCTCATCTTTTTATTGGTGGGGTCCGTGAAGTTCATCTTTTTATTGGTGGGGTTCGTGTAGCTCATCTTTTTATTGGTGGGGTCCGTGTAGCTCATCTTTTTATTGGTGGGGTCCGTGTAGCTCATCTTTTTATTGGTGGGGTCCGTGTAGCTCATCTTTTTATTGGTGGGGTCCGTATAGCTCATCTTTTTATTGGTGGGGTTCGTGTAGCTCATCTTTTTATTGGTGGGGTCCGTGTAGCTCATCGTTTTATTGGTGGGGTCCGTGTAGCTCATCTTTTTATTGGTGGGGTCCGTGTAGCTCATCTTTTTATTGGTGGGGTCCGTGTAGCTCATCTTTTTATTGGTGAGGTCCGTGTAGCTCATCTTTTTATTGGTGGGGTCCGTGTAGCTCATCTTTTTATTGGTGGGGTCCGTGTAGCTCATCTTTTTATTGGTGGGGTCCGTGTATCTCATCTTTTTATTGGTGGGGTCCGTGTAGCTCATATTTTTATTGGTGGGGTCCGTGTAGCTCATCTTTTTATTGGTGGGGTCCGTGAAGTTCATCTTTTTATTGGTGGGGTCCGTGTAGCTCATTTTTTTATTGGTGGGGTCCGTGTAGCTCATCTTTTTATTGGTGGGGTCCGTGTAGCTCATCTTTTTATTGGTGGGGTCCGTGTAGCTCATCTTTTTATTGGTGGGGTCCGTGTAGCTCATCTTTTTATTGGTGGGGTCCGTGTAGCTCATCTTTTTATTGGTGGGGTCCGTGTAGCTCATCTTTTTTTTGGTGGGGTCCATGTAGCTCATCTTTTTATTGGTGGGGTCCGTGTAGCTCATCGTTTTATTGGTGAGGTCCGTGTAGCTCATCTTTTTAGTTTTCTGTGTTATGTTTTATTGGTGGGGTCCGTGTAACTCATCTTTTTAGTTTTCTGTGTTGTGTTTTATTGGTGGGGTCCGTGTAACTCATCGTTTAATTGGTGGGGTCCGTGTAGCTCATCTTTTTAGTTTTCTGTGTTGTCTTTTATTGGTGGGGTCCGTGTAGCTCATCTTTTTAGTTTTCTGTGTTGTGTTTTATTGGTGGGGTCCGTGTAGCTCATCGTTTTATTGGTGGGGTCCGTGTAGCTCATCTTTTTATTGGTGGGGTCCGTGTAGCTCATCTTTTTATTGGTGGGGTCCGTGTAGCCCATCTTTTTATTGGTGGGGTCCGTGTAGCTCATCTTTTTATTGGTGGGGTTCGTGTAGCTCATCTTTTTATTGGTGGGGTCCGTGAAGTTCATCTTTTTATTGGTGGGGTTCGTGTAGCTCATCTTTTTATTGGTGGGGTCCGTGTTGCTCATCTTTTTATTGGTGGGGTACGTGTAGCTCATCTTTTTATTGGTGGGGTCCGTATAGCTCATCTTTTTATTGGTGGGGTTCGTGTAGCTCATCTTTTTATTGGTGGGGTCCGTGTAGCTCATCGTTTTATTGGTGGGGTCCGTGTCGCTCATCTTTTTATTGGTGGGGTCCGTGTAGCTCATCTTTTTATTGGTGGGGTCCGTGTAGCTCATCTTTTTATTGGTGGGGTCCGTGTAGCTCATCTTTTTATTGATGAGGTCCGTGTAGCTCATCTTTTTATTGGTGGAGTCCGTGTAGCTCATCTTTTTATTGGTGGGGTCCGTGTAGCTCATCTTTTTATTGGTGGGGTCCGTGTATCTCATCTTTTTATTGGTGGGGTCCGTGTAGCTCATCTTTTTATTGGTGGGGTCCGTGTAGCTCATCTTTTTATTGGTGGGGTCCGTGAAGTTCATCTTTTTATTGGTGGGGTCCGTGTAGCTCATCTTTTTATTGGTGGGGTCCGTGTAGCTCATCTTTTTATTGGTGGTGTCCGTGTAGCTCATCTTTTTATTGGTGGGGACCGTGAAGCTCATCTTTTTATTGGTGGGGTCCGTGTAGCTCATCTTTTTATTGGTGGGGTCCGTGTAGCTCATCTTTTTATTGGTGGGGTCCGTGTAGCTCATCTTTTCATTGGTGGGGTCCGTATAGCTCATCTTTTTATTGGTGGGGTCCGTGTAGCTCATCTTTTTATTGGTGGGGTCCGTGTAGCTCATCTTTTTATTGGTGGGGTCCGTGTAGCTCATCTTTTTATTGGTGGGGTCCGTGTAGCTCATCTTTTTATTGGTGGGGTCCGTGTAGCTCATCTTTTTATTGGTGGGGTCCGTGTAGCTCATCTTTTTATTGGTGGGGTCCGTGTAGCTCATCGTTTTATTGGTGAGGTCCGTGTAGCTCATCGTTTTATTGGTGAGGTCCGTGTAGCTCATCTTTTTAGTTTTCTGTGTTGTGTTTTATTGGTGGGGTCCGTGTAGCTCATCTTTTTATTGGTGGGGTCCGTGTAGCTCATCTTTTTATTGGTGGGGTCCGTGTAGCTCATCTTTTTATTGGTGGGGTCCGTGTAGCTCATCGTTTTATTGGTGCGGTCCGTGTAGCTCATCGTTTTATTGGTGGGGTCCGTGTAGCTCATCTTTTTAGTTTTCTGTGTTGTGCTTAATTGGAGGGGTCCGTGTAGCTCATCTTTTTAGTTTTCTGTGTTGTGTTTTATTGATGGGGTCCGTGTAGCTCATCTTTTTAGTTTTCTGTGTTGCGTTTTATTGGTGGGGTCCGTGTAACTCATCTTTTTAGTTTTCTGTGTTATGTTTTATTGGTGGGGTCCGTGTAGCTCATCTTTTTAATTTTCTGTGTTGTGTTTTATTGGTGGGGTCCGTGTAACTCATCGTTTAATTGGTGGGGTCCGTGTAGCTCATCTTTTTAGTTTTCTGTGTTGTCTTTTATTGGTGGGGTTCGTGTAGCTCATCGTTTTATTGGTGGGGTCCGTGTAGCTCATCTTTTTAGTTTTCTGTGTTGTGTTTTATTGGAGGGGTCCGTGTAGCTCATCTTTTTAGTTTTCTGTGTTGTGTTTTATTGGTGGGGTCCGTGTAGCTCATCGTTTTATTGGTGGGGTCCGTGTAGCTCATCTTTTTAGTTTTCTGTGCTGTGTTTTATTGGTGGGGTCCGTGTAGCTCATCTTTTTATTGGTGGGGTCCGTGTAGCTCATCTTTTTATTGGTGGGGTCCGTGTAGCTCATCTTTTTATTGGTGGGGTCCGTGTAGCTCATCTTTTTATTGGTGGGGTCCGTGTAGCTCATCTTTTTATTGGTGGGGTCCGTGTAGCTCATCTTTTTATTGGTGGGTCCGTGTAGCTCATCGTTTTATTGGAGGGGTCTGTATAGCTCATCTTTTTATTGGTGGGGTTCGTGTAGCTCATCTCTTTATTGGTGGGGTCCGTGTAGCTCATCGTTTTATTGGTGAGGTCCGTGTAGCTCATCTTTTTATTGGTGGGGTCCGTGTAGCTCATCTTTTTATTGGTGGGGTCCGCGTAGCTCATCTTTTTATTGGTGGGGTCCGTATAGCTCATCTTTTTATTGGTGGGGTTCGTGTAGCTCATCTTTTTATTGGTGGGGTCCGTGTAGCTCATCGTTTTATTGGTGGGGTCCGTGTCGCTCATCTTTTTATTGGTGGGGTCCGTGTAGCTCATCTTTTTATTGGTGGGGTCCGTGTAGCTCATCTTTTTATTGGTGGGGTCTGTGTAGTTCATCTTTTTATTGGTGAGGTCCGTGTAGCTCATCTTTTTATTGGTGGGGTCCGTGTAGCTCATCTTTTTATTGGTGGGGTCCGTGTAGCTCATCTTTTTATTGGTGGGTCCGTGTAGCTCATCGTTTTATTGGAGGGGTCTGTATAGCTCATCTTTTTATTGGTGGGGTTCGTGTAGCTCATCTTTTTATTGGTGGGGTCCGTGTAGCTCATTGTTTTATTGGTGGGGTCCGTGTAGCTCATTGTTTTATTGGTGGGGTCCGTGTAGCTCATCTTTTTATTGGTGGGGTCCGTGTAGCTCATCTTTTTATTGGTGGGGTCCGTGTAGCTCATCTTTTTATTGGTGGGGTCCGTATAGCTCATCTTTTTATTGGTGGGGTTCGTATAGCTCATCTTTTTATTGGTGGGGTCCGTGTAGCTCATCGTTTTATTGGTGGGGTCCGTGTCGCTCATCTTTTTATTGGTGGGGTTCGTGTAGCTCATCTTTTTATTGGTGGGGTCCGTGTAGCTCATCTTTTTATTGGTGGGGTCTGTGTAGCTCATCTTTTTATTGGTGAGGTCCGTGTAGCTCATCTTTTTATTGGTGGGGTCCGTGTAGCTCATCTTTTTATTGGTGGGGTCCATGTAGCTCATCTTTTTATTGGTGGGGTCCGTGAAGTTCATCTTTTTATTGGTGGGGTCCGTGCAGCTCATCTTTTTATTGGTGGGGTCCGTGTAGCTCATCTTTTTATTGGTGGGGTCCGTGTAGCTCATCTTTTATTTGGTGGGGTCCGTGTAGCTCATCTTTTTATTGGTGGGGTCCGTGTAGCTCATCTTTTTATTGGTGGGGTCCGGGTAGCTCATCTTTTTATTGGTGGGGTCCGTGTAGCTCATCTTTTTATTGGTGGGGTCCGTGTAGCTCATCTTTTTATTGGTGGGGTCCGTGTAGCTCATCTTTTTATTGGTGGGGTCCGTGTAGCTCATCTTTTTATTGGTGGGGTCCGTGTAGCTCATCTTTTTATTGGTGGGGTCCGTGTAGCTCATCTTTTTATTGGTGGGGTCCGTGTAGCTCATCTTTTTATTGGTGGGGTCCGTGTAGCTCATCTTTTTATTAGTGGGTCCGTGTAGCTCATCGTTTTATTGGAGGGGTCTGTATAGCTCATCTTTTTATTGGTGGGGTTCGTGTAGCTCATCTCTTTATTGGTGGGGTCCGTGTAGCTCATCGTTTTATTGGTGGGGTCCGTGTAGCTCATCATTTTATTGGTGGGGTCCGTGTAGCTCATCTTTTTATTGGTGGGGTCCGCGTAGCTCATCTTTTTATTGGTGGGGTCCGTATAGCTCATCTTTTTATTGGTGGGGTTCGTGTAGCTCATCTTTTTATTGGAGGGGTCCGTGTAGCTCATCGTTTTATTGGTGGGGTCCGTGTCGCTCATCTTTTTATTGGTGGGGTCCGTGTAGCTCATCTTTCTATTGGTGGGGTCCGTGTAGCTCATCTTTTTATTGGTGGGGTCTGTGTAGTTCATCTTTTTATTGGTGAGGTCCGTGTAGCTCATCTTTTTATTGGTGGGGTCCGTGTAGCTCATCTTTTTATTGGTGGGGTCCGTGTAGCTCATCTTTTTATTGGTGGGTCCGTGTAGCTCATCGTTTTATTGGAGGGGTCTGTATAGCTCATCTTTTTATTGGTGGGGTTCGTGTAGCTCATCTTTTTATTGGTGGGGTCCGTGTAGCTAATTGTTTTATTGGTGGGGTCCGTGTAGCTCATTGTTTTATTGGTGGGGTCCGTGTAGCTCATCTTTTTATTGGTGGGGTCCGTGTAGCTCATCTTTTTATTGGTGGGGTCCGTGTAGCTCATCTTTTTATTGGTGGGGTCCGTATAGCTCATCTTTTTATTGGTGGGGTTCGTATAGCTCATCTTTTTATTGGTGGGGTCCGTGTAGCTCATCGTTTTATTGGTGGGGTCCGTGTCGCTCATCTTTTTATTGGTGGGGTTCGTGTAGCTCATCTTTTTATTAGTGGGGTCCGTGTAGCTCATCTTTTTATTGGTGGGGTCTGTGTAGCTCATCTTTTTATTGGTGAGGTCCGTGTAGCTCATCTTTTTATTGGTGGGGTCCGTGTAGCTCATCTTTTTATTGGTGGGGTCCATGTAGCTCATCTTTTTATTGGTGGGGTCCGTGAAGTTCATCTTTTTATTGGTGGGGTCCGTGCAGCTCATCTTTTTATTGGTGGGGTCCGTGTAGCTCATCTTTTTATTGGTGGGGTCCGTGTAGCTCATCTTTTATTTGGTGGGGTCCGTGTAGCTCATCTTTTTATTGGTGGGGTCCGTGTAGCTCATCTTTTTATTGGTGGGGTCCGGGTAGCTCATCTTTTTATTGGTGGGGTCCGTGTAGCTCATCTTTTTATTGGTGGGGTCCGTGTAGCTCATCTTTTTATTGGTGGGGTCCGTGTAGCTCATCTTTTTATTGGTGGGGTCCGTGTAGCTCATCTTTTTATTGGTGGGGTCCGTGTAGCTCATCTTTTTATTGGTGGGGTCCGTGTAGCTCATCTTTTTATTGGTGGGGTCCGTGTAGCTCATCTTTTTATTGGTGGGGTCCGTATAGCTCATCTTTTATTGGTGGGGTTGGTGTAGCTCATCTTTTTATTGGTGGGATCCGTGTAGCTCATCGTTTTATTGTTGGGGTTCGTGTCGCTCATCTTTTTATTGGTGGGGTCCGTGTAGCTCATCTTTTTATTGGTGGGGTCCGTGTAGCTCATCTTTTTATTGGTGGGGTCCGTGTATCTCATCTTTTTATTGGTGAGGTCCGTGTAGCTCATCGTTTTATTGGTGGGGTCCGTGTAGCTCATCTGTTTATTGGTGGGGTCCGTGAAGTTCATCTTTTTATTGGTGGGATCCGTGTAGCTCATCTTTTTATTGGTGGGGTCCGTGTAGCTCATCTTTTTATTGGTGGGATCCGTGTAGCTCAACATTTTATTGGTGGGGTCCGTGTAACTCATCTTTTTATTGGTGGGGTCCGTGTAGCTCATCTTTTTATTGGTGGTGTCCGTGTCGCTCATCTTTTTATTGGTGGGGTCCGTGAAGCTCATCTTTTTATTGGTGGGGTCCGTGTAGCTCATCTTTCTATTGGTGGGGTCCGTGTAGCTCATTTTTTTATTGGTAGGGTCCGTGTAGCTCATCTTTTTATTGGTGGGGTCCGTGTAGCTCATCTTTTTATTGGTGGGGTCCGTGTAGCTCATCTTTTTATAGGTGGGGTCCGTGTAGCTCATCTTTTTATTGGTGGGGTCCGTGTAGCTCATCTTTTTATTGGTGGGGTCCGCGTAGCTAATCTTTTTATTGGTGGGGTCCGTGTAGCTCATTTTTTTATTGGTGGGGTCCGTGTAGCTCATATTTTTATTGGTGGGGTCCGTGTAGCTCATCGTTTTATTGGTGAGGTCCGTGTAGCTCATCTTTTTAGTTTTCTGTGTTGTGTTTTATTGGTGGGGTCCGTGTAGCTCATCTTTTTAGTTTTCTGTGTTGTGTTTTATTGGTGGGGTCCGTGTAGCTCATCTTTTTATTGGTGGGGTCCGTGTAGCTCATCTTTTTATTGGTGGGGTCCGTGTAGCTCATCTTTTTATTGGTGGGGTTCTTGTAGCTCATCTTTTTATTGGTGGGGTCCGTGTAGCTCATCTTTTTATTGGTGGGGTCCGTGTAGCTCATCTTTTTATTGTTGGGGTCCGTGTAGCTCATCTTTTTATTGGTGGGGTCCGTGTAGCTCATCTTTTTATTGGTGGGGTCCGTGTAGCTCATCTTTTTATTGGTCGTGTCCGTGTAGCTCATCTTTTTATTGGTGGGGTCCGTGAAGCTCTTCTTTTTATTGGTGGGGTCCGTGTAGCTCATCTTTTTATTGGTGGGGTCCGTGTAGCTCATCTTTTTATTGGTGGGGTCCGTGTAGCTCATCTTTTTATTGGTGGGGTCCGTGTAGCTCATCTTTTTATTGGTGGGGTCCGTGTAGCTCATATTTTTATTGGTGGGGTCCGTGTAGCTCATCTTTTTATTGGTGGGGTCCGTGTAGCTCATCTTTTTATTGGTGGGGTACGTGTAGCTCATCATTTTAGTTTTCTGTGTTGTGTTTTATTGGTGGGGTCCGTGTAGCTCATTTTTTTAATTTTCTGTGTTGTGTTTTATTGGTGGGGTCCGTGTAGCTCATCGTTTTATTGGTGAGGTCCATGTAGCTCATCGTTTTATTGGTGAGGTCCGTGTAGATCATCTTTTTATTGGTGGGTTCCGTGTAGGTCATCTTTTTATTGGTGGGGTCCGTGTAGCTCATCGTTTTATTGGTGAGGTCCGTGTAGCTCATCGTTTTATTGGTGGGGTCCGTGTAGCTCATCTTTTTATTGGTGATGTTCGTGTAGCTCATCTTTTTATTGGTGGGGTCCGTGTAGCCCATCTTTTTATTGGTGGGGTCCGTGTAGCTCATCGTTTTATTGGTGCGGTCCGTGTAGCTCATCGTTTTATTGGTGGGGTCCGTGTAGCTCATCTTTTTAGTTTTCTGTGTTGTGTTTTATTGGTGGGGTCCGTGTAGGTCATCTTTTTAGTTTTCTGTGTTGTGTTTTATTGGTGGGATCCGTGTAGCTCATCTTTTTAGTTTTCTGTGTTGTGTTTTATTAGTGGGGTCCGTGTAGCTCATCGTTTTATTAGTGGGGTCCGTGTAGCTCATCTTTTTAGTTTTCTGTGTTGTGTTTTATTGGTGGGGTCCGTGTAGCTCATCGTTTTATTGATGGGGTCCGTGTAGCTCATCTTTTTAGTTTTCTGTGTTGTGTTTTATTGGTGGGGTCCGTGTAGCTCATCTTTTTAGTTTTCTATGTTGTATTTTATTGGTGGGGTCCGTGTAGCTCATCGTTTTATTGGTGAGGTCCATGTAGCTGATCGTTTTATTGGTGAGGTCCGTGTAGCTGATCTTTTTATTGGTGGGGTCCGTGTAGCTGATCTTTTTATTGGTGGGGTCCGTGTAGCTCATCGTTTTATTGGTGAGGTCCGTGTACCTCATCGTTTTATTGGTGGGGTCCGTGTAGCTCATCTTTTTATTGGTGAGGTCCGTGTAGCTCATCTTTTTATTGGTGGGGTCCGTGTAGCTCATCTTTTTATTGGTGGGGTCTGTGTAGCTCATCGTTATATTGGTGCGGTCCGTGTAGCTCATCGTTTTATTGGTGGGGTCCGTGTAGCTCATCTTTTTAGTTTTCTGTGTTGTGTTTAATTGGAGGGGTCCGTGTAGCTCATCTTTTTAGTTTTCTGTGTTGTGTTTTATTGATGGGGTCCGTGTAGCTCTTCTTTTTAGTTTTCTGTGTTGCGTTTTATTGGTGGGGTCCGTGTAACTCATCGTTTAATTGGTGGGGTCCGTGTAGCTCATCATTTTAGTTTTCTGTGTTGTCTTTTATTGGTGGGGTCCGTGTAGCTCATCTTTTTAGTTTTCTGTGTTGTGTTTTATTGGTGGGGTCCGTGTAGCTCATCGTTTTATTGGTGGGGTCCGTGTAGCTCATCTTTTTATTGGTGGGGTCCGTGTAGCTCATCTTTTTATTGGTGGGGTCCGTGTAGCCCATCTTTTTATTGGTGTTGTCCGTGTAGCTCATCTTTTTATTGGTGGGGTCCGTGTAGCTCATCTTTTTATTGGTGGGGTCCGTGAAGTTCATCTTTTTATTGGTGGGGTTCGTGTAGCTCATCTTTTTATTGGTGGGGTCCGTGTAGCTCATCTTTTTATTGGTGGGGTCCGTGTAGCTCATCTTTTTATTGGTGGGGTCCGTGTAGCTCATCTTTTTATTGGTGGGGTCCGTATAGCTCATCTTTTTATTGGTGGGGTTCGTGTAGCTCATCTTTTTATTGGTGGGGTCCGTGTAGCTCATCGTTTTATTGGTGGGGTCCGTGTCGCTCATCTTTTTATTGGTGGGGTCCGTGTAGCTCATCTTTTTATTGGTGGGGTCCGTGTAGCTCATCTTTTTATTGGTGGGGTCCGTGTAGCTCATCTTTTTATTGGTGAGGTCCGTGTAGCTCATCTTTTTATTGGTGGGGTCCGTGTAGCTCATCTTTTTATTGGTGGGGTCCGTGTAGCTCATCTTTTTATTGGTGGGGTCCGTGTATCTCATCTTTTTATTGGTGGGGTCCGTGTAGCTCATATTTTTATTGGTGGGGTCCGTGTAGCTCATCTTTTTATTGGTGGGGTCCGTGAAGTTCATCTTTTTATTGGTGGGGTCCGTGTAGCTCATTTTTTTATTGGTGGGGTCCGTGTAGCTCATCTTTTTATTGGTGGGGTCCGTGTAGCTCATCTTTTTATTGGTGGGGTCCGTGTAGCTCATCTTTTTATTGGTGGGGTCCGTGTAGCTCATCTTTTTATTGGTGGGGTCCGTGTAGCTCATCTTTTTATTGGTGGGGTCCGTGTAGCTCATCTTTTTATTGGTGGGGTCCATGTAGCTCATCTTTTTATTGGTGGGGTCCGTGTAGCTCATCGTTTTATTGGTGAGGTCCGTGTAGCTCATCTTTTTAGTTTTCTGTGTTATGTTTTATTGGTGGGGTCCGTGTAACTCATCTTTTTAGTTTTCTGTGTTGTGTTTTATTGGTGGGGTCCGTGTAACTCATCGTTTAATTGGTGGGGTCCGTGTAGCTCATCTTTTTAGTTTTCTGTGTTGTCTTTTATTGGTGGGGTCCGTGTAGCTCATCTTTTTAGTTTTCTGTGTTGTGTTTTATTGGTGGGGTCCGTGTAGCTCATCGTTTTATTGGTGGGGTCCGTGTAGCTCATCTTTTTATTGGTGGGGTCCGTGTAGCTCATCTTTTTATTGGTGGGGTCCGTGTAGCCCATCTTTTTATTGGTGGGGTCCGTGTAGCTCATCTTTTTATTGGTGGGGTTCGTGTAGCTCATCTTTTTATTGGTGGGGTCCGTGAAGTTCATCTTTTTATTGGTGGGGTTCGTGTAGCTCATCTTTTTATTGGTGGGGTCCGTGTTGCTCATCTTTTTATTGGTGGGGTACGTGTAGCTCATCTTTTTATTGGTGGGGTCCGTATAGCTCATCTTTTTATTGGTGGGGTTCGTGTAGCTCATCTTTTTATTGGTGGGGTCCGTGTAGCTCATCGTTTTATTGGTGGGGTCCGTGTCGCTCATCTTTTTATTGGTGGGGTCCGTGTAGCTCATCTTTTTATTGGTGGGGTCCGTGTAGCTCATCTTTTTATTGGTGGGGTCCGTGTAGCTCATCTTTTTATTGATGAGGTCCGTGTAGCTCATCTTTTTATTGGTGGAGTCCGTGTAGCTCATCTTTTTATTGGTGGGGTCCGTGTAGCTCATCTTTTTATTGGTGGGGTCCGTGTATCTCATCTTTTTATTGGTGGGGTCCGTGTAGCTCATCTTTTTATTGGTGGGGTCCGTGTAGCTCATCTTTTTATTGGTGGGGTCCGTGAAGTTCATCTTTTTATTGGTGGGGTCCGTGTAGCTCATCTTTTTATTGGTGGGGTCCGTGTAGCTCATCTTTTTATTGGTGGTGTCCGTGTAGCTCATCTTTTTATTGGTGGGGACCGTGAAGCTCATCTTTTTATTGGTGGGGTCCGTGTAGCTCATCTTTTTATTGGTGGGGTCCGTGTAGCTCATCTTTTTATTGGTGGGGTCCGTGTAGCTCATCTTTTCATTGGTGGGGTCCGTATAGCTCATCTTTTTATTGGTGGGGTCCGTGTAGCTCATCTTTTTATTGGTGGGGTCCGTGTAGCTCATCTTTTTATTGGTGGGGTCCGTGTAGCTCATCTTTTTATTGGTGGGGTCCGTGTAGCTCATCTTTTTATTGGTGGGGTCCGTGTAGCTCATCTTTTTATTGGTGGGGTCCGTGTAGCTCATCTTTTTATTGGTGGGGTCCGTGTAGCTCATCGTTTTATTGGTGAGGTCCGTGTAGCTCATCGTTTTATTGGTGAGGTCCGTGTAGCTCATCTTTTTAGTTTTCTGTGTTGTGTTTTATTGGTGGGGTCCGTGTAGCTCATCTTTTTATTGGTGGGGTCCGTGTAGCTCATCTTTTTATTGGTGGGGTCCGTGTAGCTCATCTTTTTATTGGTGGGGTCCGTGTAGCTCATCGTTTTATTGGTGCGGTCCGTGTAGCTCATCGTTTTATTGGTGGGGTCCGTGTAGCTCATCTTTTTAGTTTTCTGTGTTGTGCTTAATTAGAGGGGTCCGTGTAGCTCATCTTTTTAGTTTTCTGTGTTGTGTTTTATTGATGGGGTCCGTGTAGCTCATCTTTTTAGTTTTCTGTGTTGCGTTTTATTGGTGGGGTCCGTGTAACTCATCTTTTTAGTTTTCTGTGTTATGTTTTATTGGTGGGGTCCGTGTAGCTCATCTTTTTAATTTTCTGTGTTGTGTTTTATTGGTGGGGTCCGTGTAACTCATCGTTTAATTGGTGGGGTCCGTGTAGCTCATCTTTTTAGTTTTCTGTGTTGTCTTTTATTGGTGGGGTTCGTGTAGCTCATCGTTTTATTGGTGGGGTCCGTGTAGCTCATCTTTTTAGTTTTCTGTGTTGTGTTTTATTGGAGGGGTCCGTGTAGCTCATCTTTTTAGTTTTCTGTGTTGTGTTTTATTGGTGGGGTCCGTGTAGCTCATCGTTTTATTGGTGGGGTCCGTGTAGCTCATCTTTTTAGTTTTCTGTGCTGTGTTTTATTGGTGGGGTCCGTGTAGCTCATCTTTTTAGTTTTCTGTGTTGTGTTTTATTGGTGGGGTCCGTGTAGCTCATCTTTTTAGTTTTCTGTGTTGTATTTTATTGGTGGGGTCCGTGTAGCTCATCGTTTTTGTTTTCTGTGTTGTGTTTTATTGGTGGGGTCCGTGTAGCTCATCTTTTTATTGGTGGGGTCCGTGTAGCTCATCTTTTTATTGGTGGGGTCCGTGTAGCTCATCGTTTTATTGATGGGGTCCGTGTAGCTCATCTTTTTATTGGTGGGGTCCGTGTAGCTCATCTTTTTATTGGTGGGGTTCGTGTAGCTCATCTTTTTATTGGTGGGGTCCGTGAAGTTCATCTTTTTATTGGTGGGGTTCGTGTCGCTCATCTTTTTATTGGTGGGGTCCGTGTTGCTCATCTTTTTATTGGTGGGGTCCGTGTAGCTCATCTTTTTATTGGTGGGGTCCGTATAGCTCATCTTTTTATTGGTGGGGTTCGTGTAGCTCATCTTTTTATTGGTGGGGTCCGTGTAGCTCATCGTTTTATTGGTGGGGTCCGTGTCGCTCATCTTTTTATTGGTGGGGTCCGTGTAGCTCATCTTTTTATTGGTGGGGTCCGTTTAGCTCATCTTTTTATTGGTGGGGTCCGTGTAGCTCATCTTTTTATTGATGAGGTCCGTGTAGCTCATCTTTTTATTGGTGGAGTCCGTGTAGCTCATCTTTTTATTGGTGGGGTCCGTGTAGCTCATCTTTTTATTGGTGGGGTCCGTGTATCTCATCTTTTTATTGGTGGGGTCCGTGTAGCTCATCTTTTTATTGGTGGTGTCCGTGTAGCTCATCTTTTTATTGGTGGGGACCGTGAAGCTCATCTTTTTATTGGTGGGGTCCGTGTAGCTCATCTTTTTATTGGTGGGGTCCGTGTAGCTCATCTTTTTATTGGTGGGGTCCGTGTAGCTCATCTTTTTATTGGTGGGGTCCGTATAGCTCATCTTTTTATTGGTGGGGTCCGTGTAGCTCATCTTTTTATTGGTGGGGTCCGTGTAGCTCATCTTTTTATTGGTGGGGTCCGTGTAGCTCATCTTTTTATTGGTGGGGTCCGTGTAGCTCATCTTTTTATTGGTGGGGTCCGTGTAGCTCATCTTTTTATTGGTGGGGTCCGTGTAGCTCATCTTTTTATTGGTGGGGTCCGTGTAGCTCATCGTTTTATTGGTGAGGTCCGTGTAGCTCATCGTTTTATTGGTGAGGTCCGTGTAGTTCATCTTTTTAGTTTTCTGTAATGTGTTTTATTGGTGGGGTCCGTGTAGCTCATCTTTTTATTGGTGGGGTCCGTGTAGCTCATCTTTTTATTGGTGGGGTCCGTGTAGCTCATCTTTTTATTGGTGGGGTCCGTGTAGCTCATCGTTTTATTGGTGCGGTCCGTGAGCTCATCGTTTTATTGGTGGGGTCCGTGTAGCTCATCTTTTTAGTTTTCTGTGTTGTGTTTTATTGGTGGGGTCCGTGTAGCTCATCTTTTTAGTTTTCTGTGTTGTGCTTAATTGGAGGGGTCCGTGTAGCTCATCTTTTTAGTTTTCTGTGTTGTGTTTTATTGATGGGGTCCGTGTAGCTCATCTTTTTAGTTTTCTGTGTTGCGTTTTATTGGTGGGGTCCGTGTAGCTCTTCTTTTTAGTTTTCTGTGTTGCGTTTTATTGGTGGGGTCCGTGTAGCTCATCGTTTAATTGGTGGGGTCCGTGTAGCTCATCATTTTAGTTTTCTGTGTTGTCTTTTATTGGTGGGGTCCGTGTAGCTCATCTTTTTAGTTTTCTGTGTTGTGTTTTATTGGTGGGGTTCGTGTAGCTCATCGTTTTATTGGTGGGGTCCGTGTAGCTCATCTTTTTATTGGTGGGGTCCGTGTAGCTCATCTTTTTATTGGTGGGGTCCGTGTAGCCCATCTTTTTATTGGTGTTGTCCGTGTAGCTCATCTTTTTATTGGTGGGGTCCGTGTAGCTCATCTTTTTATTGGTGGGGTCCGTGTAGCTCATCTTTTTATTGGTGGGGTCCGTGTAGCTCATCTTTTTATTGGTGGGGTCCGTATAGCTCATCTTTTTATTGGTGGGGTTCGTGTAGCTCATCTTTTTATTGGTGGGGTCCGTGTAGCTCATCGTTTTATTGGTGGGGTCCGTGTCGCTCATCTTTTTATTGGTGGGGTCCGTGTAGCTCATCTTTTTATTGGTGGGGTCCGTGTAGCTCATCTTTTTATTGGTGGGGTCCGTGTAGCTCATCTTTTTATTGGTGAGGTCCGTGTAGCTCATCTTTTTATTGGTGGGGTCCGTGTAGCTCATCTTTTTATTGGTGGGGTCCGTGTAGCTCATCTTTTTATTGGTGGGGTCCGTGTATCTCATCTTTTTATTGGTGGGGTCCGTGTAGCTCATATTTTTATTGGTGGGGTCCGTGTAGCTCATCTTTTTATTGGTGGGGTCCGTGAAGTTCATCTTTTTATTGGTGGGGTCCGTGTAGCTCATTTTTTTATTGGTGGGGTCCGTGTAGCTCATCTTTTTATTGGTGGGGTCCGTGTAGCTCATCTTTTTATTGGTGGGGTCCGTGTAGCTCATCTTTTTATTGGTGGGGTCCGTGTAGCTCATCTTTTTATTGGTGGGGTCCGTGTAGCTCATCTTTTTATTGGTGGGGTCCGTGTAGCTCATCTTTTTATTGGTGGGGTCCATGTAGCTCATCTTTTTATTGGTGGGGTCCGTGTAGCTCATCGTTTTATTGGTGAGGTCCGTGTAGCTCATCTTTTTAGTTTTCTGTGTTATGTTTTATTGGTGGGGTCCGTGTAACTCATCTTTTTAGTTTTCTGTGTTGTGTTTTATTGGTGGGGTCCGTGTAACTCATCGTTTAATTGGTGGGGTCCGTGTAGCTCATCTTTTTAGTTTTCTGTGTTGTCTTTTATTGGTGGGGTCCGTGTAGCTCATCTTTTTAGTTTTCTGTGTTGTGTTTTATTGGTGGGGTCCGTGTAGCTCATCGTTTTATTGGTGGGGTCCGTGTAGCTCATCTTTTTATTGGTGGGGTCCGTGTAGCTCATCTTTTTATTGGTGGGGTCCGTGTAGCCCATCTTTTTATTGGTGGGGTCCGTGTAGCTCATCTTTTTATTGGTGGGGTTCGTGTAGCTCATCTTTTTATTGGTGGGGTCCGTGAAGTTCATCTTTTTATTGGTGGGGTTCGTGTAGCTCATCTTTTTATTGGTGGGGTCCGTGTTGCTCATCTTTTTATTGGTGGGGTTCGTGTAGCTCATCTTTTTATTGGTGGGGTCCGTATAGCTCATCTTTTTATTGGTGGGGTTCGTGTAGCTCATCTTTTTATTGGTGGGGTCCGTGTAGCTCATCGTTTTATTGGTGGGGTCCGTGTAGCTCATCTTTTTATTGGTGGGGTCCGTGTAGCTCATCTTTTTATTGGTGGGGTCCGTGTAGCTCATCTTTTTATTGGTGGGGTCCGTGTAGCTCATCTTTTTATTGATGAGGTCCGTGTAGCTCATCTTTTTATTGGTGGAGTCCGTGTAGCTCATCTTTTTATTGGTGGGGTCCGTGTAGCTCATCTTTTTATTGGTGGGGTCCGTGTATCTCATCTTTTTATTGGTGGGGTCCGTGTAGCTCATCTTTTTATTGGTGGGGTCCGTGTAGCTCATCTTTTTATTGGTGGGGTCCGTGAAGTTCATCTTTTTATTGGTGGGGTCCGTGTAGCTCATCTTTTTATTGGTGGGGTCCGTGTAGCTCATCTTTTTATTGGTGGTGTCCGTGTAGCTCATCTTTTTATTGGTGGGGACCGTGAAGCTCATCTTTTTATTGGTGGGGTCCGTGTAGCTCATCTTTTTATTGGTGGGGTCCGTGTAGCTCATCTTTTTATTGGTGGGGTCCGTGTAGCTCATCTTTTCATTGGTGGGGTCCGTATAGCTCATCTTTTTATTGGTGGGGTCCGTGTAGCTCATCTTTTTATTGGTGGGGTCCGTGTAGCTCATCTTTTTATTGGTGGGGTCCGTGTAGCTCATCTTTTTATTGGTGGGGTCCGTGTAGCTCATCTTTTTATTGGTGGGGTCCGTGTAGCTCATCTTTTTATTGGTGGGGTCCGTGTAGCTTATCTTTTTATTGGTGGGGTCCGTGTAGC
Organism: Bathymodiolus brooksi; assembly: GCA_963680875.1. Lineage (NCBI taxonomy): Eukaryota > Metazoa > Mollusca > Bivalvia > Mytilida > Modiolidae > Bathymodiolus > Bathymodiolus brooksi. The sequence continues at coordinate 144,685,657 of OY804577.1, forward strand.
TCATCGTTTTATTGGTGAGGTCCGTGTAGCTCATCGTTTTATTGGTGAGGTCCGTGTAGCTCATCTTTTTAGTTTTCTGTGTTGTGTTTTATTGGTGGGGTCCGTGTAGCTCATCTTTTTATTGGTGGGGTCCGTGTAGCTCATCTTTTTATTGGTGGGGTCCGTGTAGCTCATCTTTTTATTGGTGGGGTCCGTGTAGCTCATCGTTTTATTGGTGCGGTCCGTGTAGCTCATCGTTTTATTGGTGGGGTCCGTGTAGCTCATCTTTTTAGTTTTCTGTGTTGTGCTTAATTGGAGGGGTCCGTGTAGCTCATCTTTTTAGTTTTCTGTGTTGTGTTTTATTGATGGGGTCCGTGTAGCTCATCTTTTTAGTTTTCTGTGTTGCGTTTTATTGGTGGGGTCCGTGTAACTCATCTTTTTAGTTTTCTGTGTTATGTTTTATTGGTGGGGTCCGTGTAGCTCATCTTTTTAATTTTCTGTGTTGTGTTTTATTGGTGGGGTCCGTGTAACTCATCGTTTAATTGGTGGGGTCCGTGTAGCTCATCTTTTTAGTTTTCTGTGTTGTCTTTTATTGGTGGGGTTCGTGTAGCTCATCGTTTTATTGGTGGGGTCCGTGTAGCTCATCTTTTTAGTTTTCTGTGTTGTGTTTTATTGGAGGGGTCCGTGTAGCTCATCTTTTTAGTTTTCTGTGTTGTGTTTTATTGGTGGGGTCCGTGTAGCTCATCGTTTTATTGGTGGGGTCCGTGTAGCTCATCTTTTTAGTTTTCTGTGCTGTGTTTTATTGGTGGGGTCCGTGTAGCTCATCTTTTTAGTTTTCTGTGTTGTGTTTTATTGGTGGGGTCCGTGTAGCTCATCTTTTTAGTTTTCTGTGTTGTATTTTATTGGTGGGGTCCGTGTAGCTCATCGTTTTTGTTTTCTGTGTTGTGTTTTATTGGTGGGGTCCGTGTAGCTCATCTTTTTATTGGTGGGGTCCGTGTAGCTCATCTTTTTATTGGTGGGGTCCGTGTAGCTCATCGTTTTATTGATGGGGTCCGTGTAGCTCATCTTTTTATTGGTGGGGTCCGTGTAGCTCATCTTTTTATTGGTGGGGTTCGTGTAGCTCATCTTTTTATTGGTGGGGTCCGTGAAGTTCATCTTTTTATTGGTGGGGTTCGTGTAGCTCATCTTTTTATTGGTGGGGTCCGTGTTGCTCATCTTTTTATTGGTGGGGTCCGTGTAGCTCATCTTTTTATTGGTGGGGTCCGTATAGCTCATCTTTTTATTGGTGGGGTTCGTGTAGCTCATCTTTTTATTGGTGGGGTCCGTGTAGCTCATCGTTTTATTGGTGGGGTCCGTGTCGCTCATCTTTTTATTGGTGGGGTCCGTGTAGCTCATCTTTTTATTGGTGGGGTCCGTTTAGCTCATCTTTTTATTGGTGGGGTCCGTGTAGCTCATCTTTTTATTGATGAGGTCCGTGTAGCTCATCTTTTTATTGGTGGAGTCCGTGTAGCTCATCTTTTTATTGGTGGGGTCCGTGTAGCTCATCTTTTTATTGGTGGGGTCCGTGTATCTCATCTTTTTATTGGTGGGGTCCGTGTAGCTCATCTTTTTATTGGTGGTGTCCGTGTAGCTCATCTTTTTATTGGTGGGGACCGTGAAGCTCATCTTTTTATTGGTGGGGTCCGTGTAGCTCATCTTTTTATTGGTGGGGTCCGTGTAGCTCATCTTTTTATTGGTGGGGTCCGTGTAGCTCATCTTTTTATTGGTGGGGTCCGTATAGCTCATCTTTTTATTGGTGGGGTCCGTGTAGCTCATCTTTTTATTGGTGGGGTCCGTGTAGCTCATCTTTTTATTGGTGGGGTCCGTGTAGCTCATCTTTTTATTGGTGGGGTCCGTGTAGCTCATCTTTTTATTGGTGGGGTCCGTGTAGCTCATCTTTTTATTGGTGGGGTCCGTGTAGCTCATCTTTTTATTGGTGGGGTCCGTGTAGCTCATCGTTTTATTGGTGAGGTCCGTGTAGCTCATCGTTTTATTGGTGAGGTCCGTGTAGTTCATCTTTTTAGTTTTCTGTAATGTGTTTTATTGGTGGGGTCCGTGTAGCTCATCTTTTTATTGGTGGGGTCCGTGTAGCTCATCTTTTTATTGGTGGGGTCCGTGTAGCTCATCTTTTTATTGGTGGGGTCCGTGTAGCTCATCGTTTTATTGGTGCGGTCCGTGAGCTCATCGTTTTATTGGTGGGGTCCGTGTAGCTCATCTTTTTAGTTTTCTGTGTTGTGTTTTATTGGTGGGGTCCGTGTAGCTCATCTTTTTAGTTTTCTGTGTTGTGCTTAATTGGAGGGGTCCGTGTAGCTCATCTTTTTAGTTTTCTGTGTTGTGTTTTATTGATGGGGTCCGTGTAGCTCATCTTTTTAGTTTTCTGTGTTGCGTTTTATTGGTGGGGTCCGTGTAACTCATCTTTTTAGTTTTCTGTGTTATGTTTTATTGGTGGGGTCCGTGTAGCTCATCTTTTTAGTTTTCTGTGTTGTGTTTTATTGGTGGGGTCCGTGTAACTCATCGTTTAATTGGTGGGGTCCGTGTAGCTCATCTTTTTAGTTTTCTGTGTTGTCTTTTATTGGTGGGGTTCGTGTAGCTCATCGTTTTATTGGTGGGGTCCGTGTAGCTCATCTTTTTAGTTTTCTGTGTTGTGTTTTATTGGAGGGGTCCGTGTAGCTCATCTTTTTAGTTTTCTGTGTTGTGTTTTATTGGTGGGGTCCGTGTAGCTCATCGTTTTATTGGTGGGGTCCGTGTAGCTCATCGTTTTATTGGTGGGGTCCGTGTAGCTCATCTTTTTAGTTTTCTGTGTTGTGTTTTATTGGTGGGGTCCGTGTAGCTCATCTTTTTAGTTTTCTGTGTTGTGTTTTATTGGTGGGGTCCGTGTAGCTCATCTTTTTAGTTTTCTGTGTTGTATTTTATTGGTGGGGTCCGTGTAGCTCATCGTTTTTGTTTTCTGTGTTGTGTTTTATTGGTGGGGTCCGTGTAGCTCATCTTTTTATTGGTGGGGTCCGTGTAGCTCATCTTTTTATTGGTGGGGTCCGTGTAGCTCATCGTTTTATTGATGGGGTCCGTGTAGCTCATCTTTTTATTGGTGGGGTCCGTGTAGCTCATCCTTTTATTGGTGGGGTCCGTGTAGCTCATCTTTTTATTGGTGGGGTCCGTGTAGCTCATCTTTTTATTGGTGGGGCCCGTGTAGCTCATCTTTTTATTGGTGGTGTCATCTATTTAGTTTTCTGTGTTGTGTATGTTGTTGGTTGTTTTGGGGTATTGTTTGTCACCGCTCTGTGTCCTGTTCCCAATGTTGCCCGTGTCTCTGGATTGACAATTCTTGCTTGCCCCTCGGGTTTCTCTCTCTGGATTGACAATTCTTGCTTGTCCCTCGGGTTTCTCTCTCTGGATTGATAATTCTTGCTTGTCCCTCGTGTTTCTCTCTCTGGATTGATAATTCTTGCTTGCTCCTCGGGTTTCTCTCTCTCTGGATTGACAATTCTTGCTTGCCCCTCGGGTTTCTCTCTCTGGATTGATAATTCTTGCTTGTCCCTCGGGTTTCTCTCTCTGGATTGATAATTCTTGCTTGCTCCTCGGGTTTCTCTCTCTCTGGATTGACAATTCTTGCTTGCCCCTCGGGTTTCTCTCTATGGATTGACAGTTCTTGCTTGCCCCTCGGGTTTCTCTCTCTGGATTGACAATTCTTGCTTGCCCCTCGGGTTTCTCTCTCTGGATTGACAATTCTTGCTTGCCCCTCGGGTTTCTCTCTCTGGATTGACAATTCTTGCTTGCCCCTCGGGTTTCTCTCTCTGGATTGACAATTCTTGTTTGTCCCTCGGGTTTCTCTAAAGTTTATTGAACCAGTTATATTGTATTAAAGACACGCTTCAATGTGTTGTTACATTGTATTTACTTTTATTATATTACAATGTCACATTAATCTTTAATCCAATTGATAAGGTTTGTGTTTGTTTTTTTTATTAATCTATATAGGTATAGTATGACATGTTAAGTCACATTTTATAATCCGTTCTAGATAACCACGTTGTTTTATTTACAATGTTATTTTCGGTATCGAAGATTTAAATAATCAAACAAGTCAATCATATTACTTGAATTAAACCATTGCAATTAAATTGAATTAAAATTTAAATTTAGAATATAAGAATAAGAATTGGAATAGAAAAAGTTTGTAGGTTTTATTTCAAGCTTCAGGTAAAGTAACAAGAATTACTGTGTGATATAGAACACGGTTGTATTGTAGTATGATTTTTATTTTTAAGAGAAGAAAATATTTTACGTTCCTCTTAAAAGGTAAGTAGATTGTAAATTTCTGTGTGAATGTGTTGACTTGTAGGTAAGAAGTGTTTGAAGATATCAAAGGGGTAATCAGAATCCGTATATCCAAGAAGAACAGACAACACAATGGTCAAAAGAAAAAGTACAAAAAGACAAACAACGATCTACAAAACATACATATAAAACTAAAGATCCAGTAACACGAACCCATTAAAAACCGCAGGTGAACTCAGGTGCTCCTGAATGGTAAGCAGTTCCTGCTCCACTGGTGACACCCGTCGTAAAAGCGTTGTCGGCTATAGTTAAACAGGAAACTCTAGACAAAAGATATATACTGTGCCGGGTTGTGAGATGCCGTCCGTTAACGTCTCACTTCAGTTTTCAAACTTTAATTTTTAAATTTTCTTATCAGAAACACATTTAATGATACCACACGACTCATACTTGAAGTGATTTATAGTCAAAAAGAGACAACTTTCAAAGTTGATAAAACATGTACAATAACTCCTAGTTGAAAGGTAATAACTTGATCGAAGACTCGTGTCGGTGTACCGTGGTCCGTGTCCACCTTTGAAGACTCGTGTCGGTGTACCGTGGTCCGTGTCCACCTTTGAAGACTCGTGTCGGTGTACCGTGGTCCGTGTCCACCTTTGAAGACTCGTATCGGTGTACCGTGTCCACCTCAGGCTTTGAAGACTCGTGTCGGTGTACCGTGTCCACCTTTGAAGACTCGTGTCGGTGTACCGTGTCCACCTTTGAAGACTCTTGTCGGTGTACCGTGGTCCGTGTCCACCTTTGAAGACTCGTGTCGGTGTACCGTGGTCCGTGTCCACCTTTGAAGACTCGTGTCGGTGTACCGTGGTCCGTGTCCACCTTTGAAGACTCGTGTCGGTGTACCGTGTCCACCTTTGAAGACTCGTGTCGGTGTACCGTGTCCACCTTTGAAGACTCGTGTCGGTGTACCGTGGTCCGTGTCCACCTTTGAAGACTCGTGTCGGTGTACCGTGGTCCGTGTCCACCTTTGAAGACTCGTGTCGGTGTACCGTGGTCCGTGTCCACCTTTGAAGACTCGTGTCGGTGTACCGTGGTCCGTGTCCACCTTTGAAGACTCGTGTCGGTGTACCGTGGTCCGTGTCCACCTTTGAAGACTCGTATCGGTGTACCGTGGTCCGTGTCCACCTTTGAAGACTCGTGTCGGTGTACCGTTGTCCGTGTCCACCTTTGAAGACTCGTGTCGGTGTACCGTGTCCACCTTTGAAGACTCGTGTCGGTGTACCGTGGTCCGTGTCCACCTTTGAAGACTCGTGTCGGTGTACCGTGTCCACCTTTGAAGACTCGTGTCGGTGTACCGTGTCCACCTTTGAAGACTCGTGTCGGTGTACCGTGTCCATCTTTGAAGACTCGTGTCGGTGTACCGTGGTCCGTGTCCACCTTAGAAGATTCGTGTCGGTGTACCGTGGTCCGTGTCCACCTTTGAAGATTCGTGTCGGTGTACCGTGGTCCGTGTCCACCTTTGAAGACTCGTGTCGGTGTACCGTGGTCCGTGTCCACCTTTGAAGACTCGTGTCGGTGCACCGTGGTCCGTGTCCACCTTTGAAGACTCGTGTCGGTGTACCGTGGTCCGTGTCCACCTTTGAAGACTCGTGTCGGTGTACCGTGGTCCGTGTCCACCTTTCTACGTAGTAAAATCGACCCATATTACTTATAATTTGAGCAATGAACGAAGAACATTGTACTAATCAGTTCAAATTTGTCAGATAAAAGTACTTATACTCACTAATATTAAATATCAACACAATAGTTAGTAAAGATATTACTAAACTGATTCAATATGAATCTTATAGTTCAAGTATTGAACGTATGAAGCTATTTGAAGTCTATGATTGATCATAATCAGATTTATCAGTAACTTACCGATACTTAGCGATTAATCAGAGTCGGAGGATTACTCATTCACCTACCACTATTTCATATGATTGTCTATAATTAGATGTATTAGTCAGCTACCGATACTTAATGATTTTTTACAACAGGATTTATCAGTCAGATACCGATGCATTTTTTGTACTTTATATGATTGATAATTATCGTATTTATCAGTCAGCTACTGATACTTTATATGATTAATTATAGTAGGATTTATCAGTCAGCTACTGATACTTTATATGATTAATTATAGTAGGATTTATCAGTCAGCTACCGATACTTTATATGATTAATTATAGTATGATTTATCAGTCAGCTACTGATACTTTATATGATTAATTATAGTATGATTTATCAGTCAGCTACCGATACTTTATATGATTAATTATAGTAGGATTTATCAGTCAGCTACTGATACTTTATATGATTAATTATAGTAGGATTTATCAGTCAGCTACTGATACTTTATGATTAATTATAGTAGGATTTATCAGTCAGCTACTGATACTTTATATGATTAATTATAGTAGGATTTATCAGTCAGCTACCGAAACTTTATATGATTGATAATAATCAAATTTATCAGTCAGCTTTCGATACTCTATATCATTGATAACGATCGAATTTAGTCCATTGCCGATATTTTATATGAATATTTACAATCAGATTGATCAGTCGCTAGCTACAGATACTAAATGGGTAAATAAATAATTAATTTTTCCCATCTAGTGGTCGAGTTAAAGATTGGTATAGCTGACTGTCAAAAACATTCAGTTAATAATGAGATGTTTATGTGTGACTTGCACAGTAAGAAGTTGATTTTCCACGGTTTCCTCCAACAATAGAATTGACCACCACGATATAACTGAAATACTATGGAAAGTGGCTTTGGATACCCATACTTTCAGTTGTCTTATATTCTGTCAGGTTAAAATATTTATGAGTGGGTAGGTGTGTCATAATTTACTACGGTCCTATAGACCCGCCTCTCTGTGGGTAGGTGTGTCATAATTTACTACGGCCCTACAGGCCCGCCTCTCTGTGGGTAGGTGTGTCATAATTTACTACGGTCCTACAGGCCCGCCTCTCTGTGGGTAGGTGTGTCATAATTTACTACGGTCCTACAGGCCTGCCTCTCTGTGGGTGGGTGTGTCATAATTTACTACGGTCCTACAGGCCCGCCTCTCTGTGGGTTGTTGGTCCATTTTATCTGTATGGTCAATTTTATTGACATCATTCCAGATATGATATGTATATGGTTGTATATCGGGGTCCTATAGTACCATGGTAGTTAAATTAAAAATAATTGAGGCGAAAATTGGTTGAAATAGCACGTAAATACACGGTATTATAGAAACCGCGTTACAATAGGATCGTACTATATATAATATCTTATTTCTACATGTAGATATGGGGTGTGGTTCCTCTAATACTGCTGATACAAGAAGTGAACGAGCGACAACTAGTAAACAGCAGACGACAGAAGTAAATGTGCAGAAGAAGGATACCAGTACAAATAACCAGTCTAGTAGTGATCCTAAGGCTAGTAGTGATCCTAAGGCTAGTTTTATAGCAGACACGGTAAAAGTACACAATGATTATAGAGATAAACACGGTACACCACATGTAACCCATGCTCAGGACCTTTCAGATTACGCCCAGAAATGGGCCGAACACTTAGCAAAGACTGGTAAATTTGATCACAGTAACTGTCAACATAATGGTGGTCACATAGGAGAAAATCTGGCCATGATTGGTGGCAATGATTTATCTAGTAAACAAGGTAATACTTGTTTTATATACTTGATTTCACACACTGATGTCAAACAATTTGTCTGTAGATTTAGTTCAGATATACAGAGATGATGTATACTTATACAACTCGATGTTGTTTAATAAATGTTTTCACTTTAGCGGGTTTCATATGACAGGTGTTGTTCAAACTGATTACAATCATGGAAATAGTTCCTCGACAGATTCAAACACAATCTATATATATGGACGATATCTGAGTCGAGTTCGAATACCATTATTTTCCTTCAATTATTTTAAAGAGTCATGCCCCTTAAAAATGTTAAAATTTATGATCATCTTCCATGCTTCTTTACTAGCGTCTATATATGTTGTTACTCTTCGTTTGATTTAAAAAATAATAATTGAAGATTTAACACTACAACGTGCCCTGAAGCTTTATGTTAAGTGATATACATGTACATGTATATAAGGCTACTCTACTCTGAGCATCTCTTATGCTTTTATGATTTTTATTTATTTTTTTCAAAACAGTTGCAGAGATTGTCAACGAAAAGAGAGAATAGAAATAAAAATTTGATATTTTTTGGTTTAAAATAATCAAGATTTGCTTAAAATTTAATCTTTTAATTTGTGACTACATAGGAATTATCTGCACTTTTGTTTTTTCTATTTCAGCCATTGATTACATCAAGATGTGGTATGATGAAATTAAAGATTATCATTATTTTGGCAAGGAACCCGATATGAATAAATTCGGAGGTAAGTTTTATAAGACCCCCCCCCCCTTTTTAATAATACATCCAGCTATTGACAATTTGTTCATTCGTATATATTGCAAACCTATAGCGTCACATTAAACTGGTAAACATAAACAACAAGTCCCAGTAAACAATTAATGAAGTTTTGAGACTCCATTATTGACCAATGATATTTATACAAAAGTAATTCTTACTATATCATTCTACAGTGCTATATAAGTTTAGAGGTACTATTAAATAACGTTAAAATCCACCTGTGATGTAAATCTATTGTCTAAACTCTCCATTATTTTTAAGGAATGGAGAGTTGTGAACAATATGTACAGGGGCGGAGCTAGAGCTTAAAGGTCAAAAACCTCAACCTGTTTAAAATTGCAAAAGGGAATAACAAACAATTTATTTAAATTTTTTTGTTACAAGATTAATAATTAATAAAATTATTAAAGTACAATGGGTGGATTTTAAGTTGGAGAATGTCCTCGTATCTCTCCATTCCTTAAAACCAATGGGCCTCGGCCCCTTCGGGGCCTCGGCTCCATTATTTTTAAGGAATGGAGAGTTACTCGGACATTCTCCTATACGTAAATGGTCATCAAATAACGTTGAATAAATGCACATAGAATAATGCCAGAAAAATCAATATCGGCAGATATCGCCATATTAATTGATTTCTTATTAATTTTGATAGATTTCGTCATATTAATCGATTTTTTATTGATATCGGCAACTACCGCCATATTAATGGATTTCTTATTAATATCGACAGATATCGCCATATTAATCGATTTCTTAATAATATCGACATATATCGCCATATTAATCGATTTCTTATTAATATCGTCAGATATCGCCATATAATTCGATTTCTTATTAATTAATATAATATTTTGGGAAAAGGGAGATAGGTTTGGTTTATAGTTGGTTTATGAGGTTTAACGCCACTTTCAACAATATTTCAGTTATATCGTGGCGATCAGTTTTATTGGTGGAGAAAACTGGAGTACCCAGAGAAAACCACCGTACAAAGGGGGATAGTGCCATTTTTTTCTTGTACGAACTATTAGCATATTGATCGGTTCTTTGTCTCTTCTTTTGACAGAATATGGACACTTTACACAGGTAGTATGGAAAGGCACAAAGGAAGTAGGTATTGGCATAGCTTCCGCTAAAAACCAGTGTATAGTTGTCGGAAGTTATCGACCAGCAGGCAATATGATGGGAGACTTTAGTAACAATGTTCCGCCGCCATTCTAAGCACAAATAATTGACAATAATTTATCATGGCATCTCGGACATAATCGCGGAAAATATTAGAACTTTGAATTTATTTACATGTTGACCAATATGTATATGATTATATGTATAATATTACTTCGCGATCTGTATTTTTCATCTGTGATAGTTCAATTTTATATTTTCTAGCACTTTTATTTTTCTTTATTTTTTTACTTTTTTATATAAAGAATATATATTTATTAAAATTTTAAATTTTTGTATCATTTCATATTGTTTTACAATTTATCATGACACGATTTACGTACACTCTGACCTCCACTGATTGCATATTAGTATGTACGTTCCTGGTCATTAGAACTTTACCTTTAAGTAGATGCTTACAGTAACCGGGTGCCATGTGTGGAGAAGTTACAAATAGTCCTTCCAGGAAAACACATAGTTTCACCACTGGCTACTTGTGTCTGATATTTCATGTTTTTCAAATCAATTGTAATGGTTATCTAATCAAATCTCAAAGTAGTATTAAATATTTAGGCATTGAAAATTGTCTGGTGCAAGAACTGCCAACACCAGTTTTAAAAAGGTTATTCTCTTTTTAGATTTATGTATGGAAAAGCAAATTGTTTATCTTCTGAAACAAGAAGAACCTTAAAGTATGGCACTCATACAATGTCATTTTGATTCTTCTTCTTCTTCTTCTTCTTCTTCTTCCGTGTACAGTGTACTCATCATTGAGCGTTATACTCCAGCGTGACAATCAAGATAAAAGCCCCGCAGGGCAATATTTACAGTTAAAAACAGGCGGGAATCTTATCTACACGGTCAGGAACTGGGCAGGTGGTAAGTTGCCCAATGTGTCCCTGAACTCCTCCACGGAACTGGTTGTTGTTGCTGCCGATGGAATGTTGTTCCATTGCCGGATGGATCTTGGGGAAAAGGGAGTTTCGGTAGACATCCTTCCTGGTTGATGGAATCCGGAAGGTATTCTGACCTCTAGTTCTGGAGTCTGATGGAAGAAGATATGCTTCTGCCAGAATAGCCACTAGGTTATGCTGGATCTTAAATAGCAAAAGGATGCGGATCTTAACTCTCCTAACCTGGAGTGGTTCCCATCCAAGTTGGGTTACCATCTGAGTGACACTTCTTGGCTGTCTGTCTGTGTAATTCTTGATTATTCCTGTTTCTCCTGGTATGCTGGTATATCTCAAGCTTTAAAAAAACAAATTACAAGTGTCACAGTTAGTTATTGAGGTTTAACGTTCGGCTACCTTCAGCAGGTATTGCGGACAGATTAGTTTTACAGAGATTAGTTCTCTGTCTGTTTTCTACTGGCATTCCTTTGTTGGGTTGGCGTTTGGTGGTCGGTCATCAAGGTGTGTGTCCGTGTCGTATGTAGGATAGCGGTAGGGTAGTGTAGAGTCATCTGGATCGAAGGCCTCGGAGTATGACGCAGTTCTGTCTCGGAATTCAGTTTTATAACAGAGGAATCGTATGCAGGATAGCGGTAGGGTAGTGTAGGATCATCTGGATCGAAGCCCTCGGAGTATGACTCAGTTCTGTCTCGAAATGCAGTTTTATAACAGAGGAGTTCTTGCATGTACAGACTTTGTACGCACGTACATCTCTTCCAGGGCTTCTGTGATTCTAATTCGCTGCGATACCTTTAATATGAGATCTGCTCTATGTGAACCACTCCCTCTTTTGCAATATTTCACTGGGTGGCGTGTTATGGGCGAGGTCGTGGCTGCGTTTCTTTTCAGTGTGGAAGGAGACATGTGTCTCTTTTTAGGGGCCTGGCTGTCAACTTTTCCAATTGTGGCAATGGGTTTCGCTGCCTTGATCCAAATCAACTTGACTGTAACTGCGCTGGCAATAACCTGTAGATTCCAAGTCAATTTCTTTCCCTCTACATCTGCGTGTTTCAGAAGTGGCACAAAACAACAGTTCTTTTTATTAAAAGTATTGGCCTGTGAACAAGTATAAAACAAAAGGAGCTGTCAAGTTTAGGATAGTTAAATGTTGAAAATAGAGTGAAACTGCTTCGTCTTAAGCGTAGCTATAATCCGACAGCCCGTCAGTCCGTTAGCCCGTTAGTCCGATAGCCTGTTAATCCGATAGCCCGTTAGTCCGATAGCCCGTTAGTCCGACAGCCCGTTAGTCCGACAGCACGATAGTCCAACAGTTCGATAGTCCGACAGAGATGTGTTTGTTTTTCACTTTCACCGTTCAAGTAAGAAAACAACAAAGTAAAAATACATAAGAAAGAGATAAAGCTTTAGTTTGTCCAATGTTCTTGAATATTGGTTTGAATTTGTATACTTGTATGACGGAATTAGCATTCACTTAAATGAAGAAATAGTAAACTATAATTCAATGATAATCTAAAAGTGACGACCATACGATTTTCGAGGGGCGTTTATTTTTGGATCAAAATAATTTGTTTCCGTCTTCTTCACCGTTGAACTATTCCCCCCCCCCCCCCCCTCCCGACATAGTCGATGTAGCAGGTAATTTGTACCGGACTGAAAAAGACTATCTTGGATATATATGAGCAGACCGGAACAATAGACAAAGGCTACGTATTCCGTGTCTAGGCAATATATTCGGACATTTTTTCTTTGAATTCTCAGATACAGATACAGATACAAATTTTATTTAAAGTCGGAGTATAAAAACATACAACATAAGTTCTGAAGAGCTTTTAAAACCGACATACATGTAAATAACAAAACAAGCATAAGGACAGACATGCATAAAAAGCAGAGCACATACATATTATAAAACATAAAAGCACAGTAGTTGAACTAAATTAAAAATAAGCACAGTTGATGAACTAAACTAAAATATCTAGTAAAACATAAAAGCATAGTAGTTGAACTAAATTAAAAATAAGCATAGTTGATGAACTAAACTAAAAATATCTAGTAAAACATAAAAGCATAGTAGTTGAACTAAATTAAAAATAAGCACAGTTGATGAACTAAACTAAAATATCTAGTAAAACATAAAAGCACAGTAGTTGAACTAAATTAAAAATAAGCACAGTTGATGAACTAAACTAAAAATATCTAGCATACTAAGGGAAGGAAATCAAACTGAAGCCTTGCATGCAAAGCAATGACATGAGCTGCCTGACCATGTATTAATCAAATTTTTAAACTGGTCTAGTGACATGTCTTTTCTAAAGTGGTCAGGCAGCTCATTCCAGAGTTTTGCACCTGCATAACGAAAAGATTGCAAACCAAAACTTGTAGTTCTTGCCTGTGGTAAAGCTGCTTTATTTTGATATCTAAAAGAATACGAAGTATTTTTTATATCTATGAGGTCAAATAAATAAATAGGACAATCCTTATTAACAATTTTGAAAACTTCTAAAGCAAATGTTCTAAGTCTCCTTACTTTTAGGGATGGCAGTTTAGATTTGCATAACAGGTCTTCATAACTAGAGGTGTATTCATTGTATATAAATCTCAGAGCCCTTTCCTGTATTTTTTCTATTTTTTGGGTATTCGTTTCTCCACAAAAGTGCCAAACAAGTGGGCAATAGTTAAAGTTGGACATAATAAAGGAGTAGTAGATTGTAAGTTTTCCTAGTTTTGTTAAATGGGTACCAATTCTTTTTAATACATTTAATTGCCTGGAGGCTTTTTTACAAGTATTTGACACATGTTCATTGTAATTTAATTGAAAGTTTATTGTTACCCCTAAAAGTTTAACTTCAGATTCACATTCAATTTTATTTCCGTCAATAGTAAAGGTTAAGTTTTGTTGTTTGGTTTGTTTACCTATGGCAATTGCCTGGAACTTTTCTGGGTTAGCCTTCATTTTGTTAATGGAAAACCAATTAATTAAAGTCACACTGTCATCCTCCAAAGTAGAGATTACTTTATTTATATCATGATCAGAGTAGGAAAGCGTATTGTCATCCGCGTAGTTATAAAGATCACTATTTTTTATAAAATAGAAAATATCGTTTAAAAAGATTTTAAAAAGGATAGGGCCAAGTATTGAACCCTGGGGCACCCCTTTATAAATAGCTTGCCAGTTACTAATATGTGGGCCCACTTTAACACACTGTTTACGATTTTTTAAGTAACTATCTATTAGATTTAAAGCAGAAGGAGATACACCATAGGTTTTTAATTTTAATATAAGCAGGTCATGGGGTAAACAGTCAAAAGCTTTTGATAGGTCCAGGAGTATGGCCGCAACATATTTATTTTGATCTAAAGCCTTTTTCCAGTCTTCAATTACCTTTAATAAAGCAGTTTGGCATCCGTAGCCTTTCCGAAAAGCAGATAAAAAAGTATGAAAATGTGAGTCAAAGAATTCGACAATTTGACTGTTTACTGCTCTTTCAAAGATTTTAGATATCATGGGAAGGATACTGACTGGCCGGTAATTGCCTTTATCTAGAGTGTTATTTTTTTTATGTAAGGGAACCACTTGTGCTTCTTTAAGTTTATCAGGAAATGTTGATGTTTCAAAGGATTTATTTATAATTTTAGAAATGGGCTTTGCTACAACAGATTTAGATAATTTTAAGATTTTAGAAGATATTCCATCTTTTCCTGTAGCCTTTTTTATACCAATTTTATTAGTTTCTTTATTAACAAATTCTTCATTAATGGGATTAAAAATAAATTGGTCAGTTTCAGTTTTATTTTCTTTTATTGCTTTTATATTAGGATGGTTATCTTCTGTTTTTATGTTTTGTGAACCGATGTCTTTAGCAACATTTATGAAGAAATTGTTAAATGTTTCAGCTACTTCTGTTTGGTTATTTATAATATTATCGTTTTCACACAGAATTATGTCTTTAGCAAAATGAGAGCCTTTATTCGTTAGAAAGGGTTTTATTGTAGGCCAGAAATGTTTACTTTTAGGACCACCTGCACATCTTTCAATAAAATAATTTCTGATGGATTGTTTTTTTATTTTGTTCACCAAATTTCTCTGTTTTCTGTATATTTCCCAATTTTGTTTATTTTTACATCTATTGTACTTATTATATGACATTCTTTTTTTGTAGATTGCTCTTTTGAGATTTTTATTCATGAATGGGACTGGTTTATCTACAGGTTTTTTTCTTTTTCATTGGGGCATGTTTATTAATTACAGAAATAAATTCTGATTCAAAATTCGCATATGCTGAATTTACATTATCACACTTGTCAACAATTGAGTTTAATTTTTTTTGCTCTAAATCATTTAAAAAAAATTCTTGGTCGAAGTTTTTAAAGCTCCTATATTCTACAAACTTTTTATTTATTCTAGGAATTGTTCCTTTGATTTGAACCGATATAATGTTATGAACGTCGCTCAAGCCACAATTAAAGTGTTGTATATTTTGACAGAAAGTTGATCGATTTGTCAAAATAACATCATTAAGAGTTGCAGGGGCACCTTTAGTAAAACAAGTAGGACTTTTAACAAGGTTTACAAAATCAAAAATATCACATACATTTTTCAGTGGTGCTCCTTTATGTTCAGAGAGCATGTCATAGTTAATGTCTCCCAAAATCAAAACATTGTCATATAAGGTGGAAATTTTATCGAAAGTATCAATAAAGTAAATGTCTTGAAAATTTATTTGATTTAAACTTATTTTATTGTTCATAATAACAACAAATGGATCAGACACAAGTTTTATAACTTAGAAATGTCTTCTCCGCTAGTTACATCAATTTACATATAATCAGAACAGCATTAATTACATAATAATAACATATTTGTTCAGAATATGAAGACGAATAAAAAAAAATAAAAAAAAATACAATAGAACGAAAAATGCAAATTTCAAAGGTCGATGAAACATACTGTGTGCTAAGGTATAATATATGGCAAGTCGAGCACACCTCAAAGACCATTCTTAAACACGTGGTGTATGTGTGTTGCATACTTGGATCGTATTACGATTAGACATAGTTTATATGTTGGGATTTAATTAATTCATGGAGATCTTGCATAGGTAAGTACAATTTGAACTGAATAACACATGTATATTTCATCGACCTTTGACACGTCAATCAATCAATACCCCACAGCGCGACCAAGAAAAGAATATACATACATGTAGAAGTACATAATGTTGACAATTGTCAATAACGTTATACATGTTGACTTGTTAGTTCAAGCGAAACGCCGTGTATCTTTTATGTATTTTTGTACACATGAAAATATAAACGTGTTTATTTCTACAGACAGGTCATCATTTCCAAATAACAAAATATCGATATTTACCGGTAGACCCCCCATATCAAGCATATTTAATTCAATGATCATGTTATTTCTAAGTAAATTGAATTTATTACAATATAATAGAAAATGCTCGGAACATTCGTTTTTATATCCACATGAACAAGAAGCACTAGGCACCAAATTCGATTTAAATAAATCGCTGTTTAGAGAACTACATTTATTTCTAAGCCTAGCATGCAATACACTAAGATATCGGTCTCCAAAAGAAAAGTAAGAAGGTACAGTTTTCGGTTGAAAATATTTTTGTTGCAATTTGGATTTAAAAGACGGGAGTGTCGGCAGTTGACGAAGGTTCAGATCTAGAGTGTTCCATAATTTAATCGTAGTGGGAAAATAAGACTGTTGATATGTAGATAATCGGTATGATGGTTGTGAAATATTAAGTCTGTTCCTTAAATTATAATTATTAGTGTCAGCGACTGTAGGTGGTACTAATTCTGTTAAATAATCAGGTACTTGACCGTTGACGATTTTATAAAATAGCACCAATTTTCTTACCTCCCTTCTAGTTTTCAACTTTTCCCACCCCGTCTCGATATAAATAGAATGTATACTGGCAAACGATGGTAATCCCGTAACAATACGCACAGCTTCAAGTTGTACTTTTTCTAATCTGTCCGAATTTGTTTGTCCACAATTATCCCACACTTCAGATGCATATTCCAATACAGGTCTAATAAATGTTAAATAATTTTTTTCTAAGTAATTTCTGTTAAGACGGTATTTTAATTTTCTGAGTACATTAAGTTGTTTCGAAGCTGATTCAATTAATTTGTCTATGTGCTTAGTCCACTTACAGTCGCTGCTGAATACAATCCCTAAATGTTTGTGTGTATGTACTGGATCAATAGTTGTTTGGTCAAAATTAAATGTTAAATTACATTCAACCCCATTGACATTAAAAATAATAATTTCAGTTTTGGTGGGATTAAACTTTAATAACCACCTGTTTGACCATTTTTTCAGGTGATTCAGATCTGTATTAATCATATTTCTTAGTGTGCTTTCATCTTGTGCTATATGTCCAATAGACGTGTCATCAGCAAAAAGACGACCTAGACCTACTATCTCATCAGTAATATCGTTTATGAAGATCAAGAACATTAAAGGACCCAATACTGACCCCTGAGGCACACCCGCATGCAAATGACCAATCCCGGATAAAGCATCTTTTATCATAACCCTTTGAGTACGGTTAGAAAAATAACTTTTTAACCAACAAAGCAGATCACCTTTAATACCATATTTGCCAAGTTTATATAAAAGTGTTTTTACCCAAACTGTATCAAATGCTTTGCTTATATCAGCAAATGTAACGCTGGTCACTTGTTTTGCCTCTAATGCAAGTAATATTGTATGATACAACTCTATTAGTTGATGACTTGTAGAGTGACCTGGAATAAATCCCGACTGGAACTTGTATAATAGTTTATTTTCAAGTAGGTGATTAAACACATGCTTGAAAATTATTTTTTCCAGCACCTTACTTACACAAGAAAGTAAAGAAATAGGTCTATAGTTAGACGGTAAAGATTTGTCCCCATTTTTAAACAAAGGGATTACATGGGCGATTTTCCAGTCCGATGGAAATACTTTTTCACGTAAGGATTTATTAAAATTTATTTGACGTAAATATTTTTAATATATGCTTCAGTAAACCACATAAGAATCTTTCATCGTCTGTTTTTAATATATGCACAAGTAAACCACATAAGAATCTTTCATCGTCTGTTTTTAATATATGCTTCAGTAAACCACATAAGAATCTTTCATCGTCTGTTTTTAATATATGCACCAGTAAACCACATAAGAATCTTTCATCGTCTGTTTTTAATATATGCTACAGTAAACCACATACGAATCTTTCATTGTCTGTTTTTAATATATGCACTAGTAAACCACATACGAATCTTTCATTGTCTGTTTTTAATATATGCACTAGTAAACCACATAAGAATCTTGCAACGCCAGTTTCACGACGGATCTTGCTTTCAGTGCACAAAACTTGACTAAGCAAATATTTCTTATAAAGAACAGATATTTTATTTTCATAGAAAAACTATTAAATGAATCTAGTCTGTCAGACTATCGGATTACGGATTGTTGGACTACTGGACCGTCAGACTATCGGGGTGTCGGATTATAGATCTGACCAAGTCTTAATCATTGTTGTCACTGTGCAGATACCATACACTGTGGGGTCGTCAATGTTCATGTTTGTTTCTAAATATCTTAATAGAATTAGATAAGATATAATATGCTTACTACGGGTGTGAAGTGATGACAACAAGTAGTAAATGGCTACCACCCGAGGAAGCTTGATACAACCATATTTGTACATTTTGATCTCCTATCTTAAAAGAAGTAGGACTAGAATACATAGACAATACATACATTGTTGATAAATATACAATTTATTTATACAAGCATTAGAAACATGAAGAAAAGGAGTCTATGACCAGCTTTTCTTTACTGTTTTGAGATGAGTACAAATAAATTTTATATTTCCTGAAAATGTAGGTATACTGTGTTTATACATGTATGCAAAGAAAAAGGTAAATACACACAAAAAAGCAAAACATTGGGCATTTTGTTGAACTTGTTATTGGATGTCAACAGCATGAACTGTGTTCTAACAGTCTATTATGCTTCACTCTACATACGATGCAGTGTACCAGGAGAATTTATATGTCTAGTAGAAGCATAAAGCAAAGGTTGTTATGTACACCTTTATATAGTGAAGTAAATGCAATGATTACAGTATTACAAGCTTTATTATGTGACAAGGATCAATGTGCTAAACTTTCAGAATGGTTAGTCAAATATAAATCTACCTATTGTGAAAAAATATTGTGTCTAGACAGAAGCTATGATGACACATAACATAATACAACCGCAAAATAATTGTGGTACAAATGTAGTAGCAAATAGAAGGAATACTCCACTAGTTAGAGTGCCCTGTGTGACTTGATAAGGTATTTTATACTCCACAAGTTAGAGTGCCCTGTGTGACTTGATAAGGTATTTTATATTCCACTAGTTAGAGTGCTCTGTGTGACTTGATAAGGTATTTTATACTCCACAAGTTAGAGTGCCCTGTGTGACTTGATAAGGTATTTTATACTCCACAAGTTAGGGTGCCCTGTGTGACTTGATAAGGTATTTTATACTCCACAAGTTAGAGTGCCCTGTGTGACCTCATATGGTATTTTATATTCCACTAGTTAGAGTGCTCTGTGTGACTTGATAAGGTATTTTATACTCCACAAGTTAGAGTGCCCTGTGTAACTTGATAAGGTATTTTATACTCCACAAGTTAGAGTGCCCTGTGTGACTTGATAAGGTATTCTATACTCCACAAGTTACAGTGCCCTGTGTGACTTGATAAGGTATTTTCTACTCCACAAGTTACAGTGCCCTGTGTGACTTGATAAGGTATTTTATACTCCACAAGTTAGAGTGCCCTGTGTGACTTGATAAGGTATTTTATACTCTACAAGTTAGAGTGCCCTGTGTGACTTGATAAGGTATTCTATACTCCACAAGTTACAGTGCCCTGTGTGACTTGATAAGGTATTTTCTACTCCACAAGTTACAGTGCTCTGTGTGACTTGATAAGGTATTTTATACTCCACAAGTTAGAGTGCCCTGTGTGACTTGATAAGGTATTTTATACTCCACAAGTTAGAGTGCCCTCTGTGACTTGATAAGGTATGTTATACTCCACAAGTTAGAGTGCCCTGTGTGACTTGATAAGGTATTATATACTCCACAAGTTACAGTGCCCTGTGTGACTTGATAAAGTATTTTATACTCCACAAGTTAGAGTGCCCTGTGTGACTTGATAAGTTATTTTATACTCCACAAGTTATAGTGCCCTGTGTGACTTGATAAGGTATTTTATACTCCACAAGTTAAGAGTGCCCTGTGTGACTTGATAAGGTATTTTATACTCCACAAGTTAGAGTGCCCTGTGTGACTTGATAAGGTATGTTATACTCCACAAGTTAGAGTGCCCTGTGTGACTTGATAAGGTATTTTATACTCCACAAGTTAGAGTGCTCTGTGTGACTTGATAAGGTATTTCATACTCCACAAGTTAGAGTGCTCTGTGTCACTTGATAAGGTATTTTATACTCCACAAGTTAGAGTGCCATGTGTGACTTGATAAGGTATTTTATACTCCACAAGTTAGAGTGCTCTGTGTGACCTCATAAGGTATTTTATGCTCCACAAGTTAGAGTGCTCTGTGTGACTTGATAAGGTATTATATACTCCACAAGTTAGAGTGCCCTGTGTGACTTGATAAGGTATTTTATACTCCACAAGTTAGAGTGCTCTGTGTCACTTGATAAGGTATTTTATACTCCACAAGTTAGAGTGACCTGTGTGACTTGATAAGGTATTTTACACTCCACAAGTTAGAGTGCTCTGTGTGACTTGATAAGGTATTATATACTCCACAAGTTAGAGTGCCCTATGTGACTTGATAAGGTATTTTATACTCCACAAGTTAGAGTGCTCTGTGTCACTTGATAAGGTATTTTATACTCCACAAGTTAGAGTGCCCTGTGTGACTTGATAAGGTATTGTATACTCCACAAGTTAGAGTGCTCTGTGTGACTTGATAAGGTATTTTATACTCCACAAGTTAGAGTGCTCTGTGTGACTTGATAAGGTATTCTATACTCCACAAGTTACAGTGCTCTGTGTCACTTGATAAGGTATTCTATACTCCACAAGTTACAGTGCTCTGTGTCACTTGATAAGGTATTTTATACTCCACAAGTTAGTGCTCTGTGTCACTTGATAAGGTATTTTATACTCCACACGTTAGAGTGCCCTGTGTGACTTGATAAGGTATTTTATACTCCACAAGTTACAGTGCTCTGTGTGACTTGATAAGGTATTTTATACTCCACAAGTTACAGTGCTCTGTGTGACTTGATAAGGTATTTAATCAAAACATCAAATTTTTACTCACATTAGTCTATAATTTTATTAAAGAGAAAAATGAATGATAAAAAGTAATTATAAACTTACAATCATAAAAAAGTAAAAATAAACTACAACAGATACAACACAAATATGGTAGCTGGATTTATAACTATTGGTGCAATCAGTGCCTATCACCACTAAAGTTGTGAGTTCAAACCCTGTTCATGGCGAGGTGTACTCGATACAACATTATGTGATAAAGTTTGTCAGTGACTTGTGACAGGACGGTGGCTTTCTCCGGGTACTCATGTACGTTTCTCATGCTACGATTTACATTTAAGAATAGAATCACTCATATTCTGATTCAACCCACCATTTCTTTAGAAATGCCTGTACCAAGTCAGGGTCATTACGGTTTTCACAGTTTTCCGGTTGTCGACTGATTTTGTCTGTTTATATACTTATGAGTTTTGACTTTCCCTTTGTAAGATTGTTCGGAGTTCGGTAATTTTGTTATTACCCTTATCATACAAAAGGTAAATTGTCTTAGCAAAGTTTAAGGTCACATTTACAATAAATCTGCAGGAGGATTTTCGTTCAATCATTATATATTTTATATATACCTCTCAGGCTCTCTAAACTGTTTTGTGGCCTCTTCGAGCAATTTTATCTGTTCTAATATTATTGCTGTTCGGAATTTTTGTTCCATTTCTAATACTACTTGTAGGTATATTTGTTGAACACTTTTGAGGACATATTCATCACGATAACCTCTTTTGCTCATCCATTATTTCTAAAAATCTACTCTTCGTTGACGTCGCAAATCACATAATTAGGTTCGATAACTCTGTAATTGTTTCAATATGACAGGTACTGATAAAAAATATAAAATGAAAGTAGAAAATTGTATGTATTTTTGTTTTTAAAATAAAACAAAGTATTTATTATTATTATTATTATTATCATTAAATAATAAGGACATAGTGTCAAACCTTGTGGGTTTTCATTCATCTTAAAAGCAAACATGAGAAATTATTCTAATGAATATTTGCAGTTAACGTTAACATCAAATATGAAATATTCAATATATAGGGTGAATGTACATCATAACGTTGGATGTCGGATCCCAAATCTGGAAGCCATTTTATCACGCCTGGAGGTACATTTTTACTTACAGCACTATTTACTGTAATGGTAACATTAAATGTTATAGTGCTTCAAATTCCCCTAAATGTGTGCTAATCGACAGTTCAAAAACATGTTGTCAAACTTTCAAACATTGACCATAAAACATTTTTGTAAGCAGCCGTACCTTGAGCAACAACGGTTTTTTGAACCTGTAAAGTCGCCATATTGATTTGACATTAGACATTGAAAAAGTCTCTCGGTGAGACGAAAATGTTGTCATTAATCAAAGTGTTTAATTCTTTATCACTTTGTTTTGTGTACTTGGTGTTGTTTTAGACGTTTATAGGGAGTGGATGTGGTCGAGTGGTCTAGGGGGCTGGACGTAAGGCTAAGCGAATGGTGCTGCAGTGTATCAATGGTGTGGGTTCAAATCCCGTTGAGGGAAGAACAAAAATTTGACAGCTCTAAAATCTAATTCTAACTCTGTTTGGTTTAATTTTCAGACGTATATATATATATATAGATTTATTGCAACATATAGTGTCATAAATGAAGATATCCCATCATTAGTATTGATATTAAAGTTAGAATGATAAAATTCTGGTGTAAAATTATTATGGGAAAACAAAGTAAGCTTTCTCACATATGTTATAAATTACTTTACAACAATATTTTTTTATAAGAGATGGTTTTTCATTTATGTATATAAAATTGCGACAGGTCGGTGGTTTTCTCCGGGTCCTCCGGTTTCCTCCACCAATAAAACTGACCACCCCGATATAACTGAAATATTGTTGAAAGTGACGTTAAACACCATAAACCTAAACCTAAACCATACATACAAATAAAGTAATAATTAAAATAAATTATCTGTAGCCATTTTAACATAAGAATCAAATGTGTGGAAACATAAAACCTTTATGAGCCTTTAACAAAAGACGTATACCATTTTTCCCAATTTGACATATCTTAGCGACAAACTTGAAAAAGGGTCGGATGGGTATCAGTAAACTTAAAATAAATAATATTAATATGGAAGACTGTGTCTATAGGACCTATAGAACACAGATGCCCTCACTTCCAGCTAAAGTAAACACTAACATAGAACACAGATGCCTTCACTTCCAGCTAAAGTAAACACTAACATAATTATAGTCCAATCAAAGGAATGTTGACCAAATTTGTACCTGGGCTGTCCATTGTTAAAAAACAGTGAGTAAAAATTTCACATTTGGTAATGGGAAACTAAAGCAAGAACACAGAAACCAAATATATGTGCACCCCTACCAATATAATATACTGAAGTTATATATAATACAAAACAGGTCAAAGGAGATAAATGTTTTAATTATTGGGACCCACTACCATCTTCTATCACATCTAAGTTTGGTTTATATTGGTTCAATAGTTTCAGAAGAGATCAATTAAAAAAGAAAAGTTAACAATATATGGACAGATAAATGATATATAACTTTTTATAAAAGTTCATCAGGATTTGCATTTTTGTGCAGTATTCACATAAAAAACAAAGATTACGACTTATTATTGGGACCCACTACCATGTACAAAGATATTTGTATACATTTTGTACATGTAATTTTTGCATATTTCTTGTGCATGTTAATTTTGTTAACAAATCTTAACATATCAGTCATATCACTCTAAATCAATCATTAACATACAGTTGTAAAGAAAACAAGGCCTTCATCCATTATATAATTATCAATTAAATGTTAAAACACACAACATGTACAAAGATATTTGTAAACTAAATCATTACACAACAATCTCTAGTATGGCACCAATGAACATTTCACCTCATTAACAAGTCACCATTTGCACACTTCCAACTTGATTCTAAAATTATACGTTTTTTACGAGTTATCCCTTTAAATGTGGGTAAAATGGTCCCTTTTCATGCAAAGTACAATGAAAAAAACATATTTTCCTATAATCTGTAACATCGTAACAACTTGTGAATTTTCTATTTGCCATAAAATTATCCTATGATTGTTTATAAGGTACAAATATCTACAAATTTTAAGAAAATTATACTCAATTTCGTTTTCCTTTCCCTTGTGTTTACTAGAATAGGTACCATTTTGCCATAAGAGAAATAACTCCTATTTTTGTTTAAATCTTTTAATTTTAGAATCAAATCTGAAATGTGCACAAGGTCTATCATTTAAAGATCTGAAATGTGTACAAGGTCTATTATTTAAAGATCTGAAATGTGCACAAGGTCTATTATTTAAAGATCTGAAATGTGTACAAGGTCTATTATTTAAAGATCTGAAATGTGTACAAGGTCTATTATTTAAAGATCTTAAATGTGTACAAGGTCTATTATTTAAAGATCTGAAATGTGCACAAGGTCTATTATTTAAAGATCTGAAATGTGTACAAGGTCTATTATTTAAAGATCTGAAATGTGTACAAGGTCTATTATTTAAAGATCTGAAATGTGCACAAGATCTATTATTTAAAGATCTGAAATGTGTACAAGGTCTATTATTTAAAGATCTGAAATGTGTACAAGGTCTATTATTTAAAGATCTGAAATGTGTACAAGGTCTATTATTTAAAGATTTTAAATGTGTACAAGGTCTATTATTTAAAGATCTGAAATGTGCACAAGATCTATTATTTAAAGATCTGAAATGTGTACAAGATCTATTATTTAAAGAGTCCTTTTATTCTTTCTATTGCACATTCAATAACTGTGGGTGAAACTTCTCCAATGCCCACTGCATAGCCCATATACATAGAGGTCGCATGTAACCTAGAGATCTGTAATGTCTATCTGTCGTGTAGGCCTCTGGTGTTTGGAAAGCTAGTCCGTACCATTCCCAGCAGGTGTGATAAGATCCCCAGGCAGCCTGGAATGCTTCATCTATCATACCCTATGTGAAATAGAAAGGACATCATAATTATAATAACATGTTGTATCATAAGTATGGCTTAGTTATAAGATCTCAACTTAAAACATAAGTATGGCTTAGTTATAAGATCTCAACTTAAAACACATTATCATTTAGTACATAACTTTGATCATTTAACCATCAAGCAGTCTTCGTGCTAACCCACTTGCCCGAAGCCCGGGACAAGTAAAACTTGATTTGGACAAGTGGAAATTATGAAAGAATTTGTTTGAATAATTAGAAAAATGTTCTAAATTAGGCTTTCGGGCAAGTAGGTGAAAAAAATTAAAGCAAAGACTGATCAAGTGTTTGAGGTGGTCTTAGCATATTAAAAATATAACTTTCACTAAGACTTCAAGTACATAATTGTCTACCTCTTGTACCTTACACTGTACATGGACAAAAACGTTACTTTCACTAAGGAGCTCAAATTAATAATTGCCTACCTCTTGTATCATATTAGCTGCTAAGGCATAGGTTACTCCTACCCAGAATTCCTCAGACTGTAAACTACTCAGATCTTTTTTCCCATTAGGCCTTGTTCCGTTGATGGCTCCCATGTTTCCATTCTCAAATCCCATTACATTATTTTTAAATATAGTTTTCAGAGCTGTTTTAACATGAGCTGGAGGAAAAATCTACAAAACAGAATAAAATATCAATAGTTGGATTACCTAACAAATCATACCAGCCTATCACCAATACGGCGTGGGTTCGCAAACGGCTGTGTAAATTACAAACTAGAGGCTCAGTGGGCTGAGCCTTTGTCGCTCACCTTTCATTCTGCTTTGAGGAAACTTAATACAGAACCTTCCATAGGTGCTTCCCACCAAGTTTCGGTTCATTTGGCTAAGCAGTTACAGAGAAGAAGATTTTTAGAAATCAACCAATCAGAAACTAGAATGGCCTGTGGTGGCCATGTTTATTAAAGGATGGGAACTAAATGCGCAATTTTTATAGATGACCTTCCAAGGATGCTTCCTACCAAGTTTTGATTCATTTGGCAAAGCGGTTTCAGAGAAGAAGATTTTTTAGAAATCAACCAATATAAAACAAGAATTGCCTGTGGCAGCCATGTTTGTCAATGGATCGGAATCTTTATAGAGGACCTTCCAAGGATGCTTCCTACCAAGTTTCGATTCATTTGGCCAAGAGATTTCAGAGGAGACGATTTTTTAGAAATCAACCAATCAGAAACAAGAATAGCCTGTGGCAGCCATGTTTGTTAACTGATCGCGACAAAATGAGCAATCTTTATAGAGGACCTGCCATAGATGCTTCCTACCAAGTTTCGGTTCATTTGGCAAAGCGGTTTCAGAGGAGAAGATTTAAAAAAATCGGCCAATCAGAAACAAGAATTGCCTATGGCGGCCATGTTTGTTAACGGATCGGAACTAAATGAGCAGTCTTTATAGAGGACCTTCCAAGGATGCTTCCTACCAAATTTCGATTCATTTGGCCAAGCGATTACAGAGGAGAAGATTCTTTAGAAATCAACCAATCAGAAACAAGAATAGCCTCTGACGGCCATGTTTGTTAACCGATCGGGACGAAATGAGCATTCTTTATAGAGGACCTGCCATAGATGCTTCCTACCAAGTTTCGGCTCATTTGGCAAAGCGGTTTCAGAGGAGAAAATTTTTAAAAATCGGCCAATCAGAAACAAGAATTGCCTATGGTGGCCATGTTTGTTAACGAATCGGAACTAAATGAGCAATCTTTATAGAGGAACTTCCAAGAATGCTTCCTACCAAGTTTCGATTAATTTGGCTACCCGGTTTCACAGGAGAAGATTTTTTAGAAATCAACCAATCAGAAACAAGAATTGCCTGTGGCGGCCATGTTTGTAAACGGATCAGGACGAAATGAGCATTAATTATAGAGGACCTGCCATAGTTGCTTCCTACCAAGTTTCGGTTCATTTGGCCAAGCGGTTTCAGAGGAGAAGATTATAAAAAATCGGACAATCAGAAACAAGAATATTGTATGGCGGCCATGTTTGTTAATGGATCGGGACAAAATGAGCAATCTTTAGAGAGGACCTTCCATAGATAATTCCTACCAAGTTTCACTTCATTTGGCGGAAAGATTTCAGAGGAGAAGATTAAAATGTGAAAAGCTAACGGACGACGGATGCCAAATGATGGCAACAGCTCACTTTGCCTTTGGCAAGGTGAGCTAAAAAAAAAAAGAAGGGTGCACTCGACTCGCAGCTGCAAGTGATAAAGTTTACCAGTTGCTTGCCCATGGTCGGTGGTTCTCTTCGGCTTCTTCCACCACTAAAACTGGTCGCCATGATATACTAGTAGCTGAAATATTGCTGAAAGTGGCGTTAAACACCAAAAATCAAAATCAATCAAATCATCTTGCCAGAAAATTGAGGCCATCCATAACTATATCTTTGTCTACTATGTGACCTTGTAACCAATGACATAATCATACCAGCCACTTTATTTGAATAACAAAAACAGACACATATAGTTAAGATTGAAAACTTGTTAGAACCAAACAAATCTATTATGATATAACTTATTTTGTAATTTTTTTGTTCTGGAGTGAACATGAGATAATAGATCTAGGAATCCACAATGCAGAAAGCATCAATAACTCAGTGCAGACTTTAACGCAACTAAGAAATTTCTATTTTTAGTAACAGTGGCCATATTTGAAGATAAGTAGGCCTGTCAAACACAATTCTTAAAGAGAACCAACCAAGGAGTCTTCAAGACAAGTTTCTTTAAAATTGGCAAGGTGGTTTCACAGGAAATGTTGAAATTAACTACTGTGAAATCACTTTTATTCGTGTGGCACCAACTTTTGTGGTTTTCGTGGGTTAACTGATCCACGAAATTAAGAATCCAACGAACAATAAAAACATATTGGATCACCTTTCTTTAAACAATTAAGTATAAGTTAACTGTACATTTGTCCCGGAGTCAGGATTAATCTTGCGATACGATTACGTGTGGTTTCAATCCGAGATAAGGGTACATAATGAAAGATCGAACAATGTAGAAGTCATTTTACAATCTGTCATTGGAATCATAATAATGAGAGAAAAAACAAACTTTAGTGTTCTTTTTTTAGTTGTGAAAAACAAAACTTGAAAATAAAATGGAGATTAAATATTTGTGAAACATAAAAACAAATTTAATATATTTTGATGGAAATTGCAAATGTACGTGCTCATAAAATAATTTCAGATGATTTTTTTTTCATTTTCATATTCAATAAAAGAACACTGATTTGCACTGATCTATAATTATGAAATTCAAAAACTGATTTTGTTCCGATTCTAAGTTGATATATGTAACAAAAAATAATTGAGAAAATGAACATGTTCCACTACCGACTACATAATTTTACATCTCATTTGTCTAATGTATTAAAGTTTTCTCGAAGTTTTGAAACCCAGTGAAATTT
Organism: Bathymodiolus brooksi; assembly: GCA_963680875.1. Classification (NCBI taxonomy): domain Eukaryota; kingdom Metazoa; phylum Mollusca; class Bivalvia; order Mytilida; family Modiolidae; genus Bathymodiolus; species Bathymodiolus brooksi. The sequence continues at coordinate 144,714,302 of OY804577.1, forward strand.
ATTATGTTGAAAATATAAAATCAATGAATTTTATTTAGTTACAAACACAAAATTCACGAATTTACGAATCAACAAAACTTGTAATTTTTAACCAAACCACGAAAATTGATACCCACGAAGAAAAGTACTTTCACAGTATTTCTAATTTTAGCAGTGGTGGCCATATTTGAAGGTTAGCGGACCTGTCAGACATAATTCTGAAAGGGAACCGCTAAATGACCATCCCACTAAACTTTGGTACAAACTGGTTCCGTAGGTTCAGAGGAGTTGATAAAAAATGTGAAAAGTTAACGCCAACGACAGCATGGGACGGAAAATGATGAGAATAGCTAATAACATTATACTGCAAGAACAATATCCTTCAAAAAATTAAATGTATAAATAATTTGCAACTACTGACACTTAAAATGAACTTGTTACTCACAGTATCGTCCTCCATACCAGAGGCCCTGAGGAACCAGTGTCCAGATAACTGATCTGTCATTACACTGTCATCATGTCCACTGGTTGTACTGGAGTCATAGTTATAATAGCTACCTGTCAATAGATAATGATAGGATTTTAACACTGGTACCTAGGTACAGTATGATGAGGAACCAGTGTCCAAATAACTGATTTGTCATCATGTCCACTGGTACCTACAGTATGATGGGGAACCAGTGTCCTGGTCTGTCATTACACAGTCATCATGTCCTCTGGTACCTACAATACAATGGGGAACCAGTGTCCTGGTCTGTCATTATGTCCGCTGGTACCTACAGTATGATGGGGAACCAGCATCCAAATAACCTATATTTGTCAACTTAACACCAAACTTGCTTTCAGCTTACCACACTGTAACAAATTTCCTACTACAACCATACAATATTTATATTTGAAAAACGTAAGCTATGACAATGTAAACTGTTAAGGATTAAGTTGGCAAAAAATTAGCTTAGATATTCAAAATATCAAATATTTTATTTGTAATAACATCATACATGTATTTTGACTATTCAAGCAGCCAGTTTACGACAGTCTTTTACAGTTTGTGTGCATAATTCACCAGAACAAGACTTTTCCCAGGATTTGTAGGAGCAGAAAGGGGTATATACAAAACATCAGTGCACACCTAAAGAGGGTAGTTTTGGGGGAAAAAGTCAAAAATGTCTCTGTTAATGAGAGGATGAGGTGGCCATGTTGGATTTCAACAGTTATTAAGGACTCCTACAGGAACATTTCTGACTGGTGACTTTACATGTAGTAGTTCTGGAGAAGAAGATTTCAACAGTTATTAAGGACTCCTACAGGAACATTTCTGTCTGGTGACTTTACATGTAGTAGTTCTGGAGAAGAAGATTTCAACACTTATTAAGGACTCCTACAGGAACATTTCTGTCTGGTGACTTTACATGTAGTAGTTCTGGAGAAGAAGATTTCAACAGTTATTAAGGACTCCTACAGGAACATTTCTGTCTGGTGACTTTACATGTAGTAGTTCTGGAGAAGAAGATTTCAACACTTATTAAGGACTCCTACAGGAACATTTCTGTCTGGTGACTTTACATGTAGTAGTTCTGGAGAAGAAGATTTCAACACTTATTAAGGACTCCTACAGGAACATTTCTGACATGTCTGGTGACTTACATGTAGTAGTTCTGGAGAAGAAGATGAAAAAGTGCCCATCTACCAGGACATCTATCTTGGATTTCTAATTACTTCAAAAATATATAAAACTTCTTGAGGACCACTAGAGAAAGATTTGTGGTAGTTTTGTGACTGGTTATACAGTAGTTATGAAGAAGAAATTGAAAATGTGAAAAGTTTACGGCATACAAATGGACAGATGCTGGGAACATTTCCCATCAGAAAAACTCGACTGAGTCTGTGGCTAAAAACATTTAAATTGATGATATACTATTAATACCTATGTTAAACTTACCATTCCAAAGTTTAGTATCAAATGCTGCCTTTCCTTTGTCTAATATCTCAGTGTACTTGTTCATTTCCTCAGTATTACCTACAATTCTACAGATTTCTGTGTACATCTTTAAAGCAGCTAACCACAAGCCACCACAGTAAGCACTACAATAAAACAGGAGAACGATCATGTGGCACAAATATCAAAAATAAAACATGGAATGTTTGGTCACATAACAATTACTGATTTTTTTGTAAGTTTTGTTCTGGAAATTAAAATTTAGTTTTATTTACAATGTAAATCTTATCGATCTTTCTAATATGACGGCCTGTATATCGTCAACCAGTATATGTCGGTATATATCTAGCTTTAGCACCTGTGCACTCAAATTATCGATTGGAAACAAAAAAACATGATTTAAAAAGTTTCTGTAATGAATAAAAGCCTACAAGGTCATTTCCGTGAGGTCATACACAACAACTACACATTATATTACTTTGTTTACATGCATACACAAATATGCGATGAAAACGCACTCATCTGAGGTTTTCCCCGATGGATGTTCCAGCCACCTCCCACGTGAAATTTTGATGACGTAAACAACCAATATTTGTATTCATATGTGAAGGGGCTAAATGGAACAGCCGTTGTGTGGCGGATTCTAAGGCTAGTAAGGTCGCCTAGGGTCATAAAAATTACTGTATTTGTCATATTAGAAAAGAAATAATTCATGGCAGCCGTAGATTTGTGCTTATTTAACCATGGGTTGGGCATTTATATTCGATCATTTATTTTTATTTTGAAATACCGGTATATGTCGCATATGAACAGAGGATATAGGGGGTTATGGTGTTTAACGCCACTTTCAACAATATTTCAGCTATAGCACGACGGTCAGTTTTATTGGTGGAGGAAACTGGAGTACCTGGATAAAAGCTGTGACCTGTCGCATGTCACTGACAATCTTTATCACATAATGTTGTATCGAGTACACCTCACCCGAGTGGTGATAGGCACTGATTTCATATGTAGTTATAAATCCAACTACCATACAATCATGCCCACGACGGTCGACTTTTATTGTTATGCAACAGAAAAGTTTGTAATGTTGGCAACAGGTTTAACCCTGCCACATTTTTCTGCATGTCCCAGGACCTTGATCATCCAATAGTAAGTCATGTCCCAGAACCTTGATCATCCAACAGTAAGTCATGTCCCAGAACCTTGATCATCCAACAGTAAGTCATGTCCCAGGACCTTGATCATCCAACAGTAAGTCATGTCCCAGGACCTTGATCATCCAACAGTAAGTCATGTCCCAGGACCTTGATCATCCAACAGTAAGTCATGTCCCAGAACCTTGATCATCCAACAGTAAGTCATGTCCCAGAACCTTGATCATCCAACAGTAAGTCATGTCCCAGGACCTTGATAATCCAACAGTAAGTCATGTCCCAGGACCTTGATCATCCAACAGTAAGTCATGTCCCAGGACCTTGATCATCCAACAGTAAGTCATGTCCCATGACCTTGATCATCCAACAGTAAGTCATGTCCTAGGACCTTGATCATCCAACAGTAAGTCATGTCCCAGGACCTTGATCATCCAACAGTAAGTCATGTCCCAGGACCTTGATCATCCAACAGTAAGTCATGTCCCAGGACCTTGACCATCCAACAGTAAGTCATGTCCCAGGACCTTGATCATCCAACAGTAAGTCATGTCCCAGGACCTTGATCATCCAACAGTAAGTCATGTCCCAGGACCTTGATCATCCAACAGTAAGTCATGTCCCAGGACCTTGATCATCCAACAGTAAGTCATGTCCCAGGACCTTGATCATCCAACAGTAAGTCATGTCCCAGGACCTTGATCATCCAACAGTAAGTCATGTCCCAGGACCTTGATCATCCAACAGTAAGTCATGTCCCAGGACCTTGATCATCCAACAGTAAGTCATGTCCCAGGACCTTGATCATCCAACAGTAAGTCATGTCCCAGGACCTTGATCATCCAACAGTAAGTCATGTCCCAGGACCTTGATCATCCAACAGTAAGTCATGTCCCAGAACCTTGATCATCCAACAGTAAGTCATGTCCCAGAACCTTGATCATCCAACAGTAAGTCATGTCCCAGAACCTTGATCATCCAACAGTAAGTCATGTCCCACGACCTTGATCATCCAACAGTAAGTCATGTCCCAGAACCTTGATCATCCAACAGTAAGTCATGTCCCAGGACCTTGATCATCCAACAGTAAGTCATGTCCCAGAACCTTGATCATCCAACAGTAAGTCATGTCCCAGGACCTTGATCATCCAACAGTAAGTCATGTCCCAGGACCTTGATCATCCAACAGTAAGTCATGTCCCAGGACCTTGATCATCCAACAGTAAGTCATGTCCCAGGACCTTGATCATCCAACAGTAAGTCATGTCCCAGGACCTTGATCATCCAACATTAAGTCATGTCCCAGGACCTTGACCATCCAACAGTAAGTCATGTCCCAGGACCTTGATCATCCAACAGTAAGTCATGTCCCAGGACCTTGATCATCCAACAGTAAGTCATGTCCCAGGACCTTGATCATCCAACAGTAAGTCATGTCCCAGGACCTTGATCATCCAACAGTAAGTCATATCCCAGGACCTTGATCATCCAACAGTAAGTCATGTCCCAGAACCTTGATCATCCAACAGTAAGTCATGTCCCAGAACCTTGATCATCCAACAGTAAGTCATGTCCCAGAACCTTGATCATCCAACAGTAAGTCATGTCCCAGGACCTTGATCATCCAACAGTAAGTCATGTCCCAGGACCTTGATCATCCAACAGTAAGTCGTGTCCCAGGACCTTGATCATTCAACAGTAAGTCGTGTCCCAGGACCTTGATCATTCAACAGTAAGTCGTGTCCCAGGACCTTGATCATCCAACAGTAAGTCATGTCCCAGAACCTTGATCATTCAACAGTAAGTCGTGGTTTTTTTCTGCATGTCCCAGGACCTTGATCATCCAACACGATAAGTCCTGTTTTTTCTCTGCATGTCTCAAGCCAGGACCTTGATCATCCAACAGTAAGTCCTGTTTGTTTTGTGTTCAACTGTTTGAGGTAAAAGGTGCTTGTTCGTTTTGTTGATATTGGTGAAATTGTTGAATATTATATTTAATCTTTTTTTTTACAACAATTTGATGCCGATATCCATAATTTATTTCTTCTTTAAATTTGGTACTATCTGTGTTAAAGTTTAAAGTTTTTCAGTGTTAATATATTTTATTTGTAATTATGTAAAGAAAATGTTAAACAGTGATGGTAAACATAATGAACAACTACCTCTCAACTAAAATAATTAAACAAAATAAATACCATGACATATGTGGTGGAAAATAAATACCATGACATATGTGGTGGGAAATAAATACCATGACATATGTGGTGGGAAATAAATACCATGACATATGTGGTGGGAAATAAATACCATGACATATGTGGTGGGAAATCCAAAGAAGGGTTGGACACAAGTTATCAAAACATAAATTTGTCATCTAAATGACATAAATAAATGAAAAATATATGTTTTCATGGTATAGCACACACATAAACAAAGATTTCAAAATGGTTGACACATGTTTACAAAATACAGCAAAAACAATGTATATGGTTGAGTAATATATAGTTCATATCTGTGATTCTTTTAATGTTTTCATAATTTATACTGAATTTATTGACATAGTTTACCCTTAAATTATTATATTTGTTGACAATAAGAAATGACACAATTTATGCTAAATTTAATATATCTAGTTCTACCTGACACCAGTCATGGTCCAAGCATCAAATGTCTGGTCAGCATAACCTCCATTCTCTATTAGGCCATCTCCATCTTTGTCCCATTGTAGAGCATGCTCCATTACAGCCTAAAAAACAACAGTAAATAACAGAATTATCCCAGTTATCAGGTACTTGAATGGAATTCACTGACAAAATCTAGCACATTTCTTTTCTCTACTTAAACAGAATTAATTCCCAAATCTCACACACATTTTCTCTTTAATTAAATGGAATACATTCCCAAATTCTAGTACACTTCTCTTTACTTAAATGGAAGAAAATCCCAAAATTCTAGTACATTTCTTTAGTTTATTTAAATGGAAGAAATTAAAGGTTGTTTTTGTCACAAAAACAAATATCTATCCCCACATTCTTTCATTTTTTACAAGATACATTGTAATTCCTATATAAAATGTAGTATGACAAGATACATTGTAATTCCTATATAAAATGTAGTAGGACAAGATACATTGTAATTCCTATATAAAATGTAGTAGGACAAGATACATTGTAATTCCTATATAAAATGTAGTAGGACAAGATACATTGTAATTCCTATATAAAATGTAGTAGGACAAGATACATTGTAATTCCTATATAAAATGTAGTAGGACAAGATACATTGTAATTCCTATATAAAATGTAGTAGGACAAGATACATTGTAATTCCTATATAAAATGTAGTAGGACAAGATACATTGTAATTCCTATATAAAATGTAGTAGGACAAGATACATTGTAATTCCTATATAAAATGTAGTAGGACAAGATACATTGTAATTCCTATATAAAATGTAGTAGGACAAGATACATTGTAATTCCTATATAAAATGTAGTAGGACAAGATACATTGTAATTCCTATATAAAATGTAGTAGGACAAGATACATTGTAATTCCTATATAAAATGTAGTAGGACAAGATACATTGTAATTCCTATATAAAATGTAGTAGGACAAGATACATTGTAATTCCTATATAAAATGTAGTAGGGCAAGATACATTGTAATTCCTATATAAAATGTAGTAGGACAAGATACATTGTAATTCCTATATAAAATGTAGTAGGACAAGATACATTGTAATTCCTATATAAAATGTAGTAGGACAAGATACATTGTAATTCCTATATAAAATGTAGTAGGACAAGATACATTGTAATTCCTATATAAAATGTAGTAGGACAAGATACATTGTAATTCCTATATAAAATGTAGTAGGACAAGATACATTGTAATTCCTATATAAAATGTAGTAGGACAAGATACATTGTAATTCCTATATAAAATGTAGTAGGACAAGATACATTGTAATTCCTATATAAAATGTAGTAGGACAAGATACATTGTAATTCCTATATAAAATGTAGTAGGACAAGATACATTGTAATTCCTATATAAAATGTAGTAGGACAAGATACATTGTAATTCCTATATAAAATGTAGTAGGACAAGATACATTGTAATTCCTATATAAAATGTAGTAGGACAAGATACATTGTAATTCCTATATAAAATGTAGTAGGACAAGATACATTGTAATTCCTATATAAAATGTAGTAGGACAAGATACATTGTAATTCCTATATAAAATGTAGTAGGACAAGATACATTGTAATTCCTATATAAAATGTAGTAGGACAAGATACATTGTAATTCCTATATAAAATGTAGTAGGACAAGATACATTGTAATTCCTATATAAAATGTAGTAGGACAAGATACATTGTAATTCCTATATAAAATGTAGTAGGACAAGATACATTGTAATTCCTATATAAAATGTAGTAGGACAAGATACATTGTAATTCCTATATAAAATGTAGTAGGACAAGATACATTGTAATTCCTATATAAAATGTAGTAGGACAAGATACATTGTAATTCCTATATAAAATGTAGTAGGACAAGATACATTGTAATTCCTATATAAAATGTAGTAGGACAAAATACATTGTAATTCCTATATAAAATGTAGTAGGACAAGATACATTGTAATTCCTATATAAAATGTAGTAGGACAAGATACATTGTAATTCCTATATAAATTGTAGTAGGACAAGATACATTGTAATTCCTATATAAAATGTAGTAGGACAAAATACATTGTAATTCCTATATAAAATGTAGTAGGACAAGATACATTGTAATTCCTATATAAAATGTAGTATGACAAGATACATTGTAATTCCTATATAAAATGTAGTAGGACAAGATACATTGTAATTCCTATATAAAATGTAGTAGGACAAGATACATTGTAATTCCTATATAAAATGTAGTAGGACAAAATACATTGTAATTCCTATATAAAATGTAGTAGGACAAGATACATTGTAATTCCTATATAAAATGTAGTAGGACAAGATACATTGTAATTCCTATATAAAATGTAGTAGGACAAGATACATTGTAATTCCTATATAAAATGTAGTAGGACAAGATACATTGTAATTCCTATATAAAATGTAGTAGGACAAGATACATTGTAATTCCTATATAAAATGTAGTAGGACAAGATACATTGTAATTCCTATATAAAATGTAGTAGGACAAGATACATTGTAATTCCTATATAAAATGTAGTAGGACAAAATACATTGTAATTCCTATATAAAATGTAGTAGGACAAGATACATTGTAATTCCTATATAAAATGTAGTAGGACAAGATACATTGTAATTCCTATATAAAATGTAGTAGGACAAGATACATTGTAATTCCTATATAAAATGTAGTAGGACAAGATACATTGTAATTCCTATATAAAATGTAGTAGGACAAGATACATTGTAATTCCTATATAAAATGTAGTAGGACAAGATACATTGTAATTCCTATATAAAATGTAGTAGGACAAGATACATTGTAATTCCTATATAAAATGTAGTAGGACAAGATACATTGTAATTCCTATATAAAATGTAGTAGGATTTGTGCATAATGGTACAAACATTTTAATGACATAATAAAAGTGAAACAGAGTAATAACTCATTAAAAAAATTAAGGTCATAAGCTAGATCAAACAGCTGTAAAGATATGTTATTCTTCATAAGGTCATAAGCTAGATCAAACAGCTGTAAAGATATGTTATTCTTCATAAGGTCATAAACTAGATCAAACAGCTGTAAAGATATGTTATTCTTCATAAGGTCATAAACTAGATCAAACAGCTGTAAAGATATGTTATTCTTCATAAGGTCATAAGCTAGATCAAACAGCTGTAAAGATATGTTATTCTTCATAAGGTCATAAGCTAGATCAAACAGCTGTAAAGATATGTTATTCTTCATAAGGTCATAAGCTAGATCAAACAGCTGTAAAGATGTTATTCTTCATAAGGTCATAAGCTAGATCAAACAGCTGTAAAGATATGTTATTCTTCATAAGGTCATAAGCTAGATCAAACAGCTGTAAAGATATGTTATTCTTCATAAGGTCATAAACTAGATCAAACAGCTGTAAAGATATGTTATTCTTCATAAGGTCATAAGCTAGATCAAACAGCTGTAAAGATATGTTATTCTTCATAAGGTCATAAGCTAGATCAAACAGCTGTAGAGATATGTTATTCTTCATAAGGTCATAAGCTAGATCAAACAGCTGTAGAGATATGTTATTCTTCATAAGGTCATAAACTAGATCAAACAGCTGTAAAGATATGTTATTCTTCATAAGGTCATAAGCTAGATCAAACAGCTGTAAAGATATGTTATTCTTCATAAGGTCATAAACTAGATCAAACAGCTGTAAAGATATGTTATTCTTCATAAGGTCATAAGCTAGATCAAACAGCTGTAAAGATATGTTATTCTTCATAAGGTCATAAACTAGATCAAACAGCTGTAAAGATATGTTATTCTTCATAAGGTCATAAGCTAGATCAAACAGCTGTAAAGATATGTTATTCTTCATAAGGTCATAAGCTAGATCAAACAGCTGTAAAGATATGTTATTCTTCATAAGGTCATAAACTAGATCAAACAGCTGTAAAGATATGTTATTCTTCATAAGGTCATAAGCTAGATCAAACAGCTGTAAAGATATGTTATTCTTCATAAGGTCATAAGCTAGATCAAACAGCTGTAAAGATATGTTATTCTTCATAAGGTCATAAGCTAGATCATACAGCTGTAAAGATATGTTATTCTTCATAAGGTCATAAGCTAGATCAAACAGCTGTAAAGATATGTTATTCTTCATAAGGTCATAAACTAGATCAAACAGCTGTAAAGATATGTTATTCTTCATAAGGTCATAAGCTAGATCAAACAGCTGTAAAGATATGTTATTCTTCATAAGGTCATAAGCTAGATCAAACAGCTGTAAAGATATGTTATTCTTCATAAGGTCATAAGCTAGATCAAACAGCTGTAAAGATATGTTATTCTTCATAAGGTCATAAGCTAGATCAAACAGCTGTAAAGATATGTTATTCTTCATAAGGTCATAAGCTAGATCAAACAGCTGTAAAGATATGTTATTCTTCATAAGGTCATAAGCTAGATCAAACAGCTGTAAAGATATGTTATTCTTCATAAGGTCATAAGCTAGATCAAACAGCTGTAAAGATATGTTATTCTTCATAAGGTCATAAGCTAGATCAAACAGCTGTAAAGATATGTTATTCTTCATAAGGTCATAAGCTAGATCAAACAGCTGTAAAGATATGTTATTCTTCATAAGGTCATAAGCTAGATCAAACAGCTGTAGAGATATGTTATTCTTCATAAGGTCATAAGCTAGATCAAACAGCTGTAAAGATATGTTATTCTTCATAAGGTCATAAACTAGATCAAACAGCTGTAAAGATATGTTATTCTTCATAAGGTCATAAGCTAGATCAAACAGCTGTAAAGATATGTTATTCTTCATAAGGTCATAGACTAGATCAAACAGCTGTAAAGATATGTTATTCTTCATAAGGTCATAAGCTAGATCAAACAGCTGTAAAGATATGTTATTCTTCATAAGGTCATAAACTAGATCAAACAGCTGTAAAGATATGTTATTCTTCATAAGGTCATAAGCTAGATCAAACAGCTGTAAAGATATGTTATTCTTCATAAGGTCATAAGCTAGATCAAACAGCTGTAAAGATATGTTATTCTTCATAAGGGCATAAACTAGATCAAACAGCTGTAAAGATATGTTATTCTTCATAAGGTCATAAGCTAGATCAAACAGCTGTAAAGATATGTTATTCTTCATAAGGTCATAAACTAGATCAAACAGCTGTAAAGATATGTTATTCTTCATAAGGTCATAAGCTAGATCAAACAGCTGTAAAGATATGTTATTCTTCATAAGGTCATAAGCTAGATCAAACAGCTGTAAAGATATGTTATTCTTCATAAGGTCATAAGCTAGATCAAACAGCTGTAAAGATATGTTATTCTTCATAAGGTCATAAGCTAGATCAAACAGCTGTAAAGATATGTTATTCTTCATAAGGTCATAAGCTAGATCAAACAGCTGTAAAGATATGTTATTCTTCATAAGGTCATAAGCTAGATCAAACAGCTGTAAAGATATGTTATTCTTCATAAGGTCATAAGCTAGATCAAACAGCTGTAAAGATATGTTATTCTTCATAAGGTCATAAGCAAGCATGTAAAGTTTTAAGGAATTTACATTTAATTTAGTAGTAATGTAGCTGACTCATAATTTCAACATACATGTAGATATCTGACATGTGCAGGATGTGGAGCAGGAAATACTAAATATGTAGGAGGAGTACTAACTTTTGTGACAGACATATGTACTGTACGGAAACAATAGGTCTCCTACAGACGGGGGAAACATAATTCCCAAATTCTAGCACACTTCTTTTGCTTTGACTTGTCCACACTTTCTGAGAATGGAATAGCCATTCTTTTAGAATTTGGGTTTAGTTTCTGTGAAGTACCTTCTGGTACATTTCCTACAGCACATGCATACCTTACAAACAGGAAACATATCATTTAGATATCCAGTGTCTTGTATCTTGCTATAGTCTCTGTATGTCTGTAGTATAAACTTTAAATTTAAATCTTTCCAGTCGTGAGTTGGATGTACAATGTAGGCATTGACTTTGTCCCATGGTTCATTCTCTAAAAAATAATATAAACAAGGACCACAATTAGTTCAGATATATATTATATTTTTTCAAGACTTCATACAAAACATTTGATATCAGATATCATACTTCCTAAAAGACAAGAACATAATTAGTTTTGATATCAGATATTTGACTTCCTAAAAGACAAGGACATAATTATTTTTGATATCAAATATCAGTCTTCCAACAAAGCCAGGACAAAGTTAGCCTGGACATCAGATATCAGACTACCTATAAAACAAGGACACAATTAGATGTGATATCAGCTATAAGTCTTCCAACAAAACCAGGACACAATTAGCCTGGACATCAGATATCAAACTTCCCATACAGAATAGTATTTCTAACATAACTTACCAGGATCTCCTAGGTCATGAGGTACAGCTTCCAACATAGCTTACCAGGATCTCCTAAGTCATGAGGTACAGCTTCTAACATAACTTACCAGGATCTCCTAAGTCATGAGGTACAGCTTCTAACATAACTTATCAGGATCTCCCAAGTCATAGGTCATGAGGTACAGCTTCTAACATAACTTACCAGGATCTCCTAAGTCATGAGGTACAGCTTCCAACATAGCTTACCAGGATCTCCTAAGTCATGAGGTACAGCTTCTAACATAACTTACCAGGATCTCCTAAGTCATGAGGTACAGCTTCTAACATAACTTATCAGGATCTCCTAAGTCATAGGTCAAGAGGTACAGCTTCTAACATAACTTACCAGGATCTCCTAAGTCATGATGTACAGCTTCTAACATAACTTACCAGGATCTCCTAAGTCATGAGGTACAGCTTCTAACATAACTTACCAGGATCTCCTAAGTCATGAGGTACAGCTTCTAGCATAACTTACCAGGATCTCCTAAGTCATAGGTCATGAGGTACAGCTTCTACCATAACTTACCAGGATCTCCTAAGTCATGGGGTACAGCTTCTAAAATAACTTACCAGGATCTCCTAAGTCATGAGGTACAGCTTCTACCATAACTTACCAGGATCTCCTAAGTCATGAGGTACAGCTTCTAACATAACTTACCAGGATCTCCTAAGTCATGAGGTACAGCTTCTAACATAACTTACCAGGATCTCCTAAGTCATGAGGTACAGCTTCTAATATAACTTACCAGGATCTCCTAAGTCATGAGGTACAGCTTCTAACATAACTTACCAGGATCTCCTAAGTCATGAGGTACAGCATTCTTTGTTTTATAGATCCCTCGATCACCTTCCATACAGAATACAATAGGAGTAGTATCTTCAGACATAACTGCATGAGCTGAAAAATTAATTGAGAATAGAAAAAGTGTAGCCATACACATCTTTGGGATAAAATGTCATACAAAAAAGTTTTTCAAACTAAACAGCTTGACTTCCAAGTTAAAAAGATTTTTAAAACTATGTTAAAATTAGTTAAAAAGATTTTTAAAACTATGTTAAAATTAACAGTATAATGTAATTTCTATGTGACTATGATCACAGCCAAAGGTCAGAGTTGAAGGCAAAAGACATTTATGACTTTCAATTATTTTAAGCTTAATTTTTCAAAAATCCCTCATAAAAGCAATATAGTTTAAACTTGGCCTTAATCAAAATTGATATTCACAGAAATTTAAAAAATGATTTATTGAAAGAAATGGATAAAAACCCTTTTCTACTTTAATATAGAGAAGTACTGAAAAATGTCATTGGATGGAATATCAGTGTTGCTAAAATATAATTTCACACAAAATTTTACAGAATTGTTGAAAATAAACCAAATTCATGCATTAAGATTTCCTCGAGAGATGGTTCCTCCTATGAAGGAAGCTAAGGATTCATACTGATAAAGTTGAAGGCGACATGTTGCTTTAGTGTGCTACCACTATAAAAACCCAACTAAACGTGTTGGTCTAGTAAAAAGAGGACGTCATCATCATCTCATTGAAAATTTACTTGTTCTCACCACGACATAGCTGAAAAATTGCTGAGTTGGCACTTAACAACACTCACTCACTCATTTTGTAATTGTATTGTCTGACTTTTGATTTACAGCTTCTGATTACCCCTCTGGTATCTTGACACTTATCTTGAACTCGTACTATATAAGGGTAATAACAAAATTACCGAACTCTGAACAATCTTACAAAGGGAAAGTCAAAACTCATAATTATATAAACAGACAAAATCAGTCAACAACCGGAAAACTGTGAAAACCGTAATGACCCTGACTTGGTACAGGCATTTCTAAAGAAATGGTGGGTTGAATCAGATTTTAAGGCGCCAAACCTCCCGCTCTCATTACGGTTCAAAGGTTCCGGCTGTCACTGTAACAGTATTTAAATACAGGAACAAAATAGGTAAAATAGTTGTCAAAGCAGTACCATATTCGGTGACGTAAATGTCAAAAATATTTTTACGTCACACATTGATAAAAAAAAATATCCTTGACATTTTTTACTTCTTTATCTTTATACATTTTCACTATATGAAAATGCTTATAATTTTTTCTGCAGAGACGGAATATATTTCGACAAGATCTTGGTATCGGAATATAAACTTTTTAAGAGATCGAATAAGGCGAATCTTTTTATAGCCCTGGTCCAGTAGCCTGTTTCTCAGATGAAGATGACGTTTCAGGAAATCAGAATAATTGCTGCTGGCCCTTGCATAGCGAATCAATTGCGAGATGTAAACACCATATGCAGGAGAAGCTGGTATATTGCTGCACATGTTTGGAAAATTTATGATTTTAAAATTGAAGTCGTCCCGCTTATCATAAATTTTAGTACTGAGTTGACCACTGTCGTCAAATTCGAGGTATAAGTCCAAAAATGATGCGGACGAAGCTGTATCGGTGGTCTCTTTAACTTCCAGCTCTGGAGGATATATCAATGGAAGAAATTCTGCAAATCTAGAATTATTGATAGATAAAACGTCATCAATATACCTGTATGTGAAATTAAAGGCTCTAGCCTCATGAATCTTCTTATCTTTTACAAGCTTTTGAAGAAACTCCGACTCATATGAGTACAAAAATAAATCGGCTAGAAGAGGGGCACAATTCGTACCCATTGGTATGCCGACGACCTGCTGAAACAGTTTTCCTCCAAAATAGACAAATATGTTATCGATGAGGAACTCCAGCATACTGATCACTTGTTCCTCGGAGTAGCATGTTTTACCTTTTTGAATTTTGTTTGAAAAATATGTGGAATTGTAGCCTAACACAACAAATTTTGAGCCATAGTTTCTATGACTAAAAGCTTTATGAATTGTTTCTTTTAAGCAGGTTTTTAATTTGTCATGCGGTAGGGTGGTATATAGAGTTGAAAAATCAAAAGTTTTGATGGAGGATACCTGAGAGAAAGATCTTGATTTCAGGTTATCCAAAAGATCTTTAGAGTTTTTCAAAATCCACATGTGATTTATGCCACTACGCGAGTAAACAGTTTCACAATATTTCTGTTGTCCCTCTTTTACTGCAGACAGAATCTTTGTCAGGTGAATAGACAATTCTTACGTCGAACAAGTTGATGATCCCGCTATGTACCTTTCTTTGTATGGTGTCTTATGGAGTTTAGGTATCCAATATAAATAGGGTAAATCCTCAGACTCTTTACCAGTGGGAATGTTTAAAGAGGTCATGAAGGATCTGTGGTTAGCTAGGATTTCATCTTTGTCGAACGAAGTTGGTTTGTATGTGGTATTACTAGAGGTGTTGCTATTTATGCCTAATTCTTTGATTAGGCATTCGAAGTAATATGATTTACATACAAACACGATATTGTTGGAAGTCTATCATTATGAGGTAAAAATACAAAAACTATTTTGAAAAAAATCTGGAGCTTTTAACCAGATGGTGTCGGACTGCTGGTTTTCTTCAGTAGTACCTTGATCATGTATAAAGTAATCAAGTCTATTTAATAATAACTTACCCATATCATACTGTATAGACAGTTGAAGTTTAGGCCACAACATGATGAAAGCAAATGATGCATAGTGATGAACATCATACGTGTTATACATTCTATACTCATGTCCTGAAAAATATCAATCTATCGTCAAGCTGGATTGCAATTGTATGAACGGATAGCGATGTCGGTATATTATATTCATGGAAAGAAAGACGTAATTAAGAATCAGAATAGTCATTAACATCTTTGTTTTAACTTGTATTTGCAGTGCCGGATTTACCTATAGGCTCGACAGGCTGAAGCCTTGGGCCTCAAAATGTATATTTTTAACACTGTTATTAGACTTTCACATTTATGCTGTCATAACGTACTGTACTTTCTAAACAACCCTTCAGTAATTTTCCTTACACAGCTGCACTCCAATTCAGAATATTGCAGAATTTTAAACACCCTTCATCATCTTCGCCTTTATTGAAATTGATTAAAGACACTTCCATCTTCCTCCAGTCGTGAAGGTGGGGAATTGGGAGGGGCCTCACAAGTGAAATAGTCTAAGGCCTCTCTCTTTATCTAAATCTGGCACTGTGTATTTGCTTCATATCCACTGGTATTGTTAAAAGCTATTCATCCAAATCCTTGTTAATGTTAAAAGCTATTCATCCAAATCCTTGTTAATGTTAAAAGCTATTCATCCAAATCCTTGTTAATGTTAAAAGCTATTCATCCAAATCCTTGTTAATATTAAAAGCTATTCATCCAAATCCTTGTTAATGTTAAAAGCTATTCATCCAAATCCTTGTTAATGTTAAAAGCTATTCATCCAAATCCTTGTTAATATTAAAAGCTATTCATCCAAATCCTTGTTAATGTTGAAGTCAAAGCATAACATAATGATGGCAATGTTTTTATTTTTGTATAAAAAAAACCCTAGTCTTCCAAGTTTTATAAACCCGATATACCCTGGATGTTTATATTTCCTGAGATATGTCACATGATATATTCACTTTGATTGCTGAGTTCATATTTCATATTGTCATTAACTATTATTACTTATTTAAAATATTCCAGTAGAATTTGATGTCTGTACTGTAAACCTACCCTCTAGATAGCCAAACTTTCCATATTCCTGAATGATCTGTGGATCTGTGGGACATATCTTTCGCTGAATCTGACCATCTTTTTCCTCTGCTAAATCAAGCCAAACTGAACCACCATCACTCACAAAATATAATTCATTAAATAAAGCTGATTTATACCAAGCAGGTAAATTGCTGGAAAAAAATTTGAAACATGTTCAGATACAGTAGAAATTCAGCTTCTCAATATATTACAGGGCAGAAGGAATAATTAGTCAGTACTTATAACAATGTTTTTAAACAAATTTCAACAAACATTTTCATTATTATAATTTTCCTTTGATCAGATATAACACAGAACAAAAGCAGGCAGGAATGACAGATGCTTGCTGGACTCCAAGTGATGGCAATAAATGTTACTTTAAGTTTGATTTCTTGTTTGTGGGTTAGGGTTCTTGTTATGGTGTTTAATGCCACTTTTAACAATAATTCAATTATATCGTGGCAGTTATTTTTATTGGTGGAGTAAGCCAGAGTACCCAGAAAAAACCATTGACCTGCCGGAATTCACTGACAAACTTTATAACATAATATTGTATCAAGTGCACCTCGCCATGAGCATGATTCGAACTTTAGTGGTGATATGCACCGATTGCATAGGCAGTTATTAATCCAACTACCATACGATCACGATCATGACAGCCCCCTTCTTGTTTGTGTTATGAGTAGAACTTTAACTTACTTATTAGACATACATATGTCTATGTTCAATTTGTTCACTTACCTATTAGACAAAACAGGATTCTGCCATTCCTCAATCTTTGATTCCCACATTGCATAATTTTTCAGAGCATAACTACACAAACGTGGACAGGCATCCCCATCACTGCCAAACCAACGAGCATACCGTCTGTAAAAAGTTAAAACCACAATGAAGCATATGGACACAAGTTACAAGTCGTTACTCATTGTTATGTTTACTGATCTGGTACCTACATTTGAGTTATTATTCCTTTTTATGCTATTAATCTGACCATTGTTTCACAGAAAGTCGTAAATCGCACAACTTGTGACTTGTTGCCGGACAGGTTTTCCGACAAAGTGTACAACTGTTTCACAAAGCTTTTGGATTTTTTATGTATGACTTTAATATAGAACACAGAATAATTTGTGTTTTTACACGGTTCTTTCAATTTCAATTTTAAAATATCAACTTGTTTATATTTTAAATAGTTGCATCTTTGAAATGTCAAAGATAACTGAAAAATGTCTGCTTATAAAAATCAACTTGCATCAATCAACCAAATTTTGTAATCATACATGAACAGGGAAAATGTTATAAATTTTTCGCACATTTTCAAAATTACCAGTTTCCAACTGCTTTAATAGTCCCAGTCCTGATTTTTGGGGCATTATTTGTTGCAGGTCAAAAATTACAATTTTCTGTGAAACGGTCAGTTATCACAAAACTGATCAAATTACTTTTTTATGATTTATGACCTTTTACGAAACGATCGCTTTCACCCTATTTTTTTAATGACTGCCTTGTAATTTACTTGGAATGTTAAGTCAATGTTTCTGTATCTTTCTGTAAACCAGACTTGCCAACTGACTCACACCCGCAAAAACGCCCTATCACCCGCCCCCGATCATCGTTTTCACCCGCAAAATCACCCACCAAAAACTGATGCCAAATGGGTAAAGAAAGATAACTCTAATTCAATTAAAATCGGATGTACAACGCTAGATGGCGCTTTTCTTAGGAACGGATGTAATCAACAAAAAATCGCTGCAAGACAATTTGGCAAGTTGTTTTTATAATCATAATGAATTCGATTTAAAAAATGGCTTCTTCAGGGAGGAAGAGGTCTTTATCTGGGCCCTGTACAAGTACACCATCAAAACGCAAGAAATATGTTTGCAAATATGAGCAGTTCTGGGAGAAAGAGTTAAAAAAAAGTGATACTGGTGAAGACATGGCACACTGTAAACTTTGTAATACCAATTTTTCAGTCACTGCCGGTGCCCTTTATGATGTTAAATGACATGCCAAGAGGTCCACTCATGTTACTGCTGTAGAGGCATCCTCAAAAACCAAGAGTATAACCAACTTTGTTGATGATAAGAAATCATCCAGTGTTATATTATCTGAGACATTATTCAGCAATTTTGTGGCTGAACACAATTTGCCTTTTTCACTGGCAGACCACTTCACAAAATGACTACCAAAACTATGTAAGTGACTGTTACGACTTTAAGCCATCACCTGATGTTCTTAAAAGTGCTAAGATGGCATGTGTTAATTACAATCTGAGTCTGAAATAAATTGTGTAACTGGTATTATATCATTCTTTCTATATACAGTCAAACCTGTCTTATGTGACCTTCCAAGGGAACAGTGAAATATGGTCATAAAAGGCAGGTGGTCGCTTAATACAGGTTTAATAGATATGAAATGCACTGTGAAGGGAAATAAAAATTAAGGTCACATAATACAAGTTATTGCTTAAAATAGGTGGTCACTAAAGCAGGTTTGACTGTAACTTAATAGAGGTGGTCACTAAAGCAGGTTTGACTATAACTTAATAGAGGTGGTCACTAAAGCAGGTTTGACTGTAACTAAATAGAGGTGGTCACTAAAGCAGGTTTGACTGTAACTAAATAGAGGTGGTCACTAAAGCAGGTTTGACTAACTTAATAGAGGTGGTCACTAAGGCAGGTTTGACTGTAACTTAATAGAGGTGGTCACTAAAGCAGGTTTGACTGTAACTTAATAGAGGTGGTCACTAAAGCAGGTTTGACTGTAACTTAATAGAGGTGGTCACTAAAGTAGGTTTGACTGTAACTTAATAGAGGTGGTCACTAAAGCAGGTTTGACTGTAACTTAATAGAGGTGGTCACTAAAGCAGGTTTGACTGTAACTTAATAGAGGTGGTCACTAAAGCAGGTTTGACTGTAACTTAAGAGGTGGTCACTAAAGCAGGTTTGACTGTAACTTAATAGAGGTGGTCACTAAAGCAGGTTTGACTGTAACTTAAGAGGTGGTCACTAAAACAGGTTTGACTGTAACTTAATAGAGGTGGTCACTAAAGCAGGTTTGACTGTAACTTAATAGAGGAGGTCACTAAAGCAGATTTGACTGTAACTTAATAGAGGTGGTCACTAAAGCAAGTTTGACTGTAACTTAATAGAGATGGTCACTAAAGCAGGTTTGACTGTAACTTAATAGAGGTGGTCACTAAAGCAGGTTTGATTGTAACTTAATAGAGGTGGTCACTAAAGCAGGTTTGACTGTAACTTAATAGAGTTGATCACTAAAGCAGGTTTGACTGTAACTTAATAGAGGTGGTCATTAAAGCAGGTTTGACTGTAACTTAATAGAGGTGGTCACTAAAACAGGTTTGACTGTAACTTAATAGAGGTGGTCACTAAAGTAGGTTTGACTAACTTAATAGAGGTGGTCACTAAAGCAGGTTTGACTGTAACTTAATAGAGGTGGTCACTAAAGCAGGTTTGACTGTAACTTAATAGAGGTGGTCACTAAAGCAGGTTTGACTGTAACTTAATAGAGGTGGTCACTAAAGCAGGTTTGACTGTAACTTAATAGAGGTGGTCACTAAAGTAGGTTTGACTGTAGCTTAAAAGAGGTGGTCACTAAAGCAGGTTTGACTGTAACTTAATAGAGGTGGTCAATAAAGTAGGATTGACTGTAACTTAATAGAGGTGGTCACTAAAGCAGGTTTGACTGTAACTTAATAGAGGTGGTCACTAAAGCAGGTTTGACTGTAACTTAATAGAGGTGGTCACTAAAGCAGGTGTGACTGTAACTTAATAGAGGTGGTCACTAAAGCAGGTTTGACTGTAACTTAATAGAGGTGGTCACTAAAGCAGGTTTGACTGTATGTATGAACATATTTTCCAACATTACATAACTTTTCTTCAAAATGGCAAGTCACGCACTATGACCCACCATCACAGTCCTGGCTGGTGGGTCATGACCCACCATAGCATATCAAAAGGTTGGCAGGTCTGTGTAAACATAAGATGAAGTTTCATTCTATTCATTCAACAAAAATCCTTATTTCATCATAACTTGATTCTTATATACCTTAGATGTTGTCATGGTATACAAGTTGACATTCCCAGCTGTTCATTACAGCTACAACTAATAATACTTACTTTAAATATGTATGTTTCCTGGCTTTAAAGTGGATGACAGGCATATCCCAGGTCAATGTAAACTCTAAATCTTTATTGGTTCCTGGTTCTACTGTTGTAGACAGACAGACAGCTGTTCCTATCTCACTCCCTTTTCCTGTTGGAGAACTTTTATCTGAAAAAAAATTTCATTACTGTTAATTCAAGATAATTTTAACAATCTTGAGATTTCTAGAATCCAGTCTTTGCCTTAATTTCACCTACTTGCCCAAAAGCCAAATTTAGAAAAAAATTCAATTTACTCAAACAAATTCTTTAATAATTTTCATTTGTCCAAATCCAAATATACTTGTCCCGGGCTTCGGGCAAGTGGGTTAGCGTGAAGACTGAGAATCTAACACAAGTAAAAGTACAAGATTGGGAAATCACAACCATCTGAAGGTAAGATTTCAATTGTCAGAATAAGGCTTGCCACACAATCTCATCGGTGAGAAATAACTGAAATATGATCAAACGGTACTCCATAAATTAGATGGTAAATTTCTTGTTTCTTGAACACAAATTATCCATGGTGCTTCATAAAGCATTTTATTATAGGTCATTTAGTGATGACCAAACAGAGAGAGAGAGAGAGAGAGGTATTGATTGTAAGTGATCATATGTTTTGACTTGTTTGATTTCTACCACTCACCAAGGTAAAACTCAACCTAAAAAGTCCACACACCTGTGTAAAATCTATCAAATTTATGTAAATAATTATCACCTGCTTGTATGTTCATAGAGATTAGTATTGTTTCACACAGGACTTGTATGTTCATAGAGATTAGTATTGTTTCACACAGGACTTGTATGTTCATAGCATTTAGTACTGTTTCACACAAGAGCTTGACAAAAAATAGCATGCTTTAAAGATACCAAAATATAATCATATCCTTTAACAAGGTTATAGAAAGCAAACTTGGTTTTAATCATTAATGATTTCATTTTTCTTAAGAATACATTTTTATTAATGCTTCACTTGTGCAAGTTTTAATATGATTTTTTCTTCAAATTATGGTTCATGACATTTATACTTGCATTTCCATAACTGTTTCTTAAAGTCTCTAAACTTTAATTTTCCACATTTCATACTATTTAAAATTTGGACCACCAATGGCTCAGGCGACCGTTTCACTAAAGGTCGTAAGTCGTAAACATAGACGTAAGTGTACTCTTAAGAGTTACGATCGTTTCACTAATAGTTAGGATTTACGACTTAGATAAAAAGTGATCGCAAAGTTAAGAGTGGTGGAAGGTAGTCGTAAGTCGTAAATCGTAAACCTATTTTTGAAGAGAAGAATTGTTATCTGTATTTTTTTAATATGAACATTAATCAAATGAAGCGAGCAATACATATTATATGCACACACCATTTTTTATATTTCGAGAGCCATAAAAAACAGAGACACATTATTGTTTGTTTCAGTGTACTTTCTATCATTTACAATATGAACATATTTTATTAACGAGTGAATACCTAGAAGAAATTTCAAGAAAAGAACTATATCGGATACATGTATAAGCAATGGTTCAAAAAAATTAAAATAAATAAGCACACACAGAAGGCGCATTACATTTGTGTGGATTTGGGGATTAACAGGTATTACTTTTGCATGGAGAAAGAGCATTACAATTGCCCATAAAATGTACATGAGATTTGTTTTGCATTTGCCATGTTTGCATTTGCGCGGATTATCTGTTATTTAGACTATATTTAATTTACTCATAACATTTTCTGCATTTTGCAGCATGACTGACGATGCAATATGGATTATTCATCTCTTTTGTCAGCCTTTAAAATGAAAACAAAAAATATAAGAATAACATAGATACAAATATATGAAATATAAATTAAAACAAAAATTTTGTAACATGCATGTATAAGAAAACAAACCCAATAATTTTGAAGGCAACATATATTTTAGCAGTCCAAATGTTAATATTCATTGGTAGTTGTTATTGATAATATAAAGCGTTAAACACTCACTTTGAATATAAATCAACAGTACATGTATGCATATGTTAAGGTTTAATATTGTAAGATGTGTATTTTTATTATTTTATGTGTTGAAGAAACATATTATTTTATATGCGTGAATATAGTGATGCAATAAAACTACCCAAATCTTATTATCTAAATATAGTTATTCAAATGATGCTGCATAGCAAATATCATAGCTTTCTGGTTCTTGAGAAGAAATTGTTTTTTTTAATCTAAAAATATAAGAATAAGTGTTAACATTTAACAAAAAAGTTTTGTATATTTATATAAAAAAAATCTAAATTTATAAGATACGAATAATTCTTGTAAAATAATAAGTGATTGTTAACTTAAAAAAAATATAAAAATATTAAGTTTTGTAAAAATTTAAATATAAAATAATAATTCTGTTAAATTAACCAAAAAAGTTTTGTAAAATTGATATATAAAATAATAAGTAAGATTCCAGTGACTCCAGTAATTACCTAAGTTACAATAATGTCCTGATTTATTTTCATAAAGTTTGATAATAAAATATATGTGCTCATTATGTCCTGATTTATTTTCATAAAGATTGATATTCATATGTATGTGCTGATATACTGATTAATTTTGTTATTCACTCAATACTCACACAAAAACAAGACAACTTCTACATTTAATAAAAGTTAATTGTGGACTTGGAGTACATTGATATCTCCCCCGATTTTACACTAATTAAACACGACTAGCCATGTTTACATAACAATTAACCTATTCAACCTATGCCAACATTTTTTCTTACCTTTTTATATCTATTTTTCAAAATGTTGGCATAGGTTGAATGAACCCTTTTAAAGATTTACCTAACCCCTCTCCCTTTTTTTGGTCCCCATTAGCCCTTCCTTATAGAGATCCAACTTCATTAGAACCTTTTTGGTCCCCATTAGCCCTTCCTTATAGAGATCCAACTTCATTAAAACCTTTTTTTGGTCCCCATTAGCCCTTCCTTATAGAGATCCAACTTCATTAGAACAAATCAGTATCTCCTTTTCCCAAAGATCACCCCTGTCAAGTTTGATTACATTTGGTTTAGAAGTTTTACAGAATATTAAAATGTGAAAAAGTTAAAGAGAACAAATGTCAAGTGATATTAACAGATAAGTTGAATATATAATTACCACACACAAAAAGAGTGAAATCTGTAAATAGTTTATAACTAGTCTGGTATTCTATGTTATAAATAGTATAACTAGTCTTGTATTCTATGTTATAAATAGTTTATAACTAGTCTTGTATTCTATGTTATAAATAATATAACTAGTCTTGTATTCTATGTTATAACTAGTCTTGTATTCTATGTTATAAATAGTTTATAACTAGTCTTGTATTCTATGTTATAAATAGTTTATAGCTAGTCTTGTATTCTATGTTATAAATAGTTTATAACTAGTCTGATATTCTGTTATAAATAATATAACTAGTCTTGTATTCTATGTTATAAATAGTTTATAACTAGTCTTGTATTCTATGTTATAAATAGTATAACTAGTCTGGTATTCTGTTATAAATAATATAACTAGTCTGGTATTCTGTTATAAATAATATAACTAGTCTGGTATTCTGTTATAAATAATATAACTAGTCTTGTATTCTATGTTATAAATAGTATAACTAGTCTTCTATGTTATAAATAGCATAACTAGTCTGGTATTCTGTTATAAATAGTTTATAACTAGTCTTGTATTCTATGTTATAAATAGTATAACTAGTCTGGTATTCTGTTATAAATAATATAACTAGTCTGGTATTCTGTTATAAATATTATAACTAGTCTTGTATTCTATGTTATAAATAGTATAACTAGTCTGGTATTCTGTTATAAATAATATAACTAGTCTGGTATTCTGTTATAAATAGTATAACTAGTCTGGTATTCTATGTTATAAATAGTATAACTAGTCTGGTATTCTATGTTATAAATAGTATAACTAGTCTTCTATGTTATAAATAGTATAACTAGTCTGGTATTCTATGTTATAAATAGTATAACTAGTTTGGTATTCTGTTATAAATAGTATAACTAGTCTGGTATTCTATGTTATAAATAGTATAACTAGTCTTCTATGTTATAAATAGTATAACTAGTCTGGTATTCTATGTTATAAATAGTATAATTAGTCTGGTATTCTGTTATAAATAATATAACTAGTCTGGTATTCTGTTATAAATAGTATAACTAGTCTGGTATTCTATGTTATAAATAGTATAACTAGTCTTCTATGTTATAAATAGTATAACTAGTCTGGTATTCTATGTTATAAATAGTATAACTAGTCTGGTATTCTATGTTATAAATAGTTTAACTAGTCTGGTATTCTATGTTATAAATAGTCTGGTATTCTATGTTATAAATAGTATAACTAGTCTTCTATGTTATAAATAGTATAACTAGTCTTCTATGTTATAAATAGTATAACAAGTCTGGTATTCTATGTTATAAATAGTATAACTAGTCTTGTATTCTGTTATAAATAGCATAACTAGTCTGGTATTCTGTTATAAATAGTATAACTAGTCTGGTATTCTATGTTATAAATAGTATAACTAGTCTTGTATTCTATGTTATAAATAGTATAATTAGTCTGGTATTCTATGTTATAAATAGTATAACTAGTCTTCTATGTTATAAATAGTATAACTAGTCTGGTAGTCTATGTTATAAATAGTATAACTAGTCTTCTATGTTATAAATAGTATAACTAGTCTGGTATTCTATGTTATAAATAGTATAATTAGTCTTCTATGTTATAAATAGTATAACTAGTCTTGTATTCTATGTTATAAATAGTATAACTAGTCTGGTATTCTATGTTATAAATAGTATAACTAGTCTGGTATTCTATGTTATAAATAGTATAACTAGTCTTGTATTCTATGTTATAAATAGTATAACTAGTTTTCTATGTTATAAATAGTATAACTAGTCTGGTATTATATGTTATAAATAGTATAACTAGTCTTCTATGTTATAAATAGTATAATTAGTCTGGTATTCTATGTTATAAATAGTATAACTAGTCTTCTATGTTATAAATAGTATAACTAGTCTGGTATTCTATGTTATAAATAGTATAACTAGTCTTCTATGTTATAAATAGTATAACTAGTCTTGTATTCTATGTTATAAATAGTATAACTAGTCTGGTATTCTGTTATAAATAGTATAACTAGTCTTCTATGTTATAAATAATATAACTAGTCTTCTATGTTATAAATAGTATAACTAGTCTGGTATTCTGTTATAAATAGTATAACTAGTCTGGTATTCTGTTATACATAGTATAACTAGTCTGGTATTCTATGTTATAAATAGTATAACTAGTCTTCTATGTTATAAATAGTATAACTAATCTGGTATTCTATGTTATAAATAGTATAACTAGTCTTCTATGTTATAAATAGTATAACTAGTCTGGTATTATGTTATAAATAGTATAACTAGTCTTCTATGTTATAAATACTATAACTAGTCTGGTATTCTATGTTATAAATAGTATAACTAGTCTGGTATTCTATGTTATAAATAGTATAACTAGTCTGGTATTCTATGTTATAAATAGCATAACTAGTCTTCTATGTTATAAATAGTATAACTAGTCTTGTATTCTATGTTATAAATAGTATAACTAGTCTTCTATGTTATAAATACTATAACTAGTCTTGTATTCTATGTTATAAATAGTATAACTAGTCTGGTATTCTGTTATAAATAGTATAACTAGTCTGGTATTCTATGTTATAAATAGCATAACTAGTCTGGTATTCTGTTATAAATAATATAACTAGTCTGGTATTCTATGTTATAAACAGTATAACTAGTCTGGTATTCTATGTTATAAATAGTATAACTAGTCTTCTATGTTATAAATAGTATAATTAGTCTTCTATGTTATAAATAGTATAACTAGTCTGGTATTCTGTTATAAATAGTATAACTAGTCTGGTATTCTATGTTATAAATAGTATAATTAGTCTTCTATGTTATAAATAGTATAACTAGTCTTGTATTCTATGTTATAAATAGTATAACTAGTCTGGTATTCTATGTTATAAATAGTATAACTAGTCTGGTATTCTATGTTATAAATAGTATAACTAGTCTTGTATTCTATGTTATAAATAGTATAACTAGTTTTCTATGTTATAAATAGTATAACTAGTCTGGTATTATATGTTATAAATAGTATAACTAGTCTTCTATGTTATAAATAGTATAATTAGTCTGGTATTCTATGTTATAAATAGTATAACTAGTTTGGTATTCTGTTATAAATAGTATAACTAGTCTGGTATTCTATGTTATAAATAGTATAACTAGTCTTCTATGTTATAAATAGTATAACTAGTCTGGTATTCTATGTTATAAATAGTATAACAAGTCTGGTATTCTATGTTATAAATAGTATAACTAGTCTTCTATGTTATAAATAGTATAACTAGTCTGGTATTCTATGTTATAAATAGTATAACTAGTCTGGTATTCTATGTTATAAATAATACAACAAGTCTGGTATTCTATGTTATAAATAGTATAACTAGTCTGGTATTCTATGTTATAAATAGTATAACTAGTCTTCTATGTTATAAATAGTATAACTAGTCTGGTATTCTATGTTATAAATAGTATAATTAGTCTGGTATTCTATGTTATAAATAGTATAACTAGTCTTCTATGTTATAAATAGTATAACTAGTCTGGTATTCTATGTTATAAATAGTATAACTAGTCTTCTATGTTATAAATAGTATAACTAGTCTGGTATTCTATGTTATAAATAGTATAACAAATCTGGTATTCTATGTTATAAATAGTATAACTAGTCTTCTATGTTATAAATAGTATAACTAGTCTGGTATTCTATGTTATAAATAGTATAACTAGTCTGGTATTCTATGTTATAAATAGTATAATTAGTCTGGTATTCTATGTTATAAATAGTATAACTAGTCTGGTATTCTATGTTATAAATAGTATAATTAGTCTGGTATTCTATGTTATAAATAATATAACTAGTCTAGTAACCAAACAACAACAGCATCACACCATGCACCAAATAAACATTCATGAATTAGTGTATTGTTGATTACTCATGATTTATTTTCCATATTCAATATGCAAGAATATTTATACTATAAGCATTGCATTGTAGTTTAGCACACATGTATGCCCTTACCTTTATATGGCAGGACTAGAGTTAGAATTCCTTGTATAATACTCAATAAAACCCTCAACACAATAGAAAGTAGAGAGGACGATTCAATGGATTTATCTTTTTTAAAATCTACAAAAAATAAATTGTGAAGACCAGTTTTATCAACAAATGAAGCAGGGAATTATTGTAGAAATCATTAAGCATCAGTAAGTAAACTTTGCCATACCACATTGGTTAATAGATAGGGATAGGTGATGCATCATGTAAGCCACCCACTCTCCCACTAGGGTCATGTTAAAACTACCAGTATGTCATATGGTGGAATCAATCTCAGATTTTCAATCGAACAAAATCAAAGGGGCCCAAGAACATGTATGGCTCACCTGATTATCATTCTTATAGACTTAACATGTATGGCTCACCTGATTATCATTCTTATAGATTTAACATGTATGGCTCACCTGATTATCATTCTTATAGACTTAACATGTATGGCTCACCTGATTATCATTCTTATAGACTTAACATGTATGGCTCACCTGATTATCATTCTTATAGACTTAACATGTATGATTCACCTGATTATCATTCTTATAGACTTAACATGTATGACTCACCTGATTATCATTCTTATAGACTTAACATGTATGGCTCACCTGATTATCATTCTTATAGACTTAACATGTATGACTCACCTGATTATCATTCTTATAGATTTAACATGCATGGCTCACCTGATTATCATTCTTATAGACTTAACATGTATGGCTCACCTGATTATCATTCTTATAGACTTAACATGTATGGCTCACCTGATTATCATTCTTATAGACTTAACATGTATGGCTCACCTGATTATCATGAACAAGGACTACATCCTCACATAGAATAGCTCAACAAAAGTGTTCAATCTATGTAATAAAGCTCAACAAAAGTGTTCATGTAATAAACAGTAGAACTACTCTTGCATATATCAAAAATAAATCACTCGTTACCAAACAACGATAATTCACTAATGTATTAACATGCATTTGTGAATTACTAAGTTGTTCAGTTATTTGTGATTTATTTTTGATATTCAGAAAGCAAAAGTAGTAATGCTATAAATCTTAATTATCCCATAAGGTCCTTTGTTAAAAATAAGACATGTGGTGGTGGCCATCTTGGATTTCCGATTCAAATTAAAACTAGAGGCTCCCAGGAGCCTGTATAGCTCACCTGGGTATAATAACAACATCAGTCAATAAAACTTGATAACTTCGGTAAAAAAAATTAACAAATGTAGCCTTCGTCATTGCAGACCCCTTCTACAAAAAAATGTGGGCAGGGGTTCCCCCTTTAATTTAAGTTATCAAAATTGCTGTAAAAAAACATATATGTCAATGATTCTCAAAATTTAGCTTTTCCTACTTCACATTTTGTAATACAGTTGCTTCCCTTTGATTATTTGAGTAACCAAAAGCAGTGAGTCGACAAAAATATGCATTTCAAGAGGAATAACTCTTCACAGCTGTCGCACATTTTTAACTGTGAGACATTTTTTGTAGATCTTGACATGCTGAACATTTTTGCAGTTTAAACTTTCCCTCTATCTCTAATAGTTTTTGAGATATAAGATGATAGTATTAAAATTGAGAACATTTTGATGAAAAAAGGGCAATAACTCCAAAATGGGTAATTGGATTTACGTCAAAATTGCAGGGTAGGAAGATCTTGACATGCTGCAAATTTTTGAAATTTAAACTTAACCTTTATCTCTTATAGTTTTTGAAATATAAGACGAAAAGTATTAATTTTTTTTTATAAATTTGATGAAAAAAGGGCGAGAACTCCAAGATGGGTAATCAGATTTACTTCAAAATTGCAGGGGGAAAAAAAATGGATAGAAGGGTCGTACCGCCAGACACATTTTTGGAAGAGAACCATCCAATGACTATTTCATCAAAATTTTGTTCTTATTGAGCAAATGGTTTCAGACAAAAATATTTTTATGGGAATTTCCCATAGGGTCCTATGTTAAATTAAGTTCGGCTGTGGCGGCCATCTTGGTCGGTGTTCTGAAATGCCTGACACAATTTTGGAAGAGGACCACTCAAGAATCATTTCAGCAAAGTTTGGTTGAGATTGGCTCAGTAGTTTCAGAGGAGAAGATTTTTTTTTAATTTCATCCCCCCTTTTTTCTAATTTGCATAATCGGTCAAAATCGGTAAAAGTTCAAAGTTCATAAAAAATCCCGTAATATATGTTAAAAAGCTCATCATTATGCTTATACAGTTCAAATGTGGGCACTTTCTGGCTTAAAATAGAGCAGTTTTGGCCATTTGAAGAAATTTCTATTTTTAGTAATGGTGGCCATCTTGAATACAGGACGCGCTGACGGACACAATTTTGAAAGGGGACCACCTAAGGATAATTTCAGCAAAGTTTGGTTGAGATTGGCTCAGTAGTTTCAGAGGAGAAGATTTTTTTTAAATTTCATCCCCCCTTTTTTCTAATTTGCATAATCGGTCAAAATCGGTAGAAGTTCAAAGTTCATAAAAAATCCCGTAATATATGTTAAAAAGCTCATCATTATGCTTATACAGTTCAAATTTGGGCACTTTCTGGCTTAAAATAGACCAGTTTTGGCCATTTGAAGAAATTTCTATTTTTAGTAATGGCGGCCATCTTGGATACAGGACGGCGCTGACGGACACATTTTTTAAAGGGGACCACCTAAGGATCATTTCAGCAAAGTTTGGTTGAGATTGGCTTAGTAGTTTCAGAGGAGAAGATTTTTTTTTAATTTCATCCCCCCTTTTTTCTAATGTGCATAATCGGTCAAAATCGGTAAAAGTTCAATGTTCATAAAAAATCCCGTAATATATGTTAAAAAGCTCATCATTATGCTTATACAGTTCAAATTTGGGCACTTTCTGGCTTAAAATAGAGCAGTTTTGGCCATTTGAAGAAATTTCTATTTTTAGTAATGGCGGCCATCTTGGATACAGGACGGCACTGACGGACACAATTTTTAAAGGGGACCACCTAAGGATCATTTCAGCAAAGTTTGGTTGAGATTGGCCTAATAGTTTCAGAGGAGAAGATTTTTTTTTAATTTCATCCCCCCTTTTTTCTAATTTGCATAATCGGTCAAAATCGGTAAAAGTTCAAAGTTCATAAAAAATCCCGTAATATATGTTAAAAAGCTCATCATTATGCTTATACAGTTCAAATGTGGGCACTTTCTGGCTTAAAATAGAGCAGTTTTGGCCATTTGAAGAAATTTCTATTTTTAGTAATGGCGGCCATCTTGAATACAGGACGGCGCTGACGGACACAATTTTGAAAGGGGACCACCTAAGGATCATTTCAGCAAAGTTTGGTTGAGATTGGCTCAGTAGTTTCAGAGAAGATTTTTTTTTAATTTCATCCCCCCTTTTTTCTAATTTGCATAATCGGTCAAAATGGGTAATGGGATTTACTTCAAAATTGCAGGGTAGGTAGATCTTGACATGCTGCACATTTTTGCAATAAACTTAACATCTATCTCTAAATAGTTTCTGAAATATAAGACGAAAAGTATTAAAATGAAAAAAAAAAATGATGAAAAAAGGGCAATAACTCCAAGATGGGTAATCAAATTTACTTCAAAATTGCAGGGTATGTAGATCTTGACATGCTGAACATGTTTGCAGTTTCAACTTACCATCTGTCTCTTATAGTTTTTGAAATAAAGGACGAAAAGTATTAAAATTTTGAAAATTTGATGAAAAAAGGGAAATAACTCCAAAATGAGCAATGGGATTTACTTCAAAATTGCAGGGTAGGTAGATCTTGATATGCCGCACATTTTTGCAATTTAAAGTTAACCTTTATCTCTTATAGTTTTTGAAATATAAGACGAAAAGTATTAAAATTAAAATAATTTGATGAAAAAAGGGCAATAACTCCAAGATGGGTAATCAGATTTACTTCAAAATTGCAGGGAAGGTAGATCTTGATGTGCTGATCATTTTTACCCCATGTCAGATTTTTGATATTATTAATGGTTTTTGAGTTATTACCACAAACCTGCAATTTTACCATATGTTCTATTTTAAGTAACAACGGCCATGTTGGTTGGTGCATGGCATCACCGGACACAATTTTGAAACTAGACACCCTAGTAATGATTCAGACCAAGTTTGGTTTCCATTGGTCTAGTACTTTCAGAGGAGAAGATTTTTGAAAAAGTTTACGACGTACGACGGACGACGACGACGGACGCCAAGTGATGGCAATAGCTCACATGACCCTTTGGGTCAGGTGAGCTAAAAAGACAATTTTTAAGTACTGGGTAACCATTCACATACAGTTTAGGTTTAATCATGTGGGTAGTTTGAAGACAAAAGAGCTTTAATTCATTTTTCCATATGGTTCTTTGCTTAAAACTAAGACCTGTATTGGTAGCAATCTTGCATTTCTGATCCAAGTAAAAAATTATAATAAATGACTATTTCTACTGTGTATCAGTTCAATCACACATGTGGTTTCTGAGAAGTAGATACCAGGTATTTGAAATTTCAGCCAATCAGGAAGCAGAATTGGTCTAGTAACTAAATGTATGCTTAATTTCTGAATGAAAAGAAAATCAAAACTAACATTGGGGACCGTCTAAGTAACATTTCTATAAAGACTGGTTTGGTTTGCTTTATTGTATATAACGCCACTTTCAGCAATATTTCAACTATATCATGGCGACCAGTTTAAGTGGTGGAAGAAGCTGGAGTACCAGGAGAGAACCACCGACCATGGGCAAGCAACTGGTAAACTTTATTACTTGCGACTGTGAGTCGAGTGCACCCTTTTTTGTAATTTACAAAGCCGGGCGTGAACCAACGCCATATTGGTGATAGGCTTGTATGAGTTGTTAGGTAATCCAACTCATTGAGCCACCCGGGCCCCATTTCTATTAAGACTGGTTCTATTTGCTCCAATGATCTCTGAGAATAGTATTGAAATATAAAAAGCAATTAGACACAGATGAGCTATAAAAATTGGATTTTTTTCTTTGAGAAACCCGTTATAAAACTACGTACCAGTAGATTGTTTGTTTGATGGTGTATAACACAACTTTCAACAATATTTCTTTTATCGGTGGAGGAAACCGGAGAACCAGGAAAAAACCACAGACCTGTCGCAAGTAACTGACAAACTATATCACATAATGTTGTACACCTCGCCCTGATCGAGATTTGAACTAACAACATCAGTGGTGATAGGCACTGATGCATAGGTAGTTGTAAATCCAACTATCATACGATCATGGCCACGATGGTCCCCATACCAGTAGATATCATCCTCATAATAATAATATCACAATATAACAAGAACAAGAACAGGTGTTTCTTCACAACACTGACTACATTTTAATTAGGCCAAAAAAAAAAATATGTGTGTTTACGGTCACCCGACCTATCCTAATTTTTGCTAGCGACCCGACCCTATGAATTTTTACACAGAATTCGGATAACCACTTTTGTTGTTTAACCAGCAGCAATTTATTCAACTGCTAGCTTTTTGTCGAAATTGAGAGCAAAGAAGGTAGAAAAACTGCATAATTCGTCATTTTACCGGAAATTTCGAAAATGAAATACCGGAATCGGATTCCGGAACGACTATTTACGGTTTTGCCGATAATAAAAAAATTAAAATATAATCCTGACCGACCGACCCTATATTTTTTTGACATGTGACACACATATATTTTTTTTTTGGCCTTATCAGGGGTTTTAGGCCATTAGGGAGTTATGGTGTTTAATGCCAATTTCAACAATATTTCAGATATATCGTTACAGTCAGTTTTATTGGTGTAGGAAACCAGAGTACCTACAGAAAACTACCAACCTGTTGCAAGTCACTGACAAAGTTTATCACACAATGTTGTAACGAGTACACCTCTTCATAAGCGGGATTAGAACTCACAATTTCAGTGGTGATAGGCATTGATTGTACAGTTAGTTGTAAATCCAGCTACCATACGAACACTGGCCCCCATTTTAATTGTCACATTTTGGGAAAGACTGTATAGATATGTGTACAAAATAAAATTAGTCTGGTACAAAATATGTAGTACAGGTAACAGTATCGTTAATCATTGGACTTACATATTACATGAATTAGGGAGATAATGGCTTACATATTAAAAACCTGATAAATATCTTTTCAAAATAACATTAAGAGGTATACATTATCAATATTATGAAGAGAAAGTTTAAACAGTAATGGTCAACAATTCCACCAATATCAACAAAACAAACAATTAAACAGTAATGGTCAACAATTCCACCAATATCAACAAAACAAACAAATAAACAGTGATGGTCAACAATTCCACCAATATCAACAAAACAAACAAATAAACAGTAATGGTCAACAATTCCACCAATATCAACAAAACAAACAAATAAACAGTAATGGTCAACAATTGCACCAATATCAACAAAACAAACAAATAAACAGTAATGGTCAACAATTCCACCAATATCAACAAAACAAACAAATAAACAGTAATGGTCAACAATTCCACCAATATCAACAAAATGAACAATTATCTCTCATCTATTATGTATACAATCACATCTTCAATTATCTCTCATCTATTATGTATACAATCACATCTTCAATTATCTCTCATCTATTATGTATACAATCACATCTTCAATTATCTCTCATCTATTATGTATACAATCACATCTTCAACTATCTCTCATCTATTATGTATACAATCACATCTTCAATTATCTCTCATCTATTATGTATACAATGACATCTTCAACTATCTCTCATCTATTATGTATACAATCACATCTTCAACTATCTCTCATCTATTATGTATACAATGACATCTTCAACTATCTCTCATCTATTATGTATACAATCACATCTTCAATTATCTCTCATCTATTATGTATACAATCACATCTTCAATTATCTCTCATCTATTATGTATACAATCACATCTTCAATTATCTCTCATCTATTATGTTATCTCTCATCTATTATGTATACAATCACATCTTCAATTATCTCTCATCTATTATGTATACAATCACATCTTCAACTATCTCTCATCTATTATGTATACAATGACATCTTCAACTATCTCTCATCTATTATGTATACAATCACATCTTCAATTATCTCTCATCTATTATGTATACAATCACATCTTCAATTATCTCTCATCTATTATGTATACAATCACATCTTCAATTATCTCTCATCTATTATGTATACAATGACATCTTCAACTATCTCTCATCTATTATGTATACAATGACATCTTCAATTATCTCTCATCTATTATGTATACAATCACATCTTCAACTATCTCTTATCTATTATGTATACAATCACATCTTCAATTATCTCTCATCTATTATGTATACAATCACATCTTCAATTATCTCTCATCTATTATGTATACAATCACATCTTCAACTATCTCTCATCTATTATGTATACAATGACATCTTCAATTATCTCTCATCTATTATGTATACAATCACATCTTCAATTATCTCTCATCTATTATATATACAATCACATCTTCAACTATCTCTTATCTATTATGTATACAATCACATCTTCAATTATCTCTCATCTATTATGTATACAATCACATCTTCAATTATCTCTCATCTATTATGTATACAATCACATCTTCAATTATCTCTCATCTATTATGCATACAATCACATCTTCAATTATCTCTCATCTATTATGTATACAATCACATCTTCAACTATCTCTCATCTATTATTTATACAATCACATCTTCAATTATCTCTCATCTATTATGTATACAATCACATCTTCAACTATCTCTTATCTATTATGTATACAATCACATCTTCAACTATCTCTCATCTATTATGTATACAATCACATCTTCAACTATCTCTCATCTATTATGTATACAATCACATCTTCAACTATCTCTCATCTATTATGTATACAATGACATCTTCAACTATCTCTCATCTATTATGTATACAATCACATCTTCAATTATCTCTCATCTATTATGTATACAATCACATCTTCAACTATCTCTCATCTATTATGTATACAATCACATCTTCAACTATCTCTCATCTATTATGTATACAATCACATCTTCAACTATCTCTCATCTATTATGTATACAATGACATCTTCAATTATCTCTCATCTATTATGTATACAATCACATCTTCAATTATCTCTCATCTATTATGTATACAATCACATCTTCAATTATCTCTCATCTATTATGTATACAATCACATCTTCAACTATCTCTTATCTATTATGTATACAATCACATCTTCAATTATCTCTCATCTATTATGTATACAATCACATCTTCAATTATCTCTCATCTATTATGTATACAATCACATCTTCAATTATCTCTTATCTATTATGTATACAATGACATCTTCAACTATCTCTCATCTATTATGCATACAATCACATCTTCAATTATCTCTCATCTATTATGTATACAATCACATCTTCAACTATCTCTTATCTATTATGTATACAATCACATCTTCAATTATCTCTCATCTATTATGTATACAATCACATCTTCAATTATCTCTCATCTATTATGTATACAATCACATCTTCAATTATCTCTCATCTATTATGTATACAATCACATCTTCAATTATCTCTCATCTATTATGTATACAATCACATCTTCAATTATCTCTCATCTATTATGTATACAATCACACCTTCAACTATCTCTCATCTATTATGTATACAATCACATCTTCAATTATCTCTCATCTATTATGTATACAATCACATCTTCAATTATCTCTCATCTATTATGTATACAATGACATCTTCAACTATCTCTCATCTATTATGTATACAATCACATCTTCAACTATCTCTCATCTATTATGTATACAATGACATCTTCAACTATCTCTCATCTATTATGTATACAATCACATCTTCAACTATCTCTTATCTATTATGTATACAATCACATCTTCAATTATCTCTCATCTATTATGTATACAATCACATCTTCAACTATCTCTCATCTATTATGTATACAATCACATCTTCAACTATCTCTTATCTATTATGTATACAATCACATCTTCAATTATCTCTCATCTATTATGTATACAATCACATCTTCAATTATCTCTCATCTATTATGTATACAATCACATCTTCAACTATCTCTCATCTATTATGTATACAATCACATCTTCAATTATCTCTCATCTATTATGTATACAATCACATCTTCAATTATCTCTCATCTATTATGTATACAATCACATCTTCAATTATCTCTCATCTATTATGTATACAATCACATCTTCAATTATCTCTCATCTATTATGTATACAATCACATCTTCAATTATCTCTCATCTATTATGTATACAATCACATCTTCAATTATCTCTCATCTATTATGTATACAATCACATCTTCAATTATCTCTTATCTATTATGCATACAATCACATCTTCAACTATCTCTCATCTATTATGTATACAATCACATCTTCAATTATCTCTCATCTATTATGTATACAATCACATCTTCAATTATCTCTCATCTATTATGTATACAATGACATCTTCAACTATCTCTCATCTATTATGTATACAATCACATCTTCAACTATCTCTCATCTATTATGTATACAATGACATCTTCAACTATCTCTCATCTATTATGTATACAATCACATCTTCAACTATCTCTTATCTATTATGTATACAATCACATCTTCAATTATCTCTCATCTATTATGTATACAATCACATCTTCAACTATCTCTCATCTATTATGTATACAATCACATCTTCAACTATCTCTTATCTATTATGTATACAATCACATCTTCAATTATCTCTCATCTATTATGTATACAATCACATCTTCAATTATCTCTCATCTATTATGTATACAATCACATCTTCAATTATCTCTCATCTATTATGTATACAATCACATCTTCAACTATCTCTCATCTATTATGTATACAATCACATCTTCAATTATCTCTCATCTATTATGTATACAATCACATCTTCAATTATCTCTCATCTATTATGTATACAATGACATCTTCAACTATCTCTCATCTATTATGTATACAATCACATCTTCAACTATCTCTCATCTATTATGTATACAATGACATCTTCAACTATCTCTCATCTATTATGTATACAATCACATCTTCAACTATCTCTTATCTATTATGTATACAATCACATCTTCAATTATCTCTCATCTATTATGTATACAATCACATCTTCAATTATCTCTCATCTATTATGTATACAATCACATCTTCAACTATCTCTCATCTATTATGTATACAATCACATCTTCAATTATCTCTCATCTATTATGTATACAATCACATCTTCAATTATCTCTCATCTATTATGTATACAATCACATCTTCAATTATCTCTCATCTATTATGTATACAATCACATCTTCAATTATCTCTCATCTATTATGTATACAATCACATCTTCAATTATCTCTCATCTATTATGTATACAATCACATCTTCAATTATCTCTCATCTATTATGTATACAATCACATCTTCAATTATCTCTTATCTATTATGCATACAATCACATCTTCAACTATCTCTCATCTATTATGTATACAATCACATCTTCAATTATCTCTCATCTATTATGTATACAATCACATCTTCAATTATCTCTCATCTATTATGTATACAATGACATCTTCAACTATCTCTCATCTATTATGTATACAATCACATCTTCAACTATCTCTCATCTATTATGTATACAATGACATCTTCAACTATCTCTCATCTATTATGTATACAATCACATCTTCAACTATCTCTTATCTATTATGTATACAATCACATCTTCAATTATCTCTCATCTATTATGTATACAATCACATCTTCAACTATCTCTCATCTATTATGTATACAATCACATCTTCAACTATCTCTTATCTATTATGTATACAATCACATCTTCAATTATCTCTCATCTATTATGTATACAATCACATCTTCAATTATCTCTCATCTATTATGTATACAATCACATCTTCAATTATCACTCATCTATTATGTATACAATCACATCTTCAATTATCTCTCATCTATTATGTATACAATCACATCTTCAATTATCTCTCATCTATTATGTATACAATCACATCTTCAACTATCTCTCATCTATTATGTATACAATCACATCTTCAACTATCTCTTATCTACTATGTATACAATCACATCTTCAACTATCTCTCATCTATTATGTATACAATCACATCTTCAATTATCTCTCATCTATTATGTATACAATCACATCTTCAACTATCTCTCATCTATTATGTATACAATCACATCTTCAATTATCTCTCATCTATTATGTATACAATCACATCTTCAACTATCTCTCATCTATTATGTATACAATCACATCTTCAACTATCTCTCATCTATTATGTATACAATGACATCTTCAACTATCTCTCATCTATTATGTATACAATCACATCTTCAATTATCTCTCATCTATTATGTATACAATCACATCTTCAATTATCTCTCATCTATTATGTATACAATCACATCTTCAATTATCTCTCATCTATTATGTATACAATGACATCTTCAACTATCTCTCATCTATTATGTATACAATGACATCTTCAATTATCTCTCATCTATTATGTATACAATCACATCTTCAACTATCTCTTATCTATTATGTATACAATCACATCTTCAATTATCTCTCATCTATTATGTATACAATCACATCTTCAATTATCTCTCATCTATTATGTATACAATCACATCTTCAACTATCTCTCATCTATTATGTATACAATCACATCTTCAATTATCTCTCATCTATTATGTATACAATCACATCTTCAATTATCTCTCATCTATTATATATACAATCACATCTTCAACTATCTCTTATCTATTATGTATACAATCACATCTTCAATTATCTCTCATCTATTATGTATACAATCACATCTTCAATTATCTCTCATCTATTATGTATACAATCACATCTTCAATTATCTCTCATCTATTATGCATACAATCACATCTTCAATTATCTCTCATCTATTATGTATACAATGACATCTTCAACTATCTCTCATCTATTATTTATACAATCACATCTTCAATTATCTCTCATCTATTATGTATACAATCACATCTTCAACTATCTCTTATCTATTATGTATACAATCACATCTTCAACTATCTCTCATCTATTATGTATACAATCACATCTTCAACTATCTCTCATCTATTATGTATACAATCACATCTTCAACTATCTCTCATCTATTATGTATACAATGACATCTTCAACTATCTCTCATCTATTATGTATACAATCACATCTTCAATTATCTCTCATCTATTATGCATACAATCACATCTTCAACTATCTCTCATCTATTATGTATACAATCACATCTTCAACTATCTCTCATCTATTATGTATACAATCACATCTTCAACTATCTCTCATCTATTATGTATACAATGACATCTTCAATTATCTCTCATCTATTATGTATACAATCACATCTTCAATTATCTCTCATCTATTATGTATACAATCACATCTTCAATTATCTCTCATCTATTATGTATACAATCACATCTTCAACTATCTCTTATCTATTATGTATACAATCACATCTTCAATTATCTCTCATCTATTATGTATACAATCACATCTTCAATTATCTCTCATCTATTATGTATACAATCACATCTTCAATTATCTCTTATCTATTATGTATACAATGACATCTTCAACTATCTCTCATCTATTATGCATACAATCACATCTTCAATTATCTCTCATCTATTATGTATACAATCACATCTTCAACTATCTCTTATCTATTATGTATACAATCACATCTTCAATTATCTCTCATCTATTATGTATACAATCACATCTTCAATTATCTCTCATCTATTATGTATACAATCACATCTTCAATTATCTCTCATCTATTATGTATACAATCACATCTTCAATTATCTCTCATCTATTATGTATACAATCACATCTTCAATTATCTCTCATCTATTATGTATACAATCACATCTTCAACTATCTCTCATCTATTATGTATACAATCACATCTTCAATTATCTCTCATCTATTATGTATACAATCACATCTTCAATTATCTCTCATCTATTATGTATACAATGACATCTTCAACTATCTCTCATCTATTATGTATACAATCACATCTTCAACTATCTCTCATCTATTATGTATACAATGACATCTTCAACTATCTCTCATCTATTATGTATACAATCACATCTTCAACTATCTCTTATCTATTATGTATACAATCACATCTTCAATTATCTCTCATCTATTATGTATACAATCACATCTTCAACTATCTCTCATCTATTATGTATACAATCACATCTTCAACTATCTCTTATCTATTATGTATACAATCACATCTTCAACTATCTCTTATCTATTATGTATACAATCACATCTTCAACTATCTCTCATCTATTATGTATACAATCACATCTTCAATTATCTCTCATCTATTATGTATACAATCACATCTTCAATTATCTCTCATCTATTATGTATACAATCACATCTTCAATTATCTCTCATCTATTATGTATACAATCACATCTTCAATTATCTCTCATCTATTATGTATACAATCACATCTTCAACTATCTCTCATCTATTATGTATACAATCACATCTTCAACTATCTCTTATCTACTATGTATACAATGACATCTTCAACTATCTCTCATCTATTATGCATACAATCACATCTTCAATTATCTCTCATCTATTATGTATACAATCACATCTTCAACTATCTCTTATCTATTATGTATACAATCACATCTTCAATTATCTCTCATCTATTATGTATACAATCACATCTTCAATTATCTCTCATCTATTATGTATACAATCACATCTTCAATTATCTCTCATCTATTATGTATACAATCACATCTTCAATTATCTCTCATCTATTATGTATACAATCACATCTTCAATTATCTCTCATCTATTATGTATACAATCACATCTTCAATTATCTCTCATCTATTATGTATACAATCACATTTTCAATTTGTCTTCAATCACTATGCAGAGATTGATAACAAAAAACTATTGTAGTTATAGATTATGCAAACTAGCTACCCTCTACGACACGCAATAAAAATAACTACAAAGTCCCACAGATGGATTTTTTTTAATTAGTTATATCCGTCCAAAATAGAAACTACACATCTGCAATCACTGTGCTACACATCTGCAATCACTGTGCAATGTATGAATAATGTTGAATGAAAACTGTTGCATTTAGATTACACTAACCAGGTACCCTCTCTGAGTTTCGAGAAAGGACGGTCAGACGAAAAAACGGAAAAAAGGGATTCCTACACCTGCAGATGCCTCTTGTAAAGCAGGTCAAAATACAATCTCATCTTCATACATGCTAATTAGTAATTGACACACAGGTATTTCAAAAGTTTTTTTTTATTTTAACAAAATACACAAACATACCATTGCAATGTTCCTTTCTGTTTTAAAACAGAACTTGAGTTGAGTCCGAAACATGCTTTTATGATGTACTATGAGAAACTTCTAAATTAAGATAAAATAAAATAAATAAATACCAGAAGCAGACTGGAGCTTTCCATTTTCATGAAGATCATCCCACAAGTCCTGACCTGATCCTCGTGGATTAAATTGTGATTTGGTACTGATGTCAACTCCATCCTACAAATAACCATAGCAAATACCATTAAACATGTAAATAACCTATAGAAAAACTGTCCCAGAACTAGTGACTGCTTTCCTTATTCTTCTGAATTAAATGAAAAATTAAATTGGACCTGCTATCCAAGAAATATATGGTTAAAAGGGTAAACCCTATATTATTTTGCTAGAATTTTTTTTAAATTATGTCCATCCAAAATAGTGCATTCTGATTCACTCTGATAATAAAACTTGAACTGATTCATAATTCCCCAATATATTGTGCCACATTACATGCTTTGATCAATTCAGAAAATCATAAAACATTACTTCATTAACTAATTGTTACACATGCTAACTACCAATAATAATTAGGTTACCCCTTTTACACTGAATACTCTAAATGGGGCTTATTATGCTTTATCTTTGTTGACTTTTTTTAAGTCATTTTCTTTTAATTAGTTATTACTTTGTTTGAGAATTATTTTCATAGAAAACATGTGATTAATTTTCAATGGATACTGGATTATCTCCCCTGATTATTATTATTTTTTAAATATTTTATAATAATACAGGAACTGATATAGTTTTATTAACATAATATTTCAACATTTCACTTAAAATTTTATTTTCTTAAACATGTTTCATAACTTTTTCTTCACTTAAAGAAAAACAACATTATAATGATCATTAGGTAACATGACATTTAGACCTCTTTTCTGGAAACACAAACACATTTAACTAGATATTTACTGACAACAAACTAATATTTTCTAATATAAATTTATACCTTAAAAGCTCCTGCAATTGCATATGTACATTTCATGTCATTCATAGTTTGCCTAATTTGCATCCCAGCAACCTTTTGTCCCTCAGCTTCACTTTCAAATGGTTCAGTCCAGTTACCAGGACTACAATCATCCTTCACACCCCTACCATTTTTAAATGTAAATGTTATACCAATGTCTAATGGGTCTGGTCCACTGTTTTCTACGGACCATACAAATACAGCCATTGGAAAACTGGTATCCTAAAACAAAATATAAACAGTAGAGTCAGAAAATATGATACAGATGAAAATCTAGTGTTTAAAATAATGAATGTATGTGATTATTATAATTTTTTCAGAAATTCAATGAATTTGCATTTGTTAAAATCTTTCATTATTCTTTTAAGAAATGATAAACAACATATCACACAGTCACAACAATCATAGAAACAGAGACAAAGTGAATACACCAAACACAGATATACAGGACCACTCACTCTCCTGACTTAGTACAGGTACTTCAACAATACCCCAAACACAGATATACAGGACCACTCACTCTCCTGGCTTAGTACAGGTACTTCAACAATACCCCAAACATAGATATACAGGACCACTCACTCTCTTGACTTAGTACAGGTACTTCAACAATACCCCAAACATAGATATACAGGACCACTCACTCTCCTGACTTAGTACAGGTACTTCAACAATACCCCAAACATAGATATACAGGACCACTCACTCTCCTGACTTAGTACAGGCACTTCAACAATACCCCTAACACA
The DNA here is from genome assembly GCA_963680875.1 of Bathymodiolus brooksi. Classification (NCBI taxonomy): domain Eukaryota; kingdom Metazoa; phylum Mollusca; class Bivalvia; order Mytilida; family Modiolidae; genus Bathymodiolus; species Bathymodiolus brooksi. Next base: position 144,758,857 of record OY804577.1, read on the forward strand.
GATATACAGGACCACTCACTCTCCTGACTTAGTACAGGTACTTCAACAATACCCCAAACACAGATATACAGGACCACTCACTCTCCTGACTTAGTACAGGTACTTCAACAATACCCCAAACACAGATATACAGGACCACTCACTCTCCTGACTTAGTACAGGTACTTCAACAATACCCCTAACACAGATATACAGGACCACTCACTCTCCTGACATAGTACAGGTACTTCAACAATACCCCCAACACAGATATACAGGACCACTCACTCTCCTGACTTAGTACAGGTACTTCAACAATACCCCAAACACAGATATACAGGACCACTCACTCTCCTGACATAGTACAGGTACTTCAACAATACCCCAAACACAGATATACAGGACCACTCACTCTCCTGACTTAGTACAGGTACTTCAACAATACCCCTAACACATATATACAGGACCACTCACTCTCCTGACTTAGTACAGGTACTTCAACAATACCCCAAACACAGATATACAGGACCACTCACTCTCCTGACTTAGTACAGGTACTTCAACAATACCCCAAACACAGATATACAGGACCACTCACTCTCCTGACTTAGTACAGGTACTTCAACAATACCCCAAACACAGATATACAGGACCACTCTCCTGACTTAGTACAGGTACTTCAACAATACCCCTAACACAGATATACAGGACCACTCACTCTCCTGACTTAGTACAGGTACTTCAACAATACCCCAAACACAGATATACAGGACCACTCTCCTGACTTAGTACAGGTACTTCAACAATACCCCTAACACAGATATACAGGACCACTCACTCTCCTGACTTAGTACAGGTACTTCAACAATACCCCAAACACAGATTTACAGGACCACTCACTCTCCTGACTTAGTACAGGTACTTCAACAATACCCCAAACACAGATATACAGGACCACTCACTCTCCTGACTTAGTACAGGTACTTCAACAATACCCCAAACACAGATATACAGGACCACTCACTCTCCTGGCTTAGTACAGGCACTGCAACAATACCCCAAACACAGATATACAGGACCACTCACTCTCCTGACTTAGTACAGGCACTTCAACAATACCCCAAACACAGATATACAGGACCACTCACTCTCCTGGCTTAGTACAGGCACTTCAACAATACCCCAAACATAGATATACAGGACCACTCACTCTCCTGGCTTAGTACAGGCACTTCAACAATACCCCAAACACAGATATACAGGACCACTCACTCTCCTGGCTTAGTACAGGCACTTCAACAATACCCCTAACACAGATATACAGGACCACTCACTCTCCTGACTTAGTACAGGTACTTCAACAATACCCCAAACACAGATATACAGGACCACTCTCCTGACTTAGTACAGGCACTTCAACAATACCCCAAACACAGATATACAGGATCACTCACTCTCCTGACTTAGTACAGGCACTTCAACAATACTCCTAACACAGATATACAGGACCACTCTCCTGACTTAGTACAGGCACTTCAACAATACCCCAAACATAGATATACAGGACCACTCACTCTCCTGGCTTAGTACAGGCACTTCAACAATACCCCAAACATAGATATACAGGACCACTCACTCTCCTGGCTTAGTACAGGCACTTCAACAATACCCCAAACACAGATATACAGGACCACTTACTCTCCTGGCTTAGTACAGGCACTTCAACAATACCTCTAACACAGATATACAGGACCACTCACTCTCCTGACTTAGTACAGGTACTTCAACAATACCCCAAACACAGATATACAGGACCACTCTCCTGACTTAGTACAGGCACTTCAACAATACCCCAAACACAGATATACAGGACCACTCACTCTCCTGACTTAGTACAGGCACTTCAACAATACCCCAAGAACAGATATACAGGACCACTCACTCTCCTGGCTTAGTACAGGTACTTCAACAATACCCCAAACACAGATATACAGGACCACTCACTCTCCTGACTTAGTACAGGTACTTCAACAATACCCCTAACACAGATATACAGGACCACTCACTCTCCTGACATAGTACAGGTACTTCAACAATACCCCCAACACAGATATACAGGACCACTCACTCTCCTGACTTAGTACAGGTACTTCAACAATACCCCAAACACAGATATACAGGACCACTCACTCTCCTGACTTAGTACAGGTACTTCAACAATACCCCTAACACAGATATACAGGACCACTCACTCTCCTGACATAGTACAGGTACTTCAACAATACCCCAAACACAGATATACAGGACCACTCACTCTCCTGACTTAGTACAGGTACTTCAACAATACCCCAAACACAGATATACAGGACCACTCACTCTCCTGACTTAGTACAGGTACTTCAACAATACCCCTAACACAGATATACAGGACCACTCACTCTCCTGACATAGTACAGGTACTTCAACAATACCCCAAACACAGATATACAGGACCACTCACTCTCCTGACTTAGTACAGGTACTTCAACAATACCCCTAACACAGATATACAGGACCACTCACTCTCCTGACTTAGTACAGGTACTTCAACAATACCCCAAACACAGATATACAGGACCACTCACTCTCCTGACTTAGTACAGGTACTTCAACAATACCCCAAACACAGATATACAGGACCACTCACTCTCCTGACTTAGTACAGGTACTTCAACAATACCCCAAACACAGATATACAGGACCACTCTCCTGACTTAGTACAGGTACTTCAACAATACCCCTAACACAGATATACAGGACCACTCACTCTCCTGACTTAGTACAGGTACTTCAACAATACCCCAAACACAGATATACAGGACCACTCTCCTGACTTAGTACAGGTACTTCAACAATACCCCTAACACAGATATACAGGACCACTCACTCTCCTGACTTAGTACAGGTACTTCAACAATACCCCAAACACAGATATACAGGACCACTCACTCTCCTGACTTAGTACAGGTACTTCAACAATACCCCAAACACAGATATACAGGACCACTCACTCTCCTGACTTAGTACAGGTACTTCAACAATACCCCAAACACAGATATACAGGACCACTCACTCTCCTGGCTTAGTACAGGCACTGCAACAATACCCCAAACACAGATATACAGGACCACTCACTCTCCTGACTTAGTACAGGCACTTCAAGAATACCCCAAACACAGATATACAGGACCACTCACTCTCCTGGCTTAGTACAGGCACTTCAACAATACCCCAAACATAGATATACAGGACCACTCACTCTCCTGACTTAGTACAGGTACTTCAACAATACCCCAAACATAGATATACAGGACCACTCACTCTCCTGACTTAGTACAGGCACTTCAACAATACCCCTAACACAGATATACAGGACCACTCACTCTCCTGACTTAGTACAGGTACTTCAACAATACCCCAAACACAGATATACAGGACCACTCACTCTCCTGACTTAGTACAGGTACTTCAACAATACCCCAAACACAGATATACAGGACCACTCACTCTCCTGACTTAGTACAGGTACTTCAACAATACCCCTAACACAGATATACAGGACCACTCACTCTCCTGACATAGTACAGGTACTTCAACAATACCCCCAACACAGATATACAGGACCACTCACTCTCCTGACTTAGTACAGGTACTTCAACAATACCCCAAACACAGATATACAGGACCACTCACTCTCCTGACATAGTACAGGTACTTCAACAATACCCCAAACACAGATATACAGGACCACTCACTCTCCTGACTTAGTACAGGTACTTCAACAATACCCCTAACACATATATACAGGACCACTCACTCTCCTGACTTAGTACAGGTACTTCAACAATACCCCAAACACAGATATACAGGACCACTCACTCTCCTGACTTAGTACAGGTACTTCAACAATACCCCAAACACAGATATACAGGACCACTCACTCTCCTGACTTAGTACAGGTACTTCAACAATACCCCAAACACAGATATACAGGACCACTCTCCTGACTTAGTACAGGTACTTCAACAATACCCCTAACACAGATATACAGGACCACTCACTCTCCTGACTTAGTACAGGTACTTCAACAATACCCCAAACACAGATATACAGGACCACTCTCCTGACTTAGTACAGGTACTTCAACAATACCCCTAACACAGATATACAGGACCACTCACTCTCCTGACTTAGTACAGGTACTTCAACAATACCCCAAACACAGATTTACAGGACCACTCACTCTCCTGACTTAGTACAGGTACTTCAACAATACCCCAAACACAGATATACAGGACCACTCACTCTCCTGACTTAGTACAGGTACTTCAACAATACCCCAAACACAGATATACAGGACCACTCACTCTCCTGGCTTAGTACAGGCACTGCAACAATACCCCAAACACAGATATACAGGACCACTCACTCTCCTGACTTAGTACAGGCACTTCAACAATACCCCAAACACAGATATACAGGACCACTCACTCTCCTGGCTTAGTACAGGCACTTCAACAATACCCCAAACATAGATATACAGGACCACTCACTCTCCTGGCTTAGTACAGGCACTTCAACAATACCCCAAACACAGATATACAGGACCACTCACTCTCCTGGCTTAGTACAGGCACTTCAACAATACCCCTAACACAGATATACAGGACCACTCACTCTCCTGACTTAGTACAGGTACTTCAACAATACCCCAAACACAGATATACAGGACCACTCTCCTGACTTAGTACAGGCACTTCAACAATACCCCAAACACAGATATACAGGACCACTCACTCTCCTGACTTAGTACAGGCACTTCAACAATACTCCTAACACAGATATACAGGACCACTCTCCTGACTTAGTACAGGCACTTCAACAATACCCCAAACATAGATATACAGGACCACTCACTCTCCTGGCTTAGTACAGGCACTTCAACAATACCCCAAACATAGATATACAGGACCACTCACTCTCCTGGCTTAGTACAGGCACTTCAACAATACCCCAAACACAGATATACAGGACCACTTACTCTCCTGGCTTAGTACAGGCACTTCAACAATACCTCTAACACAGATATACAGGACCACTCACTCTCCTGACTTAGTACAGGTACTTCAACAATACCCCAAACACAGATATACAGGACCACTCTCCTGACTTAGTACAGGCACTTCAACAATACCCCAAACACAGATATACAGGACCACTCACTCTCCTGACTTAGTACAGGCACTTCAACAATACCCCAAGAACAGATATACAGGACCACTCACTCTCCTGGCTTAGTACAGGTACTTCAACAATACCCCAAACACAGATATACAGGACCACTCACTCTCCTGACTTAGTACAGGTACTTCAACAATACCCCTAACACAGATATACAGGACCACTCACTCTCCTGACATAGTACAGGTACTTCAACAATACCCCCAACACAGATATACAGGACCACTCACTCTCCTGACTTAGTACAGGTACTTCAACAATACCCCAAACACAGATATACAGGACCACTCACTCTCCTGACTTAGTACAGGTACTTCAACAATACCCCTAACACAGATATACAGGACCACTCACTCTCCTGACATAGTACAGGTACTTCAACAATACCCCAAACACAGATATACAGGACCACTCACTCTCCTGACTTAGTACAGGTACTTCAACAATACCCCAAACACAGATATACAGGACCACTCACTCTCCTGACTTAGTACAGGTACTTCAACAATACCCCTAACACAGATATACAGGACCACTCACTCTCCTGACATAGTACAGGTACTTCAACAATACCCCAAACACAGATATACAGGACCACTCACTCTCCTGACTTAGTACAGGTACTTCAACAATACCCCTAACACAGATATACAGGACCACTCACTCTCCTGACTTAGTACAGGTACTTCAACAATACCCCAAACACAGATATACAGGACCACTCACTCTCCTGACTTAGTACAGGTACTTCAACAATACCCCAAACACAGATATACAGGACCACTCACTCTCCTGACTTAGTACAGGTACTTCAACAATACCCCAAACACAGATATACAGGACCACTCTCCTGACTTAGTACAGGTACTTCAACAATACCCCTAACACAGATATACAGGACCACTCACTCTCCTGACTTAGTACAGGTACTTCAACAATACCCCAAACACAGATATACAGGACCACTCTCCTGACTTAGTACAGGTACTTCAACAATACCCCTAACACAGATATACAGGACCACTCACTCTCCTGACTTAGTACAGGTACTTCAACAATACCCCAAACACAGATATACAGGACCACTCACTCTCCTGACTTAGTACAGGTACTTCAACAATACCCCAAACACAGATATACAGGACCACTCACTCTCCTGACTTAGTACAGGTACTTCAACAATACCCCAAACACAGATATACAGGACCACTCACTCTCCTGGCTTAGTACAGGCACTGCAACAATACCCCAAACACAGATATACAGGACCACTCACTCTCCTGACTTAGTACAGGCACTTCAAGAATACCCCAAACACAGATATACAGGACCACTCACTCTCCTGGCTTAGTACAGGCACTTCAACAATACCCCAAACATAGATATACAGGACCACTCACTCTCCTGGCTTAGTACAGGCACTTCAACAATACCCCAAACACAGATATACAGGACCACTCACTCTCCTGGCTTAGTACAGGCACTTCAACAATACCCCTAACACAGATATACAGGACCACTCACTCTCCTGACTTAGTACAGGTACTTCAACAATACCCCAAACACAGATATACAGGACCACTCTCCTGACTTAGTACAGGCACTTCAACAATACCCCAAACACAGATATACAGGACCACTCACTCTCCTGACTTAGTACAGGCACTTCAACAATACTCCTAACACAGATATACAGGACCACTCTCCTGACTTAGTACAGGCACTTCAACAATACCCCAAACATAGATATACAGGACCACTCACTCTCCTGGCTTAGTACAGGCACTTCAACAATACCCCAAACATAGATATACAGGACCACTCACTCTCCTGGCTTAGTACAGGCACTTCAACAATACCCCAAACACAGATATACAGGACCACTCACTCTCCTGGCTTAGTACAGGCACTTCAACAATACCCCTAACACAGATATACAGGACCACTCACTCTCCTGACTTAGTACAGGTACTTCAACAATACCCCAAACACAGATATACAGGACCTCTCTCCTGACTTAGTACAGGCACTTCAACAATACCCCAAACACAGATATACAGGACCACTCACTCTCCTGACTTAGTACAGGCACTTCAAGAATACCCCAAGAACAGATATACAGGACCACTCACTCTCCTGGCTTAGTACAGGTACTTCAACAATACCCCAAACACAGATATACAGGACCACTCACTCTCCTGACTTAGTACAGGCACTTCAACAATACCCCAAACTCAGATATACAGGATCACTCACTCTCCTGGCTTAGTACAGGTACTTCAACAATACCCCAAACACAGATATACAGGACCACTCACTCTCCTGACTTAGTACAGGTACTTCAACAATACCCCAAACATAGATATACAGGACCACTCACTCTCCTGACTTAGTACAGGCACTTCAACAATACTCCTAACACAGATATACAGGACCACTCTCCTGACATAGTACAGGTACTTCAACAATACCCCAAACATAGATATACAGGACCACTCACTCTCCTGACTTAGTACAGGTACTTCAACAATACCCCTAACACAGATATACAGGACCACTCACTCTCCTGACTTAGTACAGGCACTTCAACAATACCCCAAACACAGATATACAGGACCACTCACTCTCTTGACTTAGTACAGGTACTTCAACAATACCCCAAACACAGATATACAGGACCACTCTCCTGACTTAGTACAGGCACTTCAACAATACCCCAAACACAGATATACAGGACCACTCACTCTCCTGACTTAGTAAAGGCACTTCAACAATACCCCAAACACAGATATACAGGACCACTCTCCTGACTTAGTACAGGCACTTCAACAATACCCCAAACACAGATATACAGGACCACTCACTCTCCTGGCTTAGTACAGGTACTTCAACAATACCCCAAACACAGATATACAGGACCACTCTCCTGACTTAGTACAGGTACTTCAACAATACCCCTAACACAGATATACAGGACCACTCATTCTCCTGACTTAGTACAGGTACTTCAACAATACTCCTAACACAGATATACAGGACCACTCTCCTGACTTAGTACAGGCACTTCAACAATACCCCAAACATAGATATACAGGACCACTCACTCTCCTGGCTTAGTACAGGCACTTCAACAATGCCCCAAACATAGATATACAGGACCACTCACTCTCCTGGCTTAGTACAGGCACTTCAACAATACCCCAAACACAGATATACAGGACCACTCACTCTCCTGGCTTAGTACAGGCACTTCAACAATACCCCTAACACAGATATACAGGACCACTCACTCTCCTGACTTAGTACAGGTACTTCAACAATACCCCAAACACAGATATACAGGACCACTCTCCTGACTTAGTACAGGCACTTCAACAATACCCCAAACACAGATATACAGGACCACTCACTCTCCTGACTTAGTACAGGCACTTCAACAATACCCCAAACACAGATATACAGGACCACTCTCCTGACTTAGTACAGGCACTTCAACAATACCCCAAACACAGATATACAGGACCACTCTCCTGACTTAGTACAGGCACTTCAACAATACCCCAAACACAAATATACAGGACCACTCACTCTCCTGGCTTAGTACAGGTACTTCAACAATACCCCAAACACAGATATACAGGACCACTCTCCTGACTTAGTACAGGCACTTCAACAATACCCCAAACACAGATATACAGGACCACTCACTCTCCTGGCTTAGTACAGGTACTTCAACAATACCCCAAACACAGATATACAGGACCACTCACTCTCCTGACTTAGTACAGACACTTCAACAATACCCAAAGAACAGATATACAGGACCACTCACTCTCCTGACTTAGTACAGGTACTTCAACAATACCCCAAACACAGATATACAGGACCACTCACTCTCCTGGCTTAGTACAGGTACTTCAACAATACCCCAAACACAGATATACAGGACCACTCACTCTCCTGACTTAGTACAGGCACTTCAACAATACCCCAAGAACAGATATACAGGACCACTCACTCTCCTGGCTTAGTACAGGTACTTCAACAATACCCCAAACACAGATATACAGGACCACTCACTCTCCTGACTTAGTACAGGCACTTCAACAATACCCCAAGAACAGATATACAGGACCACTCACTCTCCTGACTTAGAACAGGCACTTCAACAATACCCCTAACACAGATATACAGGACCACTCTCCTGACTTAGTACAGGTACTTCAACAATACCCCAAACATAGATATACAGGACCACTCACTCTCCTGACTTAGTACAGGCACTTCAACAATACCCCAAACACAGATATACAGGACCACTCTCCTGACTTAGTACAGGTACTTCAGCAATACCCCAAACACAGATATACAGGACCACTCACTCTCCTGACTTAGTACAGGTACTTCAACAATACCCCAAACACAGATATACAGGACCACTCACTCTCCTGACTTAGTACAGGTACTTCAACAATACCCCAAACACAGATATACAGGACCACTCACTCTCCTGACTTAGTACAGGCACTTCAACAATACCCCAAACACAGATATACAGGACCACTCACTCTCCTGACTTAGTACAGGTACTTCAACAATACCCCAAACACAGATATACAGGACCACTCACTCTCCTGGCTTAGTACAGGCACTTCAACAATACCCCAAACACAGATATACAGGACCACTCACTCTCCTGGCTTAGTACAGGCACTTCAACAATACCCCTAACACAGATATACAGGACCACTCACTCTCCTGACTTAGTACAGGTACTTCAACAATACCCCAAACACAGATATACAGGACCACTCTCCTGACTTAGTACAGGCACTTCAACAATACCCCAAACACAGATATACAGGACCACTCACTCTCCTGACTTAGTACAGGCACTTCAACAATACCCCAAACACAGATATACAGGACCACTCTCCTGACTTAGTACAGGCACTTCAACAATACCCCAAACACAGATATACAGGACCACTCTCCTGACTTAGTACAGGCACTTCAACAATACCCCAAACACAAATATACAGGACCACTCACTCTCCTGGCTTAGTACAGGTACTTCAACAATACCCCAAACACAGATATACAGGACCACTCTCCTGACTTAGTACAGGCACTTCAACAATACCCCAAACACAGATATACAGGACCACTCACTCTCCTGGCTTAGTACAGGTACTTCAACAATACCCCAAACACAGATATACAGGACCACTCACTCTCCTGACTTAGTACAGACACTTCAACAATACCCAAAGAACAGATATACAGGACCACTCACTCTCCTGACTTAGTACAGGTACTTCAACAATACCCCAAACACAGATATACAGGACCACTCACTCTCCTGACTTAGTACAGGCACTTCAACAATACCCCAAGAACAGATATACAGGACCACTCACTCTCCTGGCTTAGTACAGGTACTTCAACAATACCCCAAACACAGATATACAGGACCACTCACTCTCCTGACTTAGTACAGGCACTTCAACAATACCCCAAGAACAGATATACAGGACCACTCACTATCCTGACTTAGAACAGGCACTTCAACAATACCCCTAACACAGATATACAGGACCACTCTCCTGACTTAGTACAGGTACTTCAACAATACCCCAAACATAGATATACAGGACCACTCACTCTCCTGACTTAGTACAGGCACTTCAACAATACCCCAAACACAGATATACAGGACCACTCTCCTGACTTAGTACAGGTACTTCAGCAATACCCCAAACACAGATATACAGGACCACTCACTCTCCTGACTTAGTACAGGTACTTCAACAATACCCCAAACACAGATATACAGGACCACTCACTCTCCTGACTTAGTACAGGTACTTCAACAATACCCCAAACACAGATATACAGGACCACTCACTCTCCTGACTTAGTACAGGCACTTCAACAATACCCCAAACACAGATATACAGGACCACTCACTCTCCTGACTTAGTACAGGTACTTCAACAATACCCCAAACACAGATATACAGGACCACTCACTCTCCTGGCTTAGTACAGGTACTTCAACAATACCCCAAACACAGATATACAGGACCAATCACTCTCCTGGCTTAGTACAGGTACTTCAACAATACCCCAAACACAGATATACAGGACCACTCACTCTCCTGACTTAGTACAGGCACTTCAACAATACCCCAAACACAGATATACAGGACCACTCACTCTCTTGACTTAGTACAGGCACTTCAACAATACCCCAAACACAGATATACAGGACCACTCACTCTCCTGGCTTAGTACAGGTACTTCAACAATACCCAAAGAACAGATATACAGGACCACTAACTCTCCTGACTTAGTACAGGTACTTCAACAATACCCCAAACATAGATATACAGGACCACTCACTCTCCTGGCTTAGTACAGGTACTTCAACAATACCCCAAACACAGATATACAGGACCACTCACTCTCCTGGCTTAGTACAGGTACTTCAACAATACCCCAAACACAGATATACAGGACCACTCTCCTGGCTTAGTACAGGTACTTCAACAATACCCTAAACACAGATATACAGGACCACTCTCCTGACTTAGTACAGGTACTTCAACAATACCCCAAACACAGATATACAGGACCACTCACTCTCCTGACTTAGTACAGGTACTTCAACAATACTCCTAACACAGATATACAGGACCACTCTCCTGACTTAGTACAGGTACTTCAACAATACCCCAAACATAGATATACAGGACCACTCACTCTCCTGACTTAGTACAGGCACTTCAACAATACCCCAAACACAGATATACAGGACCACTCTCCTGACTTAGTACAGGTACTTCAACAATACCCCTAACACAGATATACAGGACCACTCACTCTCCTGACTTAGTACAGGCACTTCAACAATACCCCAAACACAGATATACAGGACCACTCACTCTCTTGACTTAGTACAGGTACTTCAACAATACCCCAAACACAGATATACAGGACCACTCACTCTCCTGACTTAGTACAGGTACTTCAACAATACCCCAAACACAGATATACAGGACCACTCACTCTCCTGACTTAGTACAGGCACTTCAACAATACCCCAAACACAGATATACAGGACCACTCACTCTCCTGACTTAGTACAGGTACTTCAACAATACCCCAAACACAGATATACAGGACCACTCACTCTCCTGGCTTAGTACAGGTACTTCAACAATACCCCAAACACAGATATACAGGACCACTCACTCTCCTGGCTTAGTACAGGTACTTCAACAATACCCCAAACACAGATATACAGGACCAGTCACTCTCCTGGCTTAGTACAGGTACTTCAACAATACCCCAAACACAGATATACAGGACCACTCTCCTGACTTAGTACAGGCACTTCAACAATACCCCAAACACAGATATACAGGACCACGCACTCTCCTGGCTTAGTACAGGCACTTCAACAATACCCCAAACACAGATATACAGGACCACTCACTCTCCTGACTTAGTACAGGCACTTCAACAATACCCCAAACACAGATATACAGGACCACTCACTCTCCTGGCTTAGTACAGGCACTTCAACAATACCCCAAACATAGATATACAGGACCACTCACTCTCCTGGCTTAGTACAGGCACTTCAACAATACCCCAAACACAGATATACAGGACCACTCACTCTCCTGGCTTAGTACAGGCACTTCAACAATACCCCAAACACAGATATACAGGACCACTCACTCTCCTGGCTTAGTACAGGTACTTCAACAATACCCCAAACACAGATATACAGGACCACTCTCCTGACTTAGTACAGGCACTTCAACAATACCCCAAACACAGATATACAGGACCACTCACTCTCCTGACTTAGTACAGGCACTTCAACAATACCCCAAACACAGATATACAGGACCACTCTCCTGACTTAGTACAGGCACTTCAACAATACCCCAAACACAGATATACAGGACCACTCACTCTCCTGACTTAGTACAGACACTTCAAATAAATAGTGGTAGAGTTAAACTAGTTTTATGGGCCCAAACCTCCTTTCTCAATGAAATGATGTGGTCATGCAGGTCTTTTCCATAAGTGAGTAAAATGGCGATGTTCACATATGATTGGGTGAGCAGTGTTGTTGTCAAGATGGCCGAGACATAATCTTGAACTTAATACATAATATATTTATTCTGTGTGATGTAAAAGTTGTCATATGTATAATACTAGTTCTACAAAAGAGAGTTGATGACCTTAACCTTCATTTAAATGTTAAATAGTACATAAGGCTATCATATGACAGAAGACATAACTCTAATAAGGAAACAATTATCAACTTTGAACCAAAATCTAATAGCCAATCCCATCTCGTATTATCTACATGTACCATCTTACATATTTTTAATTTCACATTTTAACTACAATGCTGATATGTGATAATGGACTTATACCCTGATTGTGTTTATCATGACTAGGAATCAGAATGTTTCCAAAGACTGGTATAATATTGAATGCAAGATGAAATGTAACCAGGATGTCCTGAAAGACTGGTACTGTTGTAACTTTAGTGAAGCAGGAACTGCTTACCCTTCCAAAGCACCTGAGTTCAACCCCTGTTTTTAGTGGGGTTTGTGTTACTCGATCTTTAGCTTTAAGTGTGTGTGTTATAAATCATTGTTTGTCCTTTTGTCCTTTTTCTTTTGGTCACTGTGTTGTCTGTTCTTCTTCGACCTACGGATTCTGATTACCCCTTTGGTATCTTCAAACTCTTCTTAATATGATTTGAACCAGTGTGCTTAAAAAACTGGTATATTGAACATGTGAGCAGTAACTTACTTTGTAATCATTTGGGAAGACAGGTGAAATCTGACGACAGGTAAGTCTAAGATTAAACTCGGGTATATCATATACTGTCCAGGATCTAGGATAAAGTGCATGATAAGTAGCATCCTGTCTGGGGAATGCCCAATCCCATGACTTCAGATGTTTGCCTTTCTTTCCTGTAAGGACCTTTTGGTATACTGTCTTGTTATTCTTCCTTATACACAAAATAAACTGTAAAAGAAAACTTTTAAATTACAAAATCATATATGGTATAGTCATGTACAATTAACTATCAGGACATATATCATAATGTTTTGATTAGTTGTAATCTGAGTGACCGGTCTTTGCGCTAACCCACTCTCCCAAAGCCTGGGACAAGTAAAACTGGATTCGGACAAATGAAAATTATGAAGAACTTGTTGGAATAAATAGAAATTTTATATAAATTTGCTTTCAGGCAAGTAGGTGATAAAAATTAAGGCAAAGACTGAGTGACCATCAAACCTGTCAATACATGTATATTTTGACTGAGTGACCATCAAACCTGTCAATACATGTATATTTTGACTGAGTGACCATCAAACCTGTCAATACATGTATATTTTGACTGAGTGACCATCACACCTGTCAATACATGTATATTTTGACTGAGTGACCATCAAACCTGTCAATACATGTATATTTTGACTGAGTGCCCATCAAACCTGTCAATACATGTATATTTTGACTGAGTGACCATCAAACCTGTCAATACATGTATATTTTGACTGAGTGACCATCAAACCTGTCAATACATGTATATTTTGACTGAGTGACCATCAAACCTGTCAATACATGTATATTTTGACTGAGTGACCATCAAACCTGTCAATACATGTATATTTTGACTGAGTGACCATCAAACCTGTCAATACATGTATATTTTGACTGAGTGACCACCAAACCTGTCAATACATGTATATTTTGACTGAGTGACCACCAAACCTGTCAATACATGTATATTTTGACTGAGTGACCATCAAACCTGTCAATACATGTATATTTTGACTGAGTGACCATCAAACCTGTCAATACATGTATATTTTGACTGAGTGACCACCAAACCTGTCAATACATGTATATTTTGACTGAGTGACCATCAAACCTGTCAATACATGTATATTTTGACTGAGTGACCATCAAACCTGTCAATACATGTATATTTTGACTGAGTGACCACCAAACCTGTCAATACATGTATATTTTGACTGAGTGACCACCAAACCTGTCAATACATGTATATTTTGACTGAGTGACCATCAAACCTGTCAATACATGTATATTTTGACTGAGTGACCATCAAACCTGTCAATACATGTATATTTTGACTGAGTGACCATCAAACCTGTCAATACATGTATATTTTGACTGAGTGACCATCAAACCTGTCAATACATGTATATTTTGACTGAGTGACCACCAAACCTGTCAATACATGTATATTTTGACTGAGTGACCATCAAACCTGTCAATACATGTATATTTTGACTGAGTGACCATCAAACCTGTCAATACATGTATATTTTGACTGAGTGACCACCAAACCTGTCAATAAATGTATATTTTGACTGAGTGACCACCAAACCTGTCAATACATGTATATTTTGACTGAGTGACCATCAAACCTGTCAATACATGTATATTTTGACTGAGTGACCACCAAACCTGTCAATACATGTATATTTTGACTGAGTGACCATCAAACCTGTCAATACATGTATATTTTGACTGAGTGACCATCAAACCTGTCAATACATGTATATTTTGACTGAGTGACCATCAAACCTGTCAATACATGTATATTTTGACTGAGTGACCATCAAACCTGTCAATACATGTATATTTTGACTGAGTGACCATCAAACCTGTCAATACATGTATATTTTGACTGAGTGACCATCAAACCTGTCAATACATGTATATTTTGACTGAGTGACCATCAAACCTGTCAATACATGTATATTTTGACTGAGTGACCATCAAACCTGTCAATACATGTATATTTTGACTGAGTGACCATCAAACCTGTCAATACATGTATATTTTGACTGAGTGACCACCAAACCTGTCAATAAATGTATATTTTGACTGAGTGACCACCAAACCTGTCAATACATGTATATTTTGACTGAGTGACCATCAAACCTGTCAATACATGTATATTTTGACTGAGTGACCACCAAACCTGTCAATACATGTATATTTTGACTGAGTGACCATCAAACCTGTCAATACATGTATATTTTGACTGAGTGACCATCAAACCTGTCAATACATGTATATTTTGACTGAGTGACCATCAAACCTGTCAATACATGTATATTTTGACTGAGTGACCATCAAACCTGTCAATACATGTATATTTTGACTGAGTGACCACCAAACCTGTCAATACATGTATATTTTGACTGAGTGACCATCAAACCTGTCAATACATGTATATTTTGACTGAGTGACCACCAAACCTGTCAATACATGTATATTTTGACTGAGTGACCATCAAACCTGTCAATACATGTATATTTTGACTGAGTGACCACCAAACCTGTCAATACATGTATATTTTGACTGAGTGACCATCAAACCTGTCAATACATGTATATTTTGACTGAGTGACCATCAAACCTGTCAATACATGTATATTTTGACTGAGTGACCACCAAACCTGTCAATACATGTATATTTTGACTGAGTGACCATCAAACCTGTCAATACATGTATATTTTGACTGAGTGACCATCAAACCTGTCAATACATGTATATTTTGACTGAGTGACCATCAAACCTGTCAATACATGTATATTTTGACTGAGTGACCATCAAACCTGTCAATACATGTATATTTTGACTGAGTGACCACCAAACCTGTCAATACATGTATATTTTGACTGAGTGACCATCAAACCTGTCAATACATGTATATTTTGACTGAGTGACCATCAAACCTGTCAATACATGTATATTTTGACTGAGTGACCATCAAACCTGTCAATACATGTATATTTTGACTGAGTGACCACCAAACCTGTCAATAAATGTATATTTTGACTGAGTGACCACCAAACCTGTCAATACATGTATATTTTGACTGAGTGACCATCAAACCTGTCAATACATGTATATTTTGACTGAGTGACCATCAAACCTGTCAATACATGTATATTTTGACTGAGTGACCATCAAACCTGTCAATACATGTATATTTTGACTGAGTGACCACCAAACCTGTCAATACATGTATATTTTGACTGAGTGACCATCAAACCTGTCAATACATGTATATTTTGACTGAGTGACCATCAAACCTGTCAATACATGTATATTTTGACTGAGTGACCATCAAACCTGTCAATACATGTATATTTTGACTGAGTGACCATCAAACCTGTCAATACATGTATATTTTGACTGAGTGACCATCAAACCTGTCAATACATGTATATTTTGACTGAGTGACCATCAAACCTGTCAATACATGTATATTTTGACTGAGTGACCACCAAACCTGTCAATACATGTATATTTTGACTGAGTGACCATCAAACCTGTCAATACAGGTATATTTTGACTGAGTGACCATCAAACCTGTCAATACATGTATATTTTCATCAGGATTTCCAGAGAATAAAAAGTAACCTTTTTTCAGATATTTTAAGTTGTGTGCCAGCAAACTAATATTTATATTGAAGAGGAATGAGTGATTGCTGTTTAATGCCAACTCAGCAATTTTTCAGCTATATGATGGCGAGAACAAGTTAATTTTCAATGAAATGATGATGAGGTCCGCTTTGTAATAGACCAACATGCTTAGTTGGATTTTTATAGTGCTAGCTCACTGAAACAACAGTCCATGGATAGACATGTCACCCCACTCTGACACATTATCATGATTCCAAGCCAACCAGTCTTTGCTCTTTCTCTTTAATGCTACATGCTTAGCGGAGAAGCAACAAATATCAATTTTATAGTCTTTGGTTTGAACCGAACGGGGCTAGAACCCATGATCGAACACACTCGAGGCGAGCATGCTAACCATTACGCCACCGATGTGGTTTAACTAATATTTGTGTTGAAGAACTAAAACTTACAGAGTTAGCTGGAACAACTGTATATTCATAAATGCCAGGTATCATCTGAAATCTACAAAATTCCCCTCTGTATCCACGACCAATCGTACCACACCCAATACCACCAATAGGACAACCTGATCAAAATATTAAACAAAAACATCTCAACATTAGCTCATCATACATTTATTTGTTATCAAATAATTAGACAATATATGAGATATATAATACAATATTTGTCTTTGTTGAGATATATAATACAATACTTGTTTTAGTTGAGATATATAATACAATACTTGTCTTAGATGAGATATATAATACAATACTTGTCTTAGTTGAGATATATAATACAATACTTGTCTTAGTTGAGATATATAATACAATACTTGTCTTAGTTGAGATATATAATACAATACTTGTCTTTTTTTTAGTTGAGATATATAATACAATACTTGTCTTAGTTGAGATATATAATACAATACTTGTTTTAGTTGAGATATATAATACAATACTTGTCTTAGTTGAGATATATAATACAATACTTATCTTAGTTGAAGATAATTTGTGTAGGGGTTTGAGATATATAATACAATACTTGTCTTAGTTGAAGATAATTTGTGTAGGTGTTTGAGATATATAATACAATACTTGTCTTAGTTGAAGATAATTTGTGTAGGTGTTTGAGATATATAATACAATACTTGTTTTAGTTGAAGATAATTTGTGTAGGTGTTTGAGATATATAATACAATACTTGTCTTAGTTGAGATATATAATACAATACTTATCTTAGTTGAAGATAATTTGTGTAGGTGTTTGAGATATATAATACAATACTTGTCTTAGTTGAAGATAATTTGTGTAGGTGTTTGAGATATATAATACAATACTTGTCTTAGTTGAAGATAATTTGTGTAGGTGTTTGAGATATATAATACAATACTTGTTTTAGTTGAGATATATAATACAATACTTGTCTTAGTTGAGATATATAATACAATACTTGTCTTAGTTGAGATATATAATACAATACTTGTCTTAGTTGAAGATAATTTGTGTAGGTGTTTGAGATATATAATACAATACTTGTCTTAGTTGAAGATAATTTGTGTAGGTGTTTGAGATATATAATACAATACTTGTTTTAGTTGAGATATATAATACAATACTTGTCTTAGTTGAGATATATAATACAATACTTGTCTTAGTTGAGATATATAATACAATACTTGTTTTAGTTGAGATATATAATACAATACTTGTTTTAGTTGAGATATATAATACAATACTTGTTTTAGTTGAGATATATAATACAATACTTGTCTTAGTTGAAGATAATTTGTGTAGTGTTTCATTGCTCAAAATCTTTTGCCATTTTTAATTAAGAGAAATAACATTAGGGCAATGATAAGAATTATAACCAAATTCGAACGTGACCTGTGTATTATGGTCAATATTGCTGCTTAAAAATTTGAAAACATTTGGCCAAGTAAAACTATTAGAACACAGAAACCAAAACTTTGCCATTTTTCAATTAAGAGACCTATCTGGTTCCTTAAAAGTCATATTAACGAAATCTAAAGTTGACCAATGTATTATGGTCTAAAACATCGCTTTAATGATTTGCTTAATGGGAATTTGTATCTTTCATCAATTTAAGGGGCACAACTGCTGTCAAAAAATTTGAAATGGAACATGGTCTGCATTTCATGGTCCCTGACCTTGTGTACAAGTTTCAAATGATTTGCCTCTTTGAAACTTATTGAACGAAAACGCAAACCAATGGGCATAATCCCAGAACAGAAAAAGTGTTCAAGTCTAAAATCAAACTTTGCATGCCTTTTTGTGGTCTCTGATCATGTGTATAAATTTCAAATTTTGTGTCAGGGAATTTTAAGTTCTTTACCTGGTTTTACCATATATTACAATATATTTGATAGTGTTCCACCTGGTTTAACTTATCATAAATTTGTTTGATTTCCACTTGTTTAACATACCATACATTGGTTTAACTTACCGTACATTGGTTTGTGTTCTGCCTGGTTTAAATGATCTATAAACATCTTTCTGCCTTGTCTCTTGTATTTAACCCATACTTTCATGTACCTGTAATACCAGCAACATGTGTTAACTATCTTCAAACACTCCACATACCATCATTAGGGTTGTATAATAAAAATAATAATGTCTTACTAAAAGTTAGAAGAGGGAAACTTTGAAATTTCAAAATTATCTAATGATTGTATGAAAGGTACTGTAAATCCTAAAGATCATGTGAATTCACAGGAAGTTTCAACTTTCACTTTTTTGCCTGTAAGATTGCCCATATGGAAATTGTTGATATTTGAGGCAATTATTGGATGTGTATTAAAGGTGCTTAAAGGGTAAATCATGTAACAAATCATTGCAAAAAGGATTATTGAAAAGATCTGAGCAAGCTATAACGTAGAAACTTGAAGACAAATAAAAATAGAATGAGTTGAAGCAAGAAAGTGTTAGCATTAACATTCTGCCTAGTTATTTTTCACATTGACAGTAAAAACAAAATTTACAGTGGGACAAATTTAGAAAATGTAGTGACCCAGCGCAAGTCCCTGTACACTTGATAGCAATATAGCCACACCTGTATCTAAGGCCAATCAATTTGTCGAGAGATAACCAGACCTGTTAGTAAGTACAATCAATGCTTGGTAGAGATAAGCATAATCTTGTTGACATTAGACTTTCAAAGAAATGTTCTGCTCTGTATCTACAGTCTTATTTATGAGTCTAGACTCTAGTCTCTAGTAGTGATTAGACTTCCGAAAGAAATTTTCTGCTCTGTATCTCCAGTCTGTCTAGAGATGAGCAGAACTTAAATTATGAGGAAAGGCATAAGCAGCTGAAAATGCCACCTTTAAAATTTAGACGTATGAGGGGCGACATGATTGAAGCGTTTAAAATACTGACTATATTATACGACGGTAGGGTTACTGAAGGAATGCTTGACATCAGCAGATCACACATAACAAGAGGAAATGCACTGAAACTAGTAAAACATCGAAGTAGAAGGGACATCAGGAAATAGAGCTTTACCAACAGAATAGTCAACTTGTGGAATAGTTTACCAAACCACATAATGGAAGCAAAAACGATTTTCCAATTCGAAAATAGATTGGACAGACACTGGGAGAACCATCCAATGAAATATGATTTCACAGCAGAGTATGGCCCAACAGTCGGAAGACTGCCAGGAGCTGTGAGAAATGATGAAGAAGAGCTGTATATAGAGCCCAGACAGGAGCTGTAGGCAGAATCAACATAAGGTAAGGTAGAACATTTCTCCGGAAGTCTAATCTCAATGAGATTAAGATAACCACAGTAAGAAAGTACAATCAATGATTGGTAGAGATAACCACAATAAGAAAGTAAAATCAATGCTTGGTAGAGATAACCACAGTAAGAAAGTACAATCAATGCTTGGTAGAGATAACCACAGTAAGAAAGTAAAATCAATGCTTGGTAGAAATAACCACAGTAAGAAAGTAAAATCAATGCTTGGTAGAGATAACCACAGTAAGAAAGTACAATCAATGCTTGGTAGAGATAACCACAGTAAGAAAGTAAAATCAATGCTTGGTAGAAATAACCACAGTAAGAAAGTAAAATCAATGCTTGGTAGAGATAACCACACCTGTAACTAAGACCAATCAATGCTGGAATCTGGTCGAGTCTTGGTTTGGTGAATGGATCACACTTTTCTTTGCATTCATAATCAAAGTTAACCCTCCAGCCAAATTTGGGGATACCACTGATGTCAGTCCTTGGTGTTGTAATACTGCCATCAGTAGTGTGATCAATATTTCGCTGCTTTGACATGCTGATTCTTTAAACACTCATGCCGACTTCACCAGAATTCACTTCCTTCTTAAAAAATCAAGAATCAAGAATTTTAAAAGAATACGAAAGATCTTGATTTGTTTGGTTATAAATAATAAAACCATTCCGATAATTCCGTATTCCGTGTTGATTTTCTCATTATGTTTAATGTATAATTATTATATGAGAATAGTTAAAATAAATAGATAGAATATTATATAGTGCATTTACCACAGATCAAGATTTAGCTCAAGAAAACTCAAAATGCTGGTTTTCTACACTAAATAAAATATTTAAAATACTTAAACTTGATATCAAAGATTTGGCAGATAATAACGTTTTTAGAAATAATTTGATAGAATATTATCCCCGTGGAACCAGTAATGACGCACCTAAGCAGATAATTGTTTGTTACCGTTTGACGATAGATTGTTGTTTTAAAATTTCTGCATACAAATAAAGAATTTATTCTTTTCTATCGATTTAATTTGCAATATGATTAATAATTAATTTGTTTTCAAGCCATTTTCAACGTTTTCTTGGTACACAAGTAATGTGTTTACATTTTGTTCAGGGACCGGAAATGACGCACGCCTATTCTATCAATATATTATCACTACAGCTTACCTTGATAATAAAAAAAATGCTTCCATTCGAAACCACTGTCTTTGACGAATGTCCAAAGTTGTAAAATCCAAACAACAACATCCAAATTAACAACTTAAATGTCAAATCCAACAGCACTGTCCATAATGAACGTCCATTTTTTTTAGTAAGTTACATTATGGTAAAATCTATTAATTCAATATTTTAGACATGTTTAACATGATATATTTTAAATACTGATCAGTGATAAATGTCATAACTGTATTAAAATAATTTTCAGTTCTATTCATTAGTTCTTAATTGCTCCAAAGAAAAGATTTATTTAAACAGTTCTTAATTTCTGTTTGCCAAATTTCGTTATATTCATTGAAAATCATATAAACGATTGTCACACTTTGACAGTGAATATTTTTTTAGTACGGAATGCTCACCACATGACAGTTGAGCGACCTAATATGCCCAGCCAGCCTGTCGGGAGACGGAAACTTTTGACAACACTTTGAAGGGTTTTAGGCCAATCGTGGTTCTATTTTAGTAAACGATCTTTTGGACGTAAGGAAAAATGGCTGTTTTATATGGATAACAAAACTAGATGATTTCTAACCTTGTTTATGGGTGATTTCCACATGTTGTGGGATACAACAGCGAACACTGCTGTTAACGTGAAGAAACCTCAAACCTCTGAGGTCATAGGTTTTGCGTTTCATAAATAAAACCTGAATGCATCTCGGTGCGTCATTTCTGGTCCGCGTCAAAATAGGTACCAGCACGATATCATCAGCAATCTGACTCACAACTACAAAAAAATTAATCTGGGGCTGTAGACAGTAAATTGATACTTTTTAGCAATATTTGTAATCCAAATTTTAGTGTAAACAATATGTATTGAATAAATTGCATGAGTTATTAACAATAGTACATACATAGGGATCAGAAAACAAGTGACGCAGCACTTATATAAATTCTTCTCCCAGATTCCAAATTTTGTTCCCTTCTATCTTGAAACCAAAATAAGCAAAAGTATAAAAAGTAAAATTACACAACTACATATCAGTGCTCATTGTTTAAATCATAGAGCGGGGTAGATATAATAAACCTAAAATTCCAAGAGAAGAACGATTCTGCAAATTCTGTACTGAAGTAGAGAAAGAAGAATATTTTTTGATATCATGCCATAAATATAAAGATATAAGGAAAACTTTTTTCCAGTCTTATGGTTTAGATCTAAAAGATTCACATAATACTTATTTTTTACTGTCTAAACTTTTAAATCCAAAAAATATTATTGAATGAAATTATTTATATAAATTCATTAGGGACGCATTAGAAATAAGTGACTTCTTAAAATATGTGTACAACTGTATTATTATATACTGCATGAACTTTTAAATGTTGTTTTGTATATTATCATATGATTTGTAATGGAGAACACTAATGTATCATTATTAGTTATCTTTAATAAAGAATTGAATTGAATATAGTTAATATCTAAGACTAAGACTAAGTTCATTTCTATTTATCATTTAGTTGAGTCACATAAATCATCGGATTTTTTTTCTTGATTATCATATCTCTGTATCTGATGGAAATAATATACTTTTATTAGAATCATTAAAAGAATCAGAACAGTTAGAAAAAGCTAAACATGATTCATCATCGGAGTAGGTTGTGTAAAAGAAATATTTAAATATTTGAAATTAGATTATATATGATGATCCTTCAAAGTATAGGATAAATTACACTTTATGTAAAGTTAAATATTGTTTAAAGGATAATTTCAAACAGAACTGGACAGACAGCCTGAATGATGATAAGAGGGTCAATCCAAACTCTAAGAATAAATTAAGAACATATAGAAAATTTAAATCAATCTTTAAATTAGATCCATATTTATTATTTGGAATTAAACAACAAAGAAAACTATTAACAAAATTTATAATAAGTGCTCATAATTTGAACGTTGAAAAGGGGAGTTGTATTGGCACAAAAGTTGAAGATCGTATTTGTAATTTATGCAAAAACAACATTGAGGATGAAATTCATTTCCTTATTACTTGTCCTCTTCTAGAGAAATTTAGAGAACCATATATAAAGAATATAAAAGAGAAATATACAAACTTCTCATTATTATCTGATGAAAATAAATTAATTTGGCTTCTATCATCAGAAGAAACTTGAAGATAAGAAACGAGTCAACGAAAGAAAATGCATATAAGGCAATAGTTAGATCAAACCTAGAATACTGCTCAACAGTCTGGACACCACATACAAAAAGGAACAAAGATGAAATTGAAAAAGTCACCGGAAGATATCACAATACTAGCAGTGTAACTTCCATGATCGACCACCTAAACTGGGAAAGCCTTGAACAAAGACGTTAAAAAGCAAGCATCATCATGTTTTATAAGATCATACACAACAAAGTAGACACCTCAGCCGTATCTAAAAAAGCAAGAAAGAACTACACAATCGGCTCATCCATACCAGTTCCAAACCTATAGTCCCACTACAGATTATTTCAAATACAGCTTCTTTCCGCAAACAGTATGCATCTGGAACTCCTTACCAAACAGTATGGTCGTATCAGGTCAGTCTCTGGGTCAGTTCAAAAAAAAGATCCAGGGTTACAAATTCTAATTTTCTATTTATTATGTACAGTGTATATACATGTTGTTATTTTATCAATTTGGAATTGTTAATCTTGTCTGTTCGCGCCGATGTATAATCATCGCGAGTGATGGAACATCGTAGGAAGTAGAAGTAGAAGAGGACAAACAAATCATTAAACATCTATTCGGGTTGTTGTCCACTCTATTCCTAGAAAGAGATAAAATAATCATGAATGGATAATTTATATATTTACTAGTGCTTTTGCATGAAATTGCTATCAGTTACTATATTATCTTATTATCAAACTATATATAATATATATATATATATATATATATATATGTAACATGGAGTTGTCTTCCCCCTTGATTCAATCAAGATCTTTAGATCTTTAAATTTAAATTTATATGTTTTTATTGTGCAGTCAATTGTGATGGTTAATTTGAATATTTATTTTGCTTATTTTCATTTTGTCTTAGTCTCACTATGTGTATTTAATCAAACTAATCAAATCTAATCAAGTTATTATTATGTTATATGTGTATATGTATGTGGTTTATTTTGTTATGTATGATTCTGTATTGATTCTACTGCTCAGTTATGGGCATCATGATTGGTTTAATAAAGTATTCTTATTCTTATTCTTATTCTTATTCTTATTCTATTGCAGCATTGATTATTGAAATTTATATTCTTTAAACGATTTTATCCTTACCTTACCTCTGGATCTTGACATCCTTCTAATGATAACCATACTTGAAGTGTGTATGTTGAACAATCCTCCACTAAGTGAATTTATACAAGTGTACTTGTGTAAAAAGCCTTTACTAACTTAAAACTAGTCAATGTATATTTTAAGCGATGCAGTTAATAAAATTCAAACACTGACTAAAATTGTCTATATACACAATACATATGCAGCTTAGTTCTATAAAATCCTAGTGAATATTTAAAACACTAAAAAGTTTCACGGTAACTTCAATATTCAGTAAAAAATGAGTATAGATACTCTCTGTGTTCACTAAAACTTCCGTGTTTCGGTATATACAGCTTTATCTATATAACTGAATAACACTGCTTCAATTTTATTAACAAAATCTACATATTAATGTCTAAAATATATTATTGTTTGTCTGCACTAGACACGAGGAGGAATGCTCATTGCTAATCTTAGTAGATGCAATGCATTTCCTGAAGCACTGTCCCTTGGTGTCTGTTGCAGATAAACGATACATCTATTTATTCCCATTTTAGTTTATTACTTGAACTGCTTGCTTTCCTGGATCAGACACGGGGAGAATCGAAATGCGATTATTAAGCACCGTCCCCTGGTGTCTCCTCCAGCTAAGTAATCACAGTCCTTTCATCATACACATGATATTTTACTACTTGAGCCGCTTACTTTGCTGGATCAGACACGGGGAGAATCAAAATACGATTCTTAAGCATCGTCCCCTGGTGTCTCCTCCAGCTAAGTAATCGCATATAATGTAGTCCATTCTTCAACCATACGATACACTGCAACTATACATTACTCATTGCCTCTCCTCGGGTCGTGCTGCCGAACACAGCCTATGTATTTATTTATATATTTTTTGTAACATATATCATTTAAATAGTCAGAATTGTCTTGTTTAAGAACATATGTCTCCATTCTGCATTGTTGTAACTGTTGATATAATTATGAATGTATATGTGTTATTGCCCCTTGATGGACCTTAATTGGAATAGAAATATTGTATTGTATTGTATTGTATCTATAAAACTAGTAAATCATGAGTAGATTAAAATAGAAGAATCACAGTAGACGATTTTAGTATTGTTTATATATCAATATATTTATATATATTTATAATATGATACGATATGATTAGACCTGGTATTCTAGTTAGTTCTCTTGTTGAGTTGTTTTTAATCTTTAGGATAGGGTGGATTTTCCCTGGCCAAAAATCCTGATAGTTTAGATATCTTAATCCATGATATAATGGTATTTTGAGGGTGATTTTTTTTAATCCACTCTTTTGATATCCTCTCTTTTATCAATTTATTCCATTTTTCCTTTTTCAATGGGTGTTCCAAGTAAAAATAATAGATTTTGTTCAGAGCCAAACCGGTTACCCGAACTTGGTTTGTATTTTACAATAAAATAATCATTTCCGTTTCAATTTTTTTTTTCGTTGCATAAAAATCCAGAATGTTTTCAAGGTGCTGCAGAACAAAACTTGTGAATCAGACGGTAAATTCAAATGAAACAATTACCATAGCATAATGTCAAATTTTAATATATATCGAGGCGTCTTTTGACATCGTGACAGTGGAATTTGAAATGGGTGAATGACCTTTGACTTTGGCTTTGGGTCTTCTTATTGTTCTTCTTCTTCCAATACAGTGCAGTCCTCTAATTGAGTATTATCGTGCAATTGAAACATGCTGGATGTGACAATAAAGATGCAAAAAATATTTACAGGTGCAAGTTAAAAACAGTCTAATGGTGCGATTATGGGATACTGCAGCTCAGTAGATAATCTCGTTGAGATTAGGATTACTCAGTCGATTTGAAAAGCTCTGTAGAGCTTGTGTTTTATGTATGTTGTGATATGTATCGACTCTAAATAAAACTTTATTTATTATTTATTTATTTATTTACTCAGTAGACAGTATCCCCTGTTGAAAGCATCTATGATCTAGGGAGGTACTATCCACCAATGGTTGTGGAAGGCTCTTCCATATCCTTATATTGTCTGGGTAGAAGGAATGCCTGTTGGTTGAAGTTCTGGCATATGGGACAAGCCTAGAAATCATGTTATATGACCTCTACCTACGGAGGATGTAGTAATCAGCTCAAGCGGTGGTATTGTTCCGAGGCCATTTACTATTCTGTACATCATTACATCTTGTGATCTCTCAACTAATGGTTGCCACTGTAGTGTTTTAGCATACATGTAGTTATTACGCTACTAGTTTGTTGATAGTCGTTCATTACAAAACAGCTGATCATCTTGGCTTTGGTCTTTCGATCAAAAGCGACTTGGTGGCGTAGTGGTTTAGAAAATAAGACAATCATTTGATCAATCTCTGTCTCTGCAGGATCAACCACAGGCACTAGACACTATATCAAAATGATAAAAAATTAAATCAGTAATATAAATACTACAAATTTTCCAATGCAGAAATCAGAAAAAATGTAAACAAATTCTGTATTCTGTATTCTTCGTGTCATAGACACTGGATTGTCCCTCTTGTAATTTTGGTATCGTCTACGTGCATGTACAATTTACACTCGGTAATTTCAACACACTTGTACTTTTGATAGGTGAACACTGATATAAAAATAAAATAAAAATAAATAAAATAATTACGGTAGAAAATAATAAGTAAATTATAAATCGAAGCGTTTGGTTTCCTGTATATAATCTGCTAGAAGTCGAATCCGTTCCATTTCCGTTAGTGAAACTTCTTCATCTGCTCCTACTGTAAAACAAATTGGTTTATTTTTTATGAACAGATTTCGCTTTATAATTGAGATATTTTTGGATATATGACTACCCAATGACTTCTCAGCCACATGATTTATTGGATTACAGACAATTATACTGTTCTATATATCAACACAAGTCAATTTTCATGCTGCCTCTCTTTGCCAGCTTCCATCATGGAGCAACCATGATTGTGCTGTCCACACCATAATAACATTATCATTTGATAGAAAGACAACAGTTTGCTCTTTGTATGGTTGTTTGAGGACACAATGTAACATTGAGTGGTTTTACCATAGTAATATATATTTTAATAGATTATGGACATAAGATCTGTTTGAAAACTCATATAGCATGTATAGGAGTTCTACACCTAGAAGATTAAGACTTGCAACTCATATAGCATGTATAGGAGTTCTACACCTTGAAGATTAAGACTTATTGGCATATGACATTGGGAACTTCTTCATTTCTTCATATTGATGTATTTATCATTGTAGGTATATGTATTCAGTCGATATCAGAGCACATTGGTTATAGCTGAACATGACAACCAGAAGCTAATCCCAATAACACTAAATACAATTACAGCTGCTGGCAAAATAGGGGGAGATGTAACATGTCTGGTCGCTGGTACACAGTGTTCTAAGGTAGGTAAACATATGGTACACAGTGTTCTAAGGTAGGTAAACATATGGTACACAGTGTTCTAAGGTAGGCAAACATATAAAAAATAGAAGGTAGTAAAGGATATTTATAATGCCAGAAATAAATGTTGCATCCCTTATCTGCTGAAAAGTAATAATTTTTGCTATTTCAAGTTTTTCAGGGCTTCAAGTATGCTTAATGATGTTTGAAAAAAGTGGGATCAACCCATATAACTGCCAAGTGTGTCCCCAGTTGGCAGATAGGGAATGTCCCTTCGATTGGGAGTTGTTAGGTTATAATATGGAAACCCTGGCTGTCGATCATAGTTGGTAATGTGCTTAGTGAGTGTCACAGTTCGTGCACGTTAAAGACCACTTATGTGGATTTTGAAGAAGAATAGACAGTATTATTAGACACATTGTTGTCACTACAAACACTATTTTTTTGTCCTTGCTCAACTCTCCATCCTTTTCCAGTGGTAGTCAAAAGTTCTTACCCAGGTTGCCCCATCCCTCCCACATTTCTATATATAGCTTTTATATATTGTTGAACGTGTTTTCGTCCTGAATATGCATGAAATATATGTCGCTGGACGTTAATCAATCCACAATCAGTCAATCAATCAATTGTAAAATTGCATACCTAAAACAAATCTTAAGATTTTCAAATAAGTTTCCTTCTTCAAAATCTTAAAGGATTTATCTAAGCTATTTAATGCTGTGGCCTGTATTTGTTTGCACCAATTATATATTTTGTAGTTTTTTTGCTGTATTAAATAGATTTGTTAATTTGTATTATGATTTATTATAGTATCTCTTTAATGAAAAATATAAATACAATGTACTTACGTTGAAGACATAATTTTGTTTTATTAACTTACCTGAAAAAAGACTCAAATCAAGATTTGTCAGTCATGTATAAACTTCATATTTTGAAACCAGTGGACAAATTTCAATAAAACTTTCCTTACATGCTCTTGAATAGGAATAAAAGGAGGTTACCCTCATCTATATATATACAATATGTATATACCAAGGGCAAATAAAACACATAAAATCGTTAAACACTGTGGTTTTTGGACCATATGATTACCTCAACATGGACTGTACGTGTATATCCTATTGGTCCTTCTCTATAGGCTGATGAATTGTAAAAGCCAATGTTGGAAGTAAGAGAATCACAACCAATATATATATTACATTGTCACACTTCCTATGGTTGGTTTAACAGTAATAACAGTTATATTTGTTGTAGGTAGCAGAAGAAGTCAGTAAAGTTCCTGGTGTTAGTAAAGTATTGTTAGCTGACAATGAAGCATTTAAAGGATTTCTTCCTGGTAAGATATTTATAATTAAGCCTATTGAATAACTTAATTCTGTAGACTGCAGTGTTTGAAATTAAGTATTGTCCGCTAGTCAGAGAGTAATTTTTCCCTTGGTCACCAAATATTCCAAAAATTATTGTCTGTTCGGACTACATGTAGTTAAAAAGAGAGATAAGTACATGTATGTATCAAACACAGAACTGAAGTCTGTTTCTGTCTTTCCAATCCGTCTTTAATACATTTTCATCTATATCAAACAAGTGCTTGAAATTTATTTTATAAGTTTCCTTCCTTAAACATTTGGAAGACGGATCACACAATTGCTTGAAATAATTTAGTTTTGCATGACTTATCCAAGCCATCCAACAATATTAAGCCAGTCACTGTCTTAATATTGTAAGCTTGAGTAATTCTGTAGACTGTGTTAATATGTTTTAATGTATAAATCATATTGTTTTATGGATAAATCAAAAATAAATATATACTTCTTGTTGTAAAAACCAGTATAGAATTTCTGTGTTACAATTTGTTGTATGTTTCAGAATCGTTAACTCCGTTGCTATTGGCTACACAGAACCAGTTTAAGTTCAGTCATATCCTGGCTGGAGCAACAGCTATGGGAAAGGTAAAGTACCTTAATAATTATTACTGCCAGATACAACTCAGATTTCTACTGGTCAGTTAGTAGTTCTCACTAATGTGCTCATTTCACATGGACAAACACAATTTGTTGTGTTCATTTGAAAAAAAAAAATTGAATTACATATTGAATATAAAATAGTGATGTGATATGGAATGAAATATAAATATACTGAATTAATTATTTATAGTTCTACAAGCAGATTGTCTTTATTTTTACATAAAGATAGCCTGTCTCAATTACAGTTGCTAAATCATAGCCTTTGCAAATAAGATTTTTCAGTGATTTTAAAAGTTTAATATGTGTCAGATTTGAACCTTTTGAGCTTTGTTGATAAAATCGCCATACAAACATGAATGAGAAATACCCTTTTTGATCAGATCTCTGCATGTAGAACAAGATCTTTGTAGCGGTAATAAAGTTTTGTGAAAGTTTTTGATAATTTATGAAAACGATATCCTTAGTGTAAAACTTAGAAATGTAAACACCATATGATGGTGCCAAAGGAACTTCAACATCTATAAATGACAAATTATCTCTTTAAACCCATGTGTTACATTTACACTAAGAAAAGGATATGTCTAATCAAGTTTTGTTTTATTTCCAGAATGTGTTACTAAGGTTACTAACCTAAACCTGATATATCTCCTATATCTGATATCATTTGTATCCAGTTTGCTTGTCTTGCTAGAGTTGGTTACTTGTCAAATATGATTGATCTGTTAGTCTTGTTTATGTTTTCAGAGTGTGTTACCAAGGTTACCAGTCAAACTTAATTGATCTTCAATATCTGACATCATTAGTATCAAGTCTTTTTTTATGTTTTAGAGTGTGTTACCAAGGTTACCAAACAAACTTAATTGATCTTCAATATCTGACATCATTAGTATCAAGTTTTTTTTATGTTTTAGAACGTGTTACCAAGGTTAGCTGCCAAACTTGATGTTTCTGCAATTTCTGACATCATTGGAATAAAAGATTCTGAGACATTTATACGAACTATTTATGCAGGTATGAAACTTTTGAAATTTTATATTAAGTAAAGCTGATATATAGAAATATTTTACAAACACTTACAATCAACATTGTTGTGTCGAAGTCAAAGAGACCTGATGATTTTACTTCAAAATATTGAAGTCTTGAAGTTATGAGAAATAGATTAAGATAAAAACTACAAGGATTAGACCCATTTTTACTTTAAGATATACAGAGAAACGGCTTATCTAGTTCAAGATAACGAGATTCGGCTGTAAGCGAATGACTGTACAGAGATGTTGTAGAATTAATAAGATTTATCTTATTTTAAAATGCCATATTATTTTTTGGTTATATCCAGCATTGTATTGTAAAGGAATACTTCATTGAATATGGTAATGAATATGTCAAGGAATACCTAAACCAAAATTGGTAATGAATATGTAAATGAGTATCACATGGAATTTGGTAATGAATTTATAAAGGAGAACCTCAACAAATGTAAAGCTAAGAAATCTCTGAAGCCTAAAAAGCTATGTAATTTTATACTGAGTTTTTTTTGTTGCAGGTAATGTGGACACTGAAGTCTATAAGTCTAGTTTTCTATAATTTTATATTTTGAGTTTTATTGTTACAGGTAATGCTATGTGAACACTGAAGTCTATAAGTCTAGTTTTCTATAATTTTATATTTTTAGTTTTATTGTTTAAGGTGATGCTATACAAACACTGAAGTCTATAAGTCTAGTTTTCTATAATTTTATATTTTGAGTTTTATTGTTACAGGTAATGCTATGTGAACACTGAAGTCTATAAGTCTAGTTTTCTATAATTTTATATTTTTAGTTTTATTGTTTAAGGGGATGCTATACAAACACTGAAGTCTATAAGTCTAGTTTTCTATAATTTTATATTTTGAGTTTTATTGTTACAGGTAATGCTATGTGAACACTGAAGTCTATAAGTCTAGTTTTCTATAATTTTATATTTTTAGTTTTATTGTTTAAGGTGATGCTATACAAACACTGAAGTCTATAAGTCTAGTTTTCTATAATTTTATATTTTGAGTTTTATTGTTACAGGTAATGCTATGTGAACACTGAAGTCTATAAGTCTAGTTTTCTATAATTTTATATTTTTAGTTTTATTGTTTAAGGTGATGCTATACAAACACTGAAGTCTATAAGTCTAGTTTTCTATAATTTTATATTTTGAGTTTTATTGTTACAGGTAATGCTATGTGAACACTGAAGTCTATAAGTCTAGTTTTCTATAATTTTATATTTTTTGTTTTATTGTTTAAGGTGATGCTATACAAACACTGAAGTCTATAAGTCTAGTTTTCTATAATTTTATATTTTGAGTTTTATTGTTACAGGTAATGCTATGTGAACACTGAAGTCTATAAGTCTAGTTTTCTATAATTTTATATTTTTAGTTTTATTGTTTAAGGTGATGCTATACAAACACTGAAGTCTATAAGTCTAGTTTTCTATAATTTTATATTTTGAGTTTTATTGTTACAGGTAATGCTATGTGAACACTGAAGTCTATAAGTCTAGTTTTCTATAATTTTATATTTTTAGTTTTATTGTTTAAGGTGATGCTATACAAACACTGAAGTCTATAAGTCTAGTTTTCTATAATTTTATATTTTGAGTTTTATTGTTACAGGTAATGCTATGTGAACACTGAAGTCTATAAGTCTAGTTTTCTATAATTTTATATTTTTAGTTTTATTGTTTAAGGTAATGCTATACAAACATTGAAGTCTAAGGATAGTGTTAAGATTATATCTGTCAGAGGAACAGCTTTTGAAGCTGCAGCTACTGAGGGAGGAAGTGCTGGGTCAGAAACAGGTAAAGGAAATATTTCTTTGTGTTATATTGATTTTTATGCCACCTGACCCAGATGGTCATGTCAGGTTTTGCCATTATTTGGTGTTCCTATTCATCCGTTGTGAACTTTTTCAAGTCTTATCTGATACCACTGGACCGTTTTGCATCCTCTATAGAGACAGCTTCTTCTCATTAACAATCTCGCACATTTAAACCAATTCATTCACAAATGATACTACAGTAAACCTCGACCAAACTTGTAATTTTGGTGCCAATCTGATATCCAAGATAACCAGCACCATCTGATAAGGAATTTGAGAGTTTTTGTTCATTGTCTATATAAATCAAGTGACTTTTGAGAGCCTCTGGTGTCTCCCCCTATATCATTTCTCCAGTTCAAGCTTTTTCTTTTTTCAATAATCTCTGACACCACAGGTCAATTTAAATGAAACTCAGTGTGGGTCACCTATCATTGTTCATCAGAACAAGATGTAGGACGTGGCTAATCAAACTCAGTGTGGGTCACCTATCATTGTTCATCAGAACAAGATGTAGGACGTGGCTAATCAAACTCAGTGTGGGTCACCTATCATTGTTCATCAGAACAAGATGTAGGACGTGGCTAATCAAACTCAGTGTGGGTCACCTATCATTGTTCATCAGAACAAGATGTAGGACGTGGCTAATCAAACTCAGTGTGGGTCACCTATCATTGTTCATCAGAACAAGATGTAGGACGTGGCTAATCAAACTCAGTGTGGGTCACCTATCATTGTTCATCAGAACAAGATGTAGGACGTGGCTAATCAAACTCAGTGTGGGTCACCTATCATTGTTCATCAGAACAAGATGTAGGACGTGGCTAATCAAACTCAGTGTGGGTCACCTATCATTGTTCATCAGAACAAGATGTAGGACGTGGCTAATCAAACTCAGTGTGGGTCACCTATCATTGTTCATCAGAACAAGATGTAGGACGTGGCTAATCAAACTCAGTGTGGGTCACCTATCATTGTTCATCAGAACAAGATGTAGGACGTGGCTAATCAAACTCAGTGTGGGTCACCTATCATTGTTCATCAGAACAAGATGTAGGACGTGGCTAATCAAACTCAGTGTGGGTCACCTATCATTGTTCATCAGAACAAGATGTAGGACGTGGCTAATCAAACTCAGTGTGGGTCACCTATCATTGTTCATCAGAACAAGATGTAGGACGTGGCTAATCAAACTCAGTGTGGGTCACCTATCATTGTTCATCAGAACAAGATGTAGGACGTGGCTAATCAAACTCAGTGTGGGTCACCTATCATTGTTCATCAGAACAAGATGTAGGACGT
This sequence comes from Bathymodiolus brooksi, assembly GCA_963680875.1. Taxonomy (NCBI): domain Eukaryota; kingdom Metazoa; phylum Mollusca; class Bivalvia; order Mytilida; family Modiolidae; genus Bathymodiolus; species Bathymodiolus brooksi. Next base: position 144,794,367 of record OY804577.1, read on the forward strand.
GGCTAATCAAACTCAGTGTGGGTCACCTATCATTGTTCATCAGAACAAGATGTAGGACGTGGCTAATCAAACTCAGTGTGGGTCACCTATCATTGTTCATCAGAACAAGATGTAGGACGTGGCTAATCAAACTCAGTGTGGGTCACCTATCATTGTTCATCAGAACAAGATGTAGGACGTGGCTAATCAAACTCAGTGTGGGTCACCTATCATTGTTCATCAGAACAAGATGTAGGACGTGGCTAATCAAACTCAGTGTGGGTCACCTATCATTGTTCATCAGAACAAGATGTAGGACGTGGCTAATCAAACTCAGTGTGGGTCACCTATCATTGTTCATCAGAACAAGATGTAGGACGTGGCTAATCAAACTCAGTGTGGGTCACCTATCATTGTTCATCAGAACAAGATGTAGGACGTGGCTAATCAAACACAGTGTGGGTCACCTATCATTGTTCATCAGAACAAGATGTAGGACGTGGCTAATCAAACTCAGTGTGGGTCACCTATCATTGTTCATCAGAACAAGATGTAGGACGTGGCTAATCAAACTCAGTGTGGGTCACCTATCATTGTTCATCAGAACAAGATGTAGGACGTGGCTAATCAAACTCAGTGTGGGTCACCTATCATTGTTCATCAGAACAAGATGTAGGACGTGGCTAATCAAACTCAGTGTGGGTCACCTATCATTGTTCATCAGAACAAGATGTAGGACGTGGCTAATCAAACTCAGTGTGGGTCACCTATCATTGTTCATCAGAACAAGATGTAGGACGTGGCTAATCAAACTCAGTGTGGGTCACTTATCATTGTTCATCAGAACAAGATGTAGGACGTGGCTAATCAAACTCAGTGTCAGCCAGTAACACTGTAATACACCTTTTGTAGATGTTAAGAATGAGATATTTGAATACAATGTAAGACCTAATAGCTATGTACTATAACTCTGAAATTTATTTTTCAGCGCCATCAGTGGATGTCAAGAATGATGTATCTGAATATGTGTCTCAGGAACTCAGTAAAAGTGACAGACCAGAATTAACTGCTGCTAAATCAGTTATCTCAGGAGGTAACCTTTGTTTAAATTTTCTGTAATTTATTAAAATGAAGGTAAGTCTCTCCAGACATAGGTAACATTAGTAGATTTGTCCTGTAAAGGCCTTTTGGTTTACTTTGATTTCAAAAAACATTTAAATTATTTGGCTTTCCAATGTTGACTAATGGGGGTACCTTATGAAGGTTATTTCAGGAACATGTTGTGCACACTATATTATATGTCTATATTTTGCTACAAAGGCTGTTTTCATAGGAGGTAACCTTTCTTTTTATTAATTTTTTTTAGCAAAAACTTTGTTTGTCTCCCACCGTTTTATGACGGAGGGACAAAGTAATGGTGTCCATCTATTCATCCGTGACACTATGCGAACACAACTCCTCTGAAACGGTATGACGGAATTTGTTCATATTTGGCAGGACTAAATGACATGTAGATGAGCCTGCTATGCTGCATTTTTATTGGACAAAATTGTTAGGAGTTATGAGACTTTGACCATTTTATTCATAGTGTAACAGTAAGATTTTGTGAATGTGAACCCATAACACAAAATGTATTCCTATTTGGTAGAATTGTTAGTCTTGACTATTCTAAAACAGTATGTCATGCATTTTTAGACACTTAACAAAAGGTAATATAGTCAAACCTGTCTAAATCAAACCCCTTTGGGACTGAAGAATTTGTTCAGTTTAGACAGGTGTTTGGTTTATACAGGTCCAAATTACATAGAAATTTAGTAGATGGGACTGTAAAGTCTGTCTGGTTTAGGCAGGTTTTCGGTTTACTCAGGGGTCGGGATTAGACAGGTTACACTGTATGTGAAAGGCATCAAACCGTTTATTTCTGGCCTGACATTTGTAAGAGGAAGTAATCAACCTTCTGCCATTGCTTTTCTGTCTTCTTTAAGGGCTGATATTCAGACTTATGAATTTTGAAAACACAGTTGAGGGGATACCAATATATCACATGGATAACATGCTCACATTACATCTTTTTGTATTGCGGTGTGGGACATATGGCTACGTGGAGTAATCTTGTCACAATAAAAAAAAACTTGAAAAATCTGGCTCTGGTACATAGCAGTCATCATTTTCAAAAAAATTCCTTTTTCTCATCATGATATACACGTAGCTGAATAATCACTTTCTCACTTTATTTGTTATATATACATATAACTGTTTAATTCTTTCTTTGTTTCAGGGAGGGGAATGAAAAATGGTGAGAATTTTAAAATGTTGTACGATCTTGCTGATAAAATGGGAGCTGCCGTGGGAGCATCAAGAGCAGCAGTTGATGCTGGATTTGTTCCTAATGATATGCAAGTAGGACAGACAGGAAAGATAGTAGCCCCCGTAAGTATAATATACTGCAATGACTACACAAAATAAAAAGCTATATTTGCAAGCATTTTTAAGACTTTGCTCATTTTACTATTTTAACAAAGTGAATGAATTGAAATATACATAGTATATGTACTTACAAGTAAATAAAATTCTGTTTATATCCTGTATTTATCGCTATTTATGATTTGTAAATTTTCCTTTTAATCTTTACAGCCACTTATATCTATTATCACATGACAACTGTGATACAAACATATTATCGTTGATTCTCTCATGACGTTATATTGCCACACTAACATCACTTTTGAAAATCCTTGATAAACATACTATGATTTAGATGTTTTACTCACAATGGTCTTCTCATATCTCAGGTTTTGTCTTCAATGTGACATTGCTTTGAGAAATCCATTCTCACAGAACAAATAACAATAGTACATATACAGTCAAACCTGTATTAAGAGGTCATGACCTTTGTACAGTCAAACCTGTATTAAGAGGTCACATTTGGGACAAAGAAAAAGTGGTCTTATAAGACAGGTAACCTCTTAAAAGAGGTTCAATTCATATGAAATTTTCTATGACAGGACAAGAAAAAGGTGACCTTTTAATACAGGTGACTGTTGAATAGAGGGGACCGCATAGACAGGTTTGACTGTATATATATATATATATGTATGATATCATATTACAGGATCTGTATGTAGCTGTGGGTATATCTGGAGCCATCCAACATTTGGCTGGTATGAAGGATAGCAAAGTTATAGTTGCCATTAATAAAGATCCAGAAGCTCCAATATTCCAAGTAGCTGATTATGGGCTGGTTCAGGATTTATTTAAGGTATATTTACATCTAACTATGTCTTTGCAGATAACCTTTATTAAATGTCAAGTTGTCATCAGAAACAAAGCTTAGTTCTGGTAAAGGTCAAGTTGTCATCAGAAACAAAGCTTAGTTCTGGTAAATGTCAAGTTGTCATCAGAAACAAAGCTTAGTTCTGGTAAAGGTCAAGTTGTCATCAGAAACAAAGCTTAGTTCTGGTAAATGTCAAGTTGTCATCAGAAACAAAGCTTAGTTCTGGTAAAGGTCAAGTTGTCATCAGAAACAAAGCTTAGTTCTGGTAAAGGTCAAGTTGTCATCAGAAACAAAGCTTAGTTCTGGTAAAGGTCAAGTTGTCATCAGAAACAAAGCTTAGTTCTGGTAAAGGTCAAGTTGTCATCAGAAACAAAGCTTAGTTCTGGTAAAGGTCAAGTTGTCATCAGAAACAAAGCTTAGTTCTGATAAAGGTCAAGTTGTCATCAGAAACAAAGCTTAGTTCTGGTAAAGGTCAAGTTGTCATCAGAAACAAAGCTTAGTTCTGGTAAAGGTCAAGTTGTCATCAGAAACAAAGCTTAGTTCTGGTAAAGGTCAAGTTGTCATCAGAAACAAAGCTTAGTTCTGGTAAAGAACACAAGAGAATGACTAAGGAAATTGTATATGCTGTCAAGCGAATTACACAATCTGTCATTGGGAAATCTAAGATTATGGGTGATTTTATTACTCATCCCTTGTATAACCAATCTGATAGTGGCTTTCATGTGGTTTTGAGGAACAAATCAAAAACACAATCTTTCCCTGAAGATGATTTTTGTTTTCTAGATGTGAAATTCGATTTGGATGGTTTTTTTTATATTTTTACAAAATTTCTTGCCTGCATTATTAAACAGATTTGCCCCAAGTTCTTATAGTTTTTGAGAAAAAAGGTCAAAGGGATGCCTTAAATGGTACCATTTTTTTAATTTTTTTTAGCTTAATGTCTTATTTGTATGCATTTTTACCATTGAATTCCTCAGAAAAAATCCTGTCTGTAGTATTCCAACAGTTTTCAAGATATAAGGGGGCCAAAATGTGGTTAAAACCCCCCCCAAAAAAAATTGAATTAGATTTTTATGAGTTAAAGTTTAAGAAAATGATTAATATAATGGTTATAAAAGAAACTAAGGTTGATTGAACACACACTCTTGCCTGTATTACCAGTCAAGTGATACATGCCCAGGTGATCCTTTTGGTTTTTTTTACTGCATTTTCAAAAAGATTCTACCTAGTGATGACTTTTGCTGGACAATAATCATTTTTAGTCAACTTGCTGCTGTTGTATCATGCTGTGTTCGGCACATCCCTTTATTATGAATTATTTATTGTGACGATACATGTTGTACATGAATTCATCATACAATATTAATTATTTCTTGTTGAAGTAGAAGTATTAAGATATTTGTGATAATCTGAGCTCTGTTATTATTATTATAATTATTAATTATTTGCAGTCATGGTCTTGATCGTATGGTAGTTGGATTTACAACTACCTATGCAATCAGTGCCTATCACCACTAACGTTATGAGTTCGAATCCGATCAGGCGAGGTGTACCCGATACAACAAGTTTGTCAGTGACTTTTTCTGGTTTCCACCACCAATAAAACTGACCGCCACGATATAACCGAAATATTGTTGAAAGTGGCGTTATTTGTGATAATCAGCTGTTATTATAATTATTTGTGATAATCTGAGCTCTGTATTGTGTATGATATAAAATGAGGCATATTTATATGTCAGTAAGCAATTTGCTTGTTTCCAAATCCAATTGATGATCATTTTATATAATATAGAATTTTATGACAATATAAATCTATTATGTATATATTCATCAGCAATGTTTACATTAAAGTTCAAAGTCTTGAGTTTGAACCCTTTCATGATGAGGTGTACTAGATACAACATTATGTGATAAAGTTGGTCAGTGACTTGTGGCAGGTCGGTGGTTTTCTCCTGGTACTCCAGTTTCCTCCACCAATAAAACTGACTGCCACCATATAACTCAAATATTGTTGAAAGTTCATTGTATTTTGAGGTAAATACAATTTTGTTGCTACTGCACTAAGATGTATAATTATTGTTTAACCTTTATTTTACTGCACTAAGATTTATAATTATTGTTTAACCTTTATTTTACTGCACTAAGATTTATAATTATTGTTTAACCTTTATTTTACTGCACTAAGATTTATAATTATTGTTTAACCTTTATTTTGCAGGCAATACCAGAAATGACAGAAATTATTGGAAAGAAGTGAAAAACAAATTGACAATTAATTCACAAAGTTTTGAGTGGCCATTGACTGAAAAATTATGAAATACACAAGATTCATAGATTGAACAAGGAAATGAACTATTGCTGTGATATTGAATTATTGATACAAATTTGATACTTATATAATGTACAATCAATGGAATTATTTATACATATACAGATTTATATGGAAAAACAGTGTTCAACAAAAATAAAAATTTGAAATAATTGTATGAAAATTTTGAATAATGTTTTTTATCATTATAGTTGTAGATAGGTGTCCAAATAATAAGGGGTTGTCGTGGTCGTGATCATCTAGTAGGTGGATTTACAACTATCTGTGCAATCAGTGCCTATAACCACTAAAATGGTGAGTTCGAACCCCATTCATGGCGAGGTGCACTCGTTACATTATGTGATAAAGTTTGTCAGTAACTTGCGACAGGTTGGTAGTTTTCCCCGGGTACTCCAGTTTCCTTCACCAATAAAAATGACCGCCACGATATAGCTGAAATATTGTTGAAAGTGGGGTTAAAACACCATGAACATAAACCATAAACCAAACAAAAAATTGCTATTAGCTGCTTCTGCCCTGATTCATTAAATAGTAAGAAATATACTGGTTGTGTCAGGATAATTTGTCAGAGCAGAGCAACATGTCTTCCTGTGGACTGTTATTTCAGTGGGGTAACATTGTAAATATTCATCTAAGCATGTTGGTCTAATACAAAGACAGACATCATAATCATCTCTACCAAGGAACAATTCCATCAATTTTTCGGGGAAAAGAGTTTTGAAATTTATGTCAATTAGAAAGCTTAATTGTCCCAAGCTTGTATGTTGAATTTCCAAGAGAAACAAAGATCATGTTAATGTTTGGGACTACCTAAGAAACATTTCTACCATGTTTGGTTTCAATTGGACAAATGGTTTGTAAGAAATAGAGTGCAATGTCAAAAAGATGAGAGACGACAACGAAGAATGTAAAGTGATGACAGGGGCCGTCATTATCGTATGGTAGTTGGATTTACAAATACCAATGCAATCAGTGCCTATCACCACTAGCGTTGTGAGTTCGAACCCCGCTCAGACGAAGTGTATTCGATACAACATTATGTGATAAAAGTTTGTCAGTGACTTATGGCAGGTCGGTGGTTTTCTCCACCAATAAAACTGACAACCACAATATAACTGAAATATTGTTGAAAGTGGCATTAAACACCATAAACCAACCAGCAAAAGTGATGACAATAACTGACATGACCCTTTGTGGAGCATGTAAATAATAAGAAGATATATTTCTGGAGCACAGATGCTCATCTTTATTGTTCTTCAGATTTTGACTTCCTTAATATACATAAAACTTCTACTGATAACAAGAGTAACAAACAAGGCATGTTTTTATCATTGGACTTTGGCACTTTATATTCATTTTAATCACACTGGTATATGTTCATGTTTCTAAAACAAAACAATAGTTTTTTTTTACAAACAATGGCTAAATAAAGGAAATGTTTTAAAAATGAATTATTAGACAGATAGTTCATACATCTTTCTGTAATGTTTCACCCAAAAAATCTTGCAAAACTTCAATAGTACAGTATCTCATTTAAAAAATGATAATAACACTAATAATATTACCATTAAATTATACAGTAGTTCCCCCTCTTATCAGGCCAGATTTCAGATGTACTGAGATAGTAAAAGTTGTGATAACTTTTTGTCCAATCCCATTGCTGTTTTATTTAATTTGCAATAAAATAATATTAAACTAAACTAAACTAAATTGTCAGCCCTCAAGAGAAGTCATCATCTTGTAAGGCCACTTCTTTATTTACAGAAACGTCTTATAAAAGTTCACTACTGTACAAGAAAACTGATTTTTTTTTCTAAAGATTTTGTAAAACATAACATAACAAAAATATATCTGACTCTATGGAATTTGAATATTGTAGTTAGTTCCAATTAAAAGCATTAGACATACATGTATGTTTCGTGTTAAAAAAAAATAGTCAGGAATTTTATAAATCTTAAAATCACAAATACAGTTTACATAATCATATGTGCTGCTAAAAATGTTTTTTTTTTAAATATCAAATTGATTTGAACAACAGAGAAATAGTAACAATTGAGGTATGTCTTCATGATTTGTGAAGTATTACTAATATGCAATAGTGTATAAAAAGTTGATACTTTGTAATTTAAGTTGCCACAGTGAAACAAAACATTACTGGGTTTCTTCAATAGTCTATGTAATTTGTGTATTTCTCTATACCATTGTATTTTGGATTGTGAGAATAAAGATATATATAGTAGTTTATCATTACATACTGTTGCATGTAAACACTTTATAACTGTATTAATTCTTTATTTAGCCATTGTTTACGATGCAGTACTTATTTAGCACCTGATTACCATATAAACAATAATGCCACACATTCTGATGACTATTTTATGTCATGTGTTCATCTTAAAATAAAATGATGATAAAATATCTCATTACCAGAGACAACTCTTCATGAAAGACTGTTGGTATCCATTGCCAAGGTTCTCAATAAGCTTCAAACTTTATACAAAATGTACAATATTCAAAACATTTTGTGCACCATGAGCTGCAACACAAGCTTGATACATAAATATATATCATATATATATCTGAATTTCATGTGACAGTCAAATATGGAATGTTAATTTGTATGATTTAAAGTAACATGTAATAGGAATGTAGAATAGAAAAAAAATAATAATTACCAACCAAAGCATTGAAAACTATAGCATTGTAACTTAATCAAAACCAAAGCATTAAAAACTATAGCATTGTAACTTAATCAAAACCAAAGCATTGAAAACTATAGCATTGTAACTTGATCAAAACCAAAGCATTGAAAACTATAGCATTGTAACTTGATCAAAACCAAAGCATTGAAAACTATAGCATTGTAACTTGATCAAAACTAAAGCACTGAAAACTATAGCATTGTAACTTGATCAAAACCAAAGCATTGAAAAGAATAGCATTGTAACTTGATCAAAACCAAAGCATTGAAAACTATAGCATTGTAACTTGATCAAAACCAAAGCATTGAAAACTATAGCATTGTAACTTGATCAAAACAAAAGCATTGAAAACTATAGCATTGTAACTTGATCAAAACTAAAGCACTGAAAACTATAGCATTGTAACTTGATCAAAACTAAAGCATTGAAAACTATAGCATTGTAACTTGATCAAAACCAAAGCATTGAAAACTATAGCATTGTAACTTAATCAAAACCAAAGCATTGAAAACTATAGCATTGTAACTTGATCAAAACCAAAGCATTGAAAACTATAGCATTGTAACTTGATCAAAACCTAAGCATTGAAAACTATAGCATTGTAACTTAATCAAAACCAAAGCACTGAAAACTATAGCATTGTAACTTGATCAAAACCAAAGCATTGAAAACTATAGCATTGTAACTTGATCAAAACCAAAGCATTGAAAACTATAGCATTGTAACTTGATCAAAACTAAAGCACTGAAAACTATAGCATTGTAACTTGATCAAAACTAAAGCACTGAAAACTATAGCATTTTAAATTTATCAAAACCAAAGCATTGAAAACTAGAGAATTACAAATTTATCAAAATCAAACAAAGCATGGAATACTAGAGCATAACAAATTTATCAAAACCAAAGCATTGAAAACTATAGCATTATAAACTTTATCAAAACCAAACAAAGCATGGAATACTAGAGCATAACAAATTTTTCAAAACCAAAGCACTGAATACTAGAGCATAACAAATTTATCAAAACCAAAGCATTGAAAACTATAACATTATAACTTTATCAAAACCTTTGATGTTGGTTTCTGTTGACCCATCCTAATATCTCTTGATCAATTATCAACCATTTTAGAATGCCTATAAAGGTTAACTTTACACAAGCTTTCTTTAACCAATCACCAACACTTTTAGAATACAATATAAAAGGCTTCTGTTGATAAACCTATCATGTCTTTCTTAACCTTTATCAAATGTAAAATAAAACATATTTCAAAAGTGTACATTATAATGCCTTAATCAAGAAGAGTTACATAATGGATCAGTTATAAACCAAACTAGATGCTCACCTGAGTCTGAATCGCTCACATGGTTATTCATGCACTGTTTGAGTTGAAGCAAGTCAAAGTTTCTGAGACAAAAGTTTTCCATTGCCACAATGTTTTCCACTAGAACCATATTAAAGATTTTTTTAATTTTAGCCAATCAGAAATAAAAATTACTCATGGCAGCCATATTTTTCAACAGATCAAGACAATATGAGGAATCTTTGTAGAGGACATCACTTACATCATTTGTACAGAGTTAAAATCATCTTAACTTGTTGTTTCAATGGAGAAGATTTTAAAATTTTCAGCAAATCAGAAACAAGATTTGCCCAGCATCCAGGTATTTTGCTGGATCAGGAAAAGGAAAATCTTGAAGATAACTATTTAACTAATGGGTTATCAGAAGACGTAGATTGAAGAACAGCCAATAAAATGGACAAGAACATGCTACACAGATTAGTTAAGATTGAACTCAGAAGGAGTTTTTTGTAGAGGACAGCAGAAACATCAATCCTGCAAAGTTTGGTTCTAATTGGCACGGTAGGATCAGAGAATCTGATCAAAATGTGAAATGTTAACAATAGATGCAAAATGATGTCAATAGCTCAGATGACCCAGAGCTTCACAGAATGATTGTTCAAATCTTGATTATTTATATGCATAAAAAATATATATCTGCATGAAAAAAAACCAAACAATTTACTATATTACCAATATTAGAATGCACAGCAATTGTCTTATAATTATTTAAGAAGACGTTAGACTGTCACATGAAGTACATTTAAGTGTTGTTATGAACACATTTTGGTATTTGAATGTTTTACTACCACAAGTCCATCTATATAGATGTTATTGTGTCTTATTTATAACAGATGATTCAATATCATTATTCCTTTCTTCATTCTCGATCACTCAGAATAATCCAACTTATTCAAGGTGACGTCAAAATGATGCAAGCTGTGAAATAACTTGCTACATATCTTATACCGTTTTCATCGTTTTATATCATAAAGCTTTCCTAATAATTACAAATAAAAAAGTCTCATCCTCATTCTTCAAAATGAAAGTAAATGGTGTAATAATGTATGTAGAGACCTTCAAAATGAAAGTAAATGGTGTAATAATGTATGTAGAGACCTTCAAAATGAAAGTAAATGGTGTAATAATGTATGTAGAGACCTTCAAAACTGATCTTATTGTTTTAATCTGTAACATTGTTTGTTTGTTGATATTGACAATAGTACTCAGTGAGATCAAAGAAAATAATTCACATTACTGATACTGATGTCTATCTGACATAACCTACGTCTGGTCACCATTACTGATACTGATGTCTATCTGACACAACCTACTACTAGTCTGGTCACCATTACTGATACTGATGTCTATCTGACACAACCGACTACTAGTCTGGTCACCATTACTGATACTGATGTCTATCTGACACAACCTACTACTAGTCTGGTCACCATTACTGATACTGATGTCTATCTGACACAACCTACTACTAGTCTGGTCACCATTATAAGGAATAATGATATTGTTTATCAAACATCATCTTTTACACATAAATAATAATTACTTTCAAATAGTATTCTCTGTCAATATAGGATTAACTTCCTGTATCTCAACTATCACATCAATGATTCACATCTTGTTCTCATTGATTCACATTTTCACAATGGGTGGATTCCCATATTGATTGTTGTTATAGCATCTTGTGCTCCTTTCTAGAGCCTGTGATACATCAAACAATAAAAGCTATATATTTACACATAATTACAACACATGATTTTACACAAGCAATATACAAACAGTAAGTTCAAACAATTCCTCCATAAATAAAATATGTCCATCTATAATTCTACCACAGTTGGAAGTTCAATAATTATAAACTATGAAGGTACACAATCAACATTATCACATAATTTTCTTGTTTAAGATTCTAACCAATTTAATGATGTCATTACAAAATTATTTGGGTCCATTGGCATTTAAAAACGATTTTAAAGACATTATTTAAGATGTATTTAATGATCGTACACATGTTTTTTGACATTATTGGACGATACAAACAAATGGAGATCATTTTGATCTTTGTTTTATTTAATATAATTAACCATGGACTGCAAAGTGTCTGTAGTAAACCACAGACATGACAGTTAATGGTACACCTCTGTTGTTACCAAGTCAGATAAATAATTAAATAAATGTTACCTCTTGATAGCTTTAAATTGTACTTTCGTTTTTAAAATTTGTTCCAAGTGGCATCAAAAAATGTTGATGGTTTGGGTCCTCACCCCCTTTTTTGGGGGACAAGATGATGATTGGTATTGTAAATGATCAAGGTACAGGCTTACTGATTTCTGAATCAAATTATTTCTTACAATTAACCAAATATTTCTTGCTGTAGAAATAATAGAAAACAAACTTGCCTCAAAAGTATTTAAACATCATTTGAACACTTATAAGATCACACAAACCACTAATTCATTTCAATAAAATATATAATTTAGAAATTCAACACATATATTTATTTTTCTTTTAATGCTATTTATCTTCAATAAAATTGCCAAATGTGAGATTCAGCATTAAAGAGATTTGTGAATTTTAACTTGAAATGCCACAAATTCTGTGTAAACAGCAATAATAATTTCTGATTTGACATCACAATTTTGTTTTCTCTCAGAATATGAACTAAATTATATAATTGCAACAGGTTTATTTTTACCCAAATTGAGCAGCTTTGTAAACAGTACCTACATTTACACAATAATTTGATTTTTCCTTCTATTAACATATCATATACTTTTTATCTTAAATTTACATGAAGAATGTGCCCATATGACCTGGATACTAATTAACATATGACCTGGATACTAATTAACATATGACCTGGATACTAATTAACATAGGACCTGGATACTAATTAACATAGCACCTGGATACTAATTGACATAGCACCTGGATACTAATTAACATATGACCTGGATACTAATTAACATATGACCTGGATACAACCTGGATACTAATTAACATAGGACCTGGATACAAATTAACATATGACCTGGATACTAATTAACATAGGACCTGGATACTAATTAACATAGCACCTGGATACTAATTAAAATAGCACCTGGATACTAAATAACATATGACCTGGATATTAATTAACATATGACCTGGATACTAATTAACATAGGACGTGGATACTAATTAACATAGGACCTGGATATTAATTAACATATGACCTGGATACTAATTAACATAGGACCTGGATACTAATTAACATAGCACCTGGATACTAATTAACATAGGACCTGGATACTAACAAGATATGATTATAATCTAACGATTATGGAGTCTCCCAAACTGGCCAATGACAACAGGTTTAAAAAATAAATCAAAAGCTACCTTTGAAATCGAACAATGTTGAACTTTTGCGGTATTGTGGTGGCCATTTTGAAAATGGAGACTGGTAGAAATTTTTCGATGTCGGGAATCAATTCAGAACGTTGAAATCGGACAATGTTGAATTTGTGCAGTATTGTGGTGGCCATTTTGAAAATGGCGACTGGTAGAAATTTTTCGATGTCAGGAATCAATTCGGGACATCATAATCTACCCACATATGAAATGGCGTTGAAATCGGACAATGTTGAATTTGTGTGGTATTGTGACGGCCATTTTGAAAATAGCGACCGGTAGAAATGTGTCAATGTCGGGAATCAATTCGGGACAGCATTATCTACCCACATATCAAATTTTGATGATATCGGACAATGTTGAATTTTTGCTGTATTGTGGCGGCCATTTTGAAAATGGCGACCGGTAGGAATTTTTCAATGTCAGGAATCAATTCGGGACATCATTATCTACCCACATATAAAATTTTGATGATATCGGACAATGTTGAATTTTTACTGCCCATTTTTTATGCCGTGTTTTGGCAGCCATTTTTGAAAATGGCAGACATCTCCAGTCTTCAAAATTAGACTTTCGAATTTACTGGCCCGAAAACTTCAAAATTAGAATATTTATATAGATTCTATTGAAAAAATTTGGCAAAAGTCACTGGCCTGAATCAATTTTCACTGGCCGTGGGCCACCGGACCACTGCATCTCGAAAATTTTGAAAACGCAGAATTGCTCCTCTAATGGTGACCTATCACTAAGTCAAATTTTATGTCTCTATCATTATCTATTTAGAAGTTATCAACATTAATGTACGAAATTTCAACTTTCCCATAGGATTCTATAGTAACCCCCATCCCCTTTGAACCCCTCAAAATATGACTTTGACCCCCTTTACCACAAAGTTGAAAACTTTAGGACCAACTAGAAACATATATCTATAACTCCACCAAGTTTCATGAAATTCTGTCCAGTAGTTCCTGAGATCTGCCGTGGACAAGTTCATGGTCCACGGAAAGAAAGAAAGAAAGAAAGAGAAGAATAATAATAATAATATTAATAATAATAATTATTATAATAATAATAATAATAATAATAATAATAATAATAATAATAATAAGAAACGGAGCAAAAACAATAAGTCTCCAAACATTGTTTGGGAGACTTAATTAACATAGGACCTGGATACTAATTAACATATGACCTGGATACTAATTAACATAGGACCTGTACTAATTAACATAGGACCTGGATACTAATTAACATAAACAGGCATATATTTTATTTTGGGGAAATCAAGTGACATAACTTTAGAATGGAAAAGAGTCTGAAGTTGAACTTGGCCTTCTTTTTATGGTCTCTGATCTTGTGTTTAAATTTCAAATGATTTGCTTAAGGGAACTTAGGTTGTTGAGTGAAATGACGGATGGACGGACAGACATAGGTAAACTTAATGCCACGGCCCAGCAGTTGGGGCATATTAAAAACCCAGATAACAGAAGACTTTTCTTTTTCTACATCTACCGTTGCAGGATGTACTCATGTGAACTTATGATCATGAAGACTAGCTATATACACATGGAATAGATTAGATTCAAGTCATATTCATTCAGTAAAACTTAATGTCATTTTCTGTCCATAAGGTCAAGGCATTTTATCACCAAATAATTTGTTATTTTTCACACTCTCTTCATACAGATATATCACTAAGGCATTTTAATTCAAACTGAACTAGTTTCCTTCACTTCTGTGTGTTTACAAACAATCATCAATATTACTGAAAATATGAGTATGTACCCATATATATATATAAAGACAATTGTGTCACCGGTAAATACAGTTAGAAATTGGATGGAATTACGGAGTCCTACTGTCAATGAAGCCACTGTGACTTATCTCCCTTAGAACAGTAATAAATTAGAACTCTATTTCAAATTTTGAAGATATCACTCTTGGTAATCACAGATATTCAGTTTTCATCCATTTTCTTTTATAAATGCTTTGAATGCAGCATTAATTGTAAATATCAGAAAACTAACTCATATAAAATGATGAGAAACAAACAAATACTTGTAATTTCCTTCTTTTCAACATTATACAATAATTGTTGACTTTTGTTGTCTACTGTAAACATATCTTACAAACACTGCTTTTACATATATTATAGCAGATTGCATGATTGATAAAAGGCATCGTATTATAAATCTTTATATCACCCGTGTATCTTATCACATCTTGTCATTATTAATATTACCCGTAGTTAAATATCATCTTATATCCACACTTGATCGTTGTGTGAACATAAATCAACCTTATGTAGTAAACAATTATAAATGGGGGCCTAAAAAATGTACTAATAATAGCTATGAATGACATTAGATTTGACAACATTTCTGAGTCACAAACACTATAAATACTAAGATATAAATAGCATAGGGTACAGTTAATACAAACTATATATAGACCAATCTTGTATCAAAGTCAAGGTAAGCAATCATTTTATTTAGAAAGATCTGAGCATTTGATTTATCAGGGAAATAATACAATTAAAGCCCTCTACAAACCAGAGCTCACCAAACCAGGAGAATGAAATCGCTCACTTCCCCTCAGTTTCACCAATAATTAGACTTTTTCTTTTTATATTCACCTATAAGGAGCTCCATTGTTTCTGACATTTGACCTTACAGGGTTTGATACTCAATATTTTATTTTGACCTTACAGGGTTTGATACAACTTGTTGATTGCATCTCTTTAAGATTGTTCAGCAGCACATTTGTTTAGTGAAATATTTGGGGGCATGTGGTAGCGGGAAAAGAAACATTTAAACAGTTGAAATCTCTTCGTCCTTAAGTCAACTGAAAGAGGTCATATCGCCCTGTTTTTACCAAGTGTGGTGAGCCCTACAAACAGATCACAATTTCATGTTTGTCAACTTGAATGAGATTAAGATTACAAGGTTTTCAAGATCAGGATGTAAAACTGTAATGTTGTACATAAGGTTGATTTATATGTGATGATACTCATGTTTAAACAAGATCAATATTTTAGTAACAACAAATACTTTATGTAAAACTTCTTTGTCAAATTTAACTGAAAAACTGGTGTGATAAAATAATAAACTTTAGACAAAAATAATACTAGTATAATGTCACAATATACTGTCTATAATATGGGTGGTACACACCAGATTACAATAAAAACAACGTTTTGACATATACCATATAAAGCTCTATATAAGTACAAGATGAACAAACAAATAGTTGGAACAAACCACAATAAACTTCCTTTTGATATGTGTTTTGTCTTTCCTAATCATTTAACAATATAATACAATACAATAGTATGGTATATGGGACTTTCTCTATGTGTTTTTGAGATCGTTTAAAAGGTCCAGCCCCACGCTAAGATCTTTGACAATGATTTTCTTAAGTAACATAGGAAAGACTATGGTTGATGTAAATACCTATTTATGATCACAACAATCCACTACTGTGTTTTCTGTTAAGTAAAGAACATTGCTATGTTCAAGAAATATTCCTTTAAATTCCACTTTTTTTAATATCTTAGAGACAAAATAAATGTTTTTTTTAGAATCAAGAATTAGATATTTAAACACAGATTTTGATGCTGAGTTCCGAGGGTCTTTATATCCAATATCTGACAGTAATTAAAATCTATTATATTAATTACCAAATACAGATCTAATATTTCAATAAAGCCCAGCCGCACTCCCTTTTTTTAATTATCAAAATCATTTTTTGTAAGGGAACAAATGTATGTATAAAATGTATAACATAGGTGTAAATAAACTGATAAAATAATCACCATGATATTGTTTTGGCATATTTTCTTAACATAACATAATGTCATATAGTGAATTTGGTATGTAAATATCTTTTAAAAACACATTTGCATGACATTAATTATCTGTGGAATATTTAAAAAAGATAAACAAACAAAATTAACAATAAAACGTATTTACATATTTACATAAAAGATGTTAATACACAAAATACATATAGTATTGATCAACAATTGAGCTTTCAACGTTTGTAAATGATAAATAACGTTTTATTAATTCATCTAGATTTCCATTTTAGGCAGACTTATTTGGTTGTACTAACAAACATGTTGTAGATAGTTTAGCAAGTTGACTTGTCTTGTCCAGATTCTCAACCAGAAACAAACAATTTTATAATTAGTCTACAAATAAACTTAGAAATCTGATATGAACCAAGACTTCCTTATAAATGCCCCAAATCTTCATTATGTATACTATATGGTTGTGTAATATAAAACAATGCTTTGGTCACTAAGTGTATAAAATGGACCAAAGTTAACGATGGTAAATAAATAACAAATTGTATAACAACATTGACTTAAGACATCTTGGTTTACTAAATGTTTACTTTGATTGCACTTAATCCTCGATAGCCATGCTCTTAAACTGATGATCTGGCTATATAACTTCTAACAAGAAGAATAATAATACAAGTTAATGATTGTACTGTATTGATGGACTGGAATGGTAAGTTATATCATAAGAGGTACCATACATACATCTAATGTTAAAAGGATCAACTTGGTTAGACATCTTCAAAATTACAGAAATATTCATCAATTGCTTGTTTGTAAGAAATTCTTTTACAGAACACATTCTTATTAATTACTTTTGACAAGGTGTACATGTTGAATGATGGTGTAAACTAGTATTTAACAAATAAATACAACATCTTTTCCATGGCAACAGCTAGAAATATGTTAGAACTTTTATCTGTCTTATTTTTAAATCCCCATTTTAAACAAACTGAACCTTATGTACTACATTAAGTATACATTGACATCATTGACTTGTATTATTATATTGTAAATAACATTGATATAAATATGCACTTTGATGACACACACTTGTTTACAATGGTCTAAACACATAAGAAAAAGCACAAACTTGACAACAATAAAACAATAAAACACCAGGGTATTTGATTAGGATATTAAAATACCCACTGCACTTTCTGGTATTAAGATGTATCACAAAATATTGCACTCAGATCTATTTTTATAATTGGCACTATGGTAACAAGTTTTGTGGTAACTTACATCACATGACCTGTTTGGTCTATCAATAGATCATGTGATCGGTATAGTAAATCACATGACCTTTATATATCAATCACATTTAAACTTTTGCCATTTTCACTCTCACATCTGATAAATCTTAAAAATATAATAGATATAAAAAATTGTTTGATAAAACATAGTTATACGATGCTGGAATGGTCGTTTATCACAACAAAATTGGCAAGAGTTGACTAGAACAAATTGTCTTACAGCACTGTAAACATCTTCTACATATGGTATAAACATGTAGGATAAATTAATTTGATGAATCAATTAAAAACATTATAAACAGGCCATATATCTTAATATTTCTGCTTAATAACTATTACTCCTGGTACTTGACAATAATGAACTTGAAACTAAAAAGAATTTCTATGATAACCTTTTATATTTTAATGTATTCAGGGAAGATAGGTCTTGATATCTACCTCTATTTTCTTGTTACCTACCTCAACATTGAATGTTTTCTTTAAATGGAAAAAAATAACAAAAAATAAACAGTCGGGATACTAACATTTTGCTATAGTTTGAAGTAAAATTATTTGATACTTTTGTAACAATTATTCTTCTGAAGACTGTAATATTACTTTGGATGTTGATCCGACAGTAAGATGTCTATGTAGGCAAGTTCAGCATCAGCTTGGTCATCAAATACTGCTGATGGAAGTTCATGATCTTCTTTTGGATACCAGGGCATTTTTAAACTGTTAGAAACCTAAAATAAAAAACATTAAAATAATAACAAGTGTCGACACAGATCTGTAATGTCTGCCAAAATAGTAAATATTAACAAGTGTTGACACAGATCTGTAATGTCCGCCAAAATAGTAAATAACAAGGGCAACGCAAAGCGTGGCATATCCCCTCACCTAAAAATTAGACCCTATGACCTTGAAAATCAATAGGGTTCCAGATTCTCTTAAGGTCTAAGTATGTACCATGTTTGGTCAAAATCCATTGAAGGATCTTGATTCTAGAGTGTTCAAAAGGATGTTATGTGGTAAAAATTTGACCCCTTGACCTTTGACCTTGAAAATCAATAGGGTTCCAGACTCTCCTATGGACTATGTATGTACAAAGTTTGGTCAAAATCCATTGAAGGATGTTGATTTTAGAGTATTCACAAGGATGTTACGCAGTAAAAATTTGACCCGGTGACATTGACCTTTGACACAGATCTGTATTGCCTGCCAAAATAGTAAATAATAACAAGTGTCGACACAGATCTGTAATGTCTGCCAAAATAGTAAATAATAACAAATGTCGACACAGATCTGTAATGTCTGCCAAAATAGTAAATAATAACAAGTGTCGACACAGATCTGTAATGTCTGCCAAAATAGTAAATAATAACAAGTGTCGACACAGATCTGTAATGTCTGCCAAAATAGTAAATAATAACAAGTGTCGACACAGATCTGTAATGTCTGCCAAAATAGTAAATAATAAGTGTCGAAACAGATCTGTAATGTCTGCCAAAATAGTAAATAATAACAAGTGTCGACACAGATCTGTAATGTCTGCCAAAATAGTAAATAATAACAAGTGTCGACACAGATCTGTAATGTCCGCCAAAATAGTAAATAATAACAAGTGTCGACACAGATCTGTAATGTCTGCTAAAATAGTAAATAATAACAAGTGTCGACACAGATCTGTAATGTCTGCCAAAATAGTAAATAATAACAATTGTCGACACAGATCTGTAATGTCTGCTAAAATAGTAAATAATAACAAGTGTCGACACAGATCTGTAATGTCTGCCAAAATAGTAAATAATAACAAGTGTCGACACAGATCTGTAATGTCTGCCAAAATAGTAAATAATAACAAGTGTCGACACAGATCTGTAATGTCCGCCAAAATAGTCCAAGAACATGAACAAAGAAACTAACAAATGGCTGTAAATATGAAAAGCAATATGGTACCTATTTCTCATCTTCAGCGACATTCTACACAGGCGGGACTAAAATGAAGAACTTGTTTAGAAGAACTTCTTTTATAACAAATGACAAATTTCATGATGTTCTTATAATTTACAAATCACATAAAGAAATCCAAATGTAGACCAGGTGATAATAGTAGTGAGTATTCTCAGCTGAAATGTAATTGTAGGTAAACTACAGGTTCCTTTTAAGGGTTTATGGTTTTGGTGTTTAACGTCCCTTTCAACAATATTTCAGTTATATTGTGGTGGTCAGTTTTATTGGTGGATGAAACCAGAGTTATTACCTAGAGAAAACCACAGACCAGTTGCAAATCACTGACAAACTATCATATAATGTTGTATCGAATACACCTCATGATCAGCACGAGCATGATTTGAACGTTAGTAGTGATAGGTACTGATTGAATAGGTTACAGGTATTGTAAATCCAACTATCATATGACAGTCCCTGCTTCCTTTTCAATTGGATTTTTACTTACACTAAGTACAAAATCATCATCCACATAAGCATATCTAGATTTTTACTTACACTATGTACAAAATCATCATCCACATAAGCATATCTAGTATTTTACTTACACTAAGTACAAAATCCTCATCCACATAAGCATATCTAGTATTTTACTTACACTAAGTACAAAATCATCATCCACATAAGCATATCTAGTATTTTACTTACACTAAGTACAAAATCATCATCCACATAAGCATATCTAGTTGGTGTTTCTTCATCTTCATCCAATGTAGCAATACAACACAGAGGTATATCAAACTGCTTCAGCTGTTCACCACGAAGTCTAGCAATGGCCATTACGTCATCATCCAAGATTTCATAACCTGAAATAATGTGTTGAAAACATGTAAAAATATCCAAACAATTTGCTTAAAGCTTTATTCCCAATAATTGACACAGCAATGATAAGCATTCAAAAACATGCTAGTAATAACATCACTTGTCTTGTTTGTTGGTGCTTAATGCCACTTTCTACAAACATGTATATTAGCTATAATGTGGCATTCAGTTTGATTGATGGAAGATCGAACAGGAGAACCCAGAGAAAGCCACAGACACATGTCATGATAGATGTACATGTACCACATCCTTGTAAGGTTGTCTTCAGTACACACTCACCATGAGTTCATGCTCATAGTTGCTCTCTTGATTATTTTATTTGCTTTAACCTACTGCTTTTTAAGTTTTACTAGTGCTTTAGTGTATGTGCTTTGCTATTTGATAGTGCTTTATAGTATGTACTTCCCTATTTAATATTTAACTATTTAACATTTTAATGCTTGTGTAAATGTATGTTTACATGCACTGTGTATTGTATGATGTATGTTTTATTCTTGTCATTGTCGGTTTCAAAAGCTCAGTAGAGCTAGTGTTTGTATTGTTTATCATACACCGAATTTAAATAAAGCTTTTGTATATTTGTATGAACAGGAAACAATTAAAATTGTAAACAAAAAAATGTTTTTATTCTAAAATATCTACAACATGTTTGAATTGAATGAAGATGTTTTACTGATGTCATGACTGATAACTGTCTCTTGCAAAATACATGTAGTATTAAATCTGAAATTACATGATTACCAGCAAGTCAGTGTATGACCAATGTGTATATATATACATGCAATTCTCAAAATGTGTGAATTTTATATATATAAAAAACCTGTTTTACCAACAAATATTTCTCAAGTTATCTACATAATTGATCTTTCCTGGTACATGTAATTCTTCATTCCTGCAAAACTAAAAAAGTCCAGTAATTGTCTTACAGCATAAACAAGAACTAGAAACTGTGATGGATAGACAGGAATCAAGTCCTTAGCTATATCTTATATACCCCTAACACTTGTCAAACATTGTTGACTCCATATAGGATTAATTGGAGATACAATTAGTATTGTGATAACTACCAGTCACAAAAATATAAATTAGACATGTGTTGTCATCGCCATTACCATGAGTTGTAATTTGAGCCTATAGAATGATACGAGTTCATTCACCTCAAGGAGTACTTCAGTGTACTTCACTACTTGATACTCAAAAATAAAATGCATTTTTTTTTCATACATTACAAGAAAATTCTTATGTAACAGTGGCTATCTTGGATAAATTTTTAGCCCAGTAATTTCAGGGGAGATGAAAAAATGTAAACTACTATATAGCAAATAACAATGGATGACAGACGTCGCCCGATGACCTTTGGTCTGATGACCTATACTAGTGACAAATTAAATTCTTTATATTAGTAATTATACAAACCAATCAAGGAGAACTGTTTAAGCTTGTTACATCTCCATGCCAACATAACAAATGTATCTTCCTCCATATGACTGAAGTATGGGATGGGGTAACCTTCATTGAGACCATCAATAATGTACACAGATGTCAGAGTATCTTTGTAGTTGGACGAGAAGTAATTAATGGCTGATGGATTCAGATCTGTACAGAACAGCTGTCTAAAGCATGTCAGAGGTAGTGAAGGTTGGAGGATATCTAACAAACCTTGTACACCGTCATAAGAATGTATCAAGTTTACTGTAACCTCAAGTGTTGGGCAGTTCTTCCTAACCTGCCTCCAGGAATGGTTCGTTACTTTTTGGTGTTCAGAATCAATACCATGGACATTGATGACTAATGTCTCCAGTTTGTTTTTGCATCCAGAACTAAAAGCTGAGAGGAGTTCATTACTGATGTGATCATAGTCAATACTTAGATGTCTCAGAGCTTCAAAAGTCTTGAACTGAGATGCACTGATATCTATAATCCCATAGTTTTCTGAGTCTTCTTTGATGCTGGCTAGGTGCAAACTTTCTAATGTACGTGAGCAATTCCTTCCAAGAAGACTTATTATGATAGTGGAATGTTCAAGTAACTCCTCTGCAAAGCCCATAGAGAAATGCTTCAGTCTTCTGCTGTTTTTTACAATAGTTTCAATACTGTCCAAAAACCTAAATGAAATAAAAAATATGTTAAAATCTTGAACTTTAATTACATGACTTATCAATTAATACAGAGTCATATGGGGAAAAGTTGCATGCACATATGTACAATGAAAAATGTCCAAATCAAACCCTGAATAAAACAGAATCCTGTAAAACCAAACTTTAAATAAAGTCCCAATGTAGGAAATCTTTGTAACCTGTATAAACCAAATATCTGTCTATTCCAAACTTAATAGATACATGTCTCCTATCTTTTATCATACCTCATTAATATGTTACTTAATAGATACATGTCTCCTATCTTTTATCATACCTCATTAATATGTTACTTAATAGATACATGTCTCCTATCTTTTATCATACCTCAGTAGTGTTACTTAATAGATACATGTCTCCTATCTTTTATCATACCTCATTAATATGTTACTTAATAGATACATGTCTCCTATCTTTTATCATACCTCAGTAGTGTTACTTAATAGATACATGTCTCCTATCTTTTATCATACCTCATTAATATGTATTACTTAATAGATACATGTCTCCTATCTTTTATCATACCTCATTAATATGTTACTTAATAGATACATGTCTCCTATCTTTTATCATACCTCATTAATATGTTACTTAATAGATACATGTCTCCTATCTTTTATCATACCTCATTAATGTGTATTACTTAATAGATACATGTCTCCTATCTTTTATCATACCTCATTAATGTGTATTACTTAATAGATACATGTCTCCTATCTTTTATCATACCTCATTAATATGTTACTTAATAGATACATGTCTCCTATCTTTTATCATACCTCATTAATATGTTACTTAATAGATACATGTCTCCTATCTTTTATCATACCTCATTAATATGTATTACTTAATAGATACATGTCTCCTATCTTTTATCCTACCTCATTAATATGTTACTAAATAGATACATGTCTCCTATCTTTTATCATACCTCATTAATATGTTACTTAATAGATACATGTCTCCTATCTTTTATCATACCTCATTAATATGCATTACTTAATAGATACATGTCTCCTATCTTTTATCATACCTCAGTAATATGTTACTTAATAGATACATGTCTCCTATCTTTTATCATACCTCATTAATATGTATTACTTAATAGATACATGTCTCCTATCAGTTATCATACCTCATTAATATGTATTACTTAATAGATACATGTCTCCTATCTTTTATCATACCTCAGTAATATGTTACTTAATAGATACATGTCTCCTATCTTTTATCATACCTCATTAATATGTTACTTAATAGATACATGTCTCCTATCTTTTATCATACCTCATTAATATGTATTACTTAATAGATACATGTCTCCTATCTTTTATCATACCTCAGTAATATGTTACTTAATAGATACATGTCTCCTATCTTTTATCATACCTCATTAATATGTATTACTTAATAGATACATGTCTCCTATCAGTTATCATACCTCATTAATATGTATTACTTAATAGATACATGTCTCCTATCTTTTATCATACCTCAGTAATATGTTACTTAATAGATACATGTCTCCTATCTTTTATCATACCTCAGTAGTATGTTACTTAATAGATACATGTCTCCTATCTTTTATCATACCTCATTAATATGTATTACTTAATAGATACATGTCTCCTATCTTTTATCATACCTCATTAATATGTTACTTAATAGATACATGTCTCCTATCTTTTATCATACCTCATTAATATGTTACTTAATAGATACATGTCTCCTATCTTTTATCATACCTCATTAATATGTATTACTTAATAGATACATGTCTCCTATCTTTTATCATTCCTCATTAATATGCATTACTTAATAGATACATGTCTATCTTTTATCATACCTCATTAATATGTATTACTTAATAGATACATGTCTATCTTTTATCATACCTCATTAATGTGTATTACTTAATAGATACATGTCTCCTATCTTTTATCATACCTCATTAATATGTTACTTAATAGATGCATGTCTCCTATCTTTTATCATACCTCATTAATATGTATTACTTAATAGATACATGTCTCCTATCTTTTATCATACCTCAGTAATATGTTACTTAATATATACATGTCTCCTATCTTTTATCATACCTCATTAATATGTATTACTTAATAGATATATGTCTCCTATCTTTTATCATACCTCATTAATATGTTACTTAATAGATACATGTCTCCTATCTTTTATCATACCTCATTAATATGTATTACTTAATAGATACATGTCTCCTATCTTTTATCATACCTCATTAATATGTATTACTTAATAGATACATGTCTCCTATCTTTTATCATACCTCATTAATATGCATTACTTAATAGATACATGTCTATCTTTTATCATACCTCATTAATATGTATTACTTAATAGATACATGTCTATCTTTTATCATACCTCATTAATGTGTATTACTTAATAGATACATGTCTCCTATCTTTTATCATACCTCATTAATATGTATTACTTAATAGATACATGTCTCCTATCTTTTATCATACCTCATTAATATGTATTACTTAATAGATACATGTCTCCTATTGACTCTTTTGGATCACATGACCTATGATTATTATTGACAGTATGACATGCCTCAGTCAGGTCACCTAGAGTTTCCTGCTATTGACCTCACAAAGAGTACTGGGTAATTAAATGTATAATAGGTGTTAATGTTTCACTATCAGTTATATTGTGAGTCAGCTTTACTGGTGGGGCCTGTAACAGGAATGTAATGGAAAAAATTCAGACAAACATAATGATGACATTTTTAATTAAAGGGGAATTTGCAGTAGTGCCTAACGACAAAATTTGTGGGCGGAGTTTATTATCAAAAATCCCTGTTGATAGGAACAGCAAATTTATGAAACTGTGTGTCACATGGCCAACGAGACCTAAAGGTGACATACCTCAGAAATTTGAATTTTCGAAGTGATTTTTGTAGTTTTTAGACTGATGAAGAATATTATTCTTAATAAGACTGAAAGTTTCATAGGGAGGAACACTAGTGACCATGCCTGTCAAATATTTTGCTCCAAAATTAACTGTGAAACTATGTACATGTATCATTGATTTTTCCTCCTCGAGAAAACTGTGGTCAATATAATGAACAATCTGAATGTTTGCTCCGCCCACAGCTATTTATACCACCGCTCCCGGTTTAAGTTGTACATTTATATAGAGTATGTAAATACTTCACCACAGATAAGAATCATACTCAGTCATATACAATGTGCATACATGTATTGTCAGAAAATAATCTTTGCAGAAAGTATAATCAGCAGCAGGACCCTTACCCTAATGCTAGCCCTAACCCTAACCATAACTCTTTTGTTGTCATATTCGCATGGTAATGAAATGAAAGGTTATGTGTCATGCAAGTTGATTATTACAATATCTAACTTCCGGGGTCCGCCAAAGTAGATTCTACCTGATTTTTTAATAAATTCAAATAATCATGATTATTACGCATTGCTTATTAGTAAAACTACCATTCTCCTATCTGGCGTTACATCACATTATGCAATGGATCTATAAATGATCAGCATTTGTGGTGTACATATAGAAACTACTTGGAGATGAAGCCAAGCATAATACTCAGGATATTATAGCAGTGTGGGAAACGTTTTTTTCTCTTATCTCGCCATTTTGGCTAGTTGCTTCAAAATTGTACTTGCCAAATTAGAAATGCACTTGCCAAGTTTGGCCAGTGGGTAGATATTTCTACTCGCCAATGATCTAATGCAAATATTTTACATGAGAAATAATAACAAAGATTTATAACATCTTTATCTATATTGCTGCAAAATACAACCTGACTCGAAAATTACGATTTTTCAACATTTACCTTTTTACCATATATAAAGTCCACCCAAACCCAATATTATTTTTGATATCATCAAGTTTTACTCTACCGAATCCGTATATAAGATAATCTGAATTGCTTGCATTGAACTTTGGGAGGTTTATATTAATTTTATTTGATCCCGGTTCGGAATAGGACGCCATCTTTTAGCGTTTTTTATCAATAGGAGAAATCAATATGGCGGACGTGAAGCATTGCACCGCTAGTCCTATCAACGATTTTGAAGGATTTCTTCACATCTTTTATTGTCGAATCAAAAATTTTACGGAATTATTGACTGAGAAACTACTTCTTCAAGTTGGTTGACAGGGGCGAGTGCAAAATAATCGGAACTCGCCTCACGATGTTCGGTCGCCGGATTGTCGAGTTCTTACACAAATGTACTTGCCAAATTTGTTCCTTTTCTCGCTTTTGGCGAGCGGTGGTTTCTTTCACTGCTATAGTTATAGACCTTGAATCTTGATGCAAATTAACTTGTTCATACAAAATGTATATCTATCAACAGATGTTAAATATTGTAATGAAAGTACTAAGAAAATTTTGACATTGAAACTTAGGTAAAATACTAAGCTCATAATGATTCATGTCGGTTGTTGGCTTCATTTCCTACAAAATTACACAAATCAAATGGCAGGATGTCTAGTCTCTACTGACTCTAGTCTAGATACAAGAATATGATTAATCTTGTGCATTATCAAAAATTCAGATTCCTATTTTTTTCTTAAAGGAGATAAATAACAAATTTGAATACAATGCATCAATATCCAGAAACTAATTTTAAAACGGGTACCGTTTTACAACCACGTGTTCATGTTTACATATATTGTCTAAATATAAACGTTCTGTGATTGGTTGACGAAGTGCTATAAAGGTCACAGCTGGTATATTTGTAAATATTTACGTCACGATCTTCTTACCTGTCAATAAAATACGTCGACTGCGTATCAGGCCATTCAATGTGACAACTTGACGGTTGAAGAGAAAAACATGTTAAATTCTTGTTACCACAAAGGACATCTAAGATCTGGGACGTTTCCCGAACTTCTTTGTGGTTATGAGAATTAAATTTTATGAGTACTTCTCGCACAAATCTCCCACATCTGTCTGCCAAAAACTTCGTCCTCTGTCTATCTGAATAGCTCGTTCTGAATCGTATTGTTGGCCAAAATAATGGATGAAAAAGACAGTTCCTCCATCTTTTACAGCTTGATGAAGCTTTTAGTCTGTCTTCATACGAAAGATGGGATAAAATATCCACAATAAGTATATTGGGCAACGAGGCCCAGTTTGGTCTCGCTGCCATCTTCGAAAATCACTGAATACGTAAGATCACGTGATATTTATGTTGTGAAATGTTTGGTACTTCTCGGACTTTACCCTTAACAAAAATATCAACAAATCCGAGAAAGAAAGTTTATCCCGCGTTATTTTTGAACTTCTTCTTCTTCCAGATACTGAGATGACTCTTCATAGAGCGTTATACTCAGGTGCATGCTGCGGGCAAGACTAAAAGCTCATAGAGTGCTATGTATAATTAAAACAAAAACGTGACTGCTGTATATTTACATGGTCTGGACTCCCAGCTTGTACCCTGTGAGTGTGTCCAGCTGGTTCTTGAAACCTTCTAGTGAGGTGGCACAGGCGACGTGTGGAGGTAGTCTGTTCCAGTCACCAATGGCTCGTGGGAAGAATGAATATTTGTAGACGTCTTTCCTCACGTTTGGGGGACGAAACTTGTGCTCTCCTCTGGTTCTGGTAGGGATAGCCACTAGTCCATGTTGGATCTTATACAGGAGGACTAGTCTGATCTTTACTCTTCTAACCTGCAGATACTAGTAAGTAAGTAAGTAATGACTTTATTTCAAGAGGGTAACACAGTTAGCAACAATAAGCTAATCTTCCCTGTGGCCCTCAAAACAATAATAATCAAATACAGCAAATACAATTTCAAACAATACATACATATTCACGACGAAATATCACAATCTGAGTATAATCAAGGATAAATCCTTGGTATAATGAATATAATCATTCGTTATTTTGTTTTGACATCAAATAATCTGTATATTTCTTTTTGAATAGATCTATGTCTTGAATTAATTTTAAATTAGGAGGTAAAGAATTCCATAAAATAGTTCCGGAGTAGTGAAAAGTTCGTTTCATAAAATTAGAATTTGGTCTTGGGACGAACACTGTAGTTGTTGGACCATCTGTGTCACGCTACCAGGATGTGGGTCGTTTACGTTTAGTGAAATTTTATGTTCGGTTAGACTGATGGATATAAACCCTGTCAACCATTGTTTGACTTTTCACATTTTTCTTTTGGCTATTGTAGTTTGTATAGTTAGTCCTTCGATTTAAGGATAATATAGGGCGTGTTTCTGAACGAGGGGCGCAAAACTATGTTTCCCCCTCACTACTTTGTTGGCTAAAAAAATAAGAAAAAGCTGAACATGTCAACAATAAAAGAAAATTGTATAAATTACAAAGTTACAAAGTAAAGTTTGAAGCCAAATATTTTTTTCTGTTTGACTGTTTTGAAAATTGTATGTCATATATAGTTAATAAATTTATTTCTATTTCTATTTCTATAGTCCTCCAGGGACGTTTAAACATGTCGTATAAGAATAAAAATACTTTATTGACCAATTAAGGACCCACAAGGGGCATAGCAATTACAATGATTGACAAAATGGAATACATACATACAATGTACATAATAACAACAGGGAAATATTGATAATGTCATATAATTATATAAGCCACCAGTGTAATTTGTTTGAATATAAATATAGTTTTATTTCCAGTAAAATAAATTTTAACAACTGTGTCAGTAGACCAGAGATGTGCAATCAATAATGATATTATTAATAATTCTAACATGACCTCACTCTTTCCCTTTGTTAAAAAAAACCCAGAATTATTTCTTCGTATTAACTCATTAGCACCACAGGCGCTCGTGGCACGGACTTACCACCCCCCATTTTTTCTAACTTTCTGTTTACAAATTTATTTTCAATAAAATTTCTTTATTATTTCATCTCTTTTTCCTTATTTTAACTTGTTCGTTGTTATACTCCTTTAAGTTAATGGGTCTTCTAATTATCAATTATAGCAAAACAAGTGTTTAATCATTTTGTTTCTGCAATTTTATCATACACCGTTTCTCACGATCTTTGTTTTGATTAGGTGTGATCTGATATGTTGATCTTTATACTTGATATATACCACATGTTAGAATAACGGTACCAACACAGTCCAATTTGTCAAATTTTGTTTGTATATATTTAGTACAGGGTGACCCAAAAAAACCCGAACCCCTAAAAATGTTAATTAATCATACATAGGTCCATCAAATTTCTTCAAATTTGGTAGACTTAAACTTCAGCCTATGGATGATCTTTCCACAAAGTTTTAGCCATCTGAGTCAGTTTGCATATAATTTTTATGTTCTTTCCAAAATGTGCTCCAAATGGCATCCTCGGCGTTGAAGGCACACTTGCATACGTCGCGCAAAATTGTCAATGACTCGCACACATTCCTCCTTAGGGATTTCCCTGATCTTTGCTGTGATAGCTGTCTTCAGTTCACCAATTGTTTGAGGATTGTTCTCATACACATTATCCTTGAGATACCCCCACAGATAAAAATATGGGGGGGGTCAAGTCTGGTGAATGCGCAGCCCACTCGATTTCACACTTCCTGCTGATCAGTCTGCCTTTAAATCGCTCTCTAAGCCAGGCTAGGGAGTCATTTGTTGTGTGGGGGGTGGCCCCCAACTTGCCGGAACCACTGTTCATCTCGATCTATACCTCTGCGTCGTCCCAATGATGCCCAAAACTTCATCAGAACTGCCACATAGCGCATTCACCAGACTTGAACTCCCCAGATTTTTATCTGTGGGGGTATCTCAAGGATAATGTGTATGAGAACAATCCTCAAACAATTGGTGAACTGAAGGCAGCAATCACATGGTATCATAATTGACTTTAGCAAAGATGATATTTTCACTACAAAGGGTGATGTTGTCAAAGTCAGGTGTAGAAATGATATAACTATATTACCAAATACTGAATGTATTATTTTTGGGGAAATTCCCATGCAAACGTTGTGTATTTAGATTGTGCCAATTTTAACATGGAAGATAATACCGCTGCATCGGCAGTCAATCACTCAAGTGTTATCAGAGATATACATGACAGGTGTACAAATGTACAGCTGAATGATTGTAAGGAATCACAGAATCAGTTTGATAAATTTGTGTCATATTTTAATATAAATGATGACTTATCAAAGGTAGAGAAGCAATCATTGTTGTCATGCTTATTTGAGCATAACAATATTTTTGTCACTGACGAGAATCCACAATTAGGTTTAACAAATATTGTTCAGCATCAAATTCATTTAAAGCACAATTTTGTTTCCAAACACCAACGTCCCTACCGCTTACCCGCTGACAAGCGCGAAGTAAAACATATAGTGCTATCATTCAACCATTAACGCGTCTTACTAGGAAAGGAGTGAAATTCACGTGGAATTCCGAACACCAATTTGCTTTTGTTAAAAAAACTCTTGACTAACGCTCCTATACTAGCATTCCCCAGATTTGATTTGGAATTTAGACTTGCTGTTGACACGTCAAGCAGAGGTATTGGATATATGTTATACCAAAAAAACAATACTGGTACACCACGTGTTGTGAGATATGGATCAAAAGGATTATCAAAATGGCAACGTTCGTACGGTCCTACAAAATTAGAGCTATTGGGAATGTTCACAAGTGTATTGGACTGTGCAAGCTACATACGAGGTCGACATTTTGTTCTTGAATGTGACCATCAAGCCCTAAAACCACTCTTTCAAAAACAGCTAAAAGGAGCTATATATGAGCGATGGTTAGCAATATTACAACAGTTCGATTTAGACATTGAATATAAGCCAGCTGCTCAAATGTGCGTTCCTGATGCTCTTTCGCGGAATCCGAACTTTCCTACTTATATGGAGTCTAGTCCTGAAGAAGACGATCCTTATTTTCCATATGTTAGTGAGAAGCCGTGTGCCATTCGCTTGCCGAATGGTGAAGATCTTGCCAATTTAATAACGACACGAGACAATGACTGTCATACTGAAAGGTGTAATTAAGTGAACTTTACGAAGACAGTGATTTCCCCAGTAAATTACTATGCTGATACAGAAGATAATCTCCCCGATTACGACACTCTGACAGACCAATTAAGCGAATTGACTTGTTGATAACACCGAAGCAAATTGATGGACAATATAAATCAAGTGCATGGTAAGGTTATTAAATCGTGTACATCGAATGTAACTGCTTCCCATGAATCCGTTTCGTCTCCGGAAATATTTTCCTTTTTGATTCCATGCCAGGACAAGTAAAGAGATAATGTTGCTCATCTTCAACCTCACTAATGGAGCACCGTGTGCATATTCTATCGTGCCGGAGAATGCCCAGATATCTACCAGTTTCGATATATAATTTGTGAGCTGATATACGAAATATTGCCAGGCTCCTTCTGTATTCAAAATTTTTAATAAGTGATAAGTAATTTTCACATCCAAAATTATGTTTAAACAAATAGTAAGAGCATAGCTTCCCACTACTACTTTCTTTTGATTAATTAATTATAATTAAAAAAAGTGGGAGGATTCAAGGACGTATTAATACGTCCTTGAGTCCTCCCACTTTTCGGTCAACTCCGAGAAAACCCCCCTTTCCACACACACACACACACACACACTTTTCGGTCCACTCCTAGTATTCACTCCCTTACCACACACACACTTTTCGGTCTACTCCTAGTATTCACTCCCTTTCCACACACACTTTTCGGACCACTCCTAGTATTCACTCCCTTTCCACACACACACATGTTTTTGGGTCCACTCCTAGTATTCACTCCCTTTCCACACACACACACATGTTTTTGGGTCCACTCCTAGTATTCACTCCCTTTCCACACACACACACACTTTTGGGTCCACTCCTAATATGACTCCCTTTGCATACACACACACACACTTTTGGGTCCACTTTTAGTATTCACTCCCTTTCCACACACACACACACTTATCGGTCCACTCCTAGTATTCACTCCCTTTCCACACACACTTTTCGGTCCACTCCTAGTATTTACTCCCTTTCCATACACACACACACCTTTGGGTCCACTCCTAGTATTCACTCCCTTTCCACACACACACACACACTTTTCGGTCCATTCCTAGTATTCACTCCCTTTCCACACACAAACACACACTTTACGGTCCACTCCTCTAGTATTCACCCCCTTTCCATACACACACTCACACTTTTGGGTCCACTCCTAGTATTCTCTCCCTTTCCACACACACACACTTATCGGTCCACTCCTAGTATTCACTCCCTTTCCACACACATACACACTTTTGGGTCCACTCCTAGTATTCTCTCCCTTTCCATACACACACACACTTATCGGTCCACTCCTAGTATTCACTCCCTTTCCACACACACACTTTTGGGTCCACTCCTAGTATTCACTCCCTTTCCATACACACACACACCTTTGGGTCCACTCCTAGTATTCACCCCCTTTCCACACACACACACACTTATCGATCCACTCCTAGTATTCACTCCCTTTCCACACACACTTTACGGTCCACTCCTCTAGTATTCACCCCTTTTCCATACACACACTCACACACTTTTGGCTCCACTCCAAGTATTCTCTCCCTTTCCAGCAGGCTATGGAAACGATTATCTCCCTTGGCTATATACTCGGCCATTACAAAATATATGGGGGAGGCTAATGTGTGTATCGTGTTAGGGAAATGAGTTTGCCAGACATTTATTTATGGATATATTGTGACAAAATATTGATGTAATTGTTTGAAATATATATTTCCCAAGGAATTTGTATTATTTTACATTCAACATACGTCTTCATGTAAAATTTTGGATGTGAAGTAAAATACAATCAAATTTTGAGCCAAATGTTACCAGCGAGCTGCTGGTAAGATCAGGATCAGAATCAGGAAGATTTTTAGTGTGACAATTTTTTCTGAATGGCTTTTTGTTCTTTTGTAAGGTATTTTTACCTTAATAATTATATATAAAAAACAGAAAATATAGGTTATATATTTATATGAAATAAATTAATTAAAAAAAGCACGTGTTTTCTTAGAATATGGTAAATCCGAGGATTTATGATATGCAAAGCAGATGTTTGTTTACAAACAATAATTATATATATAAGTGTATTTTGTAAACAACTAATGGTACGTAAATACATTGTATCTAACATAGTTAACACTTAATCCAAATTTTATTTAGCATACATATGCATTTTGATTATTTTATTTTATGAATATAAATTGTTATTAAAAACAGAGGATCTATTTAGATCATAGATAGGCTTCACACTCCTACAGGAGTACAGACAGTATTGTAAAATATTTATTTCATTTTTTTTTTAAATAAGCTTATAGACAAACTGTGTTAATCACTATTGGTTCAATTTTTATTTTACAAAAAGTTTTTAAGTGGCAATTTTATAATACTATATAGTACTGATTATCTCCCTTTATTTATATTCCTTAAAAAGCATTTTCCCCAATAATTATAGTTAATTCAACTTTTTGCATTTAATTGTTATATTTTGAAATTGGTATCAATATTAAACAATAATTTTTTTTATGTTCATATTTATATGAATATTATAGTTGCAATTATTTAAATTAAATATACCTACCTTGAAGAACTTTCGATTTATTTATATAATCAACGCCCACTTTCATATAAATATATTGCCGAATTTCCTTCGATATTTTCCGTATATTACAATTATACTTCGATATTTTCCGATTTAGTTAGGTCGATTCTAAATTTGCATAGACACTTCAAATACGTCAAAAAATTATCCAATGAAAAGTTTCTCGATATACGAGAATTTTCTTACTTATTATAAAATCCCGAGAAACATCGAATGGTAAAATCGGCCATTTTCTAGCATCATTATTTGCTGTTTCCATCCCCTCTCTCTGTGACATCCCCTGCATCCAGCACAAAAAGTCAAATTTTTATTTTAGAAATTTACAAATAATTGTAAGTATATACACTGAAGTTTAAGATGAACGGGAAATCAACATTTCCATACTTAATTACTAAAATATTACGATCCAAAGAACAGTAATCGTCGCATGCGTGCAGAGTTTGTCTTGAGGAAAATGAGATCGTCATTTTTTGTATCATTAATGACATTATTTTCAAGAAGTCTTTTAGAAGATATTTCACGCAGTGTCCTTGCTTAAGAAAAATGGAGGGACACAACATCTTGTCCTTAAAATCATGGGTCCCTCTACATAATTTCAATTGCCATGGCCATGGGCTTTGTGCTATTATTTAAACTTTCAACAGGTGTAATCCAAGGGCAAGGATATCACTTAATTATTATTATAATTATCATTAGTATGAGTATTTAGTATATTTTATGGGCAAATTTGTTCATTGTAACGTACAATGTTTTTATTTTTATTTTTTAATGAATCACCCCTTGTGCAAAGCCTCGCCTTTTCCCCCGTTTCTAAGCCTCATACACATATTACCTAAATGCTTCGACAGTGCACAAGTATTGTATATATATGTGCCGAATTGGACGGTGTATTATATAGAATTACCCTCCAGCATATTATATGTGTGACTTAAGATAAAAAGTCAGAGGTCATATTCAGTATTTACATTGTGACTTGAGATAAAAAGTCAGAGACAGCGGTCATATTCAGTTGTGACTTGAGATAAAAAGTCAGAGGTCATTTTCAGTATTTACATTGACTTTAGATAAAATGTCAGAGGTCATATTCAGTATTTACACTACGACTTGAGATAAAAAGTCAGAGGTCATATTCAGTATTTACACTACGACTTGAGATAAAAAGTCAGAGGTCATATTCAGTATTTACACTGACTTGAGATAAAAAGTCAGAGGTCATATTCAGTATTTACACTAATATGATGCTCAACAAGCATTTATTAATATTTCTGATTTCATTATCAGTACAAATTAAAAAATTAAGTATACAATCCTGACCCCGCATAATTTTGCCAAGGTCGATTTCACGATTAAATGAAATATTGTTTCATTACAAATAGATGTGATGACTTTTAAAATTAATGCAAATAAAATAATTTGGTTTTGAAATATTTCAAAACGAATTCGTAGCGAAAACCTACGCGAAAACATAAAGTTAAATATGTGTCGGACATACATGTTTTATACCGCGCATTAAAACTTAAAAGGCGAAGACAACGAAATTGAGGAAGAAGAGATCAACACAGCTCTTACGAGAGTGTTGATCCTTCTGACCAAGTTAATGACTTGTCAAAATCTGCAAAATAAATTGTTGAACATTACTGTATTGTTTATTTGGTATTTGTTGGCGAATTTAAAAAAAATGTCACTCGCCAAACATGGCGAGCTCCATTTCATTTTGGCGAGTACTTGTTTCAGTCCACTTGCCATTTTGGCGAGTGTTTGAAAAAAAATGGTTTCCCACACTGCTTTGCCAGTGTATAATTTCTTAAGTTTGTCTACATTTTGATAACATCATCATAATTATGTCTCCCCTTCAAATGAAGGGAGACATATTGTTTTAGTCTGATTTGTTCTTCTTCTGCTTCTTCTCAGCGAAGCTTGTCCGGGCCATTAGCATTCCGTGACTTTCTGTTGGATGTCCATGTCACAGTCAAAGGATTTCACATCCAAATATCTAAAACATCTGATCTGTGACTGTGTTCATATGTGAATTTGCAATAGCAAGGGATTTAAGTTTTTCTCTGAGAGCACTGTAGCATAACTTTTAACTGTAATCCAATTTTTCGACATCTTTCCACCCTTGCATTCCTCACCACGTTTAACCAAAGTTTTATCCAACAATAATCTATAGAAAAGTCTGTGTTAAAAATATTTTTTGAATCTTAATCTTTGATTAATTAAGGCAATTTCCTTTTAAATTCAGAAACGACATTCAAATTTACGTTTGCAATCTCCCTGCACCTTTAAAAAAACCCTATGCTATATCTAGATCGGCAACTTTCTAACCATCTATTTAATGCTTAAAATTCCTCCAAATGTTGTCTGTTCTTCTTCGATATATGGATTTTGATTGCCCCTTCGGTATCTTCAAACTCTTCTTACATCTTTTGCAAAATCCAAAGCTTTTTCTTATAAAACTGGCTCCTATAGAACCAACAGAAAAGAAGTTCATTCTGACAAGTCTGAAAATTTACTGGTACTGACATGTCGTTTTCTCTTACTGCCAATGTTTTCCTCAAACTGCCTTCAATATTCATCCTTTACGTTTAAGAATGTTACAGACTGTAGCTTTACCAATATCATATTTTAAACTTAAAGGAATTTTTTCTGAATTCGTACGGTAATAAAATAAAGTTTACAATCCAGACACAATTCCTTAAATATAAATGAGCTCTTTTTGGTGACGGGGTAGACTTGTCATTCTCAAATAAGTTTCCATTATTAATTGGGAATAGAAATCTAATCAAATACACAAGTTGTCAAAAGTGATTAGGGTTATGGTGTTTAATGCCACTTTCCACAATATTTCAGTT
This sequence comes from Bathymodiolus brooksi, assembly GCA_963680875.1. NCBI lineage: Eukaryota > Metazoa > Mollusca > Bivalvia > Mytilida > Modiolidae > Bathymodiolus > Bathymodiolus brooksi. Next base: position 144,831,939 of record OY804577.1, read on the forward strand.
ATATTGTGGCAGTTCGTTTTATTGGTGGAGGAAACATAGAAAACCACTGACCTACAGCAAGTCAGATAAACTTTATCACATAATGTTGTATCCAGTACCCCCTTGCCACGAGCGGGATTTGAATTCGCAACATTAGTGGTGATAGGTACTGATTGCACATATAGTTGTAAATCCAACTACTATACGATCATGACCCTAAATGATGTTCTAAATTAAAGGAAGAGACAACTTGATTGTTTGATCGATTGTACCTGCATTTCTTTGCTAATGATAGGTGTATTAACATATGATGCTATGTTAAGTATTTTCTTCTTTTTCTTTCACAGGACCATGCCAAAAGGGAACAAATGCTTTATTACTGAGAGTGTAAAACAAAATCCAGCCCTGTCGTCGACCAGACTTTTTTGTAGTATACCAATGTATCCTAATACAAGTGTTCCACTCACACTGACAAGGAAAGGGACCATTCTTTCTTCAAGTGGTACAGAATACAAACTTTTGGGTGATTGGGTGGAACATGAATTTGTTCCCTACTGTTCAAAGGATGCAAATAAGTCTGCAATAATAAAATGCGTAGCCAGTAAAAGAGATTTTTTTACTGAACCTTGTAGAAGAGGAAAATCATTTGTACAATTAGTAGAAGAATATGCTGATCCTTGTAGTCTCATTGAATCTGGGGAAAATATTTTTTCAAAGGTTACAGAAACTTCTCACCTTTTTGTATCTGAACTAATTTTGTATGCATTAATGAGAGTAACTGGTTTTAAGGCATCAGATGTTCAGCAATCTTTAGTCAATCAATATACACAAGTTTTAAACAAATGTAGTGATACTCACATAGATGTAGAAGACATCAACAGTTATCTAACAAATTATCGTCTCTTGTTTAGTCGTCTTGAAACTTTCCAACAAATTACCACAGCTTTTTGTTATTATAACGCTAATGAACTGATAAGTATGTTAAATCATGAAGATTATGATAAATCACTTTTGACAGAAGCTGATGGAATTTGTAATAATTTTATTGAAAATTCAAATCTTTCCACCTTAGTGATTGCTGGAGAAAAGTCACTGATTGCATTGAAGTATATTGTACATTTTTTAGACAAGAATTTTTTCTATTGGCAGTTTCTGATTGGAAGTGATGGTACTGCATTTCTTTATGATCCAGACAATGTAATTGATAAAAAAATTATCGTCAAACATGATTTGTCATGGAAAGTTGTTGTAAATTTAAAAACCATTGATATGCAGTGGGCTGGTCTTTCAGATAAAATAGAAGACATTTCAGATGTTACATGTATCATAAAAACTGTAGACAGTTTAAAACTATGCAAGGGATTGCGCATAGATCAGTTTTTAGATTGTGTGAAGGACAGTTTAGATAATGATTATTATATACAAGATGAACAAATACTTGCAATAGTTGATAATAATTGTCTTTTCGCTACTTCTTGTGCCACATCCATGCCACCCTCAGCCAGTCATTTATGTACTTATTGTACTCGTGTTAGAAACGTCCTTTATAAAAAGAGACATAGATTACAACATAAAGATACGGATGGTAAACCATCAAAATTTACAACATACAAGAATAAATCTAAAACTCTGTTAAAAGAAGAAAATTTGTCCTTGGTAAAAAATAACAGAATCATGGAAGTTGAAATTAAAAAGCTGAAGAAAAAACTTGAAGAATATCAAGAAGTTTTAAGTATAAATGAAGAAGATCTTCGTACTATGCTGGAATGTGTTGAAGATGGCCTACACAATATTACTGAAGATATGGATAATCAATCATCTGATAACAACGGACAAAATACAGTTACCATGGTAACACCTCAAACTGAATCTGATGTTGCCACAACCAGTGATAGCAATATAACAAATCAAGAAGTGGTGCAAGCTAAAGACAATTTAAAGAAAATATCTAAACAGTGTAAGAAAAGAAAGCTTACATGGCCTCTAGATATGTAATGTAGACCTGGTAACTGTTACAAAACAGAATTGACTTTGTCTGGTAAAGTTATAGATTTCAATCTACCGGTAATGTTTGAATTGTAACAAATAATTCTTTTGTCTTTATAATTAGGATTTGATATGACAGGAGCAGTACTTTAGTATGACTAGTTTTTAAATTACTTGTGGATTATTTTAAGTTATATTGTTTGCTGTATTTTACCCATGTTGAAACTCAAAACAAATTATGGCTTCCATGAATTATTTCGATTCTGACATGTCTAAGAGTACAAATACAGTAGTATATTTTGATTGGAACGGGAACGTCAATCACATGAACCAGCGCATGTGCTAATGAGATTATACCCAATCGATAATTCTCGTTTGTTTTCAAAGCGAAAGAAGGACGTCATGTTAGATTTAATTTATATTGTGTGCTGTATAAAGTTAATAAACCTCTTAGCTATGAATTGAAGATGTTTAGCTATATATATAGAAAGGATGGTATAACTCAAAAACAGTTAACCACACCGGTGGTGTAATGGTTAGCTGCTTGCCTCGAGTGCGGTAGATCGTGGGGTCAAACCAAAGACTATGAAATTGGTATTTGTTCCTTCTCAGCTAAGCGCGCAGCATTAAGGAGAAAGAGCAAAGACTTGTTGGCTCTGAATCAGAATAATGTGTCCGAGTGGGACGACATGTCTATCCACAGACTGTTGTTTCAGTGAACTAGCACTATTAAAATCTAGCTAAGCGACGGTGTTGGTCTAGTACAAAGTGGACCTCATATACAATTGTTTTCACCATTGAAATATTTCTATGATATTAATACAAAACATGACACTTTACTGATGTGTGAGTTATTGTACAGTCAAAGAATGGAATAATTTATACATGATACTTTACTGATGTGTGAGTTATTGTACAGTCAAGGAATGGAATCATTTATACATGATACTTTACTGATGTGTGAGTTATTGTACAGTCAAGGAATGGAATCATGTATACATGATACTTTACTGATGTGTGAGTTATTGTACAGTCAAGGAATGGAATCATGTATACATGATACTTTACTGATGTGTGAATTATTGTACAGTCAAGGAATGGAATCCTTTACTGATGTGTGAATTATTGTACAGTCAAAGAATGGAATCATTTATACATGATACTTTACTGATGTGTGAGTTATTGTACAGTCAAGGAATGGAATCATTTATACATGATACTTTACTGATGTGTGAATTATTGTACAGTCAAGGAATGGAATCCTTTACTGATGTGTGAATTATTGTACAGTCAAGGAATGGAATCATTTATACATGATACTTTACTGATGTGTGAGTTATTGTACAGTCAAGGAATGGAATCATTTATACATGATACTTTACTGATGTGTGAGTTATTGTACAGTCAAGGAATGGAATAATTTATGCATGATACTTTACTGATGTGTGAGTTATTGTACAGTCAAGGAATGGAATCATTTATACATGATACTTTATTGATGTGTGAGTTATTGTACAGTCAAGGAATGGAATAATTTATGCATGATACTTTACTGATGTGTGAGTTATTGTACAGTCAAGGAATGGAATCATTTATACATGATACTTTACTGATGTGTGAGTTATTGTACAGTCAAGGAATGGAATCATTTATACATGATACTTTACTGATGTGTGAGTTATTGTACAGTCAAGGAATGGAATCATTTATACATGATACTTTACTGATATGTGAGTTATTGTACAGTCAAGGAATGGAATCATGTATACATGATACTTTACTGATGTGTGAATTATTGTACAGTCAAGGAATGGAATCATTTATACATGATACTTTACTGATGTGTGAGTTACTGTACAGTCAAGGAATGGAATCCTTTACTGATGTGTGAGTTATTGTACAGTCAAGGAATGGAATCATTTATACATGATACTTTACTGATGTGTGAGTTATTGTACAGTCAAGGAATGGAATCATTTATACATGATACTTTACTGATGTGTGAGTTATTGTACAGTCAAGGAATGGAATCATTTATACATGATACTTTACTGATGTGTGAGTTATTGTGCAGTCAAGGAATGGAATCATTTATACATGATACTTTACTGATGTGTGAATTATTGTACAGTCAAGGAATGGAATCATTTATACATGATACTTTACTGATGTGTGAGTTATTGTACAGTCAAGGAATGGAATCATTTATACATGATACTTTACTGATGTGTGAGTTATTGTACAGTCAAGGAATGGAATCATTTATACGCATATGATATACAGATGTTTTGGGGAAAACAGCTTTCAATGAAATTAAAATTTGAAGAAAAAAATCTTTATTTTTCTAGTTTTAGATAGGTGTCTAGTTTGTGGGCTTGATCCCTTGTTGGGTATCAGCAAAGACTATGAAATTGGTATTTGATGCTTCTCTGCTCCGCACGAATCATGAAGGAGTAAGAGCTGTTGGCACAAAGTCAGGATAATGTGTCTGTGTAGGGACATGCCTGTCTATTGATTGTTGTTTCAATGAGCTAGCACAAAAAACAACATAATCATCTCATCAAAAATTAACTTTTTCTCCCCATGCTCAATTTGCTTCACATAGCAATTGCCAACTCCCTATTAAGTTAATTTCATTAATCTTAAGTCATAACCAGAGGCTCTCAAGAGCCTGTATCGTTCACCTGGTTATAAAAAAAACCAATTGGTCCTATGTAAAAACTATGTCCTGCAGTGGTAGTCATCTTGGAATTACGATCAACATAAAAAACACAAAGTTTGTAAATGACCTTCCAATGATTGATGCACAATTTAGGTTCAATCAGTGCAATAGCTTCAGAGAAGAATATATTTCTGTATTTTCCCCTGTGTTAATACTATGACCTGTGGTGGCAGCCATCTTGGATTTCCGATCGGCATAAAAAACAGAAACTTTGTAGAGGACCTTCCAATGATCATTCCTGGGCAGTTTGGTTTCAACTGTCCAAGTGGTTTCAGAGAAGAAGCGTTTTGAAACATTTTTCCCATAGGGTCCAATGTTAAACTAAGTCCTGCCGTAGCTGCCATTTTGAATTTCATATCAGAACAAAAAACGTAAAGTTTGTAGAGGACCATCCAATGAACATTCATGTACAGTTTGGCTTTAATCATATTTGTAGTTTCTGAGTAGAAGGCATTTGAACATTTTCCCATAGGGTCCAATGTTAATCTATTTATTGCGGTGGTGGCCATCTTGGATTTCCGATCGGCATAAAAAAACACACAACTTGTAGAGGACCTTCCAATGATCATTCCTGGTCAGTTTGGTTTCAATTATCCAAGTGGTTTCAGAGAAGAAGCGTTTTGAAACATTTTTCCCATAGGGTCCAATGTTAAACTAAGTCCTGCCGTAGCCGCCATTTTGAATTTCATATCGGAACAAAAAACGTAAAGTTTGTAGAGGACCATTCAATGAACATTCATGTACAGTTTTGCTTTAATCATATTTGTAGTTTCTGAGAAGAAGGCATTTGAATATTTTCCCATAGGGTCCAATGTTAATCTATGTCCTGCGGTGGCGGCCATCTTGGATTTCCGATCGGCATAAAAAATAAAAATTTTGTAGAGGACCTTCCAATGATCATTCCTGGGCAGTTTGGTTTCAACTGTCCAAGTGGTTTCAGAGAAGAAGCATTTTGAAACATTTCCCATAGGGTCCAATGTTAAACAAGTCCTGCCGTAGCCGCCATTTTGAATTTCACATCGGAACAAAAAACCTTAAGATTGTAGAGGACCATCCAATGAACATTCATGTACAGTTTGGCTTTAATCATATTTGTAGTTTCTGAGAAGAAGGCATTTGAATATTTTCCCATAGGGTCCAATGTTAATCTATGTCCTGCGGTGGCGGCCATCTTGGATTTCCGATCGGCATAAAAAACAAAAACTTTGTAGAAGACCTTCCAATGATCATTCCTGGGCAGTTTGGTTTCAACTGTCCAAGTGGTTTCAGAGAAGAAGCATTTTGAAACATTTTTCCCATAGGGTCCAATGTTAAACTAAGTCCTGCCGTAGCCGCCATTTTGAATTTCATATCGGAACAAAAAACCTTAAGATTGTAGAGGACCATCCAATGAACATTCATGTACAGTTTGGCTTTAATCATATTTGTAGTTTCTGAGAAGAAGGCATTTGAATATTTTCCCATAGGGTCCAATGTTAATCTATGGCTTGCGGTGGCGGCCATCTTGGATTTCCGATCGGCATAAAAAACAGAAACTTTGTAGAGGACCTTCCAATGATCATTCCTGGTCAGTTTGGTTTCAATTATCCAAGTGGTTTCAGAGAAGAAGCGTTTTGAAACATTTTTCCCATAGGGTCCAATGTTAAACTAAGTCCTGCCGTAGCCGCCATTTTGAATTTCATATCGGAATAAAAAACGTAAAGTTTGTAGAGGACCATTCAATGAACATTCATGTACAGTTTTGCTTTAATCATATTTGTAGTTTCTGAGAAGAAGGCATTTGAATATTTTCCCATAGGGTCCAATGTTAATCTATGTCCTGCGGTGGCGGCCATCTTGGATTTCCGATCGGCATAAAAAATAAAAATTTTGTAGAGGACCTTCCAATGATCATTCCTGGGCAGTTTGGTTTCAACTGTCCAAGTGGTTTCAGAGAAGAAGCATTTTGAAACATTATTCCCATAGGGTCCAATGTTAAACAAGTCCTGCCGTAGCCGCCATTTTGAATTTCATATCGGAACAAAAAACCTTAAGATTGTAGAGGACCATCCAATGAACATTCATGTACAGTTTGGCTTTAATCATATTTGTAGTTTCTGAGAAGAAGGCATTTGAATATTTTCCCATAGGGTCCAATGTTAATCTATGTCCTGCGGTGGCGGCCATCTTGGATTTCCGATCGGCATAAAAAACAAAAACTTTGTAGAGGACCTTCCAATGATCATTCCTGGGCAGTTTGGTTTCAACTGTCCAAGTGGTTTCAGAGAAGAAGCATTTTGAAACATTTTTCCCATAGGGTCCAATGTTAAACTAAGTCCTGCCGTAGCCGCCATTTTGAATTTCATATCGGAACAAAAAACCTTAAGATTGTAGAGGACCATCCAATGAACATTCATGTACAGTTTGGCTTTAATCATATTTGTAGTTTCTGAGAAGAAGGCATTTGAATATTTTCCCATAGGGTCCAATGTTAATCTATGTCCTGCGGTGGCAGCCATCTTGGATTTCCGATCGGCATAAAAAAACAGAAACTTTGTAGAGGACCTTCCAATGATCATTCCTGGGCAGTTTGGTTTCAACTGTCCAAGTGGTTTCAGAGAAGAAGCATTTTGAAACATTATTCCCATAGGGTCCAATGTTAAACTAAGTCCTGCCGTAGCCGCCATTTTGAATTTCATATCGGAACAAAAAACCTTAAGATTGTAGAGGACCATCCAATGAACATTCATGTACAGTTTTGCTTTAATCATATTTGTAGTTTCTGAGAAGAAGGCATTTGAATATTTTCCCATAGGGTCCAATGTTAATCTATGTCCTGCGGTGGCGGCCATCTTGGATTTCCGATCGGCATAAAAAATAAAAACTTTGTAGAGGACCTTCCAATGATCATTCCTGGGCAGTTTGGTTTCAACTGTCCAAGTGGTTTCAGAGAAGAAGCATTTTGAAACATTATTCCCATAGGGTCCAATGTTAAACTAAGTCCTGCCGTAGCCGCCATTTTGAATTTCATATCGGAACAAAAAACCTTAAGATTGTAGAGGACCATCCAATGAACATTCATGTACAGTTTGGCTTTAATCATATTTGTAGTTTCTGAGAAGAAGGCATTTGAATATTTTCCCATAGGGTCCAATGTTAATCTATGTCCTGCGGTGGCGGCCATCTTGGATTTCCGATCGGCATAAAAAACAAAAATTTTGTAGAGGACCTTCCAATGATCATTCCTGGGCAGTTTGGTTTCAACTGTCCAAGTGGTTTCAGAGAAGAAGCATTTTGAAACATTTCCCATAGGGTCCAATGTTAAACAAGTCCTGCCGTAGCCGCCATTTTGAATTTCATATCGGAACAAAAAACCTTAAGATTGTAGAGGACCATCCAATGAACATTCATGTACAGTTTGGCTTTAATCATATTTGTAGTTTCTGAGAAGAAGGCATTTGAATATTTTCCCATAGGGTCCAATGTTAATCTATGTCCTGCGGTGGCAGCCATCTTGGATTTCCGACCGGCATAAAAAACAGAAACTTTGTAGAGGACCTTCCAATGATCATTCCTGGGCAGTTTGGTTTCAACTGTCCAAGTGGTTTCAGAGAAGAAGCATTTTGAAACATTATTCCCATAGGGTCCAATGTTAAACTAAGTCCTGCCGTAGCCGCCATTTTGAATTTCATATCGGAACAAAAAACCTTAAGATTGTAGAGGACCATCCAATGAACATTCATGTACAGTTTTGCTTTAATCATATTTGTAGTTTCTGAGAAGAAGGCATTTGAATATTTTCCCATAGGGTCCAATGTTAATCTATGTCCTGCGGTGGCGGCCATCTTGGATTTCCGATCGGCATAAAAAATAAAAATTTTGTAGAGGACCTTCCAATGATCATTCCTGGGCAGTTTGGTTTCAACTGTCCAAGTGGTTTCAGAGAAGAAGCATTTTGAAACATTATTCCCATAGGGTCCAATGTTAAACAAGTCCTGCCGTAGCCGCCATTTTGAATTTCATATCGGAACAAAAAACCTTAAGATTGTAGAGGATCATCCAATGAACATTCATGTACAGTTTGGCTTTAATCATATTTGTAGTTTCTGAGAAGAAGGCATTTGAATATTTTCCCATAGGGTCCAATGTTAATCTATGTCCTGCGGTGGCAGCCATCTTGGATTTCCGATCGGCATAAAAAACAGAAACTTTGTAGAGGACCTTCCAATGATCATTCCTGGGCAGTTTGGTTTCAACTGTCCAAGTGGTTTCAGAGAAGAAGCATTTTGAAACATTATTCCCATAGGGTCCAATGTTAAACTAAGTCCTGCCGTAGCCGCCATTTTGAATTTCATATCGGAACAAAAAACCTTAAGATTGTAGAGGACCATCCAATGAACATTCATGTACAGTTTTGCTTTAATCATATTTGTAGTTTCTGAGAAGAAGGCATTTGAATATTTTCCCATAGGGTCCAATGTTAATCTATGTCCTGCGGTGGCGGCCATCTTGGATTTCCGATCGGCATAAAAAATAAAAACTTTGTAGAGGACCTTCCAATGATCATTCCTGGGCAGTTTGGTTTCAACTGTCCAAGTGGTTTCAGAGAAGAAGCATTTTGAAACATTATTCCCATAGGGTCCAATGTTAAACTAAGTCCTGCCGTAGCCGCCATTTTGAATTTCATATCGGAACAAAAAACCTTAAGATTGTAGAGGACCATCCAATGAACATTCATGTACAGTTTGGCTTTAATCATATTTGTAGTTTCTGAGAAGAAGGCATTTGAATATTTTCCCATAGGGTCCAATGTTAATCTATGTCCTGCGGTGGTAGCCATCTTGGATTTCCGATCGGCATAAAAAACAGAAACTTTGTAGAGGACCTTCCAATGATCATTCCTGGGCAGTTTGGTTTCAATTGTCCAAGTGGTTTCAGAGAAGAAGCATTTTGAAACATTATTCCCATAGGGTCCAATGTTAAACTAAGTCCTGCCGTAGCCGCCATTTTGAATTTCATATCGGAACAAAAAACCTTAAGATTGTAGAGGACCATCCAATGAACATTCATGTACAGTTTGGCTTTAATCATATTTGTAGTTTCTGAGAAGAAGGCATTTGAATATTTTCCCATAGGGTCCAATGTTAATCTATGTCCTGCGGTGGCGGCCATCTTGGATTTCCGATCGGCATAAAAAACGAAAACTTTGTAGAGGACCTTCCAATGATCATTCCTGGGCAGTTTGGTTTCAACTGTCCAAGTGGTTTCAGAGAAGAAGCATTTTGAAACATTTTTCCCATAGGGTCCAATGTTAAACAAGTCCTGCCGTAGCCGCCATTTTGAATTTCATATCGGAACAAAAAACCTTAAGATTGTAGAGGACCATCCAATGAACATTCATGTACAGTTTGGCTTTAATCATATTTGTAGTTTCTGAGAAGAAGGCATTTGAATATTTTCCCATAGGGTCCAATGTTAATCTATGTCCTGCGGTGGCAGCCATCTTGGATTTCCGATCGGCATAAAAAACAGAAACTTTGTAGAGGACCTTCCAATGATCATTCCTGGGCAGTTTGGTTTCAACTGTCCAAGTGGTTTCAGAGAAGAAGCATTTTGAAACATTATTCCCATAGGGTCCAATGTTAAACTAAGTCCTGCCGTAGCCGCCATTTTGAATTTCATATCGGAACAAAAAACCTTAAGATTGTAGAGGACCATCCAATGAACATTCATGTACAGTTTTGCTTTAATCATATTTGTAGTTTCTGAGAAGAAGGCATTTGAATATTTTCCCATAGGGTCCAATGTTAATCTATGTCCTGCGGTGGCGGCCATCTTGGATTTCCGATCGGCATAAAAAATAAAAACTTTGTAGAGGACCTTCCAATGATCATTCCTGGGCAGTTTGGTTTCAACTGTCCAAGTGGTTTCAGAGAAGAAGCATTTTGAAACATTATTCCCATAGGGTCCAATGTTAAACTAAGTCCTGCCGTAGCCGCCATTTTGAATTTCATATCGGAACAAAAAACCTTAAGATTGTAGAGGACCATCCAATGAACATTCATGTACAGTTTGGCTTTAATCATATTTGTAGTTTCTGAGAAGAAGGCATTTGAATATTTTCCCATAGGGTCCAATGTTAATCTATGTCCTGCGGTGGTAGCCATCTTGGATTTCCGATCGGCATAAAAAACAGAAACTTTGTAGAGGACCTTCCAATGATCATTCCTGGGCAGTTTGGTTTCAATTGTCCAAGTGGTTTCAGAGAAGAAGCATTTTGAAACATTATTCCCATAGGGTCCAATGTTAAACTAAGTCCTGCCGTAGCCGCCATTTTGAATTTCATATCGGAACAAAAAACCTTAAGATTGTAGAGGACCATCCAATGAACATTCATGTACAGTTTGGCTTTAATCATATTTGTAGTTTCTGAGAAGAAGGCATTTGAATATTTTCCCATAGGGTCCAATGTTAATCTATGTCCTGCGGTGGCGGCCATCTTGGATTTCCGATCGGCATAAAAAACGAAAACTTTGTAGAGGACCTTCCAATGATCATTCCTGGGCAGTTTGGTTTCAACTGTCCAAGTGGTTTCAGAGAAGAAGCATTTTGAAACATTTTTCCCATAGGGTCCAATGTTAAACTAAGTCCTGCCGTAGCCGCCATTTTGAATTTCATATCGGAACAAAAAACCTTAAGATCGTAGAGGACCATCCAATGAACATTCATGTACAGTTTGGCTTTAATCATATTTGTAGTTTCTGAGAAGAAGGCATTTGAATATTTTCCCAAAGGGTCCAATGTTAATCTATGTCCTGCGGTGGCAGCCATCTTGGATTTCCGATCGGCATAAAAAACAGAAATTTTGTAGAGGACCTTCCAATGATCATTCCTGGGCAGTTTGGTTTCAACTGTCCAAGTGGTTTCAGAGAAGAAGCATTTTGAAACATTTTTCCCATAGGGTCCAATGTTAATCTATGTCCTGCGGTGGCAGCCATCTTGGATTTCCGATCGGCATAAAAAACAGAAACTTTGTAGAGGACCTTCCAATGATCATTCCTGGGCAGTTTGGTTTCAACTGTCCAAGTGGTTTCAGAGAGGAAGCATTTTGAAACATTTTCCCCATAGGGTCCAATGTTAAACTAAGTCCTGCCGTAGCCGCCATTTTGAATTTCATATCGGAACAAAAAACCTAGAGTTTGTAGAGGACCATCCAATGAACATTCATGTTCAGTTTGGCTTTAATCATATTTGTAGTTTCTGAAAAGAAGGCATTTGAACATTTTCCCATAGGGTCCAATGTTAATCTATTTCCTGCGGTGGCGGCCATCTTGAATTTCCGATCGGCATGAAAAACCTAAATTTTGTAGAGGACTTTCCAATGATCATTCTTGGGCAGTTTGGTTTAAATTGTCCAAGTGGTTTCAGAGAGGATGCATTTTGAGACACTTTTCCCATAGGGTCCAATGTTAAACTAAGTCCTGCCGTAGCTGCCATCTTCCATTTTATATCGGAACAAAAAACCTAAACTTTGTAGAGGACCATCCAATGAACATTCATGTACAGTTTGGCTTTAATCATATTTGTAGTTTCTGAAAAGAAGGCATTTGAACATTTTCCCATAGGGTCCAATGTTAATCTATTTCCTGCGGTGGTGGCCATCTTAGATTTCCAATCAACATAAAAAACAGGAACTTTATAGAGGACCTTCCAATGATCACTCCTGGACAGTTTGGTTTCAATTGTCCAAGTGATTTCAGAGAAGAAGCATTTTGAAACATTTTTCCCATAGGGTCCAATGTTAAACTAAGTTCTGCCGTAGCCGCCATTTTGAATTTAATATCGGAACAAAAAACCTAGAGTTTGTAGAGGACCATCCAATGAACATTCAAGTACAGTTTGGCTTTAATCATATTTGTAGTTTCTGAAAAGAAGGCATTTGAACATTTTCCCATAGGGTCCAATGTTAATCTATGTCCTGCGGTGGTGGCCATCTTGGATTTCCTATCGACATAGAAAACAGAAACTTGGTAAAGGACATTCCAACGATCATTCTTTTACAGTTTGGGTTCAGTCAGTTCATTAGTTTCAGAGAAGAAGATCTTTGAAATTTCAGCCAATCAGAGCATATTATTGGCCCTGGCAGCCATGTTGAATATCCGACTGGAACGAAAAACAGAAACTTTGTAGAGAACCATCCAAGGAACATTCCTGCTAAATTTGGTTCCAATTGGCCCAGTGGTTTCGGAGAAGAAGCTTGAAATGTGAAAAGTTTACAGACGACGGACGCCAAGTGATGGCAATAGTTCACCTGGACCAAACTAAAAAGGGTGCACTCGGCTCGCAGCCGCATGTGATAATTCAATTCTATCTATTTTCTAACATCTGAGAACATTTTTTTTTTCATTTTCCCATTAACTTTATGCTATGAGGATCTTTTTTTTTTTTACTTTTAATCTACAAAAAGAGAGACATTTGGTAAAGGACCATCTAAGAAACATTCCAGTTAAGTTTGCTGCCAAAAGATTTCAGTGTGAATAATTCTTAAATTTTTTTTTTCAAAGGGTCCTGTTAAATTTGTTCTCTGGTAGAGGCCATGTTGATTGAGAAAACAAACTAGAGGCTCCCAGGAGCCTGTAATCGCTCACCTGGTTTTCAATCTGACATCTAAAGTTGATAGAAAATGGGTTGTTGCACATAATTTTGAAAGTGGGCCACCCAAAGATCATTTCAACTCAAATTTCTGAGCAAAAGATTTTGATGTGATTTTTATCTCATAATATTCCTAAACGGAATAAACTGGCTGAAAAAATCTCTCAGAAAAATCCAGAATATATGTTAAACTACTCATTGCCATGTAGCTGCAGTTAAAATTTGAGTTCATTTTGATTTGTGATTTGTAATAAAACAGAAATGACAATTAAAGACATTTCTATTTTTAGTAACATCAGCCATTTTGAATGGAGGGCGGGGCTGTTGGACACAATATTGAAAGGGGACCACCCAAGGACCATCCCAACCAAATTTGCTTTAATTTGGTTCAGCGGTTTCATCAGAGAAGATTTAAATGTGATCTTTTATCAAAATATGTCTAATTTGTATAATCGGTATAAATCAGTTGAAAGAAAAATTTCACAGAAAAACCCAGAATATAATGTTAATCTACTCCTTGTTATGTAGCTGCAGTTAAAATTTGAGCTCATTTTGATTTATAATAAAGCAGCAATGGACAAATGAAGAAATTTCTATTTTTAGTAACAGCAGCCATCTTGAATGGAGGGCATGGCTGTCGGACACAATTTTGAAAGAGACCCACCCAAGGACCATCCCTGCCAGGTTTGGTTTAATTTGGTTCAGGGGTTTCAGAGGAGAACATTTAAATGTGAAAGTTTACGACGGATGCCAAGTGATGGCAAAAGCTCACCAAGTGAGCTAAAAATGTACAAGGCATGTCCAATGATTATTCATGTACAGTTTGGGTTCAATCAAAATCCAAGTGAGCATTTTTTTTTTAAATTTACCAATATGGTCCTAAATAAACTTTAGAGAAAACCGAAGAGGCAATGGAATATCAAGGGACACAAGACACAGAACGATGACAAACAAAACAAAACAAAAACACTGAAAACTAAAAAGATGAACAACACTGACCCACCAAACAAACTGGGGGTGAACCCAGTTGTTTGTGAATTATTAGTATTTTTGATTTTTTTTATAAGACTGTGTTTCACATAGTCAAGTCCGGTAATAAACTTGTTGGTGTTGGTGGAAAGATAACATCTACATAGAAGGGAAAATATCATTTGCCATTTGAGAATGAATATTTCATAACTTTCAACCAGTTTGTGATGACGACCATATAATTTTGACTATGTCCTGTGGTAGCAGCCATCATGTATTTCAGATTGACACAAAAACACACTTAATAAGACCATCCATGGCACATACCGGCAAAATTTGTTATCGGTTTTCCAATAAGAATAATTTTAAAATACCTTCATTTAAATCCTTAAATAAAAACGTAGATAAATAATTTAGTGTGCAACTGATTTCTGAAATACGTTCATAGTCAAAAAGATTGGATAAGACAAGTCTAATCCTTAAAATATCTTCTCCATATGATCCTGTGTTAAGGTTCATCATAACCAATTGCCTAAAATGACCAGGTAAAAGACCTGATATTTATACCCCAGCAAAAAATATTCAAAATTCTCAATATAGATGTGTATTTTTTAAGTACATGTATGTTTGAATAAAAAACCATGTGTTTTTGCCTAAGTTCCATGTAAATCCAAAATAATTCTAGGTTGGTCCATTTATCTACTAATACATTGTGTTATTGATTATCCTAAGTATAAAAGCTCCTATATCAACATCTCAAGTACACCTGTGTAGTATACCATATCACTGAACTTCTTGTTAATGAATGCATTTGTGCATTTCACATTATTTTGGAAAATGGAAAAAAATGAACAGCAAATGCCATGTAAGTTTTTTAGCAATTTTTATTGAAATATATTTTAAAAATACATATCTAAGTGTTGCTACCCCTTAAAATTGTTAACTTTGCATATTTTTTGCTAGGGTATAAATATTAGGTCTTGTTGTCATTTTAGGTAATTAGTTATGATGAATCTTAAATCTGTCTGGTGATGGCATCCCTCTTGGATGTCTTGTTCTTACAAACAGATAAATATTTGTAAGATGACTTTATCTCCTGCCATTATTTGGTACCTGTTTTTATCTGTTAACTCTTAATATGTCAATATCCTCCTTATAAATAAGGAGCACATTTAAACTGATACTTTGTATGATTAATCTATTGAAGTTTTATGATTTGTTCAGTATAATGAAGTGTTGAGAAACATGAAATAAAATTATCCTCAAAAACTAAAGTATTATTTTTACTATAACTTTACAGGAATTAGTTATGGGTGGTTCTTAAATTAGATTCCTAACTTCACCAAGAATCAATGGCTGTAATTTTTTATTACAAAAAAATAATTTTACATCAACAACTTTGTTTACAATCATTATGTATAACAATGGTTTCATCTGACCAATGTTTCTTACACAACTCCATGCATATTACTATTATTTTGTTCATATTGTGTTGTGTTACAAGCTTTTCCCTCTTTATCAGCGGTTCCACTTTAAACATGTAATAGATGTTAAATCTAGCTTTCATCTCTATACAAACACAGTTTGTACTACTCTAATGTAGAAGTTGAAATGTTCCTCAATTACCAGTAAATTTATGATCTTTCATCTATATACAGTCAAACCTGCCCATGCAGTCACCTCTATTAAGCAGTCACCTGTATTAAAAGGACACCTTTTTCTTGTCCTGTCATAGAAAATTTCAAATGAATTAATCCTCTTTTAAGAGGTCACCTGTCTTATAAGGCCACTATTTCTTCCTCCTAAAGGTGACCTCTTAATGCAGGCTTGACTGTATCAAACAAAATAGGTAAACATAATTTATAATACTCCAATTACATCAGCAATAAATGCAAGATTATTTCCATGTCTTGAACACATTTTTCAGATGGATTTCCTATGGTGAATTTCAGATGGCTTTTCTATGGTAGTCAGGTGGTGCCACCATATAGTAATCAATCTGATTAAACAATGATGACGTGTTCTTGTGCATATATCTGAAAAATATATTCAAGTTATTTTAATTTTAGATATGTAAATAACATACATGTATGTAGTATATATGTTGCTATGACAATATATTCCTAGTCAAAGTTGCCTCACCAATCCCTTCCATATAAGTACTTATTATCTGATACAATACTTACCTTTTCTTGCTAATAATAAATTCCCTGGCCTGATATTCCCATTGGGGGGGGGGGGGGGGGGGGTGAATTATTGCTATTACTCCTTAAGTTATTGGGTGAAAAAATTAATAGAACACATTTTGCTCCATATTTGTAACTCATTAATTTTTTGGTAATTTTGAATTGCATCTATATTCAATTATTCTACTTATGCTTTTCTTCTTTGTCTACAATGATGACTAAAACTGGTATACCAAGATTATGAAGGGGGATTTTATATTACTGTTGTCTTTCAAAGAAACCTGAGGCTTAATGGTGCCTCTTATAATTCATCTTGTTAACAAATGATTCAAGTGGTTTGAAAGGCTTTCATCCCAGGAGTCTGTACATAATTATGCTGTAGTAACCCATTCTGGCTTACAATGTATAAGATCTGAGTGAGTGAATGATTGTTGTTTAACGCCAATTCAGCAATTTTACAGCTATATCATGGCGAGAAGAAGTTAATTTTCAATGAGATGATGATGAGGTCCACTTTGTACTAGACCAACATGCTGAGTTGGATTTTATAGTGCTCCCTGAAGCAACAGGCAGCAGATAGACATGTCACCCCACTCTGACACATTAGACATGTCACCCCACTCACACACATTAGACATGTCACCCCACTCACACACATTAGACATGTCACCCCACTCTGACACATTAGACATGTCACCCCACTCAGACACATTAGACATGTCACCCCACTCAGACACATTAGACATGTCACCCCACTCTGACACATTAGACATGTCACCCCACTCAGACACATTAGACATGTCACCCCACGCACACACATTAGACATGTCACCCCACTCAGACACATTAGACATGTCACCCCACTCAGACACATTAGACATGTCACCCCACTCTGACACATTAGACATGTCACCCCACTCAGACACACTAGACATGTCACCCCACTCGCACACATTAGACATGTCACCCCACTCTGACACATTAGACATGTCACCCCACTCAGACACATTAGACATGTCACCCTACTCAGACACATTAGACATGTCACCCCACTCAGACACATTAGACATGTCACCCCACTCTGACACATTAGACAGGTCACCCCACTCACACACATTAGACATGTCACCCCACTCAGACACATTAGACATGTCACCCCACTCTGACACATTAGACATGTAACTTCACTCTGACACATTAGACATGTCACCCCACTCAGACACATTAGACATGTCACCCCACTCTGACACATTAGACATGTCACCCCTCAGACACATTAGACATGTCACCCCACTCGCACACATTAGACATGTCACCCCACTCTGACACATTAGACATGTCACCCCACTCAGACACATTAGACATGTCACCCCACTCAGACATGTCACCCCACTCTGACACATTAGACATGTCACCCCACTCAGACACATTAGACATGTCACCCCACTCAGACACATTAGACATGTCACCCCACTCGCACACATTAGACATGTCACCCCACTCACACACATTAGACATGTCACCCCACTCGCACACATTAGACATGTCACCCCACTCTGACACATTAGACATGTCACCCCACTCTGACACATTAGACATGTCACCCCACTCTGACACATTAGACATGTCACCCCACTCAGACACATTAGACATGTCACCCCACTCACACACATTAGACATGTCACCCCACTCAGACACATTAGACATGTCACCCCACTCACACACATTAGACATGTCACCCCACTCAGACACATTAGACATGTCACCCCACTCAGACACATTAGACATGTCACCCCACTCAGACACATTAGACATGTCACCCCACTCAGACACATTAGACATGTCACCCCACTCAGACACATTAGACATGTCATCCTACTTGCACACATTAGACATGTCACCCCACTCTGACACATTAGACATGTCACCCCACTCACACACATTAGACATGTCACCCCACTCACACACATTAGACATGTCACCCCACTCAGACACATTAGACATGTCACCCTACTCAGACACATTAGACATGTCACCCCACTCGCACACATTAGACATGTCACCCCACTCTGACACATTAGACATGTCACCCTACTTGCACACATTAGACATGTCACCCCACTCTGACACATTAGACATGTCACCCCACTCGCACACATTAGACATGTCACCCCACTCGCACACATTAGACATGTCACCCCACTCTGACACATTAGACATGTCACCCCACTCTGACACATTAGACATGTCATCCCACTCTGACACATTAGACATGTCACCCCACTCTGACACATTAGACATGTCACCCCACTCGCACACATTAGACATGTCACCCCACTCACACACATTAGACATGTCACCCCACTCGCACACATTATCCTGATTCTGAAGCAACAGGCCACAGATAGACATGTCACCCCACTCGCACACATTATCCTGATTCTGAAGCAACAGGCCACAGATAGACATGTCACCCCACTCGCACACATTAGACATGTCACCCCACTCGCACACATTAGACATGTCACCCCACTCGCACACATTAGACATGTCACCCCACTCGTACACATTATCCTGATTCTGAAGCAACAGGCCACAGATAGACATGTCACCCCACTCGCACACATTATCCTGATTCTGAAGCAACAGGCCACAGATAGACATGTCACCCCACTTGCACACATTAGACATGCCACCCCACTCGGACACATTATCCTGATTCTGAAGCAACAGGCCACAGATAGACATGTCACCCCACTCGCACACATTATCCTGATTCTGAAGCAACAGGCCACATATAGACATGTCACCCCATTCGCACACATTAGACATGTCACCCCACTCACACACATTATCCTGACCCTGAAGCAACAGGCCACAGATAGACATGTCACCCCACTCGCACACATTATCCTTACCCTGAAGCAACAGGCCACAGATAGACATGTCACCCCACTCGCACACATTAGACATGTCACCCCACTCGCACACATTATCCTGATTCTGAAGCAACAGGCCACAGATAGATATGTCACCCCACTCGCACACATTGTCCTGATTCTGAAGCAACAGGCCACAGATAGACATGTCACCCCACTCGCACACATTATCCTGACCCTGAAGCAACAGGCCACAGATAGACATGTCATCCCACTCAGACACATTATCCTGATTCCGATCCAACAAGTTTTTGCTCTTTCTCCTTAATGCTGCGTGCTTAGTGGAGAAGCAACAAATACCAATTTTATAGTCTTTGATTTGACCCGACCGGGGCTCAAACCCACGATTTACAGCACTCAAGGCAAGCATGCTAACCATTACGCCACCAATGCAGTTGTATAAGATCTGATTATGATGTATTTACAGGTTTCTGCTTTAATATGTAGATCTAAAGGTCCAGTAACTAAAATATATCTTTATTCTATATCAAGAATTAAACTCACTTGAGAAAATCCTGTATGTGTGCCAGTAAGAGCTGTATGCTTTTTTCATCTAACGCTGTGTATGCTAAAGATCCACCAAGGTTGACTGAAAAAAAAATCATTTTTGTTTTCATAACATAGTAGATCATTTCCTATATTTTCATGTTCAGAACTGTAGACAGACACAAGGGGGAAATGGAACTACTGAACATTTATTGTAAAGATGCGAGTGATTGTCGTTTAATGCCAAATGAGCAATATTTCCTGCTATATGATGGCGAGAACAAGCTACATTTGATAGGATGATACCGATATCTGCTTTGTTCTAGACGAACATGCTTTACTCTTTCTCCTTAATGCTGTTTGCTTAGCAGAAAAGCAGCAAATAAATATTAGTCTTAAAAACCAAGAATTTACTGTGTTAAAAGAACACTATGCATTTGTGGAGGAATTCTATATTGGGACATAAAGTGTGACATCATAAGTAAAAAATGAAAGTCTTTAATTAAAAGATCCTTGAGAGTTTTTGCAAAGCAAAATGTCTATATTTTCATCAAATAGCAATGGCAAGATAAATTCTGTACCCATTTTCTCATAATTGTGTGATGCATCAGAGTGTCCAATGTCTGTTGCGTTCATAACGTAGTGTCCAAATGCAGCTTTTTATAGACTTGTATATATTTAAAAGACCCCTTTTGTATTCAGTAATAACAAGTATATATAACAGTTGTAAAATACGATTAAAAATTTAAAAATAAATATTCATATCTTCGACTTAAGAATGATCTGTTTAACTTTTTATTATATAACTCATCCCTGTTAGTTTTTTTTCAATACACACTGATCAAATTCATTAAATCATTCTGAATCATCATAATGCATACAATTCGTATATACTTTTGAAGGACACCATTGGTTACGAACAAAACAGGAAACTTTTGGAACAAAAATATATATTCCTCCTTACGAAAAAATAATTAATTCATTAAATGCAAAAGTTTTATCAATATTTCTGTCCAAATAAGCTGGCACTTTCAAAAGTGCCACTATTTTTACTTGTAATAGTTAAATTATAGCAACCCATGATGCAAATGTCACAAATTTTGTGGATTTTGTGGTGAAAAATGATTATCAAACATCAGTTTTTTCACTTTTTCATCAGATTTTTTTAGTTTTATTTCAATGATGTACATGTAATGTAATGTGTATTGGTTCACAATTAGAACTAAAGCATCAAGTCAGAAAAAAACATTTTATTGACAACTTCTCCATTTGTCCCAATACTGAATTCCTCCACTTTTACAAAATATAACTACATATGTATATTGAAAATGCATGAAAATGTTAAAGTCCCATAACTCCTATAAAAATTGTCAAATCAAAATGGCAGGATTGGTTTGGTTTATGGAATTTAATGCCACTTTCAACAAAATGCAGGATAATATCATTAACTACACATCATGACCAATCATCCTACCAAATATGAAAGCGTTCCGGAAAACAACCTCAGAGGTGTTGCATTTACAATGTGAAGCGGGTCGAACAAACTATTGCATGCAGGGCATAAAAATTAAAAAGAAATAATCAAATGCAGTATTTAACTAGATGAGCCTGACATAAATAAGCCCTCTTAAGAATGTCTGCATGCCGAATACATCTAAGTTACTATTCAAATTCCATAGTGTTCTATGTTAAAACTATGTCTGCTCATGGCAGCCATCTTTGATGAAGGTCATGGTAACCCGACACAATTTTGAAAGTATACTACCCAAGGACCATCCATGCCATGTTTGCTTTAAATTGGCTGACTGGTTTCAGAGGAGAAGACTTTTAAACAATTTTCCCATAGGGTCCTATGTTAAAACTATGTCCGCTGACGGTGGCCATTTTGGACAGAGATCGGGGTCACTGAACACAATTTTGGAAGTTGACCACCTAAGGACCATCGATGACATGTTTGTTTTAAATTGGCTTACTGGTTTCAGAGGAAAATTTGTTTAAACATTTTTCCCATAGGGTCCTATATTAAAACTATGTCCGCTGACGGTGGCCATATTGGATGGAGGTCGGGGTCACAGGACATAATTTTGAAAGTTGACCACCTAAGGATCATTGATGCCATGTTTGCTTTAAATTGACATGCTGGTTTCAGAGGAGAAGACTTTTAATTTTTTTTTCCCATAGGGTCCTATGTTAAAACTAAGTCGAGTCATGGTGGCCATCTTGAATTTCCGATCAGCAAACGATTCACAACTTTAGTACAGGACCACCCAATGATCATTCCTGCAAAGTCACAATTCAATTGGCTTAGTGGTTTCTAACAAGAAGATTTTTAAAATTTCAGCTAATGAGAATACATTATGGACCCTGGCAGCCATGTTGAATTTCAGATCAATGCCAAAAACCCAAATCTGGTAGAGGACCATCCAATGAACAGTTCTGGCAAGCTTGGTTCAAATCTGTTCAGTGGTTTCAGAGAAGAAGATTTAAATGTGAAAAGCTAACGGACGGACCACGGACGCCTAGCCATGACAAAAGCTCACCTGGCCTATGGCCAGGTCAGCTAACAAGATTTACTCAAGATTTCACATTATATGCGGCTTACAATAGTATTTTCATAACTGGTACTCAATAGAATAAATTAACATTTTGCCTATTGAAGTCTTTGTTTTTGACCTAAAGGACAAGAGCCCCATGGAACCTAGTGTCTTCATTTGTATAAGATTAAATCTCCAATTTATGCCAAATATAATTACATTTCCAGTGGTTCTTTAGATTACTATTTTTTTCCATTGCATCTTATGTAAATTTTGGACCCTAAAGGTTTGGACTCTCGAATCTTCATTTGTGCTAGCCTGAATAGGCTTATCAAAATGATGATTAATGCCATATATGCTTGTTTTAATTTTCTCTATTGCAGTGTATAGTAATCTTTTTTTGATGCTGGTCACCACAACTTGTAGCATATCAATAGCTGTTTTTAGAAGAAAATTCCACCTTTTCAGCACCTAATAGTCCCTTAACATGAAGTATCAACTTCATTTGAAAAAATCTGAATCTTCTATTCCCAAGAAAACTAAAATGTTAAAAGTTTACAGACCTATAAACTCACCAAATAATCTGAGTAAATGCATTGAACCATAAATACTTGACATTGGTGTATCTGGATGGTCCTTCATTATCTGAAATCATAAAGAACATAGAATGAAATACAATTTTAAAGGAGTTCATTGATGTGTAAACAAGGCCACATCCCTGGAGTTTATTGATGTGTAAACATGGCCACATCCCTGGAGTTTATTGATGTGTAAACAAGGCCACATCCCTGGAGTTTATTGATGTGTAAACATGGCCACATCCCTGGAGTTTATTGATGTGTAAACAAGGCCACATCCCTGGAGTTTATTGATGTGTAAACAAGGTCACATCCCTGGAGTTTATTGATGTGTAAACAAGGCCACATCCCTGGAGTTTATTGATGTGTAAACAAGGTCACATCCCTGGAGTTTATTGATGTGTAAACAAGGTCACATCCCTGGAGTTTATTGATGTGTAAACAAGGTCACATCCCTGGAGTTTATTGATGTGTAAACATGGCCACATCCCTGGAGTTTATTGATGTGTAAACAAGGCCACATCCCTGGAGTTTATTGATGTGTAAACAAGGCCACATCCCTGGAGTTTATTGATGTGTAAACAAGGCCACATCCCTGGAGTTTATTGATGTGTAAACAAGGTCACAT
Source organism: Bathymodiolus brooksi (assembly GCA_963680875.1). Classification (NCBI taxonomy): domain Eukaryota; kingdom Metazoa; phylum Mollusca; class Bivalvia; order Mytilida; family Modiolidae; genus Bathymodiolus; species Bathymodiolus brooksi. Next base: position 144,855,577 of record OY804577.1, read on the forward strand.
CCCTGGAGTTTATTGATGTGTAAACAAGGCCACATCCCTGGAGTTTATTGATGTGTAAACAAGGCCACATCCCTGGAGTTTATTGATGTGTAAACAAGGCCACATCCCTGGAGTTTATTGATGTGTAAACAAGGCCACATCCCTGGAGTTTATTGATGTGTAAACAAGGCCACATCCCTGGAGTTTATTGATGTGTATACAAGGCCACATCCCTGGAGTTTATTGATGTGTATACAAGGCCACATCCCTGGAGTTTATTGATGTGTAAACAAGGCCACATCCCTAACAAACTGAATAAAGTCCCAATAACTTTATGTAATGTTTGTGAGTTTATTGATGTGTAAACAAGGCCACATCCCTAACAAACTGAATAAAGCCCCAATAACTTTATGTAATGTTTGTGAGTTTATTGATGTGTAAACAAGGCCACATCCCTGGAGTTTATTGATGTGTAAACAAGGCCGCATCCCTAACAAACTGAATAAAGTCCCAATAACTTTATGTAATGTTTGTGAGTGATTGTTGACCATCACTGTTTAAGCTGAGCTAGAGGAGTAGTCTGTTTTGTGATTGATGAGATTGACTATCATCACTATTTAAGGTGAGCTTTTTCTCACCCCTTGAATGAAAAAGTAGTTTGTTAATTTATGTGAGAAAGATTTTTCAATCTTACCCAGCGTCCTGGGTAAGACAAGCTACACCCACTTTTTCCGGCAAAATTGCTTTCCATTGTTGAAGTAAATTGTCGATTTAACAATATACATCCGTGTCTTGGCAGTACAGTCAAACCTGTCTATCTAGTGGTCACTTGGGGGAGATTGACAAAATTACCACTATATACAGGTGACCTTTATATGAAGGGTTTTGATTTTTCGACAAAATATTGTACATTAGTTGTAAATAAATATTTTTAATTATATTTTATGTTTTACATGTTATTTTATTCCTGCCGTAATGTTACTCTTGTTTACATTTATTGTTGATGAAATTATCTCAATATGATATAATTTGAATAAAACATACAAATAAATAAATAAAGATATTTAATAAACAAAAGTACAATTTCCAGTATTAAATATGATGTTGAACTGGAAACATTGTTTTCAAAATGGTCGAGAATCTCACGTTTTCTTTAAAGAATGTTCATTACCTGAGTATGACCAACACCCATTTCTTCGGCCACAGCCCGACAACTTTTCCCACCATCACAAAGATTTATCACTTTCACTTTGTCATCTAATTTCAGGGTCCGGGTGGCTCAATGAGTTAGGTAGTTATAAATGTATTTTATAATAAAATATATAGACAGTATCTATAAATGCTACCACAACAGTGATAAATACTAATATAAAAAGTTATTTGACGTTGGTCAAAGGGAGGTAATTTCTTTTTATTGACGTTAGTTACTAAAAAGGGAGAGCACTCTATATTTTCTCAAAGTAAACAAACATTGACACAATAGAAAGGGGTGAGAAAAAGAGTCAAACACTGTGAAAGGTGCAAGATTGTTAAAACTGAGACACCCTCAGGTTAGATTTAAATTGTATCCAACTCAGACAATCCTCGCCCGATACGATTTAAATCTTACACTCGGATATCACAGATTTTACTATCTTGACCACCATCACTGCTTAAGGTGAGCTTGAGGAGTAGTTTGTCTTGTAGTCAGTGAGATTGACAATCATCACTGCTTAAGGTGAGCTTGAGGAGTAGTTTGTCTTGTATTCAGTGAGATTGACAATCATCACTGCTTAAGGTGAGCTTGAGGAGTAGTTTGTCTTGTATTCAGTGAGATTGACCACCATCACTGCTTAAGGTGAGCTTGAGAAGTAGTTTGTCTTGTAGTCAGTGAGATTGACAATCATCACTGCTTAAGGTGAGCCTGAGGAGTAGTTTGTCTTGTATTCAGTGAGATTGACAATCATCACTGCTTAAGGTGAGCCTGAGGAGTAGTTTGTCTTGTATTCAGTGAGATTGACAATCATCACTGCTTAAGGTGAGCCTGAGGAGTAGTTTGTCTTGTATTCAGTGAGATTGACAATCATCACTGCTTAAGGTGAGCTTGAGAAGTAGTTTGTCTTGTATTCAGTGAGATTGACAATCATCACTGCTTAAGGTGAGCTTGAGGAGTAGTTTGTCTTGTAGTCAGTGAGATTGACCACCATCACTGCTTAAGGTGAGCCTGAGGAGTAGTTTGTCTTGTATTCAGTGAGATTGACCACCATCATTGCTTAAGGTGAGCTTGAGGAGTAGTTTGTCTTGTATTCAGTGAGATTGACAATCATCACTGCTTAAGGTGAGCTTGAGGAGTAGTTTGTCTTGTAGTCAGTGAGATTGACCACCATCACTGCTTAAGGTGAGCCTGAGGAGTAGTTTGTCTTGTATTCAGTGAGATTGACCACCATCATTGCTTAAGGTGAGCTTGAGGAGTAGTTTGTCTTGTATTCAGTGAGATTGACAATCATCACTGCTTAAGGTGAGCTTGAGGAGTAGTTTGTCTTGTATTCAGTGAGATTGACCACCATCATTGCTTAAGGTGAGCTTGAGGAGTAGTTTGTCTTGTAGTCAGTGAGATTGACCACCATCACTGCTTAAGGTGAGCCCGAGGAGTAGTTTGTCTTGTATTCAGTGAGATTGACAATTATCACTGCTTAAGGTGAGCTTGAGGAGTAGTTTGTCTTGTATTCAGTGAGATTGACCACCATCACTGCTTAAGGTGAGCTTGAGGAGTAGTTTGTCTTGTATTCAGTGAGATTGACCACCATCACTGCTTAAGGTGAGCTTGAGGAGTAGTTTGTCTTGTATTCAGTGAGATTGACAATCATCACTGCTTAAGGTGAGCCTGAGGAGTAGTTTGTCTTGTATTCAGTGAGATTGACAATCATCACTGCTTAAGGTGAGCTTGAGGAGTAGTTTGTCTTGTATTCAGTGAGATTGACAATCATCACTGCTTAAGGTGAGCTTGAGGAGTAGTTTGTCTTGTATTCAGTGAGATTGACAATCATCACTGCTTAAGGTGAGCTTGAGGAGTAGTTTGTCTTGTAGTCAGTGAGATTGACCACCATCACTGCTTAAGGTGAGCTTGAGGAGTAGTTTGTCTTGTATTCAGTGAGATTGACAATCATCACTGCTTAAGGTGAGCTTGAGGAGTAGTTTGTCTTGTATTCAGTGAGATTGACCACCATCACTGCTTAAGGTGAGCCTGAGGAGTAGTTTGTCTTGTATTCAGTGAGATTGACAATCATCACTGCTTAAGGTGAGCTTGAGGAGTAGTTTGTCTTGTATTCAGTGAGATTGACCACCATCACTGCTTAAGGTGAGCTTGAGGAGTAGTTTGTCTTGTATTCAGTGAGATTGACAATCATCACTGCTTAAGGTGAGCTTGAGGAGTAGTTTGTCTTGTATTCAGTGAGATTGACAATCATCACTGTATACGTTGACAGGGGTTTCAAAGTTTTTTATAACAGGAGGTACTTCTTAAATTTTAGGAGGTACCTAAAAAATTAGGCCAGGGGTCTGGGGCCCACCTGAGGGCCGTAATGGGTCCAGGGGGGCTCTGCCCCCGGAAGCTCCTGAAATCTAGCATTTTGTAAGAAAAATCCCATTAACTTTCTCTTTAGAGTTCAGATTTCACCAAGACCTTGCATAATGGATTCCCCCCCCCCCCCCCCCCCAATTTCTTTATTGAATATTTCAGTTTACAGACTTCAGCCTAGATTATTCATGGATAGTCCGCCATATCTTAAAAAAACACAAAAGGACCATAAAGAGCTACGGTTCTGCAGCTAGGCTTGACCAAGCCATTGTTATCAAAGCTTAAACTTCTCAAAATTATTTTGTTGGCTTTGTCCTTTTCTTTTTCACAACACCTTGGCACGGATCAAGACATTTAAGTGTCATAATTAATGAAACATAAATTTAATTTGCAATCATCATTAATAAAATTTATAATTTTAATAAATAGATCAATACAAATATAATTAAACAAAAACAATATAATTGTTACTTTCACGACTTAAGTGCAAAAAAAAATGTTCGAACAGAAACGATTCGCGGGAAGACATTTATTAACATTTGAATCACAAAAGTTAAACTATTTTGGAAAAAAAAGTGGGGCCGGCATTTTGACATTACAATGTAATTCGTATTTGAGCCATGTCCGGTCCTTTTTCAAGATTCCTAGTAATTTTCTACCCCTTATCTCCTCGTATCCCCTTTTAAAAATGCTTTTCAGCACACTTTCATTTCTGTGAACAACCGCGGTAGGGCCTCGTCAAAATATGTAAATAAATTAGCCATGTACATGTAGGTTTTTATTTTTTTATACCGGAAGTTAAACAATATGGATGGAGTTAAGCAACAAGTCAGTACACCCCAAAATGATTCGACCCTGGGTTTTAAATGGATAAAAAAAATCGCACAAAATATTGTGTAGTCATATATTCATAATACATAAACGATCATACTTATATTACTGAAGATTACACTAGTTTGTGTTTGAACATAATTTGTAATCGGTCATTTTTTATTTTGAAATGATGTCAGCTTTGTTCCGGTCCGAGTTTTACACAATGAAAAGATATTGGGGCGAAAACATATCTATTTACCGCATGCGCAAACTGCTATTTACGATTCTAAGGTAAAGTTATTTTCAAAATAGGTCGTGGCTGAATGCAGTTGTTCGATTTGAATGCGAGAATTCAGCAATTGACGTGATCATTAATTTTTTATGAAAAATATTCCACAAGCCAATCGTACTTGTGGTTTTGACCACCGCTAATTTTGGGGGGGTTCAGTAATTTCTGCTGGTACTATACACGATCTCAGACGAGTAACAGTACCGGGTATCGGCCCACTTTGAAACCCCTGCGTTGAGTTAAAGGAGTGGTTTGTGTTGTGACTGGTGAGGTTGTATTCCATCATTTTCTTTTTTTCAATAGTAAGGAATTATAAATTCATACCTCTCCATACTGTGGTCTTTCAAACTTATACAATAACTGAGTACCCAGCATCACATTAAAATATTCTCTTATTCCCTGTGTGATCTCTACGATGGCATCTCTGAAAATAAAAAGGTACAGTGAGCCACAGATCACAAATGATACCCCCAAATAACTGTGTACCCAGCATCACATTAAAATATTCTCTTATTTCCTGTGTGATCTCTACAATGGCATCTCTGAAAATAAAAAGGTACAGTGAGCCACAGATCACAAATGATACCCCCAAATAACTCTGTACCCAACATCACATTAAAATATTCTCTTATTCCCTGTGTGATCTCTACGATGGCATCTCTGAAAATAAAAAGGTACAGTGAGCCACAGATCACAAATGATACCCCCAAATAATAAGATGCTTAAAAAGGACTTTGTTTTTCATTGTCGGACACTCATGCAGTGAAATATCATTTTTCATTTCACTTGAAAATCTTATTATTCATGGGTATCTATGTAATAAATATATTTATGTAGGATTAATATGAGAAATTTTATCAATTTTCAATGCAAATTGGAAAACATTTCAATTTGATTAAATATGTATTAAGATTTTGTTTTTAAAATCTAACAGGTATGTCTACAACTTGCATGTTTTGGTTTAAAATATAGTTCTGAAATAAACAAAGTGAAATATGTTAAATTTTAAAAGACTGAGAAGATAATGTTTACAACACAGTGAATGACTTACTTATTTGGGTTATTTCCCTTTGTTTTTGTCTTGACGTACTCATCTAAAATATCGTCTACGGTTGTCTTACATGGAAGAGCTACCAACTGTAACATAAAGTCAGATTATTAACTTGACAATTCCAATAGTTCCCCTCCTTCCAACAGTAGATGTAAATCCAACTATCATACACCACTTTCAACACTATTTCAGTTATATCGTGGCGGTCAGTTTTATTGGAGGAGGAAACCGGAGTGCCTGGAAAAAACTACTGACCTGTCGCAAGTCACTTTATCACATAATGTTGTATCGAGTACATCTCGCCATGAACGAGGTTCATACTCACAACGTTAGTGGTGATAGTTGCACTGATTGCATAGATAGTTTTAAATCTAACTACCATACGATCACGGCCCCAATGTAATTTTCAAATTTCAGAATATTAATAAAGACTTTAATTGATCACATTATCTGTACCCTTGTGGATTTTTTTCCTTCAATTGAGATTTTTGCAGTGGTTTATGATGAATACTAAATGCTTATTCAATGATGTTAATAATAACATATTTTAATTTTACCAGGTTTTTTTTATGATTTTACCTGTTTCTGTCTAGTAATTAAATCCCAGTCATCAACAAGATAAGGTTTTAATTCTTCTGCCATCTTTATTTTGACTTCTATCTTTGTCAAGTAGGATTCCTCCTACAAAATAATATTACTCCATGTCATTTACTACACATGGACAGGCTTCTATTATAGTAGTCTCCCTCTGATAAGCCCCTTCCCCCATCACCAATGGCCTCCCTTTTATCATGCCGAATTTCAGATGCCTTGAGATAGTAAAATACAATATTTTTTTTGTACTAAATTGTCCCTCAAGAGAGGCCACATTTTTTTTTCATTACAGAAGGGGTGACCTATTAAGAGTCGTACTACTGCACTTGTAAATTTATCTATCTCCTGAACAGGTTAAAACAAGTTAGAAATGTTCTCAATGTTCACTTATGACTTCTATATGTGAGTGTGTAGATTAATGTCATTTATATTTTATAGTACATAATAAAAATTACTTTAGGATGAAATGTTCAATGAGCATCAATGTTACATTTGTCATTTGTTTCCACAAAACAATCATTTACTACAATGTAACAATTCCATCATACAAGTAGTTTCTGGGAGAAGATATTTGTAAATTTTAGTCAATCAGAAAACATAATTGGTCAAGCAGCCATGTTGAATTTCAGAATGAAACAAAAATCACAATTAATGTGCAGGACTAGGTATGTAACATTTCTGTCAAGTTTGGTTCCATATGCTATGATGATTTTTTGGGGGAAATTGTTGGTTTGGTTTGGTTTTATCGTGTTTAACGCCACTTTCAACAATGTTTCAGTTATATCGTGGCGGTCAGTTTTATATCTGGCAAATACCAATTTATCAACTTAAAGAATAAATACATTGTATCCCTTTAAGTGAGATAATTTTTATTCCATTGTTATGATTACCGTTTCTATAGTAACTTCTGCTCTAGCCCGTTTCCTCTTCTGATCTACGGTAGAAGGTGTGGGTGTTACACTGCTGGTTGTACTTTCTTGTGATGAGGCAACTGATGAAACTGATAGAGTATCTACTGGTGTCTCAACTCTAACACGTTTACGTTTACTATCTGTTACAGACTCCTGTGATGATGATGGAGTACTTGCAATACTTTCTTTTGCTTTATCTTTTTTAGCTTTATCTACTGTTGGAGTGGCAGGTCTTTCTTTTTCTACTTTCTCTTTCTCTGTCTTATCTTTTGTTTTTTCTTTTTCTTTTTCTTTATCTTTATCTTTGTCTTTTACTTTCTCTTTGTCCTTGTCTTTATCTTTGTCTTTCACTTTCTCTTTGTCCTTTTCTTTTTCATGTTTTTCTTTCTCTTTTTCACGTTCAGCTTTTCTTGCTGCTGCCTTGGCCTTCTTCTGGCCACTGAAACAAAATAGAAATGACATGATAAATATAAATTTGTATTAAATCCAATGATTACTCATATACAGTTTGGGTTTTCCAATTTTCCAATATGGTCCTAGATAAACTTTGTCATTTGTGGCTGTGATATAAATTGGTTTTACGATTGACAAGTAAAAACATAACATTTTTAGAAGGGCATTTGAGGAACATTTCTAACAAGGAACAATTCCATCACTCAAGTGGTTTCAAAGAAAAATATGTTTGAAATTTAAGCCAATCAAAGAAAAACATCATTGACCCTAGCAACCATATTGAAACAAAAACCGAGGACTTCAACAAGATTGGTCAGTGGTTTTTGAGAAATAAATTGAAATGTTATATACAGATATATCATGTTTGGGAGGGGTATTTGCGAAAAATACCAGTCGAGAGACGAAAAATTTCCCGAGCCGAATGGCGAGGGAAATTTAGTCTCAAGACTGGTATTTTTCGCAAATACCCCTCTCAAACATGATATATCTGTTTAATTACACCGAATATTATTTAGAACACTGGCTAAATAAATAATACCTTTTGTTTGTCGTTTTAAGGACCTAACATGATGTATCTGTTTAATTCTACCGAATGATGTTACATAAAACGCACAACTGATAACGTTTTACAAATTTTGTTACAAGCGTCTCGGTGAAGGCTAAAAACGGCAAATACGATTTTGCAAATACCATGAAAAAAAGTTAAAAATTCTGCAAATTCACAATGCAAGGCCTGAATTTGTAAAAAATATCACGGCTAATAACCAATCAGAATCCAGCATTCTTATATAAGGTATAATTAAATGCTAAAATGACATGGACCCAGACCATGTCGATGCCAACAATGGATGCAAAGTGATGACAAGTACCTCACATGGACCTTTCGTACAAGTGAGTAAATAAAAAAAATAGCCGAGGCCAAAATTCAAAAATTGTTTGTTTCCTGCACCCGACCGACCATTAGAAAACGTTGCAACTCAAAATATTTTTATGCGTGATTTGCGACGCCTTTTTTTTTTTGGTTACTTAATATCGTGATCGGAAGTTCCGATATTGTTCCAGAATTTACGTTCGGAACTGGTTTACACTTTTAAATGAATAAAATCCGTTGCTCGACTTTGAAGGTACTATATTTGTGAATGAACAGTCTATTTTGAAAAAAAAAAAAATCCCACTACCTACCGACCCATAGGTGAAATGGAGGGTCGGGTGCAGGAAACGAACATATTTTTAAGGGTGGCCTGATAGAAAAAAAAATTCCCTGCCAACTGACAGAACAGTACAAATTCTATCTTTACATTAATTATACTAATCTATTACATACATGTGAGCCTTCTGTAATTCCTTCTGTTTCTGGAAACCAGCATCATTACATTTCAACACTCTGGTTTCAGGTACCCATTCATCCCAGCTGTCAAATATATATCATCATTATTTAGAATGTGACAATTATAGTTTGCAAGATAGTGTCATTGATTAAAATTATATCTTTCAGAATCAAATAATTGAGTTTGTCATAATCAAGTATTCTCCCTACCACTGTTACAAGTAAGGGCAATAACAAAATTACCAAACTCAGGGCAATCTTCCAAAGGGAGACAATCTGTTATCATTTCATAATAGCTCATCATCTGAAGAGGTTATATTTACCTAATTATGTGATAAAGTTTGTCTGTGACTTGCGACAGGTCAGTGTTTTTCTCCCGCTACTCCGGTTTCCTCTACCAATAATACTGATATAACTGCAATATTGTTGAAAGTGGCATTAAACACCATAAACCAAACCAAACCAAACTTATATTTACATATCTGGTCAAAACTGTTTTGAGATATAGGAGTAGTCTCCCTTCAATTATACAAGATGTGAGTGAGTGATTATTCTTAAACACCAAATGAGCAATTTTTCAGCTACATCATGGTGAGAACAAGATACACTCAGCCAACACGCTTAATTAAGTTTTTATAGTGCTGGCTCACTGAAACAACAGTCCACAGGTAGACATGTCACTCAGACACATTATTCTGATTCTGAGCCAACCAGTCTTTACTCTTACTCCTTAATGCTGCATGCTTAGCAGAGAAGCAACAGATACCAATATTTTTAAACTTTGGTTTGACCTGACTGGGGCTTGAACTCACGATCTACCTCACTCAGTTTTTATAAGATGTAGGAATGTTGATGTTACAGTACTGTCAATATTAATGACAAACAAACTAAAGAAATCACACTTTATAATAACATATTTATACATATGTACCTAGTAAAACATAATTATACCAGATATATTTCCGACAGCCAAATTACTAAATAGTTCTAAATCATCCATATTGTGTGGGTCCATTCTAGTAAGACCATAAGTGACATACCCAGACATTTCAATAAGGGGTACCAGGTACTTTTACCTGCCTAAAATGGTCTTTGGTACCTCCTGATTTTAAATAGTGTTGCATAAGATATTCATGAAAATTGTTCAAATTTGAATAAAAAGTACCACCTGTAAATAGTTAAGAACTGGTAGACTTGAAAAATATTGAAAGTCTTGCATACCCCTTTCATTATACATTCTCCCTAAAACTGTTATTTTTATTTTCAATTTGGAGATGTAATTTGTAGTGTGGTTGTACTTACTTTTTGTTCCAGCCATTGTAATGTATGAAGTGTAGTGTGGTTGTACTTACTTTTTGTTCCAGCCATTGTAATGTATGAAGTATCTTACAATTTTGTCCTTGACTTCAGCTTTAACACACTGAAAAAATATAGAGAACTACTTCAGACCAGGGTATAATGAGTTATCAAGTGTTTATTAGTAAAATATAGAGAACTATTTCAGACCAGGGTATAATGAGTTATCAAGTGTTTATTAATAAAATATAGAGAACTACTTCAGACCAGGGTAAAATGAGTTATCAAGTGTTTATTAATAAAATATAGAGAACTATTTAAGACCAGGGTATAATGAGCTATCAAGTGTTTATAAATAAAATATAGAGAACTACTTCAGACCAGGGTATAATGAGTTATCAAGTGTTTATTAGTAAAATATAGAGAACTACTTCAGACCAGGGTATAATGAGTTATCAAGTGTTTATAAATAAAATATAGAGAACTACTTCAGACCAGGGTATAATGAGTTATCAAGTGTTTATAAATAAAATATAGAGAACTACTTCAGACCAGGGTATAATGAGCTATCAAGTGTTTATAAATAAAATATAGAGAACTACTTCAGACCAGGGTATAATGAGTTATCAAGTGTTTATAAATAAAATATAGAGAACTACTTCAGACCAGGGTATAATGAGTTATCAGTGTTTATAAATAAAATATAGAGAACTACTTCAGACCAGGGTATAATGAGTTATCAAGTGTTTATAAATAAAATATAGAGAACTACTTCAGATCAGGGTATAATGAGTTATCAAGTGTTTATTAATAAAATATAGAGAACTATTTCAGACCAGGGTATAATGAGTTATCAAGTGTTTATAAATGAAAAAATAGAGAACTACTTCAGACCAGGGTATAATGAGTTATCAAGTGTTTATAAATAAAATATAGAGAACTACTTCAGACCAGGGTATAATGAGTTATCAATAAAATATAGAGAACTATTTCAGACCTGGGTATAATGAGCTATCAAGTGTTTATAAATAAAATATAGAGAACTACTTCAGATCAGGGTATAATGAGTTATCAAGTGTTTATAAATAGAATATAGAGAACTACTTCAGACCAGGGTATAATGAGTTATCAAGTGTTTATACATAAAATATAGAGAACTATTTCAGACCAGGGTATAATGAGTTATCAAGTGTTTATAAATAAAATATAGAGAACTACTTCAGACCAGGGTATAATAAGTTATCAAGTGTTTATAAATAAAATATAGAGAACTATTTCAGACCAGGGTATAATGAGTTATCAAGTGTTTAGAAATAAAATATAGAGAACTACTTCAGACCAGGGTATAATGAGTTATAAAGTGTTTATAAATAAAATATAGAGAACTACTTCAGACCAGGGTAAAATGAGCTATCAGGTGTTTATTAATAAAATATAGAGAACTATTTCAGACCAGGGTATAATGAGTTATCAAGTGTTTATTAATAAAATATAGAGAACTACTTCAGACCAGGGTATAATGAGTTATCAAGTGTTTATAAATAAAATATAGAGAACTACTTCAGACCAGGGTATAATGAGTTATCAAGTGTTTATAAATAAAATATAGAGAACTACTTCAGATCAGGGTATAATGAGTTATCAAGTGTTTATAAATAAAATATAGAGAACTATTTCAGACCAGGGTATAATGAGTTATCAAGTGTTTATAAATAAAATATAGAGAACTACTTCAGACCAGGGTATAATAAGTTATCAAGTGTTTATAAATAAAATATAGAGAACTACTTCAGACCAGGGTATAATAAGTTATCAAGTGTTTATAAATAAAATATAGAGAACTATTTCAGACCAGGGTATAATGAGTTATCAAGTATTTATAAATAAAATATAGAGAACTACTTCAGACCAGGGTATAATGAGTTATAAAGTGTTTATAAATAAAATATAGAGAACTACTTCAGACCAGGGTAAAATGAGTTATCAAGTGTTTATTAATAAAATATAGAGAACTATTTCAGACCAGGGTATAATGAGTTATCAAGTTTTTATTAATAAAATATAGAGAACTACTTCAGATCAGGGTATAATGAGTTATCAAGTGTTTATAAATGAAAATATAGAGAACTACTTCAGACCAGGTTATAATGAGTTATCAAGTGTTTATAAATAAAATATAGAGAACCACTTCAGACCAGGGTATAATGAGCTATCAAGTGTTTATAAATAAAATATAGAGAACTACTTCAGACCAGGGTATAATGAGTTATCAAGTGTTTATAAATAAAATATAGAGAACTACTTCAGACCAGGGTATAATGAGTTATCAAGTGTTTATAAATAAAATATAGAGAACTACTTCAGACCAGGGTATAATGAGTTATCAAGTGTTTATAAATAAAATATAGAGAACTACTTCAGACCAGGGTATAATGAGTTATCAAGTGTTTATAAATAAAATATAGAGAACTACTTCAGACCAGGGTATAATGAGTTATCAAGTGTTTATAAATAAAATATAGAGAACTACTTCAGACCATGGTATAATGAGTTATCAAGTGTTTATTAGTAAAATATAGAGAACTACTTCAGACCAGTGTATAATGAGTTATCAAGTGTTTATAAATAAAATATAGAGAACTACTTCAGACCATGGTATAATGAGTTATCAGGTGTTTATAAATAAAATATAGAGAACTATTTCAGACCAGGGTATAATGAGTTATCAAGTGTTTATAAATAGAATATAGAGAACTACTTCAGACCAGGGTATAATGAGTTATCAAGTGTTTATAAATAAAATATAGAGAACTACTTCAGACCAGGGTATAATGAGCTATCAAGTGTTTATAAATAAAATATAGAGAACTACTTCAGACCAGGGTATAATGAGTTATCAAGTGTTTATAAATAAAATATAGAGAACTACTTCAGACCAGGGTATAATGAGTTATCAAGTGTTTATAAATAAAATATAGAGAACTACTTCAGACCAGGGTATAATGAGTTATCAAGTGTTTATAAATAAAATATAGAGAACTACTTCAGACCAGGGTATAATGAGTTATCAAGTGTTTATAAATAAAATATAGAGAACTACTTCAGACCAGGGTATAATGAGTTATCAAGTGTTTATAAATAAAATATAGAGAACTACTTCAGATCAGGGTATAATGAGTTATCAAGTGTTTATAAATAAAATATAGAGAACTATTTCAGACCAGGGTATAATAAGTTATCAAGTGTTTATAAATAAAATATAGAGAACTACTTCAGACCAGGGTATAATGAGTTATCAAGTGTTTATTAGTAAAATATAGAGAACTACTTCAGACCAGGGTATAATAAGTTATCAAGTGTTTATAAATAAAATATAGAGAACTACTTCAGACCAGGGTATAATGAGTTATCAAGTGTCTATTAGTAAAATATAGAGAACTACTTCAGACCAGGGTATACTGAGTTATCAAGTGTTTATAAATAAAATATAGAGAACAACTTCTGACCAGGGTAAAATGAGCTATCAAGTGTTTATACATAAAATATAGAGAACTACTTCAGACCATGGTATAATGAGTTATCAAGTGTTTATTAGTAAAATATAGAGAACTACTTCAGACCAGTGTATAATGAGTTATCAAGTGTTTATAAATAAAATATAGAGAACTACTTCAGACCATGGTATAATGAGTTATCAGGTGTTTATAAATAAAATATAGAGAACTATTTCAGACCAGGGTATAATGAGTTATCAAGTGTTTATAAATAGAATATAGAGAACTACTTCAGACCAGGGTATAATGAGTTATCAAGTGTTTATAAATAAAATATAGAGAACTACTTCAGACCAGGGTATAATGAGCTATCAAGTGTTTATAAATAAAATATAGAGAACTACTTCAGACCAGGGTATAATGAGTTATCAAGTGTTTATAAATAAAATATAGAGAACTACTTCAGACCAGGGTATAATGAGTTATCAAGTGTTTATAAATAAAATATAGAGAACTACTTCAGACCAGGGTATAATGAGTTATCAAGTGTTTATAAATAAAATATAGAGAACTACTTCAGACCAGGGTATAATGAGTTATCAAGTGTTTATAAATAAAATATAGAGAACTACTTCAGACCAGGGTATAATGAGTTATCAAGTGTTTATAAATAAAATATAGAGAACTACTTCAGATCAGGGTATAATGAGTTATCAAGTGTTTATAAATAAAATATAGAGAACTATTTCAGACCAGGGTATAATGAGTTATCAAGTGTTTATAAATAAAATATAGAGAACTACTTCAGACCAGGGTATAATAAGTTATCAAGTGTTTATAAATAAAATATAGAGAACTACTTCAGACCAGGGTATAATGAGTTATCAAGTGTTTATTAGTAAAATATAGAGAACTACTTCAGACCAGGGTATAATAAGTTATCAAGTGTTTATAAATAAAATATAGAGAACTACTTCAGACCAGGGTATAATGAGTTATCAAGTGTCTATTAGTAAAATATAGAGAACTACTTCAGACCAGGGTATACTGAGTTATCAAGTGTTTATAAATAAAATATAGAGAACAACTTCTGACCAGGGTAAAATGAGCTATCAAGTGTTTATACATAAAATATAGAGAACTACTTCAGACCAGGGTATAATGAGTTATCAAGTGTTTATTAGTAAAATATAGAGAACTACTTCAGACCAGTGTATAATGAGTTATCAAGTGTTTATAAATAAAATATAGAGAACTACTTCAGACCAGGGTATAATGAGTTATCAAGTGTTTATAAATAAAATATAGAGAACTATTTCAGACCAGGGTATAATGAGTTATCAAGTGTTTCTAAATAAAATATAGAGAACTACTTCAGACCAGGGTATAATGAGTTATCAATAAAATATAGAGAACTATTTCAGACCTGGGTATAATGAGCTATCAAGTGTTTATAAATAAAATATAGAGAACTACTTCAGATCAGGGTATAATGAGTTATCAAGTGTTTATAAATAGAATATAGAGAACTACTTCAGACCAGGGTATAATGAGTTATCAAGTGTTTATAAATAAAATATAGAGAACTACTTCAGACCAGGGTATAATGAGTTATCAAGTGTTTATAAATAGAATATAGAGAACTACTTCAGACCAGGGTATAATGAGTTATCAAGTGTTTATAAATAAAATATAGAGAACTACTTCAGATCAGGGTATAATGAGTTATCAAGTGTTTATACATAAAATATAGAGAACTATTTCAGACCAGGGTATAATGAGTTATCAAGTGTTTATTAATAAAATATAGAGAACTACTTCAGATCAGGGTATAATGAGTTATCAAGTGTTTATAAATAGAATATAGAGAACTACTTCAGACCAGTGTATAATGAGTTATCAAGTGTTTATTAATAAAATATAGAGAACTACTTCAGACCAGGGTATAATGAGTTATAAAGTGTTTATAAATCAAATACAGAGAACTACTTCAGACCACGGTATAATGAGTTATCAAGTGTTTATAAATAAAATATAGAGAACTACTTCAGACCAGGGTATAATAAGTTATCAAGTGTTTATAAATAAAATATAGAGAACTATTTCAGACCAGGGTATAATGAGTTATCAAGTGTTTAGAAATAAAATATAGAGAACTACTTCAGACCAGGGTATAATGAGTTATAAAGTGTTTATAAATAAAATATAGAGAACAGAACTATTTCAGACCAGGGTATAATGAGTTATCAAGTGTTTATTAATAAAATATAGAGAACTACTTCAGACCAGGGTATAATGAGTTATCAAGTGTTTATAAATAAAATATAGAGAACTACTTCAGACCAGGGTATAATGAGTTATCAAGTGTTTATAAATGAAAAAATACAGAACTATTTCAGACCATGGTATAATGAGTTATCAAGTGTTTATATATAAAATATAGAGAACTACTTCAGACCAGGGTATAATGAGTTATCAAGTGTTTATAAATAAAATATAGAGAACTACTTCAGACCAGGGTATAATGAGTTATCAAGTGTTTATAAATGAAAAAATAGAGAACTACTTCAGACCAGGGTATAATGAGTTATCAAGTGTTTATAAATGAAAAAATACAGAACTATTTCAGACCATGGTATAATGAGTTATCAAGTGTTTATATATAAAATATAGAGAACTACTTCAGACCAGGGTATAATGAGTTATCAAGTGTTTATATATAAAATATAGAGAACTACTTCAGACCAGGGTATAATGAGTTATCAAGTGTTTATAAATAAAATATAGAGAACTACTTCAGACCAGGGTATAATGAGTTATCAAGTGTTTATAAATGAAAAAATAGAGAACTACTTCAGACCAGGGTATAATGAGTTATCAAGTGTTTATAAATGAAAAAATACAGAACTATTTCAGACCATGGTATAATGAGTTATCAAGTGTTTATATATAAAATATAGAGAACTACTTCAGACCAGGGTATAATGAGTTATCAAGTGTTTATAAATAAAATATAGAGAACTACTTCAGACGAGGGTATAATGAGTTATCAAGTGTTTATTAATAAAATATAGAGAACTACTTCAGACCATGGTATAATGAGTTATCAAGTGTTTATAAATGAAATATAGAGAACTACTTCAGACCAGGGTATAATGAGTTATCAAGTGTTTATTAATAAAATATAGAGAACTACTTCAGACCAGGGTATAATGAGCTATCAAGTGTTTATAAATAAAATATAGAGAACTACTTCAGACCATGGTATAATGAGTTATCAAGTGTTTATAAATGAAATATAGAGAACTACTTCAGACCAGGGTATAATGAGTTATCAAGTGTTTATTAGTAAAATATAGAGAACTACTTCAGACCAGGGTAAAATGAGTTATCAAGTGTTTATACATTAAATATAGAGAACTACTCCAGATCAGGGTATAATGAGTTATCAAGTGTTTATACATAAAATATAGAGAACTACTTCAGACCAGGGTATAATGAGTTATCAAGTGTTTATAAATAAAATATAGAGAACTACTTCAGACCAGGGTATAATGAGTTATCAAGTGTTTATTAATAAAATATAGAGAACTATTTCAGACCAGGGTATAATGAGTTATCAAGTGTTTATAAATAAAATATAGAGAACTACTTCAGACCAGGGTATAATGAGTTATCAAGTGTTTATTAATAAAATATAGAGAACTACTTCAGACCAGGGTATAATGAGTTATCAAGTGTTTATATATAAAATATAGAGAACTACTTCAGACCAGGGTATAATGAGTTATCAAGTGTTTATTAATAAAATATAGAGAACTACTTCAGATCAGGGTATAATGAGTTATCAAGTGTTTATAAATAAAATATACAGAACTACTTCAGACCAGGGTATAATGAGTTATCAGTGTTTATAAATAAAATATAGAGAACTACTTCAGACCAGGGTATAATGAGTTATCAAGTGTTTATAAATAAAATATAGAGAACTACTTCAGACCAGGGTATAATGAGTTATCAAGTGTTTATTAATAAAATATAGAGAACTATTTCAGACCAGGGTATAATGAGTTATCAAGTGTTTATAAATGAAAAAATAGAGAACTACTTCAGACCAGGGTATAATGAGTTATCAAGTGTTTATAAATAAAATATAGAGAACTACTTCAGACCAGGGTATAATGAGTTATCAATAAAATATAGAGAACTATTTCAGACCATGGTATAATGAGCTATCAAGTGTTTATAAATAAAATATAGAGAACTACTTCAGATCAGGGTATAATGAGTTATCAAGTGTTTATAAATAGAATATAGAGAACTACTTCAGACCAGGGTATAATGAGCTATCAAGTGTTTATAAATAAAATATAGAGAACTACTTCAGATCAGGGTAAAATGAGTTATCAAGTGTTTATACATAAAATATAGAGAACTACTTCAGACCAGGGTATAATGAGTTATCAAGTGTTTATTAATAAAATATAGAGAACTATTTCAGACCAGGGTATAATGAGTTATCAAGTGTTTATAAATAAAATATAGAGAACTACTTCAGACCAGGGTATAATGAGTTATCAAGTGTTTATTAATAAAATATAGAGAACTACTTCAGACCATGGTATAATGAGTTATCAAGTGTTTATATATAAAATATAGAAAACTACTTCAGACCAGGGTATAATGAGTTATCAAGTGTTTATTAATAAAATATAGAGAACTACTTCAGATCAGGGTATAATGAGTTATCAAGTGTTTATAAATAAAATATAGAGAACTACTTCAGACCAGGGTATAATGAGTTATCAAGTGTTTATTAATAAAATATAGAGAACTACTTCAGATCAGGGTATAATGAGTTATCAAGTGTTTATAAATAAAATATAGAGAACTACTTCAGACCAGGGTATAATGAGTTATCAGTGTTTATAAATAAAATATAGAGAACTACTTCAGACCAGGGTATAATGAGTTATCAAGTGTTTATAAATAAAATATAGAGAACTACTTCAGATCAGGGTATAATGAGTTATCAAGTGTTTATTAATAAAATATAGAGAACTATTTCAGACCAGGGTATAATGAGTTATCAAGTGTTTATTAATAAAATATAGAGAACTATTTTAGACCTGGGTATAATGAGCTATCAAGTGTTTATAAATAAAATATAGAGAACTACTTCAGATCAGGGTATAATGAGTTATCAAGTGTTTATAAATAGAATATATGAGCTATCAAGTGTTTATAAATAAAATATAGAGAACTACTTCAGATCAGGGTATAATGAGTTATCAAGTGTTTATAAATAGAATATAGAGAACTACTTCAGACCAGGGTATAATGAGTTATCAAGTGTTTATACATAAAATATAGAGAACTATTTCAGACCAGGGTATAATGAGTTATCAAGTGT
The DNA here is from genome assembly GCA_963680875.1 of Bathymodiolus brooksi. Taxonomy (NCBI): domain Eukaryota; kingdom Metazoa; phylum Mollusca; class Bivalvia; order Mytilida; family Modiolidae; genus Bathymodiolus; species Bathymodiolus brooksi. Next base: position 144,874,753 of record OY804577.1, read on the forward strand.
TTATTAATAAAATATAGAGAACTACTTCAGATCAGGGTATAATGAGTTATCAAGTGTTTATAAATAAAATATAGAGAACTACTTCAGACCAGTGTATAATGAGTAATCAAGTGTTTATTAATAAAATATAGAGAACTACTTCAGACCAGGGTATAATGAGTTATAAAGTGTTTATAAATCAAATACAGAGAACTACTTCAGACCACGGTATAATGAGTTATCAAGTGTTTATAAATAAAATATAGAGAACTACTTCAGACCAGGGTATAATAAGTTATCAAGTGTTTATAAATAAAATATAGAGAACTATTTCAGACCAGGGTATAATGAGTTATCAAGTGTTTAGAAATAAAATATAGAGAACTACTTCAGACCAGGGTATAATGAGTTATAAAGTGTTTATAAATAAAATATAGAGAACTACTTCAGACCAGGGTAAAATGAGCTATCAAGTGTTTATTAATAAAATATAGAGAACTATTTCAGACCAGGGTATAATGAGTTATCAAGTGTTTATTAATAAAATATAGAGAACTACTTCATACCAGGGTATAATGAGTTATCAAGTGTTTATAAATAAAATATAGAGAACTACTTCAGACCAGGGTATAATGAGTTATCAAGTGTTTATAAATAAAATATAGAGAACTACTTCAGATCAGGGTATAATGAGTTATCAAGTGTTTATAAATAAAATATAGAGAACTATTTCAGACCAGGGTATAATGAGTTATCAAGTGTTTATAAATAAAATATAGAGAACTACTTCAGACCAGGGTATAATAAGTTATCAAGTGTTTATAAATAAAATATAGAGAACTACTTCAGACCAGGGTATAATAAGTTATCAAGTGTTTATAAATAAAATATAGAGAACTATTTCAGACCAGGGTATAATGAGTTATCAAGTATTTATAAATAAAATATAGAGAACTACTTCAGACCAGGGTATAATGAGTTATAAAGTGTTTATAAATAAAATATAGAGAACTACTTCAGACCAGGGTAAAATGAGTTATCAAGTGTTTATTAATAAAATATAGAGAACTATTTCAGACCAGGGTATAATGAGTTATCAAGTTTTTATTAATAAAATATAGAGAACTACTTCAGATCAGGGTATAATGAGTTATCAAGTGTTTATAAATAAAATATAGAGAACTACTTCAGACCAGGTTATAATGAGTTATCAAGTGTTTATAAATAAAATATAGAGAACTACTTCAGACCAGGGTATAATGAGTTATCAAGTGTTTATAAATAAAATATAGAGAACTATTTCAGACCAGGGTATAATGAGTTATCAAGTGTTTATAAATAAAATATAGAGAACTACTTCAGACCAGGGTATAATAAGTTATCAAGTGTTTATAAATAAAATATAGAGAACTACTTCAGACCATGGTATAATGAGTTATCAAGTGTTTATTAGTAAAATATAGAGAACTACTTCAGACCAGGGTATAATAAGTTATCAAGTGTTTATAAATAAAATATAGAGAACTACTTCAGACCAGGGTATAATGAGTTATCAAGTGTTTATTAGTAAAATATAGAGAACTACTTCAGACCAGGGTATAATAAGTTATCAAGTGTTTATAAATAAAATATAGAGAACTATTTCAGACCAGGGTATAATGAGCTATCAAGTGTTTATAAATAAAATATAGAGAACTACTTCAGACCAGGGTAAAATGAGCTATCAAGTGTTTATACATAAAATATAGAGAACTACTTCAGACCAGGGTATAATGAGTTATCAAGTGTTTATTAGTAAAATATAGAGAACTACTTCAGACCAGTGTATAATGAGTTATCAAGTGTTTATAAATAAAATATAGAGAACTACTTCAGACCATGGTATAATGAGTTATCAGGTGTTTATAAATAAAATATAGAGAACTATTTCAGACCAGGGTATAATGAGTTATCAAGTGTTTATAAATAGAATATAGAGAACTACTTCAGACCAGGGTATAATGAGTTATCAAGTGTTTATAAATAAAATATAGAGAACTACTTCAGACCAGGGTATAATGAGCTATCAAGTGTTTATACATAAAATATAGAGAACTACTTCAGACCAGGGTATAATGAGTTATCAAGTGTTTATAAATAAAATATAGAGAACTATTTCAGACCAGGGTATAATGAGTTATCAAGTGTTTATAAATAAAATATAGAGAACTACTTCAGACCAGGGTATAATGAGTTATCAAGTGTTTATAAATAAAATATAGAGAACTACTTCAAACCAGGGTATAATGAGTTATCAAGTGTTTATAAATAAAATATAGAGAACTACTTCAGACCAGGGTATAATGAGTTATCAAGTGTTTATAAATAAAATATAGAGAACTACTTCAGACCAGGGTATAATGAGTTATCAAGTGTTTATAAATAAAATATAGAGAACTACTTCAGACCAGGGTATAATGAGTTATCAAGTGTTTATAAATAAAATATAGAGAACTACTTCAGATCAGGGTATAATGAGTTATCAAGTGTTTATAAATAAAATATAGAGAACTATTTCAGACCAGGGTATAATGAGTTATCAAGTGTTTATAAATAAAATATAGAGAACTACTTCAGACCAGGGTATAATAAGTTATCAAGTGTTTATAAATAAAATATAGAGAACTACTTCAGACGAGGGTATAATGAGTTATCAAGTGTTTATTAGTAAAATATAGAGAACTACTTCAGACCAGGGTATAATAAGTTATCAAGTGTTTATAAATAAAATATAGAGAACTACTTCAGACCAGGGTATAATGAGTTATCAAGTGTCTATTAGTAAAATATAGAGAACTACTTCAGACCAGGGTATACTGAGTTATCAAGTGTTTATAAATAAAATATAGAGAACTACTTCAGACCAGGGTAAAATGAGCTATCAAGTGTTTATACATAAAATATAGAGAACTACTTCAGACCAGGGTATAATGAGTTATCAAGTGTTTATAAATAAAATATAGAGAACTACTTCAGACCAGGGTAAAATGAGCTATCAAGTGTTTATACATAAAATATAGAGAACTACTTCAGACCAGGGTATAATGAGTTATCAAGTGTTTATTAGTAAAATATAGAGAACTACTTCAGACCAGTGTATAATGAGTTATCAAGTGTTTATAAATAAAATATAGAGAACTACTTCAGACCATGGTATAATGAGTTATCAAGTGTTTATAAATAAAATATAGAGAACTATTTCAGACCAGGGTATAATGAGTTATCAAGTGTTTATAAATAAAATATAGAGAACTACTTCAGACCAGGGTATAATGAGTTATCAATAAAATATAGAGAACTATTTCAGACCTGGGTATAATGAGCTATCAAGTGTTTATAAATAAAATATAGAGAACTACTTCAGATCAGGGTATAATGAGTTATCAAGTGTTTATAAATAGAATATAGAGAACTACTTCAGACCAGGGTATAATGAGTTATCAAGTGTTTATACATAAAATATAGAGAACTATTTCAGACCAGGGTATAATGAGTTATCAAGTGTTTATTAATAAAATATAGAGAACTACTTCAGATCAGGGTATAATGAGTTATCAAGTGTTTATAAATAGAATATAGAGAACTACTTCAGACCAGTGTATAATGAGTTATCAAGTGTTTATTAATAAAATATAGAGAACTACTTCAGACCAGGGTATAATGAGTTATAAAGTGTTTATAAATCAAATACAGAGAACTACTTCAGACCACGGTATAATGAGTTATCAAGTGTTTATAAATAAAATATAGAGAACTACTTCAGACCAGGGTATAATAAGTTATCAAGTGTTTATAAATAAAATATAGAGAACTATTTCAGACCAGGGTATAATGAGTTATCAAGTGTTTAGAAATAAAATATAGAGAACTACTTCAGACCAGGGTATAATGAGTTATAAAGTGTTTATAAATAAAATATAGAGAACTACTTCAGACCAGGGTAAAATGAGCTATCAAGTGTTTATTAATAAAATATAGAGAACTACTTCAGACCAGGGTATAATGAGTTATCAAGTGTTTATAAATAAAATATAGAGAACTACTTCAGACCAGGGTATAATGAGTTATCAAGTGTTTATAAATAAAACATAGAGAACTACTTCAGACCAGGTTATAATGAGTTATCAAGTGTTTATAAATAAAATATAGAGAACTACTTCAGACCAGGGTATAATGAGTTATCAAGTGTTTATAAATAAAATATAGAGAACTATTTCAGACCAGGGTATAATGAGTTATCAAGTGTTTATAAATAAAATATAGAGAACTACTTCAGACCATGGTATAATGAGTTATCAAGTGTTTATTAGTAAAATATAGAGAACTACTTCAGACCAGGGTATAATAAGTTATCAAGTGTTTATAAATAAAATATAGAGAACTACTTCAGACGAGGGTATAATGAGTTATCAAGTGTCTATTAGTAAAATATAGAGAACTACTTCAGACCAGGGTATAATGAGCTATCAAGTGTTTATAAATAAAATATAGAGAACGACTTCAGACCAGGGTATAATGAGTTATCAAGTGTTTATAAATAAAATATAGAGAACTACTTCAGACCAGGGTATAATGAGTTATCAAGTGTTTATAAATAAAATATAGAGAACTACTTCAGACCAGGGTATAATGAGTTATCAAGTGTTTATAAATAAAATATAGAGAACTACTTCAGACCAGGGTATAATGAGTTATCAAGTGTTTATAAATAAAATATAGAGAACTACTTCAGACCAGGGTACAATGAGTTATCAAGTGTTTATAAATAAAATATAGAGAACTACTTCAGACCAGGGTATAATGAGTTATCAAGTGTTTATAAATAAAATAGAGAGAACTACTTCAGACCAGGGTATAATGAGTTATAAAGTGTTTATAAATCAAATACAGAGAACTACTTCAGACCACGGTATAATGAGTTATCAAGTGTTTATAAATAAAATATAGAGAACTATTTCAGACCAGGGTATAATGAGTTATCAAGTGTTTATAAATAAAATATAGAGAACTACTTCAGACCAGGGTAAAATGAGTTATCAAGTGTTTATAAATAAAATATAGAGAACTACTTCAGACCAGGGTATAATGAGTTATCAAGTGTTTATAAATAAAATATAGAGAACTACTTCAGACCAGGGTATAATGAGTTATCAAGTGTTTATAAATAAAATATAGAGAACTACTTCAGACCAGGGTACAATGAGTTATCAAGTGTTTATAAATAAAATATAGAGAACTACTTCAGACCAGGGTATAATGAGTTATCAAGTGTTTATAAATAAAATAGAGAGAACTACTTCAGACCAGGGTATAATGAGTTATAAAGTGTTTATAAATCAAATACAGAGAACTACTTCAGACCACGGTATAATGAGTTATCAAGTGTTTATAAATAAAATATAGAGAACTATTTCAGACCAGGGTATAATGAGTTATCAAGTGTTTATAAATAAAATATAGAGAACTACTTCAGACCAGGGTAAAATGAGTTATCAAGTGTTTATTAATAAAATATAGAGAACTATTTCAGACCAGGGTATAATGAGTTATCAAGTGTTTATTAATAAAATATAGAGAACTACTTCAGATCAGGGTATAATGCGTTATCAAGTGTTTATAAATAAAATATAGAGAACTACTTCAGACCAGGGTATAATGAGTTATCAAGTGTTTATAAATAAAATATAGAGAACTACTTCAGATCAGGGTATAATGAGTTATCAAGTGTTTATAAATAAAATATAGAGAACTATTTCAGACCAGGGTATAATGAGTTATCAAGTGTTTATAAATAAAATATAGAGAACTACTTCAGACTAGGGTATAATAAGTTATCAAGTGTTTATAAATAAAATATAAAGAACTACTTCAGACCATGGTATAATAAGTTATCAAGTGTTTATAAATAAAATATAGAGAACTACTTCAGACCAGGTTATAATGAGTTATCAAGTGTTTATAAATAAAATATAGAGAACTACTTCAGACCAGGGTATAATAAGTTATCAAGTGTTTATAAATAAAATATAGAGAACTACTTCAGACCAGGGTATAATGAGTTATCAAGTGTTTATTAGTAAAATATAGAGAACTACTTCAGATCAGGGTATAATGAGTTATCAAGTGTTTATAAATAAAATATAGAGAACTACTTCAGACCAGGGTATAATGAGTTATAAAGTGTTTATAAATAAAATATAGAGAACTATTTCAGACCAGGGTATAATGAGTTATCAAGTGTTTATAAATAAAATATAGAGAACTACTTCAGACCAGGGTATAATGAGTTATCAAGTGTTTATAAATAAAATATAGAGAACTACTTCAGACCAGGGTATAATGAGTTATAAAGTGTTTATAAATAAAATATAGAGAACTACTTCAGACCAGGGTATAATGAGTTATCAAGTGTTTATTAATAAAAAAAAAATAGAGAACTACTTCAGACCAGGGTATAATGAGTTATCAAGTGTTTATTAATAAAATATAGAGAACTATTTAAGACCAGGGTAAAATGAGTTATCAAGTGTTTATAAATCAAATACAGAGAACTACTTCAGACCACGGTATAATGAGTTATCAAGTGTTTATAAATAAAAAATAGTAGACACTATGGCATCTTTATTTCTCATCACCAAGTACATAGGTACAGAGAATTTATAACAATATAGACAGTCTATAGATGTAATAACTGAAAAGGAGGCAAACCTGGAAGACACACTCTTTTGATTATAATGTGTATAAAAGGAGGCAAACCTGGAAGACACACTCTTTTGATTATAATGTGTATAAAAGGAGGCAAACCTGGAAGACACACTCTTTTGATTATAATGTGTATAAATTTACCAGTACATAGCTTATCAAATTTTATTTATATTTTGAGGACATTATTTCTTTAAATGCTAAAATATTTGGTCGTCCTGTTAGTCTTAATGTAAGTATTTCAATCAACCACTAAATTTTCACAAGAAACAGGGATTATAGGTCAGAGTTATGGTGTTTAATGCCACTTTCAACAATATTTTAGTTATATCGTGGCGGAAACCAGAGTACATGTACCAGAAAACCACCGACCTGCCGCAAGTCACTGACAAACTTTATCATATAATGTTGTATCGATTACACCTCACCTGTCAGAGCGGAGTTCGAACTCACAATGTTAGAGGTGTTAGGCATAATTGCATAGATAGTTATAAATTGAATACATGTCAAAACACTACCAAAACGCCCCCACTATTTTTTCAGAATAAAAATTATTTTACCAAAACACCCAACAATTTTTTATTGCCAAAGCGCAAATAATTTGTTTTCTACTCAAACGATGATATCATGTGTGATGTCTTGTATTTCAAGATTTGTCCAGTAAATATATATATCATATATACATGTAGACAACAACAAACTTGTATATATACGCTCCTGGAATTGTGTTTATAAGTATATAAAACTGACTTATATTCTAGGCATTAAATGTTTTGTCCTGCTATGGTTATCGTCAATTTTTGGAGAAAACTTCATAAATTTACAACTTGTGTCTTATCCATTTGTCCATTTACAAAGCCGGGCACGAACCCACGCAATATTGGTGATAGGCTTATATGAGTTGTTAATTTGTTAGGTAATCCAACTACCTAACTCATTGATCCACCCGTGCCGCTTAGCAAGATATATAAGCACTACAAATAAAAATATACATAAATATGTCTATATATAAAACACTACAAAAAATATACATATATATGTCTATATAAGCACTACAAAAAAGTCTAAATGTTTGTGAAATTCCCGATTCAATGGTCCAAAACTGGACCATTGATACAGCCACATCAAGCCATTGTTATCAAAGCTTAAATTTCTCAAAACTTTTTTGTTGGCTTTGTACATTTGTTTTTCACAATACCTTGGCTTGTGTGTTTTTACTTTCTTATCTGTAATTAAGTTCATCAAAGACCATCGGCACCGATAAAGGCATATAATTATTGTAATAATTAATGAAACATATAAATTTAATTAAATGCAATCATCATTAATTAAATTTATATTATTAAATATTATAGATTAATAAAAATATAATAAAACAAAAACAAAATATTCGAACAAAAACAAATCACAGGAAGACATTTATAAATATTTGAATCACAAATTATTTTTTTGATAACGATTTATTTTGGAAAAAAGTGGGGGCGTTTTGGTAGTGGGGTGTTTTGACCTGTTACCTTATAAATCCAACTATCATATGATCACGACAGCCCAATTTACAAGAAAAAATTGTCAACTATTTCTAAATTACATACATATATGGTGGAACAATACATCTTCCTTCATTTGGACGACATAAATATCATTATCTTTCTTACCTTTGCTTCATATAATAGAGGTCCATGGAAGCACAGCACTCTTTCACCTGTAACAAAGATAAAGAAATGTACAAACAGGCTAGCAATAATGAATGCTCCCATATCTCATATTTTATAGGAACTATGTGTGATAGATCATTTTGAAATAAATAATGAAAATACAATTAAATTTTAAATATAAAACGGTATATATACCTTCAATCATTTTTAAGGATCAGGGATACACGTCAGGCAGTAGTTCTTGCCAAGTTACAATTCCTGCCATTTAGTAAATTTCACGTTGTCAAACAAATGTTCGTTAAAATTGTCAAAACTTATTACAATGTACATTGAATAAAAAGAAGAAATGAATACATTGGCAAGAATCGGTAGTTTGGAAGACCTACTTGTTGACCAGTACCCTTAAATCTTCATAGGCATATAGAGAGGACCTTTGTAAGTTGGCATAGTCCGTTTGACTTCAATAAATCTCCAGAAAAAATTTTTTAAATTAAAAATCAACAATAAAAAATTTACATTATAACTTTTGAGAAACTTCTTTTGAAGAGTTGTAGATATTTGGCTAAATTCCACTGCTAACATTTGTACTTTTTTACTTGAGTAACTAAACTATACTTTGCTAAATTCTGTGGCTAAATAATTATATGCATTTTTAAATAAATAACTAAATTATTTATTTACCATCAAAAGGTTGGTTCAAAACTTGTTAAAAAAACTCTTCCACCAGTGTTTCTCTGGGTTTACTCAGCTTTGTCGGTGCTGGCTTGTTAAATATTTTTGTTAATTAAGTTTCTATATTCATTTTTGTAACATGCTTTATACCAACATGATTATCCGATACATTTTTTTGAAATTATCAATTGTTAATCACATTTTTGGGGTTTTTGCTATAAACTATTTTGTTTTGTTATCTTTTGATAAACATATCTGTGTGAGAAGGTAAACAAGGCAAATTCTATATTTGCTCTTCTTAGAAGGACATTCAGAAACTTAAATGTAGATATATTTCTCCCTTTATATAAAACTCTAGTAAGGACACATTTAGATTATGCTAGTTCAGTCTGGGTCCCATACAAAAAAAAGTACATAGATAAAATTGAAAGTATGCAAAAAAGAGCCACAAAACAAATACCAGGTTTTAACAAATCATAAACGAAAAATATGACCCAGAAGCTAGTTCTTTCCTAAAACTATTGTCAAATTCCAGCAACAGATTCAGTAGAAGAAATAATAGCAACAAAATAGTCCAACAACGATTTAAAACAAGTCTGAGGAAAAACAGTTTTGCCGTTCGTGTAGCAAAAGTTTGGTACAAATTACCAGACCAAGTCATAAACGCTTCATCAACAAATGCATTCCAAAACCGATTAGATAAATACTGGGAAAATGAGGAGCTTTACTATTCAGACTACAGAGCTGAAATTTCTGGAGGAAACAGAAATGACATAAAATTACCAGATATTGACACAATTGTTACCATAAGTAAAGATCTCACTTGGAAAGCACACATCAACAACATCACTAACAAGGCCAACAAAACACTAGGTTTTATTAAGCGAAATATTCATGGGTGCACTCAGAAAGTAAAACAACACACTTTCACTACAATGGTAAGACCAACATTGGAATATGCATCCACATGCTGGGATCCTCATAGCAAAGATCTGATTGAGGACATAGAACAAGTGCAAAAAAGAGCAGCACGTTTTGTGTACAATAATTACAGGAGTAAAGAACCAGGGTGCGTTACAAACATGCTAGACACACTAAATTGTCAACGAAGAGCCAAAAACAGAGTCACCATGCTATACAAGATCATTAATAACCAAGTGACTATAGACCCAAACACATACTTAAACAAAATGACACACGTACTAGAGGGGAACATAAATATAAACAAATTGCAACTTCAAAAAACATATATAAGTATTCTTTTTTCCCCTGCACCATCAGAAGTTTGAACTACCTCCCGGCAGCAGTAGCACAGGCTACAGACCTCGACAGCTTCAGGTCTGGTTTGGAGGGTATACAATTCCCTCCAGCCTTCATGTAATTCCACTTGTTAAATTGTAAATATGTAATTATGTAAATATATTTTTATCAATCTATAAATTCAAAATTTATAGTCTCCACGCCTTGATAATTTCACTCGATTCTTCGAGTCTATCCTGTATTTGGAAGAAGAAGAAGAAGAATTGGAGAGTCCGGAGAAGTGGCAGAGCCAGTTTTGGAAACCACCGTTAAGTACCATTAAGTAAGTATAAAAACTATTCTGTATTGTTGTAACTGTTGATATAATTATGAATGTATATTTGTTATTGCCCCTTGAGGGACCGTAGGCTTAATTGGAATAAAATATATTGTATTGTATTATTATTGATAAAACTTGAATCCCAGTGGAACGAACTCTTCTGTGACTGTGCTAACACTTTGCATCCCTTACCGGCTTAGTTCGTTACACGACCTTATCTTCTATTTCTACCAAATAATAATGACCTACTTCAACAGACAACAGTTTGAAGATTATGTCATTGAAACTTATACATCTTGCAACTGTTTGTGCGTCTGTTGACTTAGACATTTGTAGATACGGGTCTCATCCTGTCAAATACACATCATAACAAAATCTTGCCGAAATTATATAAATGTCTTTGTATTGAAATTATGAAAATATGAATTGTAACTCGTAAGCATGGTCATGCCTACTACTAGTACTATACTGCTAGGGCCCTTTACATAGGACAACATAAATATTATGCGTGCTCATTTAAGCTCTATCTATTATGCACATAACATAAGAATTCAAAAGATTCAGGGATTTCACCTTCTTGGAATTTATATTTGGGTGGCATTTATAATCTTTAAAAATATTACACCGCATGTGTTCACGTCATTGATCTTTGTGCACAGTAAATATTATAGATTTTAATTGAAACGAAATCAGAACTTAGATTTACTCGAATAATACTGCGCCCTCTATCGGCACTATGTAGCGACCAGCGGGAGCGTAATTTAACGACTGGATTATTCGGGTTAAACTTAGATAGACACATATGCTACATATGTAAAGTTTCACACTGGATCTGAGATATAGGGGACAAACCAGAACATGATCCACTAAATAATAATAATTATATTTATATTTTTAGAAATATAAAAACCTTAAACTATGTCCTTTTTCTTTTTTGTGTATGTCTCATTTATCAATCATGAATGTTTGTATTGTTAATGATGCCTCATGTGGGCCCTATGATTAGGCAATAAAATATATTCTATTCTATTCTATTCATAGCAAAGTTTTCCTGTCCTATCTGAACATTAATCATTCTAACTTTGAAAAATTATCATTTGGGGATAAATTTATATGGCTTTTAAATAAAGGTAATAACAAAATTACCGAACTCAGAACAATCTTACAAAGGGAAAGTCAAAACTCATAATTATATAAACAGACAAAATCAGTCAACAACCGGAAAACTGTGAAAACTCAGAAAGTAAAGATACTTTAATATGCATGTGTGATTTCCTGTTAAAAAGTCACTGTTTCGGATAGCTGGTATCGCATATTTTAACACTAGTCATGTCTCTCATTTTTGTATTTACAATTTATATGATATGTTATGCAATCACCTTATGTTTTATTATGTTTATATGCCCCTTCGTGGGCCCTTTAATTTGGACCAATAAAATCTTATCTTATCTGAATATTAATGTGATAAAGTAAAATAGTTTAATTAATTTCATTACAGAAAAATAGATAAACAAAAATGTTATTAGGCCTATAATGGCTATATGTTTCCGGGAACACCCTCTGGGAAGAACACACGTCTCCTATTTTCGGGATTTTTTTTTTTAATTAAATAAAGATCTAGTACCATTTTGCTTTCTAAAAATTAAGAAATACTAAAATAGTCAAATCAAAAGTTGTCTATAAATAGGGCCATATTTCTCATTTACGTCCTTGTCTAAATTGCAGAATATTCTAAAATTAGTTGTGGTAATGACGTAATTACTGGAATGTTCCAATCGTAATATTTAAAAATAGTCATGTGACTGGTATTGACGTATAAATACTAAAATTTCGCATTATTTGCCATAGACGCAACAACAAACAAATTGATAGAGCACAGAATTCACAGAGAAATTTACAAATAATTGTAAGTATTAAACATTTTGTTGAAAGGGTAAAAGAAATCCACATTCGATACTATACTGTAAACGCTACCCGAATACTAATGTATCAAAAATAATGGATTTCGTTTTGTCGACAACTGAAACTGAAAGCTGCCATTTTGGTTTTCAAAGTCGAATTTTTATTCCGTATTTTATTTCAGTTATAATTCAGTTAATGTGGTGGAAAACGGAAAAAAAACCCACATCAAAACGACAAAAGTGTCGGAATAGAAAAGAACAAAGTCAAAGGCCTGAAAGGCTCAAACACCCTCTTTTTTGAATTTTTCTTTGTCTTATTTGAAGTAACAACTAGAAGTCTCAAATTTTCACTTCAAATACATTAATAATAAGTCCACCATTGTTTTTCTATAGTACACTAGTCATCAAAGGGAAGACATGTTACTCTTTCAATATTGTCTTTTTTTAATATTATAATATTGGCTATCCTGCTCAGCTGGAAATCACACTCACCCAATCACTGACTTTGTAAATTTTCCTGGCAAGGTTATAGTCACTATGCTCAATTTGTTTACTTCGTTTGCTCAACACCTTGCACCCGCAAGTGATAAAGTTTACTAGTTACTTGCCCATGGTCGGTGGTTCTCTCTGGGTACTCCGGCTTCCTCCACCACTAAAAATTGTTGCTCAACGCTTCAGTCAGTTGTGGAAGTGAAATTATCATGTAATTTAAACTGAAGAAAAAGTTGTTCAATTAAATATCTAAATATTAGTTTTTGACTTAGATAAGAAAAACTAACTCTTTACTTTAAATCTGTAACTACTGACGTGCATGTAAATTATATTGAAACGGGTTACGTAGATATTATTTTTTTCAAGCCGTATAATTTCTGAATCTGATTTTCTCCTTTACCTAATTGCAGTATTACCTTTTGATTCGTTCCAATTAGCTAGTAGTACTAACCGTATCGGCAGTGCAATGGTTTGCATTCTCGCCTTGAATGCGGTAAATTGTGGGTTCGAATTCCAAAGGAGTCATTCAAACCACAGACTCTAAAATTGGTATTTGTTGCTTCTCCGCAGAGCACACAGCATTAAGGAGAAAGAGCCAAGACTGGTTGGCTCTGAATCAGGATAATGTGTCCGAGTGGGGCAGCATGTCTATCTGCATATTGTTGTTTCAGTGAACTAGCACTAGTAAAATCCAACTTGTTGGTCTAATACAAAGCGAACCTCGTCATTCTTTCTTTGAAAATTAATTTGTTCTAGTCATGATATTGCTGAGTTTGCGTTAAACAAAACAACAATCATCACTCTAGTAGTACTATACTGTTTGTAATAAAAAGACCTTTGTTTTTTCATTAAAATTTCTCGAGGTATATGCTCCACCTTCCATCAACATCGAGGTATATGCTCCACCTTCCATCAACATCGTGTTGGCTGTAATTACGACTCGCTGACATCTAATGGAGTTTGTTATATCTTTTTAAAAATGCAAAATATATTATGAAGACAATTGCTCAAGTTAAAAATAGTGAAAGTACAAAAATGTAAGCAAGTCAAATTAATTGCTTGGAATATCAATTTAATTGTACATTGCATAATTATTCTAAATATCTGAATTTTTATATTTTCAGACAATGCAGATCTTTGTAAAGACCCTTACTGGTAAGACCATCACTTTGGAGGTGGAACCTTCTGATACCATCGAAAACGTCAAAGCCAAGATTCAAGACAAAGAAGGAATTCCACCAGATCAGCAAAGATTGATTTTCGCTGGTAAACAACTTGAAGATGGAAGGACCCTCTCAGACTATAACATTCAGAAGGAGTCAACACTTCATCTTGTACTCCGTCTTAGAGGAGGTATGCAAATATTTGTCAAAACTTTGACTGGTAAAACTATCACACTTGAGGTAGAACCATCAGACACAATTGAAAATGTCAAAGCCAAGATTCAAGACAAAGAAGGAATTCCACCAGATCAGCAAAGATTGATTTTCGCTGGTAAACAACTTGAAGATGGAAGGACCCTCTCGGACTACAACATTCAGAAGGAGTCAACACTTCATCTTGTACTCCGTCTTAGAGGAGGTATGCAAATATTTGTCAAAACTTTGACTGGTAAAACTATCACACTTGAGGTAGAACCGTCGGACACAATTGAAAACGTCAAAGCAAAGATTCAAGACAAAGAAGGAATTCCACCAGATCAGCAAAGATTGATTTTCGCTGGTAAGCAACTTGAAGATGGAAGGACCCTCTCAGACTATAACATTCAGAAGGAGTCAACACTTCATCTTGTACTCCGTCTTAGAGGAGGTATGCAAATATTTGTCAAAACTTTGACCGGTAAAACTATCACACTTGAGGTAGAACCGTCAGACACAATTGAGAACGTCAAAGCCAAGATTCAAGACAAAGAAGGAATTCCACCAGATCAGCAAAGATTGATTTTCGCTGGTAAGCAACTTGAAGATGGAAGGACCCTCTCAGACTATAACATTCAGAAGGAGTCAACACTTCATCTTGTACTCCGTCTTAGAGGAGGTATGCAAATATTTGTCAAAACTTTGACCGGTAAAACTATCACACTTGAGGTAGAACCGTCAGACACAATTGAGAACGTCAAAGCCAAGATTCAAGACAAAGAAGGAATTCCACCAGATCAGCAAAGATTGATTTTCGCTGGTAAGCAACTTGAAGATGGAAGGACCCTCTCAGACTATAACATTCAGAAGGAGTCAACACTTCATCTTGTACTCCGTCTTAGAGGAGGTATGCAAATATTTGTCAAAACTTTGACCGGTAAAACTATCACACTTGAGGTAGAACCATCAGACACAATTGAAAATGTCAAAGCCAAGATTCAAGACAAAGAAGGAATTCCACCAGATCAGCAAAGATTGATTTTCGCTGGTAAGCAACTTGAAGATGGAAGAACCCTCTCCGACTACAACATTCAGAAGGAGTCAACACTTCATCTTGTACTGCGTCTACGTGGTGGAAACTGATCATTTACTTTGACTGACATTTTACCTTTTAACTGGAAGATTAACAAACTGAAATGTGCAATGGAACAATAAAAGTTATCTAAATATTTGGTGTTTTAGAAACATTCCCCATTGTTTATACTTAAGACAGAAAGTTTATCGACATTACAATTGCATCTAGGTTGTTGTCTAAATCATATGGTCGTTAAATTTTCATTTATGTAATCAAATGGTGCGAATTTGTTTCCTGTCTATTGTTACACAGTACAGCATTGTTGGAGCAAGTTTTAGTTTGCTATGACTTTAGGTCTATGGTTTTCTACAGGTACTCTGTTTCCACTAATATACATGTTTGTATCTGGTTAAACTCAATCTACACAATAATACAAATAACATGCATTAAATAACAATGAACGACAGTGGTACAGTCCTCGCTAATGGGAAATGCATTTTCCATGAGATACTTGTATCTCGCATATTTATTCATTTGACAGACCATATTGCTCAAATATAAAAATACGGGTCTAGGACAATTGCCCCCATCCCCCAATTTTTTAATTTCATTTTTACTCTTTTCTAAATGAGAAATAAATATGCATAAACTCAGATTAAATTATTCAAATTACTTTTAAGTTGGATTTTTTTCTTTGTATATTTATCACAGGGGCTTGAATTGCTTTCATAGAGGTCACACAGCCTATATACTAACGTATATCGGCCGCATGACCTCTATGAAAGCGATTCAAGCCCCTGTGATGTTAATCGTCAAAAGGATTATACAGCTTGGACAAGCTATGATAAAAATAACTTTCTCTTATTATTTATAGATATTTTATTTTTAGATAGAGTTTAATGATATTCCAATTTAAGTTTAATTACCTTACAAAATTGGTCTTCAAAGAAAAATTATAAAAAAGAATTTGATTAAACAATGATCAAAGCTAAGTACAAAGGTTAATAATTAAAAAGAATTTCGAGAAATAATGATTGCAAGCTAAGTACAATCTTAGAACTGGCTTAAATAGGAGTGTATTTTGAAGTGAAAGTATAGTAGTGCAATGGAGTTCATAGTCAGAAAGAGGTAATCGGAAACTAAATATAAAACTGAAAAAAAATTGTGGGGGACTATTATCCTGCTCCCAAAAATACATATTGTTTCTGAATCTGACCACATGTTTTATATTTGTAATTGTAATCTGTTTATAAAATGAAGGAGTGGTTATTGAATGCCAAATGAACAATTTTTCAAATATATGGTGGCATTGATGCCTTGGTAGTCGAGTATCTACTTTGTACTATACCAACATTCCAGTATAGTTCGATTTTTATATTCCTAGCTCACTGCAACATCAGTCTGACTCCCTGGAAAGATATTAAGCTTCACTTGGTATACATTATCACGATTCTGAGCCAACCAGTCTCCGCTCTCCTTAATATTGTGCAGAAAAGCAAAATTCCAATTCTATAGTCTTTGGTTTGACCCGACGGGGGCTTGTATCCTTGATCTACCACACTCGAGGAGAGCACACCTAACCATCCGGTCACGGATGCTGTTATTTGGAAAATGAATGTTTAAACTAAGTATTTTGTATGGATCTGTCAATAATAGTACATCATTGCACCCCTACCAATATGGTATTTTGGGACTTTGGATCGCTTCAGTTCATATGACCAGTCCACATCCAAATTGATGGTCCTCTACAAACTTTTCGTTTTTTGTTCCGATATGAAATTCAAAATGGTGGCTACGGCAGGACTTAGTTTAACATTGGACCCTATGGGAAAAATGTTTCAAAACGCTTCTTCTCTGAAACCACTTGGACAATTGAAACCAAACTGCCCAGGAATGATCATTGGAAGGTCCTCTACAAAGTTTCTGTTTTTTATGCCGACCGGAATTCCAAGATGGCCGCCACCGCAGGACATAGATTAACATTGAACCCTAAGACTTTAAGATGGCAGCCGAGCTGTTCACACACTAAAAGTCAGCTCCTGCATTTTTTGCAAAATCCATTGTTAATTTGATGTGGATTTATATATTTTTGTGATAAAGTGATGCATAATGGAATGAAGAACCTCTATATGGATTTTTAAGCCATAAAATTGTGAAATTTAAGACTTAATTTTCATGTTAAATTTGTGAAATTCTGGATTTTCTAAAGTAGATAGTATTCACATACATAATAATATGCCTGGAGGAAATAATACTTCAACTAGACCTGTGAGTAAACCTGGTCAACCTAATCCAGTAAAAACAGTTCAGACATTATTAGCAGCCAAAAAGAAAGACACTAGTAACAAAGAGCCTAGAGCAAAAAGAACTCGCTCTAACGACTCTAACACCAGTCATGATCTATCAGGACTAATTAACTTTCAAAAAGATCTTGATGAAATTAAAATTAGCTTGAGGGATGTAACTACAAAAGATGATCTGAATGAAATGACAAAAGACCTTGTCAAGACTTCTGACTTAGAAAATATTGTCACTGGTATTGTGAAAAAGCTCTTTAGCAAGTTTGAGTCCTCGTTAGAAAAAAAGATGAATGAAAAAATCATAAAAATTCAGAATGAGATGGAAGAAAAGGTTGAGGCACTTAGTATTGAAAATGAAGATTTGAAAAAGAGACTAGAAGTAGGTACAGCCCAAATAACATCAATCAAAAAAGAATTTTCAGAAACAGTACAAGTTGCTAAGCAAGCAAATATGAGCAGCAACTACAACGAGCAGTACTCTAGGAAAAACAATATCAAAGTGTTCAACTTTCCTAGGAGAGAGAAGCAAAACCTACGTCAGGATTTTATTAATTTGGTCAAACGAGATCTGAATGTAACCTTAGAAGAAAGGAATGTAGTAGCAATACATAGGCTACCAGCAGAACATGAGCCGAGCCCTTTAATTGTGCACTTGTTCAGTAGTGATGTAAAAAGGAGTGTAATGCAGGTAAGGAAGGAACTGAAAGGAAGAGTGAAATTTGTGGATGACGTCACACAAAGGAACATGGAGCTTATCAAAAGACTAGAACGAAGTCAGCGTTTCAACCAGGTGTGGTACTTTAATTGTGGCATTTATGGTAGAACAGAGAATGGATTACAGACGAAGTTTCAGATGTATGATGACATTAACTTTAAACTCGGACAACGGCCTTCACAACGTCCTGGGTGGTAACTTTAAATTTTTGATGTTGAAAAATATTTAGACAACTGAAAAGATCTGTCTTTATTGTATTAAATATTTAATATCATAAATATATTTATGCTTCAAGTATAAAAAAACAATAATGTTATACAATTGATTGAAAATTTTACTGCAGATTTTGCAAAAATTGTACCAGTTTACAACAGGTATATTATGACACTTGTCATCTTAGTTCTAAATACATGTTTTTATCTATCATTTTTTCAGTTATTTTCAAAAGAATATTTTGAAAAATTCATTTACATTTACAATAGTTCTATTCTTATTTGCTTGATGAATATGTATTGTCAGAGTTTTGTATATATCTACTTATTTAGAAGAATTATATTCCCCTTGAAATGGGTTCCATAAAATTTCTAACAGTTAACTGTCAAGGCCTTGGTAATATTGAAAAAAGAAAAGATGTGTTTCATTTTCTAAAATCCAAAAATTATAACATTTATTGCTTACAGGACACACATTTTACTTCTGAAATAGAGTCTAGTATTAGATCTATGTGGGGATTTGATTGTTTCTTTTCATCTTTTTCTTCAAATTCCAGGGGGGTATCAATTCTGTTTAATAACAATTTTGAATATGAAGTCCTGAAAGAGAAAAGGGATCTGAATGGTAATTATTTAGCATTAGATGTTGTAATTGATAAACAGAAACTTACACTTCTGTCACTTTATGGACCCAATATGGACAATCCTGATTTTTATGATCAGATTATGAATATCATTGAAGATTTTGGAAATGAATGTTATTTACTTTGTGGTGATTTTAATTTGGTACTTTGCCCACATATTGATTGTTACAACTATTTACATGTTAATAACCCCAATGCTAGCGATAAACTTATTGAAATAGTAGATCAATGCTCCCTAGTGGACCCCTTTAGAGAACTTTTTCCAGATTTACAACGATATACTTGGAGAAAAAAGACACCTTTTAAACAAGCTCGACTTGATTTTTTTTCTTTTTCCTGATAGTATGTTGACTAATTTAGTAAACTGTAAAATTGAACCAAGTTATCGTTCAGATCACTCCATGGTAATTTTAGAATTAGAGTTTATACCTTTTATGCGTGGTAAAGGACTATGGAAGTTCAACAATTCATTACTTTATGATTTGGAATATAGTAATATTGTAAAAAAAAAGATTTTAGAGGTTAAAAAACAGTATGGTGCCTTGGTTTATAACTTTGAGAATATACATGAAATTTCTAACGATGATCTTCATTTCACTATTAATAGTCAATTGTTTCTAGAAACACTGTTGATGGAAATTAGAGGCAAAACTATTTCTTATTCAAGCTACAAGAGAAAAGAAAGAGACAAAATAGAAAGAGATTTATTGAAAGATATTGACACTTTAGAATGTAATGTAAACCAAGCCTCCATACAACTTTTAGAGAATAAGAAGCAAGATTTAGAAAATATAAGAAAAGAAAAAATAAAGGGTAAAATAATACGTTCTAGAGTGCAGTGGATTGAAGAGGGGGAAAAACCTACAAAATATTTTTGTGGGCTAGAATCAAAAAATTTTACTAGTAAAATAATTCCCAAAATAGAAAGGGATGATGGCAAAACTATAACTAAACAATTTGATATCTTGAAAGAAACAAAGGTATTTTATGAAGAACTATATAAATTTAGAGAAGGAAATGGGTGTAAAGTGAGTGATTTAGAAAGAGATTTAAAAGACTTAAACTTTAATAAATTGTCTTTTGATGAACAATTAAGTTTAGAAGGGGAAATAAATATAAATGAAGCAAGTAAGGTTTTACAAAAAATGAATAATAATAAATCACCCGGGTCGGACGGTTTTTCAACAGAATTTTTAAATTTTTTCTGGATAGATTTGAAGTCATTTGTTGTAAATTCTATAAATTTTGGGTCACTTTTAGGTGAGCTATCAGTAACTCAAAAACAGGGAATCATTACATGTTTACCAAAAGATAACAAACCAAGACACTTTCTCAAAAATTGGAGACCAATATCACTGCTGAATACTGTATACAAAATTGGTTCTGGTGTTATTGCTAGTAGATTGAAGAGAGTTCTGGAAAAGTTGATTGATTTAGATCAAACAGGTTTTATTAGTGGAAGATACATTGGAGATAACATTAGATTAATCTATGATATGCTACAATTTACAGAAGAAAACGACATACCTGGTTTGTTACTTTTGATAGACATTGAAAAGGCATTTGATTCTATATCTTGGGACTTTCTTTTATCTGTATTAAAATTTTTCAACTTTGGGGAATCTATTATAAACTGGGTTAAAGTATTTTATAATAATATATCATCAGCAGTCATTCAGGGTGGTAATCTTTCAGAATTTTTTCAAATAGGCCGTGGTTGTAGACAAGGTGATCCGTTATCGCCATATCTTTTTATTTTATGATATGTATTTGTTACTAATAAGGAATAACAGTGTCAAATGGTCAGAAAAAGTGGGAGGAAATTGTAGCCTTAGGTTTAGATGAAACGAAATGGAGAGAAATATTCAAACTACCTTTTATAGTCACACAAAATACCAAACTACAATGGTTACAGTACAGAATTAACCAACGTATCATAGGAACAAATAAATTGCTGTATAAAATTAAAGTAAAAGACAATGCCTTTTGTACTTTTTGTCAGGAAGATGAGGAAACTATAGAACATTTATTTTGGAACTGTGAGATTGTACAAGCTTTTATTGATGAAATTGATTCTTGGTTATTGTCAAATGGTGTTAGTATTCCATTTACTATGCAATTTTTTCTTTTTGGTGATACTTCAAAATCGTCTCGAGGAGATGCTATCAACCTCATTTTATTACAAATAAAGCAGTATATTTTTAATTGTAAATATTTTCAGAAAAAATTATCATTGGTCACAATGCAGAGGAAAATACAGTCACTATATAACATTGAGAAATCTATTGCTATTAAAAATAAAAAAAATAAAAATTTCAACCAGATATGGAATGCTTTCACTTTACTGTTTAATTAGATATAAAGATTTATACAAATATTCATTCTGTATATAACATGATAGAAAAGAAATAGCCTTTTGTTTTTATGAATGCTAAAATTACCTATTCATCAAAGCAAATTAAAAAACTTTTTCTTTCTCTTTAAAAATTATTTTTATGCCTTAAAAAACTCAATAAATTAAACTTTTACCATTTTTTTCTTTTACTTCTATAGCTACTTAAAACCCTATTTTTTGATTATCTGTATATTTGTTAATTTGGTTTATTATGATTGAAAAACTCATCTTTATGTGGAATCACATTATTTGGTATTTTCTGTCATGTTATTCTAATAGAAATAGTATGCCATTCTGTATGTAAATTACTAACAAATACTAACATCTTTATATGTTATGTGCTTTACTAATGTTAACGAGGCCGGGATAAGGTACCGGTACTTTATGTATTCAACTAACAAATGTACAGATTTCAATAAAAATATCACACTTTTATAAAAAAAAAAAAAAAAAAAAAAAAAAAAACATTGAACCCTATGGGAAAATGTTCAAATGCCTTCTTCTCAGAAACTACAAATATGATTAAAGCCAAACTGTACATGAATGTTCATTGGATGGTCCTCTACAAACATTAGGTTTTTTGGTCCGCTATGAAATTCAAAATGGCGGCTACGGCAGGACTTGGTTTAACATTGGACCCTATGGGAAAAATGTTTCAAAAAGCTTCTTCTCTGAAACCACTTGGACAATTGAAACCAAACTGCCCAGGAATGATCATTGGAAGGTCCTCTACAAAATTTTGTTATTTATGTCGATCGGAAATCCAAGATGGCCGCCACCGCAGGGCATAGATTAACATTGGACCCTATGGGAAAATGTTCAAATGGCTTCTTCTCAGAAACTACAAATATGATTAAAGCCAAACTGTACATGAATGTTCATTGGATGGTCCTCTACAAACTTTAGGTTCTTTGTTCCGATATAAAATTCAAAATGGCGGCTACGGCAGGACTTAATTTAACATTGGACCCTATGGGAAAAATGTTTCAAAACACTTCTTCGTTGAAACCACTTGGACAATTGTAACCAAACTGCCCAGGAATGATCATTGGAAGGTCCTCTACAAATATTTTTTTATGTCGATCGGAAATCCAAGATGGCCGCCACCGCAGGGCATAGATTAACATTGGACCCTATGGGAAAATGTTCAAATGCCTTCTTCTCAGAAACTACAAATATGATTAAAGCCAAACTGTACATGAATGTTTATTGGATGGTCCTCTACAAACTTTAGGTTTTTTGTTCTGATATGAAATTCAAAATGGTGGCTACAGCAGGACTTCGTTTAACATTGGACCTTATGGGAAAAATGTTTCAAAAGGCTTCTTCTCTGAAACCACGTGGACAGTTGAAACCAAACTGCCCAGGAATGATCATTGGAAGGTTCTCTACAAAGTTTCTGTTTTTTATGCCGATCGGAAATCCAAGTTGGCTGCCACCACAGGTCGTAGTATTAACACAGGACCATATGGGGAAAATACAGAATATGTTCTTCTCTGAAGCTATTGCACGGATTGAACCTAAACTGTGCATCAATCATTGGAAGGTCCTTTACAAACTTTGTGTTTTTTATGTTGATCGGAATTCCAAGATGACTACCACTGCAGGACATAGTTTTTACATAGGACCAATTGGTTCTTTTTATAACCAGGTGAACGATACAGGCTCTTCAGAGCCTCTGGTTTGTCTTTCCAGATAGGTCAATTATATTTGGTATGTGGGTGCATGACCATAAGACGTGTGTTGCATACCATAATGACCTTCGTGAGACTTTGACCTCAAGGTCAAATAATTGTTTTTTTAAAAGTATTTTCGTGCCATAACATTTTTGTCTTTCGAGATAGGTCAATGATATTTGGTATGTGGGTGCATGACCATAAGGCGGTGTGTCGCGTACCGTAATGACCTTCGTGGGACTTTGACCTCAAGGTCAAATAATTGTTTTTTAAATAGTATCATTCAACTCATAATGTGTAACTTATTGTTGTACAGATGGCCCCATTAAGGGGAGACATAAGTTTTAGATATCTAAAACAGTTCTTCCTAGTTGTTAGTGTGGTAGATCGTGGGTTCGAGCCCCGCTCTGGTCAAACCAAAGACTATAACATTGGTATTTGTTGCTTCTCCGCTAAGCATAAAGCGTATAGAAAAAAAAAGAGCAGACTGGTTGGCTAGGAATATTGTGTCCGAGCGGAACGAAATGTCTATCCGAAGACTTGTTTCAGTGAACTAGCTAGTGTTGGTCTAGAACAAAGCGGACCTCGTCATCGTCTCATTGATAATTAACTTGTTCTCGACATGATGTAGCTGAACAAAATTGGCATAAAACAACAATCACTCACTCACTGGAAATAGATTATCGAAGAATATTAGAATTTATTAATTAACTCTATATTATTGTTGTCAATACAACCTATACTGTCTTTACAATATAAAATCATAAACTCTGCCAATATAAAAAAAAACTAAGCCAACATGTTTAATATACTATTTAAGGGAAAAAAATAAAGTTAGTGAAATTCAACTTTGTGGAAAAAGGGGATCCAGACGACACGTCTTAGATTTTTTTTTTATTGAAATTCAACTTTGTGGAAAAAGGGGGGTCCAGACGTCGAGTGCCTGTGAATACAACATGTTAAAAATATCGATATCATATTTGTCAGTTCGGATGGCACTCCTGGGATCAAACTGTGCCCCTCTTCTTGCAGGTCTTTTCCTATACTCATACAAGACGAGTTTATACAAAAAGCTAAAACCTCTAATTTCACTTTCAGGTACAGGTTGTGTATATTAATGATATTCTGTTAATAAATAATCCAAAATTTGTTAACATGGTTCCATTAATATACCTCCAAAGAACTTGAGATAAAGGAAAAAGCAGAACAGCATTCCTCTGTCTCATTTCTTGACATAATCTTCACAAATGGTCAACTTTCTACCAGACTATGCCAAAAGAGACGACTTCATTTTCGCCATTTTAAATTTTCCACCCCTTGATAGTAAAATACCAACCGCTCCAGTGTATGAAGTTTTTATTTCACAACTCGTACGTTAATCTCCAGCTTGTACTCCAAACAACATTATGTGATAAAGTTTGTCAGTGATTCCCCCCCATTTCTTGGAGAACTATTTTGCGGAGGTAAAAATTAAAAAGTTAAAAACGATCACAAATAATTTTTAAGAGAGAATTGATTTGAAATGAGTGATTTATTTTCATCTTTATTGATATTTACAATAATTAAAACAATTTCAAGTACATTTTTTTACTGTTTCTAAATTTTGGAGAAATCTTGTAAAATGGGCGCTGACAGAGATGGAGTGTAGCGTAGCACAGTCACTCGAATTCCGGACCCCCCCTTTTCCTCATTTTGTCCCTCCCTCGATTATGGTATGGATCTTTGTCTGGAAGTATATCTTTGAACCATTTATCCATATTTTACAACATTTCGTGTTACAACTCTCTCGTTCTACTAACTTTTGTTTCTAGATCCAGCTGCCGTTTTACTTATATATTTCGTGTTACAACTCTCTCGTTCTACTAAATTTTGTATCTAGATCCAGCTGCCGTATTACTTATATATTTCGTGTTACAACTCTCTCATTTTACTAACTTTTGTTTCTAGATCCAGCTGCCGTTTTACTTATATATTTCGTGTTACAACTCTCTCGTTCTACTAACTTTTGTTTCTAGATCCAGCTGCCGTTTTACTTATATATTTCGTGTTACAACTCTCTCGTTCTACTAACTTTTGTTTCTAGATCCAGCTGCCGTTTTACTTATATATTTCGTGTTACAACTCTCGTTCCTCTAACTTTTGTTTCTAGATCCAGCTGCCGTTTTACTTATATATTTCGTGTTACAACTCTCTCGTTCTACTAACTTTTGTTTCTAGGTCCAGCTGCCGTTTTATTCACAGGGGCTAGGTGCGTCCGAAAAAAATAAAATAAAAAAAATACTATATAATACTACAAGGGGGCGAACTCACTTGCTTCCATTTTTTTAAGTCGTCGTGTTAAATTGATCGTAACTTCGGAACGCCTTAATATTTTCAAAAAATGTTTCCACCAGTCGAAAGTCAAGTAATTTTCCTTTCCAAAGAGACCCCAATTGTTAGTATAGGCCTCCGAACTGCTGAGGTATCATACACGAACCAAAACAAAACGGCGTGAAAATCCGAAGTCGTACAAACGCTGGGATGACCACTTCCCATCCGTGTACAGACTTTCCCATGCGTAAACGAGTCATTTTGACTAGCTAAATATTTTCATCCATTCAAATTATGATAAAATTTCTTACCTTACGCCAATTTATATGTCCTTTTATGGAAACATTTTTTGAAAATATTAAGGCGTTCCGAAGTTACGATCAATTTAACACGACGACTTAAAAAAATGGAAGCAAGTGAGTTCGCCCCCTTGTAGTATTATATAGTATTTTTTTTATTATTTTTTTTTTTCGGACGCACCTAGCCCCTGTGGTTTTATTTATAGGTCCAGCTGCCGTTTAACGGCAGCTGGACTTAGAAACTAAAGTTAGTAGAACGAGAGAGTTGTAACACGAAATGTTGTAAAATATGGATAAATGGTTCAAAGATATACTTCCAGACAAAGATCCATACCATAATCGCGGGAGGGACCAAATGAGGAAAAAGGGGGGTCCGGAATTCGAGTGCCTGTGTAGCGTAGCAGGAACGACGAGTGGGGGAGATAACTCAATGTGTATGTTCAAAGGGAAGTAATGATATATACGTTTCCAGTATGGTTAAACGTATTCAAAGGGAAGTAACTCTAAACATAACACAACGACACGAGTAGTATATGGGCACAGCTCAGTTATTATTTGAGGAGGATCCAGAGGATCTGACCATTGCGCATGCTTGACCGGAAGTGACGTGACTTTTTCCAGTATTTTTTTCATGGTAGTAGTACACAATGTTGGTTGGGGATGTTCTCTACGACGTCCGTGTCCTATAACCATAGGAAACTACCCCCTTTTATTTTCATATATTATGTGTTTTCTACGACGTCCGCGTCCAATAACCATAGGAAACTACCCCCTTTTATTTTCATATATTAGGTGTTCTCTATGACGTCCGCGTCCTATATCCATAGGAAACTACCCCCTTTTATTTTCATATATTATAGTGTATATATATATATGTTGTATAGTAGTACTCCTAGGGTGTCCGCGTCCTATAACCTTCTACGCCCTTATCATTATATGCCCATTTTATTTTCATAATTATATTTCAATAATGGTTTTCGGATATGTTGTTTAGAGTACTCCGCGCTCTCACTGTGTGGTATTTCTAAGAGTACATTTGACCCCCCAATAGAAGGTCACTCTACATTTATCCAGGCTTGTGATTGGCTATAACTAAAAAGTTATAGGTTGCATTAACTTTTTTTCTTTCTTTTTTTTTCATAACACATGTTTAACAAGTAACAACACAATATTCTGTACAATGGTCGTCGCTTCCACGGGGTTTTCTAAGAGTCTGTTGACGTCTGTCATGCTATGTCCTGCACATCGATGAATGAGGTAAAAAATGCAATGATGTCCGCACACGGTAGATCATTCTTCTTGTACTCGAACGGTATTGTATGTCCAACTATGACAATGTTTCCTCATGAAATTCACGTAAGCCCTTAAAAAGGGTGGTCTTCCAGTAGGGTCGTAATACTCTCCCTTTGAATTGGCGTCGATGTATATAGCGACCCAGTGTTGTCCCATTCAATGGTCTGGATCCGTATTTCCCACAAGGGCCGAAGGTACGTTTAATAGTCTGGGTAATCTGTTTCTGGCATAGACTCCGGTCTGGAGTGGGGATGTTTTTCAATAGAGTGTCAATCTCTAAGGTATTCATCTAAGCACTGTTGTCAAACAAGACTTGTCTGTTTCTATCAATGTCAATGATGTTGTCAAAGTTTGCATACATGATCACGTTGATGGTAGCTGTAAGGGCTTCTGCGAAATGAATCTCCACACGTAAATTACCGTTTTATAAGCTGAAAGGCTCCGACATGTCGGGTGTGAGATCGAATCCAAATAAGGTGTTTCCTTTAGCGTATTCCTCTCTGGAGATGGTATTTCCTTCGTCTTGATACATCTTTCCCGTACTGGTATAGAGTCCCATATAACTGCGAATATAACCTGCGTTTTCAAAGTCGGGTTGTAACGGTTTGGCGGGAATCTGTCGTCCGTCCATGTTCAGTGCCACAAAATTGATCTTGTAGTGTTTAAAATCGAAAGGGTTTTTCGTAATAGTCCCATTTAAGCCATCACTGTCCACACATCCTATGATCAGTCTCTTTGGTAATTGGCCCAAAAACATGTTGTCCTGTATGTAATTCATGTTGCCACTGGGAACCGTATCTACTTTGACTTCTATTAGTGGTGCACCGATCATCGGAAACATCGACTAATCAGTCGGACGTCATCATACGATCCGATGATCGATTCTTATACCTTGTGGTCGATTCTGATTCCTAGTGTCTAAAATATATATGCTACACTTTATTCTTTGTTTTTATTCCTCATATTGACAAACATGTTGCAGTTTTATCCCAGCTGTTTTTTTCCTCATACTGACAAACATCTTGCAGTTTTGTCCCAGCGTACCTTTGACACCCAGTCAATACACATATTTGGACTAGTCTATTATTTATCTACTGCCCGGAATAGTCCATTTTATATCAGGTGCTACACATATGGAAACCAATGTTTTGTTTTGTTCTAAGTTAATGTTTACAAATGGAAAAATTGTAGTTTGTAAATATACCATACGATTTTATTCAAACCTTTACATTTGTCAAACACATATTTGGACTGGTCTATTATTTATCTACTGTCCGGAATAGTCCATTTGATGTCGGGTGTTCCACATATAGAAAACGATCTTTTGTTTTGTTAATGTTTACAAATAGAAAAATTATAGTTTGTAAAAATATGATAGGATTTTATTCAAATCTTTACTTTTGTCCAGCATACTCTTGAAATAAAGACTATCTGAGTAATTATAGTCAGTATATAGATTTAGTAGGTAATTGTCACTGATGATCGATCATCGGTCGATGTTGGTATAACGATCATCGATCTTGAAAATGTGACCGATTCCCATCACTAACTTCTATACGTCGGATGGGATATTTACAGCTGATCTTTTCCAATGCTTTGACGTGACCCATTCTTACGGCAGGACTTAACTGTACATTTCTCACAAATAAAGCGAGATCCTTGATTTTGATCTTATAGGTGTCGACATCGGCCATTAGGGCGAACACATCTCGACTTCGTCGTAATTGATTTTAAGATTGACGTGATTCAGTAAATATTTCTCCGAAAAAAATACGGGAAAAAAAGTAAGGGAAAAAGTGCGGACGTCGTAGAGAACACCCCAACCAACATTTTTGTACTACTACTAAGAAAAAAGTACGGGGAAAAAAGTATGGGAAAATGTCACGTGACTTCCGGTGACGTCACTTCCGGTCAAGCATGCGCAATGGTCAGATCCTCTGGATCCTCCTCAAATAATAACTGAGCTGTACCCATATACTACCGACACGATTTCGTTCGTATCATTCAATATGAAACCGGCACGGCCATGAATGCTCGCGAATCTGAAAATTATCTGGCAATTTCACGCACATCCAGTGCATCAAAAAGTGTCGAGATTTTTTGGGCCGAGATATATCGGGGACGACATTTTTTAGGGCCGAATCTAGTCTCATTCAATCGAGCTGTCGTTCCTTACGAAATCTCAAAAGTTAATCTCCGCGTAGAAGCGAAAATTATTGTCAGTATGTCAGAAGAGATTTAATAAATTAAAGAATATCACTATAAGTAAAACAAGCTAACAAAATGACTTTTATTACACACGGGTTCGGGTTTCAGTGGTATCGGACGTACGAGACTTCGGGATCACCTTTGCGCTTTATGCTAAGAAGATCGATCTTCATTAGTGGAGTGTGTTAATGTGTTACACGGAACGTGTTTACAAAGCGTCGAACAACATTTATTCATCAGTATGTGCAGCCATGTTTGTCAAAAAATCCTAAGTACACATTTTATACCACAGAGAGCTCGCTGACGCTCGCATATTACGTATAATACATTCTATAATAAAGACACGGCAATGCTTGGCAATATACAATAATCGTTTTAACACGATTTCGTCCGTTTATTAAGTACAATACATTCTATAATGGGGACATTTACCAAGACAATGCATGACAAAATACAATGTTAACAGTTAGATCTTAAAATTTTGTCCTCGTTTCCTTTTAAATCAACGGTGTTTCGAAAAATCTTTCACTAGCAGCTCCATTCCTCGATGTCTCCGTTTGAAGTAGTACAGGCAATACAGTCCGCAGGTGTCGATGTCGTCGGGTTGGATTTGAGACGAACAGTAGTAGTATTGCGGTCCGTTGACGATCAGGACGTTGGCGAAACGGCGGTGATACGTTTCCGGCGCGCTTCCCAACGAATCGAAAAATTTGGCGGGTCCCACGAGGGGAAAGTGAAACGCCACGGCCGCCGCAAATGTGGGTATCCAGCTGTTGAATTTCGAGGGCCATCCTATCCATTTCACCATCGCCTCGTTTCTCTTTCGTCATAGAACTTTTTCGATCCCGTAGACTGTCTGATCCGTTACTGACACTGTTCAATTCCAGTTGATAAAACGTTGCCTGCACGGCTTCTTCCGTCGTGTCCTTTAGCGTGTAGTACGGGAGGCCTTCTTTGACTCCTCGATCAGCCACCACGAAGTATTTCACCCTCCAGTACTCGTCGTAGTCTCGATCGAAAGGTTGTCTCACGTGCGAGATCCGCACGGTGTCTCCCTTCTTGAAGGCGAAACGCGGGTTCGTTTTCTTCCGGGTCTCCACTCGGCCGTACTGTAGTTTCCACAATCGGGCTTCTTCTCTCTTCGTTACTCCTCGTGCGGTTATCTTGATGATAACTTCCTGTGTAACTGCATCACGGAATCCAGGACGTCGATCCAACGATGTGTCTGATGACGGGACATGTAACGGTTGAGTTTCGATTTGATCTTCTTGATGGCTCGCTCTGCGTATGAACTCTTCTGCTCGTTTTGGGTAAAGAAGTGGTCCCCTAACTCTCGTTTCAGCAGGCGTTGCACGTCTCTGTTCCGGTACTCGGTGCCTTTATCGGTTCTCAGTTTGACTGGTTTCCTTCCGGTGCGAAAAAACGTCTCCGGTGGCGGTGGTGGCGTTTCACTTTCCCCTCGTGGGACCCGCCGAATTTTTCGATTCGCTGGGAAGCGCACCGAAAACGTATCACCGCCGTTTCGCCAACATCCTGATCGTCAACGGACCGCAACTACTGTTCGTCTCAAATCCAACCCGACGACACCGACACCTGCGGACTGCATTGCCTGTACTACTTCAAACGGAGACATCGAGGAATGGAGCTGCCGGACATAGTGAAAGACTTTTCCACCGTTGATTTAAAAGGAAACGAGGACAAAATTTTAAGTTTATAATTTTAAGATATATCAGTTTTTCTCATCGCCTGTTAATGATAACTACAAACTTAATTAAATATTTTACCATATAACTATACCTGTGGACTGGTAGTTTTCTTTTTCTCTTGGTCATGATTTCAAAATATTGCGCCAAAATAATAAATGTTTGAAACTTTTCTGATCCTATCGTTGAAATAATGCATTCGGATTTCAGTGTTACGGCACTTCCATCACCGAAGGGTACTCCACGAAAAATTTGGCAATAAATGTTTGAAAATTTTAAAATTCTGGAGAACTGAGCTATCGTATGCACAAAACAAAAACAGGTGCGAAAAGATGCGTCTTTTCGGAAAGGATACATATGTCCTAGTTTGAATGATATAATGGAAATAAGGTGCAATAAATGTACTCGAAGCGAGCAGGGGTATGACTTTTAAGCCTGCGGAGTTTCATGCCTTGTGGATTATTCTAACACGGAGTGCTACTTTGGCTTTGAAAACAATAGAGGGGTCTAAATAGCACAGAACACCCTAGCACATGCGCAGATGGCATATTTAATCGACAGCATATTTTGCATATTTGTACTTTATGTATGTTAAATTAAAAGAATAAAAATAATAAATATACGAAAAAAATCAGATGAAACAAATTGTTGATCGTTATCAATTTTTATAACGTTTCTGTAGCGTTATATATTCTTGTAAATAATAGCGGGATATAATTGGAACAGCTTCTGTAGCGTTAACTATTCTTGTAAATAATAGCGGGAGGTAATTGGAACAGCGCCCAAAAATAACCTCTGTCTAGGTACGCATGAATGCATAAAATGACCGTAAATGCCCTGTTAGAATAGAAATAATTCTCGGATGCCGGGCTCTATGCTTATTTTAACATGGGTAGGCATTATATTTGTCAAGATTTTACACCTCGTAAAATAATGACAAATATAATGCCTACCCATCATCCGGTGTTAAAATAAGCATAGAGCCCGGCATCCGAGATATTTGTCAAGATTTTACACCTCGCTCTCTCGGTGTAAAATAATGACAAACATAATGCCTACCCATGTTAAAATAGGCATAGAGTCCGGCATCCGAGAATTATTATATTTGTCAAGATTTTACACCTCGCTCACTCGGTGTAAAATAATGACAAATATAATGCCTACCCATGTTAAAATAAGCATAGAGCCCGGCATCCGAGAATTATTTCTTAATTAGTATCTTATATAGATAGGGTCGATACATGCAAATTGTTGTTAACATAAGATTGTATGAATATTGACACGAACAAGTTAAAATAAGGAAAAAGAGATGAAATAATAAAGAAATAAAGAAATTTTATTGAAAATAAATTTGCAAACAGAAAGTTAGAAAAAGAGGGGTTGTAAGTCCGTGCCACGAGCGCCTGTGGTCTGTTCTGGTAAATAAAGGAATGTTACAAGGTATTTATAGCCACTTATTTATTTAATATGATATCAGTGTGTAATTTTAAGGCAAATGAAAGGTAACAGCATTCTAAAAATGAACATATCTGTGCTCTACTCATGTTATTGAAACCCATGTTTTGAAACAAAATAAGCGTTTCAGCGATGAAATCTTGGTACATGTATATTTAATTGTGGGTCACTTCTAGTCACATTTTAAACCCATTTTAAAATACATATGCTCAATTTTATGTACAACCACAACAAATAATTAAGTTGTATGCCTATTTTCAAATTTGATAAAAAAAAAACTCACTCACTGTATAGGTGGTTCGATGTCGGTACATATTATTATGAAAACATCATCAAACGTTGAAAATATTTTGGGTTTTAATGGTATATATATAATATATATAATCAGTATAGTCACTTTCCTGATGACAACCTATAAATTCGTTTTTCTTGACAATTTTTTATATGATTTTTTTCCCTGCAATTGTCGCAGTTCCGTGAGAATGAGTCTAAAATATTGGTGGAGGACACCGGAGTACCCGAAGGAAAGATGCGGCAAGTCTTTTGCTAACTTTATTACACACTGTTCCATCGAGTACACCTCGCCATGAACTGACAACTTTAGTGCACAGGTAGTTATAACTGCCATACGATTGACAACGACGGTCAGATTCTGGTTCAAAGTTGACTAATGCTTCATTAAATTATTATTACCATGTATACTATCTAATATTTATATAATGGTTGACCAATGTTTTAATTACTAACATATACATGTTTCCAGGAACACATTTTATTTGGAAGAACACACGAACACACGTCTCCTATTTTCGGCATTTTTAAAATTAAATATAGACCTAATATCATTTTAGGTTTCTATAAATTAAGAAATATTTAAAAATAGTCAAATCAAAAGTTGTCCATATTTTTTCTCATTTACGTCCTTGTCGAAATTACAGTATTCTGAAATTAGTTGTGGTTATGACGTAATTACTAGAATTTTTCAATCGTAACAAGGACGTATATACGTCCTTGATCGTAATAACTAAAAATAGTCATGTGACTGGTAATGACATATAAATACTAAAATGTCGCATTATTTGCTATAGACGCAACAACAAATTGATAGAGCACAGAAATTACAGAGAAATTTACAAATAATTGTAAGTACATTTTTGTACTAGTAATAATTACGCATTGTGTTGAAAGGGAAAAAGAAATCCACATTAGACACTATACTGCAGTAAACATTATTCGAATACTACCTGTCTCTGTATCTGTATCTTTTTAAATTTCTGCCAGTATAGACAAACTCCAACTCCTTAGATAGGATTAAAAATAACATCCACCAATAGGAATATGTACAGTTCGGATTATCTCCTTCACCCCAGTTTATATACACAGATATAAAATGTTTGAAATGTTTCTAAAAATGTATAAAATGCTCAAAGATAGCTCAACTGACTTTAAAATATATGTAACATTTTATTTTATCCTCCATAATATTCTTTCCGGCGGATTATTTTTAATATAAAATATTATCCTTGGACAATAATATATCAATATTAAAATAGTAACGTCATCTGATGATGATAGTAACGACGAAAAGATGATAGTAACGATACAAGGATGATAGTAACGATATAAGGATGATAGTAACGATACAAGGATGATAGTAACGATACAAGGATGATAGTAACGATACAAGGATGATAGTAACGATACAATGATGATAGTAACGATACAAGGACGACAGTAACGATACAAGGATGATAGTAACGATACAAGGATGATAGTAACGACACAAGGATGACAGTAACGATACAAGGATGATAGTAACGATACAAGGATGATAGTAACGATACAAGGATGATAGTAAGATACAAGGATGATAGTAACGATACAATGATGATAGTAACGATACAAGGATGATAGTAACGATACAATGATGATAGTAACGATACAAGGATTATAGTAACGATACAAGGATGATAGTAACGATACAAGGATGATAGTAACGTTACAAGGATGATAGTAACGATACAAGGATGATAGTAACGATACAAGGATGATAGTAACGATACAAGGATGATAGAAACGATACAAGGATGATAGTAACGACACAAGGATGATAGTAACGATACAAGGATGATAGTAACGATACAAGGATGATAGTAACGATACAAGGATGATAGAAACGATACAAGGATGACAGTAACGATACAAGGATGATAGTAACGATACAAGGATGATAGTAACGATACAAGGATGATAGTAAGATACAAGGATGATAGTAACGATACAATGATGATAGTAACGATACAAGGATGATAGTAACGATACAATGATGATAGTAACGATACAAGGATTATAGTAACGATACAAGGATGATAGTAACGATACAAGGATGATAGTAACGATACAAGGATGATAGTAACGATACAAGGATGATAGTAACGATACAAGGATGATAGTAACGATACAAGGATGATAGAAACGATACAAGGATGATAGTAACGACACAAGGATGATAGTAACGATACAAGGATGATATAAACGATATAAGGATGACAGTAACGATACAATGATGATAGTAACGATACAAGGATGACAGTAACGATACAATGGTGATAGTAACGATACAAGGATGATAATAACGATACAAGGATGATAGTAACGATACAAGGATGATAGTAACGATACAAGGATGATAGTAACGATACAAGGATGATAGTAACGATACAAGGTTGATAGAAACGATACAAGGATGATAGTAACGACACAATGATGATAGTAACGATACAAGGATGATATAAACGATATAAGGATGACAGTAACGATACAATGATGATAGTAACGATACAAGGATGACAGTAACGATACAATGGTGATAGTAACGATACAAGGATGATAGTAACGATACAAGGATGATAGTAACGATACAAGGATGATAGAAACGATACAAGGATGATAGTAACGATACAAGGATGACAATAACGATACAAGGATGATAGTAACGATACAAGGATGATAGTAACGATACCAGGATGATAGTAACGATACAAGGATGATAGTAACGTCAGAAAAATTTTCGAATGTTACTATCATCCTTGTATCGTTACTATCATCTTTTCGTCGTTACTATCATCATCAGATGACGTTACTATCATCGTTCATTTGCGTTACTATCGTCCTCGCTGTTTTTTCAACGTCGATTTTCTGTCCATAAAAGCAGTATGCAAGATAAAATAACGCATGACTGTATTTGTTGCTAGTGTGGATTTATTCTTACCAACATACCGTTCGCAAATACACAACACAAAGAGAAATAATAAGTAAAATTGATCTTACAGGTTTTTCCCTCCGCCATCTTGGGATGGTAGTAACGATCGTTACTATCATCAATTTAACACCAGTGACAGTGACAGTGATTGTACTCTATGCTTTATAGCAGACACCAGTATAAACAGATTTATTTCGTTATTATAAAATTTCATCTCTTTTTTCCTTATTTTAACTTGTTCGTGTCAATATTCATACAATCTTATGTTAACAGCAACTATCATGTTTCGATCCTATATTATACAATTAATTACTCCCTAAGAAGTAAATACCAGGATATAAGGAACTCGAGACTTGACACTCAAGGTGACTTGACCTGACCAAGGCCAACGGCCGAGGTCAGGTCACTGAGAGTGACAAGTCGAGAGGTCCTCGTATCCTGGTATTGACTTCTTAGGTAGTAATCAATTGTTTTATTATACCGAAATAAACTGGATAAGGCAATCGGTCAATATCTACAGGTCAGTGTAAGGTCACGTGATAAATAATGACTTCTTTGGAAGATTTAGTGGTCATACCGTGGAAAATAAAATAAAATCACATGACAAAGCGTAACCAATAGAAAGCGAGTATATCCTTATTAATATTCATGAGGTATAATAAATACTAATTATCCACAAGGCAATAAACTCCGAAACTTTTAAATTCGTACACCTGCTCGCTTCGGTTACATTTAATGCACCTTATTTCCTAGTCCGAGGTATTCAGAACGCAATTTAATAAAGGAGTTTGTCAAGCACGTTGCCCACTGGTAAGAATGATAGTATGGTTTTAGTAGAACACACTCGTACGATCCGCTTGGTCCGTTGTTTTTGTTACAATGCTTTCTACATGAGACAATAAGCAGCAAATTTAGAAAATACAAAATATTATTTAAAATTCCCATCCTGTTTATTCAATAGTTTATATTGAACTGTACAAAATAAAAATATGGTGAAATCGTCGATGCGTTAGTTACCAGGTTTGTTTTTTAATAAGGATATATGGTTTGGCTTTACATAGAATGCACATAGATGTATGTGCTGGTATTCGTCGTCACTATGTCAGGTAGCTTCATTACAATTTCACTTTCAGAGCTACACAATCTATCAAACAAACATACTACATGTAACTTTTATGAACCTGTTAAATTGAAAACTTCCGTATTCTCAGGTTTTGTATGTGAAACATGCGTGCCATATATATATGAACATGAAAATTAAAATTGTTAAAATTCTATTGAAATTTTTTTTTTTTTTAGTTTTCTTCCTCAAAATGACAAAAATAGATAACCGACATATACAATTGAACTTTGTGTTATACTTCAACCAGCCAAATATTTCTACACACAAGAGGTGTACACTGGTAGATTTGTGCTTTATTTAAGTAGTAAGACAGGATATGGATGTAAACGAACATGAGAGACTATATATCCTACATTTAAAGTAAAGAAACCGCGTTTTTATTGCTGTTACACATAGTACAGTCACAGTATACCGTCTTCAACAATGATAATAAGTAATTGTGTATGTTAAACTTTTAGCTTTTTATTTTTTTTATTTTTAATGAAACAAGTGCCTGTGAATGCGCCGCTGAATTAACAGACCGCGGTCTTCATTTTGTAAAATGCGTTACGCGAGTATCTCCTTACAAATTTTACTGTGTGATAATACATGTGATATACATGCAATATTTATGTTTTTTCTCGTTTTTTGTTGTTGTTGAAAGATAGAAACAATTTCCCTGTTTAATAGATATTCTAAACTTATGATAAAACAAAGACTGTGTTACACGTTTTATTTTTATTATCCCCTCGCCAACGAAGTTGCCAAGGGATATAGTAACGCTACCGTCTGTCCGTCCGTCCGTCCTTCCGTCCGTCCGTCCGTTCTTCCATCCTTCCGTAACATCCTTGTGAACACTCTAGAATCAACATTCTTCAATGGATTTTGACCAAACTTGGTACATACTTAGTCCTTAAGAGAATCTGGAACCCTATTGATGTTCAAGGTCAAAGGTCAAGGTCACCGGGTCAAATTTTTACCACGTAACATCCTTGTGAACACTAGAATCAACATCCTTCAATGGATTTTGACCAAACTTGGTACATACTTAGTCCTGAAGAGAATCTGGAACCCTATTGATTTTCAAGGTCATAGGTCAAAGGTCAAGGTCACCGCGTCAAATTTTTAGGCGAGGGGATGCGCCACGCTTTGCGTTGCCCTTGTTATATTTTGTTTTCTTATCTGATGTATTATTAAAAGAAACTAAATTCATGCAAGGATACATATCTACGGAACCTTAGCTCTGATGGCCTTTTTTACTTTTTACTTTTTGTGACGATCAATGGCCACAAGAGCTAAGGTTCCACAGGTATAATACGTTGTAGTTTCGGAATTGTAGCTCTAATATTCTTTTTTATTATTTTTATTTTGTGTGTGACCATCTATAGTCACAAGAGCTAAGGTTCCACATTTACAATACTTTGTAGTTGTGTTATGTAGGTTAAATATTCAAACTTTAATCCTAAATTATTGAATTGTCATAAGTGGTGAAAATGCACTTTAATTTGTTTTAAAAGGAAGTTTTTTTTCAACACAAAAGATGACAAAAATTTGGGGATTTCCAATGACACTCCTCGTAATACAAAGTAAGTCAGTAATATTTATTGAAATAAAGACCAAACAGTGATCAATCAATGAACAATTAAAAAAAAATAAACAAGTCAATAAACAGATGATAACCAAATACAATGACATACAAACAATGATATCCCAGCTGAGGAGAACTGACAGAGTTATCTATCTTTGAATAATATATTCTAATATATTAACAAGTGTGGACACAGAAATGTGCTGTCCTAAAGGCAAGTGTGGATGTCAATATTTCATATTATCCTGCAATCAGTACATTTGCTGTACAAATATGCTATACGAATAAATTTTTGCTTTATTCGTACTAGACGAATAAACTTTTCAGCCTACGAATAAACTTTTCAGCCTACGAATAAACTTTCCTGGTACCCTGTAGCTATGTACAGCGGAGGGCGCAGACAAGTATGAAACTGGTACTAATGTAACGCGGACCACGAAGAAGACACCCTTGACAACATTTATGAAAGGCGAGGAATGACGCTTGTTTCTGTCCTTTTTGTTTAAATCTGACAAGTTTTCCTACTTTTTTTGACATTGCAGGATAAACACAATATACGTACATTGCCGTTAAATATAAAATTCATTTGTACTCGCTGCGAAACATACATGCGCATGCCTGGAACAGGAAGTTGACAAGATTTTGGTTTGATCAAAAAAGTTGAAATTTGTTTGATATACTGAACATTTAGAAGCAATACTTTGTAAACATCTTGTATTGACACTACCACACATATTCTCTTTCATTGTAATCATAGAAAAAACCTAAATCCGATATTTGTAATATTTTTCAAACTGAAAATGATCGCCGCCAAATCTGATAACCGGAAGTAAACAAATCTTACAATTCTATCAAAACAACAAGGTCAAATCGAGACAGTTACCTTGTACCCTTGTGTCGCCCAAGGGACGAAGATCTAATTGTAAGTCTATCTGTATTAACTACCTGCTATTTTCCATTCTATTACTACTGTCTCATACACCATGAACACGATAAAAACAGTACTCACAACCATCATTCTCGCACTATTTTTGGCAAATTGTGTCCAGTTAGATTTTATTGTCAACTGCAAAACTGTAGGTCAAAATAAAAACATCAAAGAAAATAAAGAGGCACCAGATAAGTCTTGGTCAGTAACAATTGCAAACCAAGACACGTACAAGTCAAGCATCTCCACAACATCCATGATGGTGCTGACAAGAAAAACCAAAACTATCAAATATGATAGACTGGTATTGACATACCTATGTAGCATTCTCCTAACAAATTCATATGCACCTGAGCCAAACCCTGGTCCACCTAAATACCCCTGTGGATCCTGTAACAAAGCTTGCACTTGGAAACAAAAAGCGGTATGTTGTGACAGTTGTGATCAGTGGTACCACATAAATTGCCAAGGTATCGACGAGAAAATGTATAAAATACTAGATAAAAGCAATCTCTCATGGAATTGTATAAACTGTGGTATGCCAAACTTCTCCACAACTTTTTTCAATAGTACCATACCTGAATTATCGAATACCTACTCAGAATTAGAAATAAGCAATGATTCTGAAAATGAAAGCACTGATAATATTGGATTACCAACATACACATCATCACCAATCCAGATAAATCAAACACAGTCATCATCGACAACCAAGAAAAAGCAAGGTAAAAATAAAAAGGACTCCCACACGTCAAAAAAATCTGAACCACTAAGAGTGCTTACAATAAATTTTCAGTCGATAAAGAACAAAAAACCTGAAGTAGAACTTATCATTGAATCTTGTAAACCCAGCATAATATTTGGTACCGAGACATGGCTCTCAAATGACATCCCATCCTCTAAATACAACATTTATACAAAAAACAGAAAGGATGGCTATGGGGGAGTATTACTGGCTATCTCAAACCAGCTGACATCCACACAAATCACAAAAGCAGGTACCGATTTAGACCTTGAAACAAACTGCGAAAATGTGTGGGCAAAAATATCATATGAAGGCAACAAATCACTTTACCTTTGCACATACTATCGACCACCATCCGATAAAGGTGAATCATTAGAACAACTTGGTATCTCACTGAATAGAGTCTTATGTAAGAAAACAAACTCTAACATCTGGGTAAGAGGCGATTTCAACCTTGGCCAAATAGACTGGAATACACCAGCAGTCATACCTAACAAACCTGAAGCTTCACTACACCAACAACTCCTCGATATATTACATGACAACAACCTAACACAAGTCATAAACAAGAACAAATAGTGAAATCACATTTACATCTGATAGGCTGAATGAGAAAAACACTGAGATTGAAAAGTTAAATAATTCATATCGTGTGCTTAAACAGGAACTTGAAAATCTCCACGATGAAAATCTTTCTCTTAAATCACAGCTGTCTGATTCATATGATGATCTTAATAAGCTGAAATACAGAATGAACAGTACTGGTACTCCTATTGATGAAGGTTCTGTTTCAAGTGTACAGTCAACTGACAAACCCATTGTCTATTTAATTGGTACATCCAATATCCAAGGAATTGATGAAACCAAATTAACACATGCAGCTAAGGTTACAAAATTCACAGCCTACACACTTGAAGAAACAATCAACTGCATTTCACGACTCGTTCAGGAACCTAATATTATTGTTCTTCATGTTTTAACAAATTACCTTAAAACCAAGTCACCACAACTATGTGCTAATCAATTGAGTGATGTGGTCTCATCAATATTTGAAAAATGGTGTACAGTCAAAATTGTGGTTTCACTCACCACACCAAGGAATGATTCCATCCTACACAATACAAATGGGCAAATCATAAATGCACTAGTAAAACAAAATTTATCAGATAGGAATGTAGTGCTAGTTGATCACAGCAATATGTGTAGTGGAGGAAATCCTATTCCGGATCTGTTGTCAAATGATCACTATCACCTTAGTGCAAAAGGAGTAGCACAGCTTGCTAGCAATATAAAGAGGGCAATACATTCTATACTTGGTGTACCGTTGCCTGTTCGACAACCTCATCGTAGCCGTTCTATAAGCAGGAGAGGACGTGGCAGAGGTCTATTACAAGGT
The DNA here is from genome assembly GCA_963680875.1 of Bathymodiolus brooksi. NCBI lineage: Eukaryota > Metazoa > Mollusca > Bivalvia > Mytilida > Modiolidae > Bathymodiolus > Bathymodiolus brooksi. Next base: position 144,916,436 of record OY804577.1, read on the forward strand.
GGACGTGGAAAATAAATAGTAAATTGCACAATGCCGCATTAAGTCAGTTACATTATATACATATTTTTGCACTACTTATAACGTGTGCTACACATTTTGTTTTTAGTGTAGCTATTACTTCCCTACATATAACTGCTGTAGTACAATCACATAGTGTTTTTAGTGTAGCTATTACTTCCCTACATATAACTGCTGTAGTACAATCACATAGTGTTTTTAGTGTAGCTATTACTTCCCTACATATAACTGCTGTAGTACAATCACATAGTGTTTTTAGTGTAGCTATTACTTCCCTACATATAACTGCTGTAGTACAATCACATAGTGTTTTTAGTGTAGCTATTACTTCCCTACATATAACTGCTGTAGTACAATCACATAGTGTTTTTAGTGTAGCTATTACTTCCCTACATATAACTGCTGTAGTACAATCACATAGTGTTTTTAGTGTAGCTATTACTTCCCTACATATAACTGCTGTAGTACAATCACATAGTGTTTTTAGTGTAGCTATTGCTTCCCTACATATAACTGCTGTAGTACAATCACATAGTGTTTTTAGTGTAGCTATTACTTCCCTACATATAACTGCTGTAGTACAATCACATAGTGTTTTTAGTGTAGCTATTACTTCCCTACATATAACTGCTGTAGTACAATCACATAGTGTTTTTAGTGTAGCTATTACTTCCCTACATATAACTGCTGTAGTACAATCACATAGTGTTTTTAGTGTAGCTATTACTTCCCTACATATAACTGCTGTAGTACAATCACATAGTGTTTTTAGTGTAGCTATTACTTCCCTACATATAACTGCTGTAGTACAATCACATAGTGTTTTTAGTGTAGCTATTACTTCCCTACATATAACTGCTGTAGTACAATCACATAGTGTTTTTAGTGTAGCTATTACTTCCCTACATATAACTGCTGTAGTACAATCACATAGTGTTTTTAGTGTAGCTATTGCTTCCCTACATATAACTGCTGTAGTACAATCACATAGTGTTTTTAGTGTAGCTATTACTTCCCTACATATAACTGCTGTAGTACAATCACATAGTGTTTTTAGTGTAGCTATTACTTCCCTACATATAACTGCTGTAGTACAATCACATAGTGTTTTTAGTGTAGCTATTACTTCCCTACATATAACTGCTGTAGTACAATCACATAGTGTTTTTAGTGTAGCTATTACTTCCCTACATATAACTGCTGTAGTACAATCACATAGTGTTTTTAGTGTAGCTATTACTTCCCTACATATAACTGCTGTAGTACAATCACATAGTGTTTTTAGTGTAGCTATTACTTCCCTACATATAACTGCTGTAGTACAATCACATAGTGTTTTTAGTGTAGCTATTACTTCCCTACATATAACTGCTGTAGTACAATCACATAGTGTTTTTAGTGTAGCTATTACTTCCCTACATATAACTGCTGTAGTACAATCACATAGTGTTTTTAGTGTAGCTATTACTTCCCTACATATAACTGCTGTAGTACAATCACATAGTGTTTTTAGTGTAGCTATTACTTCCCTACATATAACTGCTGTAGTACAATCACATAGTGTTTTTAGTGTAGCTATTACTTCCCTACATATAACTGCTGTAGTACAATCACATAGTGTTTTTAGTGTAGCTATTACTTCCCTACATATAACTGCTGTAGTACAATCACATAGTGTTTTTAGTGTAGCTATTACTTCCCTACATATAACTGCTGTAGTACAATCACATAGTGTTTTTAGTGTAGCTATTACTTCCCTACATATAACTGCTGTAGTACAATCACATAGTGTTTTTAGTGTAGCTATTACTTCCCTACATATAACTGCTGTAGTACAATCACATAGTGTTTTTAGTGTAGCTATTACTTCCCTACATATAACTGCTGTAGTACAATCACATAGTGTTTTTAGTGTAGCTATTACTTCCCTACATATAACTGCTGTAGTACAATCACATAGTGTTTTTAGTGTAGCTATTACTTCCCTACATATAACTGCTGTAGTACAATCACATAGTGTTTTTAGTGTAGCTATTACTTCCCTACATATAACTGCTGTAGTACAATCACATAGTGTTTTTAGTGTAGCTATTACTTCCCTACATATAACTGCTGTAGTACAATCACATAGTGTTTTTAGTGTAGCTATTACTTCCCTACATATAACTGCTGTAGTACAATCACATAGTGTTTTTAGTGTAGCTATTACTTCCCTACATATAACTGCTGTAGTACAATCACATAGTGTTTTTGTTCTCTTATTTTCTTTTTATTAGAACACTAAAAGGAATTAATCCTATTAGATATTAGCCCATTCTGTTCCATATTTAACTGTTTTCTGTGTTTTCAAATCAATAATCATAATGTTATATTCAACATTGAAAATTTGTTGTTGGAATATAGGAGGACTCATGAAGAAAGGTATCAACAAAACATGTGACCCTTTATTTCTGAACTTAATTGAGAAGTATGATATTTATTTTCTACTGGAAACTCATGTTGGATATAATTCTCCAATCAAAAATATTGGTCCATTTCTTTACCACCCAAATTGTAGATCCATTACACAAGCAAATAATAGATATGTTGGTGGGCTTGCTATTTTACGGAAACCTTACTTGAAAAACCATGTTAAAATCTTAAAAAATACAAATTCTGCTTATCAGTGGATTAAGTTATAGACAAAACTTTCTTTGGTTTTCAAAAAGATATCTACATATGTGTAGTACACTTTCCCCCTAGTATCTCATCATATACCAAAGACCTTGATGTTCATATTTTAGATAGCATTGAGAAAGATATCACATTTTTTTCAAAGAATGCTGATATTTTATTTTGCGGTGACTTTAATGCAAGAATAGGGACTAATCCTGATTATATCTTGAATGATGACAACAAATTTATTCCCATATTCAATTCATATCCAGTAGACAGGTATCCTTGAGCGTCACAATAAAGATACAAAATTGGATGCAAGGGACAAAGAACTCCTAGATGTTTGTATTGCTCATCAATTAAGAGTACTAAATGGTAGAACTCTGGGAGATTTGAGTGGTAATTTTACTTGTTTTACTCCAAATAGAGCAAGTGCTGTCGATTATGCTATTGTGTCGGAGAGTGCCCTTAATAAAATACTGTATTTCAAAATATCAGATTTTAAACCTATTTTGTCTGATTGTCATTGTTTATTAGAATGGGAAATGTCTGCTAGTTATTGTTATACATCTGACATGCTAGAGGAAAATGTCATTATCAAATCAATGCCTCAGCGTTACATGTGGACAGAAGATTCTGCAACCCTTTTTCAGGAAGCATTGACATCTGAAAGTGTACAACCCAAAATTAACCAAATTCTTACTAAAAATGAATTAAACACATTTGAAAGTATTAACAATGCTTCTACTGATCTGGCAAACATTTTCATTCAGGCAGCTGATCTGTCTCTTAAAAAGAAGAAACATTCTAACAAAAATAATACAAAAAATGAAAAGTGGTTCAATTTGGATCTTAAAAAGATGAGAAATAACCTAATTAATTATGGAAAAGTTTATACTCAATACCCTAAAGATCCATATGTTAAAAATCACTTCTATAAATTATATAGAGAATACAATAAAAGTAGGAAAATGACACAACGGCAGTATAACAATAATATGTTAAAAGAACTTGATCAACTCCATGAAGAAAACACCAAAACTTATTGGAAAATTATAAATGATCTAAAAAATGATGGGGCTGTCCAGGATAGTAACTGTATTTCACCTTCGGTATGGCTTACACACTTCAAAAATCTAAATGAAGTGAAGGATCACTTTTCTCAGAGAATAAAGGAACTAGAGATGAATCTGGAATCCCTAGAAAATATTAAGTGCTTTAATGAGCTTGATTTCCCCATTACTGAATATGAAATTTCAGATGCTACATGTATACTAAAAATTAAATTGAATAAATCTCCAGGCCTAGACAATATTACAAATAATATGATCAGATGTAGTCAGTCTGCCCTAATTAAGTGTTATAAAAAAATCTTTAATGCTTGTTTAGCATATGGAATTTATCTTGAAACATGGGCAGAGGGCTATACTATTTCCCTATTCAAATCAAAAGATGTTTATGATCCTAATAACTACAGAGGCCTTACAATTACAAGTGCCATATGAAAATTGTTCAACCGTATTCTCAATTTACGTCTTGATAAATTTCTATCAACAAATAATTAAACAACCTTATTCAGAAAAAACTGCTGGGATCTGCTAATCTGGGTCACGGGTCACTGTAATCGGGCGGCTGTATCGAGAAACAGATACGGTGTTGAAAAAACTGTTGATACTCATAAAATATTAACCATGTGTGAAGTTTTATGACGAAATATCTCCGATTTCTATGTAAATTTACGAGTTGAAGTTGCGGCTGTATCGAGAAACAGATACGGTGTTGAATAAACTGTTGATACTCATACAATATTGATATATGCAATAAATTTGTATGTTTGTCTTCAAGAAATATGATAGACAAAACCATGTGTGAAGTTTTATGACGAAATATCTCCGATTTCTATGTAAATTTACGAGTTGAAGTGGGGAAATTTTATGTTAGATTTCTAAAAATCTTCTACTCTGAAACCACAGGTAAATTTACTTTAGCGATGTATTTTTATCTTGGACAAAAATAATGAGCGTCCTGATTGGATGACCGATTTAAAACACACTGACTCTGCATGGTAAAAAGATGCATGTATAAGAAATCTGTTATATTTATTCATTTGTTTGATTCTGGAATATTGTTGATCATTGATTTAAACAAGAAAAAAGGGAAAAAGGGGGGGGGGGATTTTATTTGTGAATTTTACAGTTTAAATAAATGTTATGTTTCGACAGTTTAAAGGAAAAAATAAAAATTTGTTACGACTAAAGCTTAAATCAGCGTTAAAAATTGAACAAATATCAGTGGTTTTGTAAATGAAATTTATTTTAAATAGAAAATCTGAATTTATTATTTATTAATTTATTATTAATGATACAATTTTATATCCCTTGGGAGGGGGAGGGGGGCTATGATGAAAATTTGAAATAAAAACACAGGACCGGATTTTAAGCAAAAATAATAATCCAGGATAAGTTTTTTATTAAACAAAATCCAGGACCCTGTGTCCAGGAATTTTTTTTTTTTTTTAAAGTTAACAATATGAAATATTGACATGCACACTTGCCTTTTGGACAGCACATTTCTGTGTCCACACTTGTATAATTTAAAATAACTGTCAAATTGGATTCACAAAACAAGCCAGAACTTCTGACCACATGTTTGTGTTAAAAACTATAATTGATAAATGTAATGCTGCAAATGAAAGACTGTTTGCCTGCTTTGTTGATTTCCAAAAAGCATTTGATACAGTTATCCACACTGGAATTAAGTTAAAACTTTTGGAAATTGGTGTTGGTACACTCTTTTACAATATTATCAAAAATATGTATGCTGCTAGTAAATCTTGTATTAAGGTTAATAATGAGATAACAGATTATTTTGAAACTAAACTTGGTGTAAAACAGGGTGACAATTTTTAGACCTAATCTATTCAAAATCTTTATTAATGATTTACCCAAATATTTACAGGAAACACCTGATTTCGTATAACTGAATGGCCGTCCTGTATATTGTTTAATGTATGCAGATGATGTCATCTTGTTATCCAAAACAGCCGCAGATCTTCAAAGTAAAATTTACATCCTTAACCATTATTGTGAGGACTGGTGTCTTAATGTTAACACCAGTAAAACAAAAATGTTGGTTTTCAACAAGGCGGGCAGACACTATAGACTTACTTTTAAGTTTAACAATGTACCACTTGAAAGTGTAAATGAATATAAATATTTAGACATACATTTCTGTGCATCTCATAGCCAGAAATGATGGGTACTTTGCTCATTCGCATATTTAAGATGGCGACGCCGGGACGTCTGCAATTTTCATATGATCTATGTAGACGATATCATTCATAATTGCACGTGTGTCATTTTCTGAACTTGAAAATGATACATTGAATCAAGCTGAATTAAATGAAATAAAAATTAATGAAAACAATTAAATATTCGAGGTTCCTGGACTAAATGAAAATCAGAGGCGACGAAGCCTTTTTTGGCCTTAAGAGTCTATGTAAAAATGTATGAAATACATGAAACTGGTGGCGTGTGACACAAAATTTTACAATGAATGACATTTGGCGACATATTTTCTGAAATTAATTTGATTTGTTTTGTTTATGCTATTAATGTATTTGTATGGAGAGGGACTAGTAAGTTGTAAAAACTTGTTCCCAATCCAATTGTATATATATATTGACAATAAAATCATTATAAAGTAAAAGTACTATACTGTTTGTGATAAAACGCCTTTGTTATTTCATTGGATTTTAGTACATTTTTCCAAATTTGGTTTCGTTTCTCGAGGGTTACACTCCGCCTTCCAATTTCTTTCCAATTAATCATGCTGGCTGTAATTTTGGCTCACTGCCATCTAATGGATCATTTCAGTTACATCCTTTTAAAAATGAAACCAAATATATTACAAAGATATTATACTAGGCGCTGACGTCAAATATATTACAAAGATATTATACTAGGCGCTGACGCCAAATATATTACAAAGATATTATACTAGGAGCTGACGCCAAATATATTACAAAGATATTATACTAGGCGCTGACGCCAAATATATTACAAAGATATTATACTAGGCTGAAGTTAAAAATAGTGAAAGTAAATAAGTCCAATTAGGTGCTTGGAATATCAGTTTAATTGTACATTGCAAAATCATTCTAAATTTCTGAATTTTATTTTTTTCAGACAATGCTGAACGTTTTAAAGACCCTTACTGGTAAAACCATCACTTTGGAGGTGGAACCTTCTGATACCATCGAAAATGTCAAAGCCAAGATTCAAGACAAAGAAGGAATTCCACCAGATCAGCAAAGATTGATTTTCGCTGGTAAACAATTTGAAGTTGGAAGAACTCTCTCAGACTACAACATTCAGAAGGAGTCAACACTTCATCTTGTACCCCGTCTTGGAGGAGGTAGGCAAATATTTGTCAAAACTTTGACAGGTAAAACTATCACACTTGAAGTAGAACCATCAGACACAGTTGAAAATGTCAAAGCCAAGATTCAAGACAAGGAAGGAATTCCACCAGAGCAGCAAAAATTGCTTTTCGCTGGTAAACAACTTCAAGATGGAAGGACCCTCTCAGACTACAACATTCAGAAGGAGTCAATACTTCATCTTGTCCTGCGTCAACGTGGTGCAAACTAATCATTTACTTTGATTGACATTTTACCTTTTAGCTGGAAGATTAAAATACTGAAGCATGCAATGGAACAATAATCGTTATCTAAATATTTGGTGTTTTAGAAGCATTCCCCATTATCTATACTTAAGACAAAAAGTTTGTTGACATTATTATTGAATCTAGGTTGTTGTCTAAATCATATGGTAGTTAAATTTTCATTTATGTAATCAAACGGTGCGAGTTTTATTCCTGTATATTGTGACACAGTACAGCACTTTTTGAGCATGTGTGCTATGACTAGGTCTGTGGTTTTCTATGGGTACTCGGTTTCCGCTAAGATACAACTTGTTTCAATCTGGTTAAACTCACTCGGTTTCCGCTAAGATACAACTTGTTTCAATCTGGTTAAACTCCGTCTACATAAGAAGTAATCATTGGATCGTCTATCACAGGAACAAAATAAATCAGTTGTAATAATTTTATTTCACAATAATACAAATAACATGCATTAAATAATGACGAATGACAGTGTACATTCCTCACTAATGAGAAATACACTTTCCATGAGTTATAAGTATCTCACATATTTATTCAATAGACAGTATTGCTCAAATTTAAAAATACGTATTGTTTCCGAATCTGACCACATATTTTATATTTGTGTTATATTGTAATCTGTTTATAAAATGAGAGAGTGGTTGTTAAATGCCAAATGAACATTTTTTTCAAATATATCGTGGCATTCGATGCCATAGTAATCAGTCATCTGGTTTGTACTAGGCCAACTTTCCAGTATAGTTAGGTAGTCCTAGCTCACCGAAACAGCACTCCGTGGATACACATTTCGCTTCACTTGGACACATTATCCTGATTCTGAGCCAACCAATCTCTGCTCTCCTTAATACTCTTGTGCTGGCGGAGAAGCAATATACCCATTATCATTCTATAGTCTTCAGTTTGACCGGACGGGGGCTCGTATCCACGATCTAGCACGCTAATCATTTATCTCGTATCCACGATCTAGCACGCTAATCATTTATCTCGTATCCACGATCTAGCACACTAATCATTTATCCACAGATGTGGTTGTTTATCAAATGAATGTTTAAACTAAGTATTTTGATATGGATCGTGTGAATAATAGTGTATTATCGCACCCCTAGCTACCCAATATGGTATTTGGGACTTTCGGAAACTCCAGTTAGTGCACAATGATGACAGATACCAGTCATTGTTCTTGTGATTAGAGGGGAAGCAACAAATACTTATTTTATAATCTTTGGTTTGACTGACACAGGATCTATATTGCACTGCAGAAGTGGTGGTCACCTTTCCAGATTTGTTTCTATCCAGGTCTAGTATAGCTGCCATGGAGTATAGACCAAGTATTCAGCAATCAAAAGATATTTTATATTCAAACATTGGGTAATACAGATACACAAAAAACATGTTTGGTTAACCTTTTCTGATGGGGAAAAAAGTGTCTGTTCCATACATAACCGATTTCCTCTCTTTGAGGCGCCAAATTCTTTAAAAAATAATGTCAACTTTCTTATCTTTCATTTTATTGCATTTCTTTACAAATTGCTATTCATCTCAGTTTTGAGTCTATATATATATATATACATGTATATAGTAAGCTATTTTATGTTTGTAGAACAGGGTCCAAAATCTGAAATATTGCATATTTGAAAGGTCGGTCAGCCATGTGAGCTATTGTCATCACTTGGTGTCTGTCGTCTTTACTTTTCACATTTGAATCTTCTCTGAAACTGCTTGGCTTATCTGATTTTGATGTTATTTTAGATCACACGATCATGTCCGTTTTCCTGTAAATTTTTCAAAAATCTTTGCCAATATAAGCAAAGTTTGGCCTAAGTAATCCGTAGGGCATTCCGCCCCCCTCCAATAAACGGTTGCTGTTACTTTAAATAATACATGCAGGTAAAACACACCAAAAGGGCCAATAAAACCAGATTTAGCTCACCTGGGTGAAAGGTCATGTGAGCTTTTGGCGTCCGTCGTCTGTTAACTTGTCATATTTTAATCTCCTCTGAAACCGCTTAGCCGAATGAATAGAAACTGGGTACGAAGCATCTATAGAAGGTCCTCTATACAGATTGCTCATTTTGTCCATATATGTTAACAAACATGGCCACCATGGTTTCTAGTTGGTCAATTTCTAAAAATCTACTCTTGAACCGCTTTGCCAAATGAACCGAATCTTGGTAGTGAGCATCCATTGAAGGTACTCTATAAAAATTGCCTATTTCGTCTCGATCCGTTACCAAAAATGGCACCATATGCAATTCTTGCTGCTGGTTGGTCAATTAAGAACAATCTTCTGTGAAACGGCATAGCCAAATGAACAGAAACTTGGTATGAAGCCTCTATAATATTTCCCAATTTCATCCGATTGGACATACAACATGGTTTGAGATATCATGTATTGCTGCCTAATCTTTTATCACTAAGAATATTAATATGATGCCATCTTAAATTAATCAAATCAGAAAGCATTGTAATTGCAATCCGTAATTTAGAAAGCTCTACTATATATAGACATATGGTCAACAAAAGTGGTGTTTTCTAATGTTACTATTAAAGAAGATCTTGATTTCTTGATCAATGGAGAGTATGTGACAATATGGGTCACGTTTAGCGATGACGCTAAATTGGACACTCATTAATTGCTTATGACCACATCGGTGGTGTAATGATTAGCGTGCTCGTCTCGAGTGCGGTAGATCGTGGGTTCTTCTACTTCTTCTACAATCTAAGAGGCCGCCTTCAACTAACTGAAGATTCCGCCAATTACGTTGGGTACTGCCCTTCACGCTCTAAAATTTACAATTTTACTTTAGAGCTCCGTTCGAGTCAAACCAAAGACTATGACATTGTTATATGTTGCTTCTCCGCTAATCACGCAACATTGAAAATTAACTTGTTTATGCCATGATATAGCTGAAAAATTAACTTGTTTATGCCATGATATAGCTGAAAAATTAACTTGCTTATGCCATGATATAGCTGAAAAATTGCTGAGTTGGCCTCGTAAAACAACAATCACTCACTCACTCAGAATAAATTATCGAAGAATATTAGAATGATTTACGTAAAATGTATTCTCAGTAGCTCAAATAAGAAGAAATAATAACATGGTTACCTAGCTATTTTTACAAAAATTTAAATGTTATAAAGAGAAATGGTTGGAAAGTTTTTTTTTTTTAAAGTATATCAGACATTTCATACTCAATTTCTTTAAGGATGGAGCAAGGATTTGTACAGTAGAAAGGATACGAATCTCGTATTTTCTCGATCGCTTTATCTCGCGTGGCGATGTTTTATGCTACAACAGAGCAAAAATTGATTCATTCATTTTGAAATGCCTTGAGAATTCGTAGGAAAATCAACCAATTACAACTAAACACTACACAAAACAACTGATCATGGGATTTGCCGATATAGGTTCAATGGAATTTTGTTTTGTTTTGTTTGTGTATCACCCCTCTTACACGTAAAAAAAAAAAAAAAAAGTACAGTAGAGTTTCATACATCTGAAAACATTAAAAATGATAAAATAAAGCAACCAATCACGTCAAGTTTTGTTCTATATATCGAATACACTCTAAACTTGAAAAATATTTATATTATCACAAAAATGACGGCTCCGCTTCAATATTCGGCATGATGAGAGAAGAATGGAGTTTGAAATTTAAATTCGAGTCTTGACCGCCCATAATAGACGGGATTATGAAGGTCAAAAGGGCAAATCGATAAATGTCAATTATTGATGAAATATGGGTGATACATATACAGCAAGTCGATACTTTATTAATGATTGGTATTTAGGACAAATATTTTCACTTTATACCTGTAATTATGGTTTTATATATTTACAAATACTGGTTTAAAATGTTGAAGCGAAGAAAATTTCCACCATTAATCAAGGCACGCGCATCGTCAACGAATTGCACTATGGGTAATCTCACTTGTTCTCGCCACACAACATACTTGCATACAATCTATGTTAAAAACTCTAATCTCACTTTTAGGTATGAAATGTTAATGATGTTCTGTTAATTAATAATCCAAAATTTGTTAACTGGATTCCATTAATATACCTTCAAAGAACTTGAGATAAAGGAAACAGCAGAAACAGATTCATCTGTATCTGTATCCAGGCGCGGATCCAGGATTTTACGTTAGGAGGGCGCACTTCTTGGCGATGGGTCTGGGGACCACTTAGGTCCCCAGCGGGTCCAGGGCAGCGCACGGCGGGGGACAGGGGAGGGGGGGGGAAGCTCCCCGGAAGTTTTAGTACTGGGTATTAGAAAATATAGGACCTCTTTTCTGAACCGAAATTGATTAAAATTGTACCATGTGCGGCATGATGCTTCACATCGAAGGTATACGTACAATGAAGTATGATATTTTACTTTCGCTTGTTTTGCTCGTGGTTCATCAGACTCAGCATCCATGATTGCAAAAAGTGAAATGTAACCGATGACGGTTTTTACATGATCCGGAACGGGCAGCAAAGACATGTAAGAATATTCATTGCAATGGAGAGATGAGTCGAGAGAACATTTAGTGTTAATATCACGTTTTTAACATCAAGCGGCGATTGTCAGTCCTGTCACGCCAATCCTTTTTATTTTATTTTTTTAGGGAGGGCACGCACCGGGTGCGCCCCCGCCTGGATCCGCGCATGGTATCTGTAGAATACTGGGCTGGTACTTCACTACTGAATATAAGTGCCCAGGAAGTGGGTTGCGCTTTCGTTGTAATAGTCGCAGGGAGGGACTTTGTCTAAGTTCTTGACATAATCCTCACTAATGGTCAATTTTCGACCAGACTCTATGACAAAAGAGACGACTTCAATTTTGCCATTATAAATTTTCCTCTCCTTGATGTGCTTCATTTCAATATTACAAATGAAGCATTTCGTTGCCTTTGGACTTTATGAGTGCGTTCTCATTGGTATTTGTTCATTACAATCCTTTCGGTAAATAGATATATTAGATGAAATATATTGTCCAATGAAAACTTCGAATAACTTTACTGCGAGGTTTGCTTCCGTAAAAACAGAAGGAAAGCGTGAAAAAACGCCGAAAACCCAACATTATCATGTCAGGTCGCAGAAGGCACGATTCCTATAGCGACGAAGAAGATGGTAGCTTACAAATTTTATATTTGCTTAATTTGGTTCCTAAATATGTCTTATTGAAATTGGTACACCGATTTACTCATCTTTCACCGATTGGGTTTTGCCGTTTAAAATAAAACGCTGAAAAACAACATTCAATAATGCTAATATGAGGGTACCGGGTCGTTTCGCCCCTATTCCCGGGTCGTTTCGCCCCGATTCCCTTCTCTCCCCGGGTCGTTTCGCCCTAATTTATTTTTAATAGTGCTTTAAAAAATAAAATATGGAAAATACCATTGCAAATATTCGTATTTTGGATGTTGTAAGGCTTAATAAATAAATAAATAAATAAGCTTTATTTAGAGTCGGCATGGTTAAAACAACATACAACATAAGCTCTGTTGAGCTTTTAACCGACATACACAGACACATAATAAATAACAAATAACAAGCATGCAACATACAGCTAAAATACTAGACCGAGATTCCTCTGTCGTTTAACGGCATAGATAATCTTGCTGTAGCCGTTCAACGACAGAGGGTGATACATACGGAAACCATCAAATTTGCCTCACAGCCATAGTATCGGCACATTTCCACGTTTCGTGGCTATCGGATTTTATTTTCCATCATAAACCTTATATAAATCGCTTCACCAATCATTTTTCTATTCATTCATAACCATCTTACCCTCAGAAAGTGGTGTTACACTCCATTACAGCACGATTTTGCCTTAGATCCTATTATTCCGCCATTTGACTTCCATTTTCGAATCTACACACGTGATCTCGCGATACTAACTGAATGATGACAGCAACGCATTGCATGATGGGAGCTAATTAATGCAGCGTGCCAAATTATTTGGAGCATTATTTGCATACGTAAACAACATTCAAATCACATGGAAGACGATACATTTAAGCGTATTCTGCAGGACAAACAGTCCATCTACAGATCAAAGAAGAGCAGAAGGAAATTATACAGAATGTGTTGGAAAGAAAAGATTCAATGGCAGAGTGTTACCAAAGGGCTTCGGAAAGAGCATGTGTTACGTTCCCCCTTTTTGTTTTTGGACAAGGTACTACATTTTTTTTTTCTTATGGTTATCTGTAATTCACTAAATTTGCTGTTAAAATCATTACCAATCAATATAATCAACTGTATTAAATTTTATGTTAATTGTTCTGCCTTAACAGGCGCCTATGATTGGCAATAAAAATATTTGTTTGTTTGTTTATATGCAAATTATCTCCCATGATACATTGCGGTAATCGTAGTTTTCTCGTAGTCACGTGACAAGTGTTTGAAAAATGGAAGACAAATGTCGAAATCATAGGTTCTAAGGCAAAATCGTGCTTTAATGGAGTGTAACACCACTTTCTGAGGGTAAGATGTTTATGAATGAATAGAAAAATGATTGGTGAAGCGATTTATATAAGGTTTATGATAGAAAATAAAATCCGATAGCCACGAAACGTGGAAATGTGCTGACCCAGAGTTGGAGAAGCAAATCCGCTGTTTTCCGTATGTATCACCCTCTGTCGTTGAACGGCTACAGCAAGATTATCAATGCCGTTAAACGACAGAGGAATCTCGGTCTACTAAAATACAAGACTAAGTAAGCACTACATGTAAAATACTAACAGTTATAAGATAGGCAAAAAAGCAGATTAAAAGCTGATGTTATAAGCTAAGCATACCAAGAGCTAATGTAGCAAACTATGAACAACTAAAAGCTGATATTATGAGCAAAGCATAAAAATTTTATAAGCACAATAAATAAAAACTGGATATGACCTAGATGGGTACTTTATTTTTGTCTTCCTCGTAATTTCTTCCTCATAATTACACGGTAACATGCTTTCTTGACGTGTTTAATATTATGTATTGCTTTACTCTTTGTTTGACACCTGATTAAATATGTAAAATTTCTTTGTTCACTTTCATTGTTTGACACCTGATACAAAATCTGATATTTATTATTGTTATAAATATCGGAGAAATTAGCATATGAAGGAGAGTTTGATGTCTTCGTTAGTCGATTTCGTCGTATTTTGTTGCCATTCTGTACACATATTAAGTGAATCTAAACCCCTTCACGATGATTCTTTTTTGAGAAAAATATTCTCCCTTTTGTGTTCAACAATATTCCACTGACCAAGATGAATGAATTATTATTTTTTTTGTATACAACCAATAAATAAATAATTAAAAGTAGACCAAAATGAATGAATTATTATTTTTTTTTTTTGCATACAACTAATATTAGATAAATAATTACCAAAAAATTGTCGAAAAAGACTTCATCTATTATAATATAATAGCCATTAAGTGGGGCGAATCGACTCACTTTCCGGAGCGAATCGACTCACTTTCCGGGGCGAAACGACCCGGATTCAATATGAGACATGTGCTACTTGTAGTGCCAGGGAGCAAAATCCACATCATCTAATATTTAAATCGTGTAAATCCTTGGGATGATTGAAAAAGGAATTTTACTTACTTTTGTCTTTGATTTGTGTACTTCTTGTACTACTTGTGTCTGTATGTAAATGTATTGTATGTTTTTATGTAATATTTATATATGTCGGTTCAAAAGCTCATTGCGAGGTTATGTTATATTGTTTGTGTCTTGCCGACTTTAAATAAAACTTATTTGATTTGAGTGTACTGTACAGATACGTGCAAAAAGTATTCGGTCACTAATTTTTTACTGTTTAAAGTAAAGCTTGTTGTAATTTTGTAGTTTATATTTAAAAATTTTAATGTAACCAAAAATCTCTCTGTGAATTTTACCTTTTAAACATAACATAAACTGTTGTATTTTAATTTTACCTTTTAAACATAACATAAACTGTTGTATTTTACCTTTTAAACTTATAATAAAGTCTGTTGCATTTTTGTAGTGTATATTTTAAATTAAAAAAAAAAAGAGAATGATCTGTATGTCAATAGCTTCATATTGGCACAAAATTTTAAATTATCTCTAATATTTTAATAGGTAAGAAAGTATTTTGATAAGGCTGTAAAGAATTTTTTTAACACAAATGGGATATAAGTAATATTTAGAGTACTTTTAATTTCATGTATGTGCTGATAAACTGATTGAGGGCGTGCCCGAGATCAGTTTATCTGCGCATACAAGAAATTAAAAGTATTCTAAATGTTTTGTATCATAGCCAATCAAACGGAAGCAAATGTGTGATTGACGTCTGTCGCACTTGACCAACTTTTGAGAAGACCGATCTTGGTCACGTGCGGCAGCAGTCAGTGACGTGGGAAAAAGTTTTTGATAGAACGCGTGGTTAACGTCAAAACGTTAAATGGCAGCGAACATGACGGACGATCTTTTAAACGATGATATGGATTTTATGCTTTCACAAATCAGTTTTTAACAATTGTGTGTTCAACTTTTAATCCTACATGTGATGCACAAATGCGTACCGGTATTCATCTTTTGAACGTGGTGTGACTCAAATATGATCACTTTTTTATTGCAAAACTGATAATTTTCATTGCGTACGTGAATTGGACATTATTGTTTTTCTATAGGCCTACAGTTCATGTGCATTAAGTCAAAACGGAGACTAATTTGTCTTGTTTGAATAAAAAAATTGTTTAGTAAAGTTAAAGAATTTTTCATGTGTGTTTATGTCATCTGCATGAACAAACCTGTGGGGATCACTTTGTCAATCTTTTTGCTTGTTTTATAGTTTTTTCCAGTGTCAGATTTAAGAAAGCTTGCACTTAGTACCAATTTGCACCCAAAATGTCTATCACTTGTCAAAAAATTACAGTGTGTACCAATTGACCAAAAAAAAAGTTACAATGTGTTTATTTCTGTGTTCTATCAAAATTAGGTCACAGTTAAAGGACGCTAAATAGAAAATGCTTTGCCCAAAAATAGCTATCTCGACTCCACCTCCTGTATGGTTATCTTCATTTAGAAAATACTAAAGATCAAAAGAAAACACACTGGGTTGTGATACAACATAACTTAAATATAAATCCACTGTATATAGTGCACTAATTTGCAATTTTGACAGCTAAATATGAAAGAGTAAAAACAAAACTTCCCAATGCAAAAATACATGGAAAATCCATGGTGTTCCTACTAAAGGAAACTAATACAGAGAGAAGAAGAAGAAGTATATTTCATATAAAACCACAATTTTTCAAAACATTATTCCAAAATCAATTCTTGTTCGATTTTGATGATATTTTTACCAACAGAATCGAGAACGTATGTAGTTTTCTGTGATTATTTTATAATATTTTTTTGAAGCACAGATTTTAAATATTCCTGATTTAAACACATAAAATTTATAGATTATAAAATTATGCTAAAATTACAGTGTAAAACTACATTTTATTCTGCCTTTGTTGGTAAAAAAATCATCAAAATCGAACTAGAGTCGACTTTGGAATAATGTTTTTAAAAAATGTGGTTTTATATGAAATATATAGTAAAAACTTACAGTAACCGAATACTTTTTGCACATCTCTGTAGTACAATGTAAGGTAGTCCGAGATTCCTCTGCTGTCTGACGGCTTTTTGTTCGACTTGCTGGAGCCGTGGGACGTCAGAGTGCTCTCCATAAGGAAAATAGCTGATTTGCCGCTCCAACTCCGGGTCGGCACATCGGCTATCAGATTTTATTATCTATCCGAAACCCTTATATAAATCGCTTCACCAATCATTTTTCTATTCATTCATAACCATCTTACCCTCAGAAAGTGGTGTTACGCTCGATTACTGCACGATTTTCCCTTAGACCCTCTCATTTCGCCATTTCACTTTCACTTTCAAAAATTTGTTACGTGACTTCGAGAAAACTATGATTACCGCAATGTATCATGGGAGATGATTTGCATATATGATTGTGATTTCCCGCTGAAACATGTATGCAAATAATTTGGCGTGCTGCATTAAGTAGCTCCCATCATGCAATGCGTTGCTGTCATCATTCAGTTAGTATCACGAGCAGGGCTCGCCAAACCAGGCGAAGTGGGTGACTTCTTCGCCTTGGTTTCAATGAAATCGTCCAATTTCAAGTTTTAGTCGCCCTGTCAGTCTTTTCAAGTCCGTATTTTTTTCACCAATAATCATACTTTATCTTCAATATTCACATAAAAGGAGCTCCCATGTTCTTGAAATGTGACCCATACAGGGTTTGATGTTCAATATTTTATACCAAACTCGTTAATATTGCATCCTTTTTAAGATCATAGTGCAGCACATTCGTTTTTGTGAAAGGTAGGGGAACATGTGATAGTGGGGAAAGAAACGTTAAAATTTGGATCGATTTTCGGAAGTCTCCCAGATTTTACCTCACTTCGCCCTTAAGACAAGAGAGAGAGAAGTCAAGTCGCCCTGTTTTTACTATGTGTGGTGAGCCCTGATTGCGAGATCACGTTTGTAGGTTCGAAAGTGAAATCGAACAGTAATCGAGTGTAACACCACTTTCTGAGGGTAAGATGGTTATGAATGAATAGAAAAATGATTGGTGAAGCAATTTATATAAGGGTTTCGGATAGAAAATAAAAATCTGATAGCCACGAAATCGTGGAAATGTGCCGACCCGGAGTTGGAGTGGCAAATCCGCTGTTTTCCTTATGGAGAGCGCTCTGACGTCCCACGGCTCCAGCAAGTCGAGCAAAAAGCCGTCAGACGGCCGAGGAATCTCGGACTAAATGTAAGGATGCTCTTTCCATCTTTTGAAACAGGCACGGCCATGAATGTTCGCGAATCTGAAAATTATCTGGCAATTTCACTCTCATTCAGTGCATCAAAATAGTGTCGAGATTTTTTGGGCCGAGATATATCTGGGACGACTTTTTTTAGAACCGAATCTAGTCTCATTCAATCGAACTCTCGTGATCTCGCGGCCGCCATATTGTACACATGTCTCCAAGGATACAGGAAGTAGTTCTTGTGAGCAAAAGATTTTAAGGCCATCAGTATATATTTTTTTCTCTCGATATTTCTAACATAAGTGCCAGCTGTGGTGGCATATTAAAGGCATCTATTGACACTAGCTGATAATGTCACCCACATATAAAACCTGTATTGTAACTAATATGATAATAGGTGTTACCTAACCTGGGACGAAGTCCAATAATTTTGTTTAAACAATATTAACTCAGATATATGGACCTATAATTTTTTTTCAAAGTAGACCGGGGGTGGATCCAGACTTTCTCAAAATAGGGGGACCCAAACCCAAATTTTTCGTCGTTTTTAAAGGTTTTTTTGCCAAAATGGGGACCTGCCCCCTCCTGTAGACTGTGCACCCAGTCCGGTGTTGTATAATCCGGTACTCAACGTCTCAATTTCATAGAAAATATTATTTCAGACAGGGGGAGGAAGAAATGAAACTCTGTTTAATGATATTGTCTGTCCCATGGTATATGTTTAATGGTCTAGAACACACTGCGATTTTGCATCATTTTTAGCTCACCTTGCCTAAGGCAAGGTAAGCTTTTGCCATCACTTGGCGTCCGTCGTCTGTCGTCCGTTAACTTTTCACATTTTAATTTTCTCCTCTGAAACCGCTCAGCCAAATGAAGTCAAACTTGGTAGGAAGCATCAATGGAAGGTCCTCTCTAAAGATTGCTCATTTTGTCCCGATCCATCAACAAACATGGCCGCCATAAGCAATTCTTGTTTCTGATGGCCGATTTTTTAAAATCTTCTCCTCTGAAACTGCTTGGCCAAATGAACCGAAACTTGGTAGGAAGCATCTATGCCAGGTCTTCTATTAAGATTACTAATTTCGTCCCGATCCGTTAACAAACATGGACGCCACAGGCCATTCTTGTTTCTGATTGGTTGATTTCTAAAAAATCTTCTCCTCTGAAAGCGCTTGGCCAAATGAATCGAAACTTGGTAGGGAACATCCTTGGAAGGTCCTCTATAAAGATTGCTCATTTCGTCCCGATTCATTAACAAACATGGCTGTCACAGGCAATTCTTGTTTCTGATTGGTTGATTTCTAAAAAATCTCTGTTAAAAGAAAGATAACTCTTGTTTAAATATAGATATCTGTATTCAAAATGCAATTATCTCTATACAGATATTGCTGATTTTTAAAAATCTTCTCTGAAACCGCTTGGCGAAATGAACCGAAACTTGGTAGGAAGAATCTATGGAAGGTCCTCTGTAAAGATTGCTCATTTCGTCCCAATCCATTAACAAACATGGCCACCACAGGCGACTCTTGTTTCTGATTGGCTGATTTTTTAAATTCTTCTTCTCTGAAACCGCTTGGCCAAATGAACCGAAACTTGGTAGGAAGCATCTATGGGCTGTCCTCTATAAAGAGTGCTCATTTTGTCCCGATCCATTGACAAACATGCCGCCACAGGCAATTCTTGTTTCTGATTGGTCGATTTCTAAAAATCTTCTCCTCTGAAACCGCTTGTCCAAATGATCTGAAACTTGGTAGGAAGCATCTATGGAAGGTCCTCTATAAAGATTACTCATTCCTTCCTGATCCGTTAACAAACATGGCTGCCACATGTGATTCTTGTTTCTGATTGGCTGATTTTTTAGGTTCTTCTCCTCTGAAACTGTTTGGCCAAATGAACCGAAACTTTGTAGGAAGCATCTATGGAAAGTCCTCTGTTAGGATTGCTCATTTCGTACCGATCCGTTTACAAACATGGCCGCCACAGACAATTCTTGTTTCTGATCGGTTGATTTCTAAAAAATCTTCTCCTCTGAAACCGCTTTGCCAAATGAACCGAAACTTGGTAGGATGCATCTATGGGAGGTCCTCTATAAAGATTGCTCATTTCGTCCCGATCCATTAACAAATATGGCTGCCATAGGCAATTCTTGTTTCTAATTGGTCGATTTCTAAAAATCTTGTCCTCTGAAACCACTTTGCCAAATAAACCGAAACTTGGTAGGAAGCATCTATGGAAGGTTCTCTATGACGATTGCTCATTTTGTCCCGATCCATTAACAAACATGGCCACCACAGGTAATTCTTGTTTCTGATTGGTCGATTTCTAAAAATCTTCTACTCTGAAACAGCTTGGCCAAATGGACTGAAACATGGTAGAAAGCATCTATGGAAGGTCCTCTATGGGAATTGCTCATTCCGTTTTGATCCGTTAACAAACATGGCCGTCATAGGCAATTCTTGTTTCTTATTGGTCGATTTCTAAAACTGCTTTTCCTCTGAAACCACTTGGCCAAATGATATGAAACTTGGTAAGAAGCATCTATGGAAGGTCCTCTATAGAGATTGCTGATTTCGTTTTGATCCATTAACAAACATGGCTGCCACAGGCAATTCTTGTTTTAGATTGGTCGAGTTCTAAAAATCTTCTTCTCTGAAACTGCTTTGCCAAAATGAACCGATATTTGGTGGGAAGCACCTATGGAAGGTTCTGTATTAAGTTTCCTCAAAGCAGAATGAGAGGTGAGCGACACAGGCTCGGCTTAGTGCTGAGCCTCTAGTTATATATAACACATTGTGTTTTCATGATAAGCTTACTGAGTTTAAAGGACCTGAAATTATCGAAAATTTTGGAATTATTGCTGCATAAAAACATGGTAATATAAAGACATTTAAGTCAGAATTATTAAATTTTATAAACCCAGAACTTACTCTTACAATGATCATGAAGGCATTTTACTTTTAGTACAGTCCGGCCATAAACCATATTGAATTTCTCAAGATCAATATATTATGAGGATTTTATGGTGTAAACCTTCTTCCTTACCTGTCAAGACCATTATTTTATGGTGTAAACCTTCTTCCTTACCTGCCAAGACAATTATTTTTGGTGTCTCATCAGGGGTGTATGAATATTGGAGTTTTAGAAGTCAAAATTGGAATTTGAGATGTTATAAATTTAGAAATATTTTAATGTTTTTTTTTTACCTACAATCCAAATCCACCAGCAAAAATGTAAGATTGCTACAAAAGAATAAGTACATATGTGTGAAATATTGGTAAAATGTAAGATTGCTATCCTTGTACAAAAGAATAAGTACATATGTGTGAAATATTGGTAAAATGTAAGATTGCTATCCTTGTACAAAAGAATAAGTACATATGTGTGAAATATTGGTAAAATGTAAGATTGCTATCCTTGTACAAAAGAATAAGTACATATGTGTGAAATATTGGTAAAATGTAAGATTGCTATCCTTGTACAAAAGAATAAGTACATATGTGTGAAATATTGGTAAAATGTAAGATTGCTATCCTTGTACAAAAGAATAAGTACATATGTGTGAAATATTGGTAAAATGTAAGATTGCTATCCTTGTACAAAAGAATAAGTACATATGTGTGAAATATTGGTAAAATGTAAGATTGCTATCCTTGTACAAAAGAATAAGTACATATGTGTGAAATATTGGTAAAATGTAAGATTGCTATCCTTGTACAAAAGAATAAGTACATATGTGTGAAATATTGGTAAAATGTAAGATTGCTATCCTTGTACAAAAGAATAAGTACATATGTGTGAAATATTGGTAAAATGTAAGATTGCTATCCTTGTACAAAAGAATAAGTACATATGTGTGAAATATTGGTAAAATGTAAGATTGCTATCCTTGTACAAAAGAATAAGTACATATGTGTGAAATATTGGTAAAATGTAAGATTGCTATCCTTGTACAAAAGAATAAGTACATATGTGTGAAATATTGTTAAAATGTAAGATTGCTATCCTTGTACAAAAGAATAAGTACATATGTGTGAAATATTGGTAAAATGTAAGATTGCTATCCTTGTACAAAAGAATAAGTACATATGTGTGAAATATTGGTAAAATGTAAGATTGCTATCCTTGTACAAAAGAATAAGTACATATGTGTGAAATATTGGTAAAATGTAAGATTGCTATCCTTGTACAAAAGAATAAGTACATATGTGTGAAATATTGGTAAGATGTAAGATTGCTATCCTTGTACAAAAGAATAAGTACATATGTGTGAAATATTGGTAAAATGTAAGATTGCTATCCTTGTACAAAAGAATAAGTACATATGTGTGAAATATTGGTAAAATGTAAGATTGCTATCCTTGTACAAAAGAATAAGTACATATGTGTGAAATATTGGTAAAATGTAAGATTGCTATCCTTGTACAAAAGTATAAGTAGATATGTGTGAAATATTGGTAAAATGTAAGATTGCTATCCTTGTACAAAAGAATAAGTACATATGTGTGAAATATTGGTAAAATGTAAGATTGCTATCCTTGTACAAAAGAATAAGTACATATGTGTGAAATATTGGTAAAATGTAAGATTGCTATCCTTGTACAAAAGAATAAGTACATATGTGTGAAATATTGGTAAAATGTAAGATTGCTATCCTTGTACAAAAGAATAAGTACATATGTGTGAAATATTGGTAAAATGTAAGATTGCTATCCTTGTACAAAAGAATAAGTACATATGTGTGAAATATTGGTAAAATGTAAGATTGCTATCCTTGTACAAAAGAATAAGTACATATGTGTGAAATATTGGTAAAATGTAAGATTGCTATCCTTGTACAAAAGAATAAGTACATATGTGTGAAATATTGGTAAAATGTAAGATTGCTATCCTTGTACAAAAGAATAAGTACATATGTGTGAAATATTGGTAAAATGTAAGATTGCTATCCTTGTACAAAAGAATAAGTACATATGTGTGAAATATTGGTAAAATGTAAGATTGCTATCCTTGTACAAAAGTATAAGTACATATGTGTGAAATATTGGTAAAATGTAAGATTGCTATCCTTGTACAAAAGAATAAGTACATATGTGTGAAATATTGTTAAAATGTAAGATTGCTATCCTTGTACAAAAGAATAAGTACATATGTGTGAAATATTGTTAAAATGTAAGATTGCTATCCTTGTACAAAAGAATAAGTACATATGTGTGAAATATTGGTAAAATGTAAGATTGCTATCCTTGTACAAAAGAATAAGTACATATGTGTGAAATATTGGTAAAATGTAAGATTGCTACAAAAGAATAAGTACATATGTGTGAAATATTGGTAAAATGTAAGATTGCTATCCTTGTACAAAAGAATAAGTACATATGTGTGAAATATTGTTAAAATGTAAGATTGCTATCCTTGTACAAAAGAATAAGTACATATGTGTGAAATATTGTTAAAATGTAAGATTGCTATCCTTGTACAAAAGAATAAGTACATATGTGTGAAATATTGGTAAAATGTAAGATTGCTATCCTTGTACAAAAGAATAAGTACATATGTGTGAAATATTGGTAAAATGTAAGATTGCTACAAAAGAATAAGTACATATGTGTGAAATATTGGTAAAATGTAAGATTGCTATCCTTGTACAAAAGAATAAGTACATATGTGTGAAATATTGGTAAAATGTAAGATTGCTATCCTTGTACAAAAGAATAAGTACATATGTGTGAAATATTGGTAAAATGTAAGATTGCTATCCTTGTACAAAAGAATAAGTACATATGTGTGAAATATTGGTAAAATGTAAGATTGCTATCCTTGTACAAAAGTATAAGTACATATGTGTGAAATATTGGTAAAATGTAAGATTGCTATCCTTGTACAAAAGAATAAGTACATATGTGTGAAATATTGTTAAAATGTAAGATTGCTATCCTTGTACAAAAGAATAAGTACATATGTGTGAAATATTGTTAAAATGTAAGATTGCTATCCTTGTACAAAAGAATAAGTACATATGTGTGAAATATTGGTAAAATGTAAGATTGCTATCCTTGTACAAAAGAATAAGTACATATGTGTGAAATATTGGTAAAATGTAAGATTGCTATCCTTGTACAAAAGTATAAGTACATATGTGTGAAATATTGGTAAAATGTAAGATTGCTATCCTTGTACAAAAGAATAAGTACATATGTGTGAAATATTGTTAAAATGTAAGATTGCTATCCTTGTACAAAAGAATAAGTACATATGTGTGAAATATTGTTAAAATGTAAGATTGCTATCCTTGTACAAAAGAATAAGTACATATGTGTGAAATATTGGTAAAATGTAAGATTGCTATCCTTGTACAAAAGAATAAGTACATATGTGTGAAATATTGGTAAAATGTAAGATTGCTACAAAAGAATAAGTACATATGTGTGAAATATTGGTAAAATGTAAGATTGCTATCCTTGTACAAAAGAATAAGTACATATGTGTGAAATATTGGTAAAATGTAAGATTGCTATCCTTGTACAAAAGAATAAGTACATATGTGTGAAATATTGGTAAAATGTAAGATTGCTACAAAAGAATAAGTACATATGTGTGAAATATTGGTAAAATGTAAGATTGCTATCCTTGTACAAAAGAATAAGTACATATGTGTGAAATATTGTTAAAATGTAAGATTGCTATCCTTGTACAAAAGAATAAGTACATATGTGTGAAATATTGTTAAAATGTAAGATTGCTATCCTTGTACAAAAGAATAAGTACATATGTGTGAAATATTGGTAAAATGTAAGATTGCTATCCTTGTACAAAAGAATAAGTACATATGTGTGAAATATTGGTAAAATGTAAGATTGCTATCCTTGTACAAAAGTATAAGTACATATGTGTGAAATATTGGTAAAATGTAAGATTGCTATCCTTGTACAAAAGAATAAGTACATATGTGTGAAATATTGTTAAAATGTAAGATTGCTATCCTTGTACAAAAGAATAAGTACATATGTGTGAAATATTGTTAAAATGTAAGATTGCTATCCTTGTACAAAAGAATAAGTACATATGTGTGAAATATTGGTAAAATGTAAGATTGCTATCCTTGTACAAAAGAATAAGTACATATGTGTGAAATATTGGTAAAATGTAAGATTGCTACAAAAGAATAAGTACATATGTGTGAAATATTGGTAAAATGTAAGATTGCTATCCTTGTACAAAAGAATAAGTACATATGTGTGAAATATTGGTAAAATGTAAGATTGCTATCCTTGTACAAAAGAATAAGTACATATGTGTGAAATATTGGTAAAATGTAAGATTGCTATCCTTGTACAAAAGAATAAGTACATATGTGTGAAATATTGGTAAAATGTAAGATTGCTATCCTTGTACAAAAGAATAAGTACATATGTGTGAAATATTGTTAAAATGTAAGATTGCTATCCTTGTACAAAAGAATAAGTACATATGTGTGAAATATTGGTAAAATGTAAGATTGCTATCCTTGTACAAAAGAATAAGTACATATGTGTGAAATATTGGTAAAATGTAAGATTGCTACAAAAGAATAAGTACATATGTGTGAAATATTGGTAAAATGTAAGATTGCTATCCTTGTACAAAAGAATAAGTACATATGTGTGAAATATTGGTAAAATGTAAGATTGCTATCCTTGTACAAAAGAATAAGTACATATGTGTGAAATATTGGTAAAATGTAAGATTGCTATCCTTGTACAAAAGAATAAGTACATATGTGTGAAATATTGGTAAAATGTAAGATTGCTATCCTTGTACAAAAGAATAAGTACATATGTGTGAAATATTGGTAAAATGTAAGATTGCTATCCTTGTACAAAAGAATAAGTACATATGTGTGAAATATTGGTAAAATGTAAGATTGCTATCCTTGTACAAAAGAATAAGTACATATGTGTGAAATATTGGTAAAATGTAAGATTGCTATCCTTGTACAAAAGAATAAGTACATATGTGTGAAATATTGTTAAAATGTAAGATTGCTATCCTTGTACAAAAGAATAAGTACATATGTGTGAAATATTGTTAAAATGTAAGATTGCTATCCTTGTACAAAAGAATAAGTACATATGTGTGAAATATTGTTAAAATGTAAGATTGCTATCCTTGTACAAAAGAATAAGTACATATGTGTGAAATATTGTTAAAATGTAAGATTGCTATCCTTGTACAAAAGAATAAGTACAAATGTGTGAAATATTGGTAAAATGTAAGATTGCTATCCTTGTACAAAAGAATAAGTACATATGTGTGAAATATTGGTAAAATGTAAGATTGCTATCCTTGTACAAAAGAATAAGTACATATGTGTGAAATATTGGTAAAATGTAAGATTGCTATCCTTGTACAAAAGAATAAGTACATATGTGTGAAATATTGGTAAAATGTAAGATTGCTATCCTTGTACAAAAGAATAAGTACATATGTGTGAAATATTGGTAAAATGTAAGATTGCTATCCTTGTACAAAAGAATAAGTACATATGTGTGAAATATTGGTAAAATGTAAGATTGCTATCCTTGTACAAAAGAATAAGTACATATGTGTGAAATATTGGTAAAATGTAAGATTGCTATCCTTGTACAAAAGAATAAGTACATATGTGTGAAATATTGGTAAAATGTAAGATTGCTATCCTTGTACAAAAGAATAAGTACATATGTGTGAAATATTGGTAAAATGTAAGATTGCTATCCTTGTACAAAAGAATAAGTACATATGTGTGAAATATTGGTAAAATGTAAGATTGCTATCCTTGTACAAAAGAATAAGTACATATGTGTGAAATATTGGTAAAATGTAAGATTGCTATCCTTGTACAAAAGAATAAGTACATATGTGTGAAATATTGGTAAAATGTAAGATTGCTATCCTTGTACAAAAGAATAAGTACATATGTGTGAAATATTGTTAAAATGTAAGATTGCTATCCTTGTACAAAAGAATAAGTACAAATGTGTGAAATATTGGTAAAATGTAAGATTGCTATCCTTGTACAAAAGAATAAGTACATATGTGTGAAATATTGGTAAAATGTAAGATTGCTATCCTTGTACAAAAGAATAAGTACATATGTGTGAAATATTGGTAAAATGTAAGATTGCTATCCTTGTACAAAAGAATAAGTACATATGTGTGAAATATTGGTAAAATGTAAGATTGCTATCCTTGTACAAAAGAATAAGTACATATGTGTGAAATATTGGTAAAATGTAAGATTGCTATCCTTGTACAAAAGAATAAGTACATATGTGTGAAATATTGTTAAAATGTAAGATTGCTATCCTTGTACAAAAGAATAAGTACATATGTGTGAAATATTGGTAAAATGTAAGATTGCTATCCTTGTACAAAAGAATAAGTACATATGTGTGAAATATTGGTAAAATGTAAGATTGCTATCCTTGTACAAAAGAATAAGTACATATGTGTGAAATATTGGTAAAATGTAAGATTGCTATCCTTGTACAAAAGAATAAGTACATATGTGTGAAATATTGGTAAAATGTAAGATTGCTATTCTTGTACAAAAGAATAAGTACATATGTGTGAAATATTGGTAAAATGTAAGATTGCTATCCTTGTACAAAAGAATAAGTACATATGTGTGAAATATTGGTAAAATGTAAGATTGCTATCCTTGTACAAAAGAATAAGTACATATGTGTGAAATATTGGTAAAATGTAAGATTGCTATCCTTGTACAAAAGAATAAGTACATATGTGTGAAATATTGGTAAAATGTAAGATTGCTATCCTTGTACAAAAGAATAAGTACATATGTGTGAAATATTGGTAAAATGTAAGATTGCTATCCTTGTACAAAAGAATAAGTACATATGTGTGAAATATTGGTAAAATGTAAGATTGCTATCCTTGTACAAAAGAATAAGTACATATGTGTGAAATATTGGTAAAATGTAAGATTGCTATCCTTGTACAAAAGAATAAGTACATATGTGTGAAATATTGTTAAAATGTAAGATTGCTATCCTTGTACAAAAGAATAAGTACAAATGTGTGAAATATTGGTAAAATGTAAGATTGCTATCCTTGTACAAAAGAATAAGTACATATGTGTGAAATATTGGTAAAATGTAAGATTGCTATCCTTGTACAAAAGAATAAGTACATATGTGTGAAATATTGGTAAAATGTAAGATTGCTATCCTTGTACAAAAGAATAAGTACATATGTGTGAAATATTGGTAAAATGTAAGATTGCTATCCTTGTACAAAAGAATAAGTCATATGTGTGAAATATTGGTAAAATGTAAGATTGCTATCCTTGTACAAAAGAATAAGTACATATGTGTGAAATATTGGTAAAAATGTAAGATTGCTATCCTTGTACAAAAGAATAAGTACATATGTGTGAAATATTGGTAAAATGTAAGATTGCTATCCTTGTACAAAAGAATAAGTACATATGTGTGAAATATTGGTAAAATGTAAGATTGCTATCCTTGTACAAAAGAATAAGTACATATGTGTGAAATATTGGTAAAATGTAAGATTGCTATCCTTGTACAAAAGAATAAGTACATATGTGTGAAATATTGGTAAAATGTAAGATTGCTATCCTTGTACAAAAGAATAAGTACATATGTGTGAAATATTGGTAAAAATGTAAGATTGCTATCCTTGTACAAAAGAATAAGTACATATGTGTGAAATATTGGTAAAAATGTAAGATTGCTATCCTTGTACAAAAGAATAAGTACATATGTGTGAAATATTGGTAAAAATGTAAGATTGCTATCCTTGTACAAAAGAATAAGTACATATGTGTGAAATATTGGTAAAATGTAAGATTGCTATCCTTGTACAAAAGAATAAGTACATATGTGTGAAATATTGGTAAAATGTAAGATTGCTATCCTTGTACAAAAGAATAAGTACATATGTGTGAAATATTGGTAAAAATGTAAGATTGCTATCCTTGTACAAAAGAATAAGTACATATGTGTGAAATATTGGTAAAAATGTAAGATTGCTATCCTTGTACAAAAGAATAAGTACATATGTGTGAAATATTGGTAAAAATGTAAGATTGCTATCCTTGTACAAAAGAATAAGTACATATGTGTGAAATATTGGTAAAATGTAAGATTGCTATCCTTGTACAAAAGAATAAATACATATGTGTGAAATATTGGTAAAATGTAAGATTGCTATCCTTGTACAAAAGAATAAGTACATATGTGTGAAATATTGGTAAAATGTAAGATTGCTATCCTTGTACAAAAGAATAAGTACATATGTGTGAAATATTGGTAAAATGTAAGATTGCTATCCTTGTACAAAAGAATAAGTACATATGTGTGAAATATTGGTAAAATGTAAGATTGCTATCCTTGTACAAAAGAATAAGTACATATGTGTGAAATATTGGTAAAAATGTAAGATTGCTATCCTTGTACAAAAGAATAAGTACATATGTGTGAAATATTGGTAAAAATGTAAGATTGCTATCCTTGTACAAAAGAATAAGTACATATATGTGAAATATTGGTAAAATGTAAGATTGCTATTCTTGTACAAAAGAATAAGTACATATGTGTGAAATATTGGTAAAATGTAAGATTGCTATCCTTGTACAAAAGAATAAGTACATATGTGTGAAATATTGGTAAAAATGTAAGATTGCTATCCTTGTACAAAAGAATAAGTACATATGTGTGAAATATTGGTAAAATGTAAGATTGCTATTCTTGTACAAAAGAATAAGTACATATGTGTGAAATATTGTTAAAATGTAAGATTGCTATTCTTGTACAAAAGAATAAGTACATATGTGTGAAATATTGGTAAAATGTAAGATTGCTATCCTTGTACAAAAGAATAAGTACATATGTGTGAAATATTGGTAAAATGTAAGATTGCTATTCTTGTACAAAAGAATAAGTACATATGTGTGAAATATTGGTAAAATGTAAGATTGCTATCCTTGTACAAAAGAATAAGTACATATGTGTGAAATATTGGTAAAAATGTAAGATTGCTATCCTTGTACAAAAGAATAAGTACATATGTGTGAAATATTGGTAAAATGTAAGATTGCTATTCTTGTACAAAAGAATAAGTACATATGTGTGAAATATTGGTAAAATGTAAGATTGCCATCCTTGTACAAAAGAATAAGTACATATGTGTGAAATATTGGCAAGATGTAAACAAATTTTATTTCCCTTTTTGTGCAATTATCCTTTCTGTAAAAAAGTCATCATTCAGATAAGTACATTTATACAGTATGTATATACAAATAAGAGGTTTAATATGTGCTTTTCTTATAGGACATCCATCTTCAGCGAGGAAGCGTAGGAGAGTATCTGAGAATGTGGACATAGAAGACAGACTGGAATCTCTCATTACAAGAGTTGGAGAAAAGGTAAAGTTTTTATTAACTCTTAGACATTGCAGACAATTTGGAGATTTTGGACACTTGTCATTTCAACCCTGATTTAGACACTGTCATTTCAACCCTGATTTAGACACTGTCATTTCAACCCTGATTTAGACACTGTCATTTCAACCCTGATTTAGACACTTGTCATTTCAACCCTGATTTAGACACTTGTCATTTCAACCCTGATTTAGACACTGTCATTTCAACCCTGATTTAGACACTGTCATTTCAACCCTGATTTAGACACTTGTCATTTCAACCCTGATTTGGACACTTGTCATTTCAACCCTGATTTGGACACTTGTCATTTCAACCCTGATTTGGACACTTGTCATTTCAACCCTCAATTTGGACACTTGTCATTTCAACCCTGATTTGGACACTTGTCATTTCAACCCTGATTTGGACACTTGTCATTTCAACCCTGATTTAGACACTGTCATTTCAACCCTGATTTAGACACTGTCATTTCAACCCTGATTTAGACACTGTCATTTCAACCCTGATTTAGACACTTGCCATTTCAACCCTGATTTAGACACTTGTCATTTCAACCCTGATTTAGACACTGTCATTTCAACCCTGATTTAGACACTGTCATTTCAACCCTGATTTAGACACTTGTCATTTCAACCCTGATTTGGACACTTGTCATTTCAACCCTGATTTGGACACTTGTCATTTCAACCCTGATTTGGACACTTGTCATTTCAACCCTGATTTAGACACTGTCATTTCAACCCTGATTTAGACACTGTCATTTCAACCCTGATTTAGACACTGTCATTTCAACCCTGATTTAGACACTTGTCATTTCAACCCTGATTTAGACACTTGTCATTTCAAGAATTAGAGTAAGAGTTGTTTAATTTAAAGGAAAAAACTCAATTTATTTCCAATGTTAATCACACAACTATCTATCTCTTACCTACATGTAGTTACTCTCTTATTTCTAATGTTAATCACACAACTATCTATCTCTTACCTACATGTAGTTACTCTCTTATTTCTAATGTTAATCACACAACTATCTATCTCTTACCTACATGTAGTTACTCTCTTATTTCTAATGTTAATCACACAACTATCTATCTCTTACCTACATGTAGTTACTCTCTTATTTCTAATGTTAATCACACAACTATCTATCTCTTACCTACATGTAGTTACTCTCTTATTTCTAATGTTAATCACACAACTATCTATCTCTTACCTACATGTAGTTACTCTCTTATTTCTAATGTTAATCACACAACTATCTATCTCTTACCTACATGTAGTTACTCTCTTATTTCTAATGTTAATCACACAACTATCTATCTCTTACCTACATGTAGTTACTCTCTTATTTCTAATGTTAATCACACAACTATCTATCTCTTACCTACATGTAGTTACTCTCTTATTTCCAATGTTAATCACACAACTATCTATCTCTTACCTACATGTAGTTACTCTCTTATTTCTAATGTTAATCACACAACTATCTATCTCTTACCTACATGTAGTTACTCTCTTATTTCCAATGTTAATCACACAACTATCTATCTCTTACCTACATGTAGTTACTCTCTTATTTCTAATGTTAATCACACAACTATCTATCTCTTACCTACATGTAGTTACTCTCTTATTTCTAATGTTAATCACACAACTATCTATCTCTTACCTACATGTAGTTACTCTCTTATTTCTAATGTTAATCACACAACTATCTATCTCTTACCTACATGTAGTTACTCTCTTATTTCCAATGTTAATCACACAACTATCTATCTCTTACCTACATGTAGTTACTCTCTTATTTCTAATGTTAATCACACAACTATCTATCTCTTACCTACATGTAGTTACTCTCTTATTTCTAATGTTAATCACACAACTATCTATCTCTTACCTACATGTAGTTACTCTCTTATTTCCAATGTTAATCACACAACTATCTATCTCTTACCTACATGTAGTTACTCTCTTATTTCTAATGTTAATCACACAACTATCTATCTCTTACCTACATGTAGTTACTCTCTTATTTCTAATGTTAATCACACAACTATCTATCTCTTACCTACATGTAGTTACTCTCTTATTTCTAATGTTAATCACACAACTATCTATCTCTTACCTACATGTAGTTACTCTCTTATTTCCAATGTTAATCACACAACTATCTATCTCTTACCTACATGTAGTTACTCTCTTATTTCTAATGTTAATCACACAACTATCTATCTCTTACCTACATGTAGTTACTCTCTTATTTCCAATGTTAATCACACAACTATCTATCTCTTACCTACATGTAGTTACTCTCTTATTTCCAATGTTAATCACACAACTATCTATCTCTTACCTACATGTAGTTACTCTCTTATTTCTAATGTTAATCACACAACTATCTATCTCTTACCTACATGTAGTTACTCTCTTATTTCTAATGTTAATCACACAACTATCTATCTCTTACCTACATGTAGTTACTCTCTTATTTCCAATGTTAATCACACAACTATCTATCTCTTACCTACATGTAGTTACTCTCTTATTTCTAATGTTAATCACACAACTATCTATCTCTTACCTACATGTAGTTACTCTCTTATTTCCAATGTTAATCACACAACTATCTATCTCTTACCTACATGTAGTTACTCTCTTATTTCTAATGTTAATCACACAACTATCTATCTCTTACCTACATGTAGTTACTCTCTTATTTCTAATGTTAATCACACAACTATCTATCTCTTACCTACATGTAGTTACTCTCTTATTTCCAATGTTAATCACACAACTATCTATCTCTTACCTACATGTAGTTACTCTCTTATTTCCAATGTTAATCACACAACTATCTATCTCTTACCTACATGTAGTTACTCTCTTATTTCTAATGTTAATCACACAACTATCTATCTCTTACCTACATGTAGTTACTCTCTTATTTCTAATGTTAATCACACAACTATCTATCTCTTACCTACATGTAGTTACTCTCTTATTTCCAATGTTAATCACACAACTATCTATCTCTTACCTACATGTAGTTACTCTCTTATTTCCAATGTTAATCACACAACTATCTATCTCTTACCTACATGTAGTTACTCTCTTATTTCTAATGTTAATCACACAACTATCTATCTCTTACCTACATGTAGTTACTCTCTTATTTCCAATGTTAATCACACAACTATCTATCTCTTACCTACATGTAGTTACTCTCTTATTTCTAATGTTAATCACACAACTATCTATCTCTTACCTACATGTAGTTACTCTCTTATTTCCAATGTTAATCACACAACTATCTATCTCTTACCTACATGTAGTTACTCTCTTATTTCTAATGTTAATCACACAACTATCTATCTCTTACCTACATGTAGTTACTCTCTTATTTCTAATGTTAATCACACAACTATCTATCTCTTACCTACATGTAGTTACTCTCTTATTTCCTAATGTTAATCACACAACTATCTATCTCTTACCTACATGTAGTTACTCTCTTATTTCTAATGTTAATCACACAACTATCTATCTCTTACCTACATGTAGTTACTCTCTTATTTCCAATGTTAATCACACAACTATCTATCTCTTACCTACATGTAGTTACTCTCTTATTTCTAATGTTAATCACACAACTATCTATCTCTTACCTACATGTAGTTACTCTCTTATTTCCAATGTTAATCACACAACTATCTATCTCTTACCTACATGTAGTTACTCTCTTATTTCCAATGTTAATCACACAACTATCTATCTCTTACCTACATGTAGTTACTCTCTTATTTCCTAATGTTAATCACACAACTATCTATCTCTTACCTACATGTAGTTACTCTCTTATTTCCAATGTTAATCACACAACTATCTATCTCTTACCTACATGTAGTTACTCTCTTATTTCTAATGTTAATCACACAACTATCTATCTCTTACCTACATGTAGTTACTCTCTTATTTCCAATGTTAATCACACAACTATCTATCTCTTACCTACATGTAGTTACTCTCTTATTTCTAATGTTAATCACACAACTATCTATCTCTTACCTACATGTAGTTACTCTCTTATTTCCAATGTTAATCACACAACTATCTATCTCTTACCTACATGTAGTTACTCTCTTATTTCTAATGTTAATCACACAACTATCTATCTCTTACCTACATGTAGTTACTCTCTTATTTCCAATGTTAATCACACAACTATCTATCTCTTACCTACATGTAGTTACTCTCTTATTTCCAATGTTAATCACACAACTATCTATCTCTTACCTACATGTAGTTACTCTCTTATTTCTAATGTTAATCACACAACTATCTATCTCTTACCTACATGTAGTTACTCTCTTATTTCCAATGTTAATCACACAACTATCTATCTCTTACCTACATGTAGTTACTCTCTTATTTCTAATGTTAATCACACAACTATCTATCTCTTACCTACATGTAGTTACTCTCTTATTTCCAATGTTAATCACACAACTATCTATCTCTTACCTACATGTAGTTACTCTCTTATTTCTAATGTTAATCACACAACTATCTATCTCTTACCTACATGTAGTTACTCTCTTATTTCCAATGTTAATCACACAACTATCTATCTCTTACCTACATGTAGTTACTCTCTTATTTCTAATGTTAATCACACAACTATCTATCTCTTACCTACATGTAGTTACTCTCTTATTTCAATGTTAATCACACAACTATCTATCTCTTACCTACATGTAGTTACTCTCTTATTTCTAATGTTAATCACACAACTATCTATCTCTTACCTACATGTAGTTACTCTCTTATTTCTAATGTTAATCACACAACTATCTATCTCTTACCTACATGTAGTTACTCTCTTATTTCTAATGTTAATCACACAACTATCTATCTCTTACCTACATGTAGTTACTCTCTTATTTCCTAATGTTAATCACACAACTATCTATCTCTTACCTACATGTAGTTACTCTCTTATTTCCAATGTTAATCACACAACTATCTATCTCTTACCTACATGTAGTTACTCTCTTATTTCTAATGTTAATCACACAACTATCTATCTCTTACCTACATGTAGTTACTCTCTTATTTCTAA
The DNA here is from genome assembly GCA_963680875.1 of Bathymodiolus brooksi. NCBI lineage: Eukaryota > Metazoa > Mollusca > Bivalvia > Mytilida > Modiolidae > Bathymodiolus > Bathymodiolus brooksi. Next base: position 144,952,148 of record OY804577.1, read on the forward strand.
TGTTAATCACACAACTATCTATCTCTTACCTACATGTAGTTACTCTCTTATTTCTAATGTTAATCACACAACTATCTATCTCTTACCTACATGTAGTTACTCTCTTATTTCCAATGTTAATCACACAACTATCTATCTCTTACCTACATGTAGTTACTCTCTTATTTCCTAATGTTAATCACACAACTATCTATCTCTTACCTACATGTAGTTACTCTCTTATTTCTAATGTTAATCACACAACTATCTATCTCTTACCTACATGTAGTTACTCTCTTATTTCTAATGTTAATCACACAACTATCTATCTCTTACCTACATGTAGTTACTCTCTTATTTCTAATGTTAATCACACAACTATCTATCTCTTACCTACATGTAGTTACTCTCTTATTTCCAATGTTAATCACACAACTATCTATCTCTTACCTACATGTAGTTACTCTCTTATTTCTAATGTTAATCACACAACTATCTATCTCTTACCTACATGTAGTTACTCTCTTATTTCTAATGTTAATCACACAACTATCTATCTCTTACCTACATGTAGTTACTCTCTTATTTCTAATGTTAATCACACAACTATCTATCTCTTACCTACATGTAGTTACTCTCTTATTTCTAATGTTAATCACACAACTATCTATCTCTTACCTACATGTAGTTACTCTCTTATTTCTAATGTTAATCACACAACTATCTATCTCTTACCTACATGTAGTTACTCTCTTATTTCTAATGTTAATCACACAACTATCTATCTCTTACCTACATGTAGTTACTCTCTTATTTCCAATGTTAATCACACAACTATCTATCTCTTACCTACATGTAGTTACTCTCTTATTTCTAATGTTAATCACACAACTATCTATCTCTTACCTACATGTAGTTACTCTCTTATTTCCTAATGTTAATCACACAACTATTTATCTCTTACCTACATGTAGTTACTCTCTTATTTCTAATGTTAATCACACAACTATCTATCTCTTACCTACATGTAGTTACTCTCTTATTTCTAATGTTAATCACACAACTATCTATCTCTTACCTACATGTAGTTACTCTCTTATTTCTAATGTTAATCACACAACTATCTATCTCTTACCTACATGTAGTTACTCTCTTATTTCTAATGTTAATCACACAACTATCTATCTCTTACCTACATGTAGTTACTCTCTTATTTCTAATGTTAATCACACAACTATCTATCTCTTACCTACATGTAGTTACTCTCTTATTTCTAATGTTAATCACACAACTATCTATCTCTTACCTACATGTAGTTACTCTCTTATTTCTAATGTTAATCACACAACTATCTATCTCTTACCTACATGTAGTTACTCTCTTATTTCTAATGTTAATCACACAACTATCTATCTCTTACCTACATGTAGTTACTCTCTTATTTCTAATGTTAATCACACAACTATCTATCTCTTACCTACATGTAGTTACTCTCTTATTTCCAATGTTAATCACACAACTATCTATCTCTTACCTACATGTAGTTACTCTCTTATTTCTAATGTTAATCACACAACTATCTATCTCTTACCTACATGTAGTTACTCTCTTATTTCCAATGTTAATCACACAACTATCTATCTCTTACCTACATGTAGTTACTCTCTTATTTCTAATGTTAATCACACAACTATCTATCTCTTACCTACATGTAGTTACTCTCTTATTTCCAATGTTAATCACACAACTATCTATCTCTTACCTACATGTAGTTACTCTCTTATTTCTAATGTTAATCACACAACTATCTATCTCTTACCTACATGTAGTTACTCTCTTATTTCTAATGTTAATCACACAACTATCTATCTCTTACCTACATGTAGTTACTCTCTTATTTCCAATGTTAATCACACAACTATCTATCTCTTACCTACATGTAGTTACTCTCTTATTTCTAATGTTAATCACACAACTATCTATCTCTTACCTACATGTAGTTACTCTCTTATTTCCAATGTTAATCACACAACTATCTATCTCTTACCTACATGTAGTTACTCTCTTATTTCCTAATGTTAATCACACAACTATCTATCTCTTACCTACATGTAGTTACTCTCTTATTTCTAATGTTAATCACACAACTATCTATCTCTTACCTACATGTAGTTACTCTCTTATTTCTAATGTTAATCACACAACTATCTATCTCTTACCTACATGTAGTTACTCTCTTATTTCCAATGTTAATCACACAACTATCTATCTCTTACCTACATGTAGTTACTCTCTTATTTCTAATGTTAATCACACAACTATCTATCTCTTACCTACATGTAGTTACTCTCTTATTTCTAATGTTAATCACACAACTATCTATCTCTTACCTACATGTAGTTACTCTCTTATTTCCAATGTTAATCACACAACTATCTATCTCTTACCTACATGTAGTTACTCTCTTATTTCTAATGTTAATCACACAACTATCTATCTCTTACCTACATGTAGTTACTCTCTTATTTCCAATGTTAATCACACAACTATCTATCTCTTACCTACATGTAGTTACTCTCTTATTTCTAATGTTAATCACACAACTATCTATCTCTTACCTACATGTAGTTACTCTCTTATTTCTAATGTTAATCACACAACTATCTATCTCTTACCTACATGTAGTTACTCTCTTATTTCCAATGTTAATCACACAACTATCTATCTCTTACCTACATGTAGTTACTCTCTTATTTCTAATGTTAATCACACAACTATCTATCTCTTACCTACATGTAGTTACTCTCTTATTTCCAATGTTAATCACACAACTATCTATCTCTTACCTACATGTAGTTACTCTCTTATTTCTAATGTTAATCACACAACTATCTATCTCTTACCTACATGTAGTTACTCTCTTATTTCCAATGTTAATCACACAACTATCTATCTCTTACCTACATGTAGTTACTCTCTTATTTCTAATGTTAATCACACAACTATCTATCTCTTACCTACATGTAGTTACTCTCTTATTTCTAATGTTAATCACACAACTATCTATCTCTTACCTACATGTAGTTACTCTCTTATTTCCAATGTTAATCACACAACTATCTATCTCTTACCTACATGTAGTTACTCTCTTATTTCCAATGTTAATCACACAACTATCTATCTCTTACCTACATGTAGTTACTCTCTTATTTCTAATGTTAATCACACAACTATCTATCTCTTACCTACATGTAGTTACTCTCTTATTTCCAATGTTAATCACACAACTATCTATCTCTTACCTACATGTAGTTACTCTCTTATTTCTAATGTTAATCACACAACTATCTATCTCTTACCTACATGTAGTTACTCTCTTATTTCTAATGTTAATCACACAACTATCTATCTCTTACCTACATGTAGTTACTCTCTTATTTCTAATGTTAATCACACAACTATCTATCTCTTACCTACATGTAGTTACTCTCTTATTTCCTAATGTTAATCACACAACTATCTATCTCTTACCTACATGTAGTTACTCTCTTATTTCTAATGTTAATCACACAACTATCTATCTCTTACCTACATGTAGTTACTCTCTTATTTCTAATGTTAATCACACAACTATCTATCTCTTACCTACATGTAGTTACTCTCTTATTTCCAATGTTAATCACACAACTATCTATCTCTTACCTACATGTAGTTACTCTCTTATTTCCAATGTTAATCACACAACTATCTATCTCTTACCTACATGTAGTTACTCTCTTATTTCCAATGTTAATCACACAACTATCTATCTCTTACCTACATGTAGTTACTCTCTTATTTCTAATGTTAATCACACAACTATCTATCTCTTACCTACATGTAGTTACTCTCTTATTTCTAATGTTAATCACACAACTATCTATCTCTTACCTACATGTAGTTACTCTCTTATTTCTAATGTTAATCACACAACTATCTATCTCTTACCTACATGTAGTTACTCTCTTATTTCTAATGTTAATCACACAACTATCTATCTCTTACCTACATGTAGTTACTCTCTTATTTCCAATGTTAATCACACAACTATCTATCTCTTACCTACATGTAGTTACTCTCTTATTTCTAATGTTAATCACACAACTATCTATCTCTTACCTACATGTAGTTACTCTCTTATTTCTAATGTTAATCACACAACTATCTATCTCTTACCTACATGTAGTTACTCTCTTATTTCTAATGTTAATCACACAACTATCTATAGTTACTCTCTTATTTCCAATGTTAATCAACACAACTATCTATCTCTTACCTACATGTAGTTTACTCATCTTATTTCTAATGTTAATCAACACATCTATCCCCCCCCCTTATTTCCTTTACCTACATGTAGTTACTCTCTTATTTCCAATGTTAATCACACAACTATCTATCTCTTACCTACATGTAGTTACTCTCTTATTTCTAATGTTAATCACACAACTATCTATCTCTTACCTACATGTAGTTACTCTCTTATTTCCAATGTTAATCACACAACTATCTATCTCTTACCTACATGTAGTTACTCTCTTATTTCCAATGTTAATCACACAACTATCTATCTCTTACCTACATGTAGTTACTCTCTTATTTCTAATGTTAATCACACAACTATCTATCTCTTACCTACATGTAGTTACTCTCTTATTTCTAATGTTAATCACACAACTATCTATCTCTTACCTACATGTAGTTACTCTCTTATTTCTAATGTTAATCACACAACTATCTATCTCTTACCTACATGTAGTTACTCTCTTATTTCCAATGTTAATCACACAACTATCTATCTCTTACCTACATGTAGTTACTCTCTTATTTCTAATGTTAATCACACAACTATCTATCTCTTACCTACATGTAGTTACTCTCTTATTTCTAATGTTAATCACACAACTATCTATCTCTTACCTACATGTAGTTACTCTCTTATTTCTAATGTTAATCACACAACTATCTATCTCTTACCTACATGTAGTTACTCTCTTATTTCTAATGTTAATCACACAACTATCTATCTCTTACCTACATGTAGTTACTCTCTTATTTCCAATGTTAATCACACAACTATCTATCTCTTACCTACATGTAGTTACTCTCTTATTTCCAATGTTAATCACACAACTATCTATCTCTTACCTACATGTAGTTACTCTCTTATTTCTAATGTTAATCACACAACTATCTATCTCTTACCTACATGTAGTTACTCTCTTATTTCCAATGTTAATCACACAACTATCTATCTCTTACCTACATGTAGTTACTCTCTTATTTCTAATGTTAATCACACAACTATCTATCTCTTACCTACATGTAGTTACTCTCTTATTTCTAATGTTAATCACACAACTATCTATCTCTTACCTACATGTAGTTACTCTCTTATTTCTAATGTTAATCACACAACTATCTATCTCTTACCTACATGTAGTTACTCTCTTATTTCTAATGTTAATCACACAACTATCTATCTCTTACCTACATGTAGTTACTCTCTTATTTCTAATGTTAATCACACAACTATCTATCTCTTACCTACATGTAGTTACTCTCTTATTTCTAATGTTAATCACACAACTATCTATCTCTTACCTACATGTAGTTACTCTCTTATTTCTAATGTTAATCACACAACTATCTATCTCTTACCTACATGTAGTTACTCTCTTATTTCTAATGTTAATCACACAACTATCTATCTCTTACCTACATGTAGTTACTCTCTTATTTCCAATGTTAATCACACAACTATCTATCTCTTACCTAGTTACATAAAGGACAAACAGAAAAAAGAGGCCTTTATAAAAGAAAGTGTTGTCTTGTGTTTACATCTTAAAAGTGAACTGAACACAAGTGTGTAAGAATGTAGATTGATCAAATCCAACACTATTAAATTGGTATTCACTGAGCATGCAACATTAATAAATATACTTTAGAGAATACATTGTACTTAAGGGGCAATCAAAAATGGACAATCCAGAGAAACTGGCAATATAGGGTACACAAGACATAGACAAACAAAAACAAAACACAATATGTGTTGGACACCACTATGCGCAAAGATGTATAGTTGGTTTAGAGTATAAATAAGGTATCCGAATGGGGCAACCTTAAAAAGAAACTAACGCTATGAAAACCAGCTGAATGTGTATTACTAGACAGTCATCTTTATAATCTGCTAAAAATACGACTTTCTTGTCATGATACAGCACGCACAGCGCGATTTAGCAAGAAATCACTCAGGTCCGACGTCGGTGAAATCAAGAAAATGTCGGAGAAATTAAAAAAAAAGTCGGTGTTGACACCGCGAAATGTCCGAGAAAAATCGAACACGGTGATTTACTATAAAACACCGACATTGACGATTAAACGCCGCGAAATAAAGAAATGGGATATTAACCTTTATTTGTACATTTGTATGTTCTTGAGACTGTCATTTTTGATAATATGAATGATTCATAGCAAATACTTATTTTCTTTTTCAGGTGTGTAAGCTATGTGATCATTTTTCGTTCTTTAATTCTGATATTTGCTTTTGTTTTAATCTATTATGTTAAGAAAACAATGCCGGTAAAAACGTTTAGTATTATGTGATCATTACCATTTATAAGCTTGTGTTGTATTATTTTGTTAATTAAAATAAACTTGATCTTTTGAATGCAAGCTTGGTATCCCGAGTTAATTTGCTTTCGGGTGTTCAATTAATGGTCGACTTGGCACGTGACTTAAGTTCACCTGTTACAAAAGTTTCTAGATCCCCAAAAGCACGCTTTGATCGATAGCATGTGGAAACCTTTCTAGATTTACGTTCACGTGAAAAATATGTGTACAAATCAGAAATGGAACTTTTATTAAAGGTAAAATAACACGTGGCTTGCAAAAGGGGATTAACGACATACAAATACGAAAAAGCACGTTTGCTTTAGATAAAAAATTACATCGATTTTTTTTTTCAATCATTCTCGGTGTGTTTTTAAATCTATCCCGCAGCCTCAGGTAACTGTGTATTTGACCTTTTAGTGACCTAGTTCAATGTGTGCACTACATAAAAATAGACACATCCGTACATTGATAAAACACAGGTGATTAAAAAAAATAACATCGATATAAACCAATCGAAATGTTGGGATTAGACAAGGATTTATATAGTAGGACTACTATATATATCCCTGGATTAGATAATATACGTAAAACAAGATGCGTGCTCAGCCTCATAAATCCTATAAATAAAATGTATGCCATGCTGGCATCCCTGAAAAAAAACCCGGTATCAAATTGAAATATAAAGTACGAAATAGTAAAAAATCAAAACTAAGCAACAAAAAACAAAAGAACACATGAAGTACAGTTACATGTACGTGTATACACGTATGATTTTCGCCGCGGTGTAGTCACGGCAATTAAAATATTTCACCGACATTTAGGTCCTAATTTGTTAATTTTCGCGGTGAAAGTTTCACCGTGATTTCACCGTCATTTTACGGTGATTTTATGACATATCACCGACATTTCACCGCGAAAAAACACCGACCAAGGTGATTTCTTGCTAAAACGCGCTGTGCGTGCTGTATAGCTGGTCTATTACTAGACAGACATTATCATCTCATCAAAATACAACTTTCTTGTTATGATATAGCTGGTCTATTACCAGACAGACATTATCATCTCATCAAAATATGACTTTCTTGTCATGATATAGCTGGTCTATTACTAGACAGACATTATCATCTCATCAAAATACAACTTTCTTGTTATGATATAGCTGGTCTATTACTAGACAGACATTATCATCTCATCTAAATATGACTTTCTTGTCATGATATAGCTGGTCTATTACTAGACAGACATTATCATCTCATCAAAATACAACTTTCTTGCTATGATATAGCTGGTCTATTACTAGACAGACATTATCATCTCATCAAAATAAGACTTTCTTGTCATGATATAGCTGGTCTATTACTAGACAGACATTATTATCTCATCAAAATATGACTTTCTTGTCATGATATAGCTGGTCTATTACTAGACAGACATTATCATCTCATCAAAATAAGACTTTCTTGTCATGATATAGCTGGTCTATTACTAGACAGACATTATCATCTCATCAAAATATGACTTTCTTGTCATGATATAGCTGGTCTATTACTAGACAGACATTATTATCTCATCAAAATATGACTTTCTTGTTATGATATAGCTGGTCTATTACTAGACACATTATCATCTCATCAAAATACGACTTTCTTGTCATGATATAGCTGGTCTATTACTAGACAGACATTATCATCTCATCAAAATACGACTTTCTTGTCATGATATAGCTGGTCTATTACTAGACAGACATTATCATCTCATCAAAATACGACTTTCTTGTCATGATATAGCTGGTCTATTACTAAACAGACATTATCATCTCATCAAAATAAGACTTTTTTGTCATGATATAGCTGGTCTATTACTAGACAGACATTATCATCTCATCAAAATATGACTTTCTTGTCACGATATAGCTGGTCTATTACTAGACAGACATTATCATCTCATCAAAATACAACTTTCTTGTCATGATATAGCTGGTCTATTACTAGACAGACATTATCATCTCATCAAAATACAACTTTCTTGTCATGATATAGCTGGTCTATTACTAGACAGACATTATCATCTCATCAAAATACGACTTTCTTGTCATGATATAGCTGGTCTATTACCAGACAGACATTATCATCTCATCGAAATAAGACTTTCTTGTCATGATATAGCTGGTCTATTACTAGACAGACATTATCATCTCATCAAAATAAGACTTTCTTGTCATGATATAGCTGGTCTATTACTAGACAGACATTATCATCTCATCAAAATATGACTTTCTTGTCATGATATAGCTGGTCTATTACTAGACAGACATTATCATCTCATCAAAATACAACATTCTTGTTGTGATATAGCTGGTCTGTTACTAGACAGACATTATCATCTCATCAAAATACAACTTTCTTGTCATGATATAGCTGGTCTATTACTAGACAGACATTATCATCTCATCAAAATACGACTTTCTTGTCATGATATAGCTGGTCTATTACTAGACAAGACATTATCATCTCATCAAAATAAGACTTTCTTGCCATGATATAGCTGGTCTATTACTAGACAGACATTATCATCTCATCAAAATATGACTTTCTTGTTATGATATAGCTGGTCTATTACTAGACAGACATTATCATCTCATCAAAATAAGACTTTCTTGTTATGATATAGCTGGTCTATTACTAGACAGACATTATCATCTCATGAAAATAAGACTTTCTTGTTATTATATAGCTGGTCTATTACTAGACAGACATTATCATCTCATCAAAATAAGACTTTCTTGTTATGATATAGCTGGTCTATTACTAGACAGACATTATCATCTCATCAAAATACAACTTTCTTGTTATGATATAGCTGGTCTATTACTAGACAGACATTATCATGTCATGAAAATAAGACTTTCTTGTTATGATATAGCTGGTCTATTACTAGACAGACATTATCATCTCATCAAAATACAACTTTCTTGTTATGATATAGCTGGTCTATTACTAGACAGACATTATCATCTCATGAAAATAAGACTTTCTTGTCATGATATAGCTGGTCTATTACTAGACAGACATTATCATCTCATCACAATACAACTTTCTTGTCATGATATAGCTGGTCTATTACTAGACAAGACATTATCATCTCATCAAAAGTAGACTTTCTTGTTATGATATAGCTGGTCTATTACTAGACAGACATTATCATCTCATGAAAATAAGACTTTCTTGTTATGATATAGCTGGTCTATTACTAGACAGACATTATCATCTCATCAAAATACGACTTTCTTGCTATGATATAGCTGGTCTATTACTAGACAGACATTATCATCTCATCAAAATACAACTTTCTTGCTATGATATAGCTGGTCTATTACTAGACAGACATTATCATCTCATCAAAATACAACTTTCTTGTCATGATATAGCTGGTCTATTACTAGACAAGACATTATCATCTCATCAAAATACAACTTTCTTGTTATGATATAGCTGGTCTATTACTAGACAGACATTATCATCTCATGAAAATAAGACTTTCTTGTTATGATATAGCTGGTCTATTACTAGACAGACATTATCATCTCATCAAAATACAACTTTCTTGTTATGATATAGCTGGTCTGTTACTAGACAGACATTATCAACTCATGAAAATAAGACTTTCTTGTTATGATATAGCTGGTCTATTACTAGACAGACATTATCATCTCATCAAAATACAACTTTCTTGTTTTGATATAGCTGGTCTATTACTAGACAGACATTATCATCTCATGAAAATAAGACTTTCTTGTCATGATATAGCTGGTCTATTACTAGACAGACATTATCATCTCACCAAAATACAACTTTCTTGTCATGATATAGCTGGTCTATTACTAGACAAGACATTATCATCTCATCAAAATAAGACTTTCTTGTTATGATATAGCTGGTCTATTACTAGACAGACATTATCATCTCATGAAAATAAGACTTTCTTGTTATGATATAGCTGGTCTATTACTAGACAGACATTATCATCTCATCAAAATACGACTTTCTTGCTATGATATAGCTGGTCTATTACTAGACAGACATTATCATCTCATCAAAATACAACTTTCTTGCTATGATATAGCTGGTCTATTACTAGACAGACATTATCATCTCATCAAAATACAACTTTCTTGCTATGATATAGCTGGTCTATTACTAGACAGACATTATCATCTCATCAAAATATGACTTTCTTGTCATGATATAGCTGGTCTATTACTAGACAGACATTATCATCTCATCAAAATAAGACTTTCTTGCTATGATATAGCTGGTCTATTACTAGACAAGACATTATCATCTCATCAAAATACGACTTTCTTGCTATGATATAGCTGGTCTATTACTAGACAAGACATTATCATCTCATCAAAATATGACTTTCTTGCTATGATATAGCTGGTCTATTACTAGACAGACATTATCATCTCATCAAAATATGACTTTCTTGTCATGATATAGCTGGTCTATTACTAGACAGACATTATCATCTGATCAAAATATGACTTTCTTGTCATGATATAGCTGGTCTATTACTAGACAGACATTATCATCTCATCAAAATACAACTTTCTTGTCATGATATAGCTGGTCTATTACTAGACAGACATTATCATCTCATCAAAATACGACTTTCTTGTCATGATATAGCTGGTCTATTACTAGACAAGACATTATCATCTCATCAAAATATGACTTTCTTGTCATGATATAGCTGGTCTATTACTAGACAGACATTATCATCTCATCAAAATATGACTTTCTTGTCATGATATAGCTGGTCTATTACTAGACAGACATTATCATCTCATCAAAATAAGACTTTCTTGTCATGATATAGCTGGTCTATTACTAGACAGACATTATCATCTCATCAAAATACGACTTTCTTGTTATGATATAGCTGGTCTATTACTAGACAGACATTATCATCTCATCAATATACAACTTTCTTGTTATGATATAGCTGGTCTATTACTAGACAGACATTATCATCTCATCAAAATAAGACTTTCTTGTCATGATATAGCTGGTCTATTACTAGACAGACATTATCATCTCATCAAAATACAACTTTCTTGTTATGATATAGCTGGTCTATTACTAGACAGACATTATCATCTCATCAAAATACGACTTTCTTGTCATGATATAGCTGGTCTATTACTAGACAGACATTATCATCTCATCAAAATACAACTTTCTTGTCATGATATAGCTGGTCTATTACTAGACAGACATTATCATCTCATCAAAATAAGACTTTCTTGTCATGATATAGCTGGTCTATTACTAGACAGACATTATCATCTCATCAAAATAAGACTTTCTTGTCATGATATAGCTGGTCTATTACTAGACAGACATTATCATCTCATCAAAATACAACTTTCTTGTTATGATATAGCTGGTCTGTTACTAGACAGACATTATCATCTCATCAAAATACAACTTTCTTGTTATGATATAGCTGGTCTATTACTAGACAGACATTATCATCTCATCAAAATACGACTTTCTTGTCATGATATAGCTGGTCTATTACTAGACAAGACATTATCATCTCATCAAAATAAGACTTTCTTGCCATGATATAGCTGGTCTATTACTAGACAGACATTATCATCTCATCAAAATATGACTTTCTTGTTATGATATAGCTGGTCTATTACTAGACAGACATTATCATCTCATCAAAATAAGACTTTCTTGTTATGATATAGCTGGTCTATTACTAGACAGACATTATCATCTCATGAAAATATGACTTTCTTGTTATGATATAGCTGGTCTATTACTAGACAGACATTATCATCTCATGAAAATAAGACTTTCTTGTTATTATATAGCTGGTCTATTACTAGACAGACATTATCATCTCATCAAAATAAGACTTTCTTGTTATGATATAGCTGGTCTATTACTAGACAGACATTATCATCTCATCAAAATACAACTTTCTTGTTATGATATAGCTGGTCTATTACTAGACAGACATTATCATCTCATGAAAATAAGACTTTCTTGTTATGATATAGCTGGTCTATTACTAGACAGACATTATCATCTCATCAAAATACAACTTTCTTGTTATGATATAGCTGGTCTATTACTAGACAGACATTATCATCTCATCAAAATACAACTTTCTTGTCATGATATAGCTGGTCTATTACTAGACAGACATTATCATCTCATCAAAATACAACTTTCTTGTCATGATATAGCTGGTCTATTACTAGACAAGACATTATCATCTCATCAAAATATGACTTTCTTGTTATGATATAGCTGGTCTATTACTAGACAGACATTATCATCTCATCAAAATATGACTTTCTTGTCATGAAATAGCTGGTCTATTACTAGACAGACATTATCATCTCATCAAAATACAACTTTCTTGTCATGATATAGCTGGTCTATTACTAGACAAGACATTATCATCTCATGAAAATAAGACTTTCTTGTCATGATATAGCTGGTCTATTACTAGACAGACATTATCATCTCATCAAAATACGACTTTCTTGTCATGATATAGCTGGTCTATTACTAGACAGACATTATCATCTCATAAAAATATGACTTTCTTGTCATGATATAGCTGGTCTATTACTAGACAGACATTATTATCTCATCAAAATATGACTTTCTTGTCATGATATAGCTGGTCTATTACTAGACAGACATTATCATCTCATCAAAATAAGACTTTCTTGTCATGATATAGCTGGTCTATTACTAGACAGACATTATCATCTCATCAAAATACGACTTTCTTGTTATGATATAGCTGGTCTATTACTAGACAGACATTATCATCTCATCAAAATACGACTTTCTTGTCATGATATAGCTGGTCTATTACTAGACAGACATTATCATCTCATCAAAATACGACTTTCTTGTTATGATATAGCTGGTCTATTACTAGACAGACATTATCATCTCATCAAAATACGACTTTCTTGTCATGATATAGCTGGTCTATTACTAGACAGACATTATCATCTCATCAAAATATGACTTTCTTGTCATGATATAGCTGGTCTATTACTAGACAGACATTATCATCTGATTAAAATATGACTTTCTTGTCATGATATAGCTGGTCTATTACTAGACAAGACATTATCATCTCATCAAAATACAACTTTCTTGTCATGATATAGCTGGTCTATTACTAGACAGACATTATCATCTCATCAAAATACGACTTTCTTGTCATGATATAGCTGGTCTATTACTAGACAAGACATTATCATCTCATCAAAATACGACTTTCTTGTCATGATATAGCTGGTCTATTACTAGACAGACATTATCATCTCATCAAAATATGACTTTCTTGCCATGATATAGCTGGTCTATTACTAGACAGACATTATCATCTCATCAAAATACAACTTTCTTGTCATGATATAGCTGGTCTATTACTAGACAGACATTATCATCTCATCAAAATACAACTTTCTTGTCATGATATAGCTGGTCTATTACTAGACAGACATTATCATCTCATCAAAATAAGACTTTCTTGTCATGATATAGCTGGTCTATTACTAGACAGACATTATCATCTCATCAAAATAAGACTTTCTTGTCATGATATAGCTGGTCTATTACTAGACAGACATTATCATCTCATCAAAATAAGACTTTCTTGTCATGATATAGCTGGTCTATTACTAGACAGACATTATCATCTCATCAAAATATGACTTTCTTGTCATGATATAGCTGGTCTATTACTAGACAGACATTATCATCTCATCAAAATACAACTTTCTTGTTATGATATAGCTGGTCTGTTACTAGACAGACATTATCATCTCATCAAAATACAACTTTCTTGTCATGATATAGCTGGTCTATTACTAGACAGACATTATCATCTCATCAAAATACGACTTTCTTGTCATGATATAGCAGGTCTATTACTAGACAAGACATTATCATCTCATCAAAATAAGACTTTCTTGCCATGATATTGCTGGTCTATTACTAGACAGACATTATCATCTCATCAAAATATGACTTTCTTGTTATGATATAGCTGGTCTATTACTAGACAGACATTATCATCTCATCAAAATAAGACTTTCTTGTTATGATATAGCTGGTCTATTACTAGACAGACATTATCATCTCATCAAAATATGACTTTCTTGTTATGATATAGCTGGTCTATTACTAGAAAGACATTATCATCTCATGAAAATAAGACTTTCTTGTTATTATATAGCTGGTCTATTACTAGACAGACATTATCATCTCATCAAAATAAGACTTTCTTGTTATGATATAGCTGGTCTATTACTAGACAGACATTATCATCTCATCAAAATACAACTTTCTTGTTATGATATAGCTGGTCTATTACTAGACAGACATTATCATCTCATGAAAATAAGACTTTCCTGTTATGATATAGCTGGTCTATTACTAGACAGACATTATCATCTCATCAAAATACAACTTTCTTGTTATGATATAGCTGGTCTATTACTAGACAGACATTATCATCTCATCAAAATAAGACTTTCTTGTCATGATATAGCTGGTCTATTACTAGACAGACATTATCATCTCATCAAAATACAACTTTCTTGTCATGATATAGCTGGTCTATTACTAGACAAGACATTATCATCTCATCAAAATACAACTTTCTTGTTATGATATAGCTGGTCTATTACTAGACAGACATTATCATCTCATGAAAATAAGACTTTCTTGTTATGATATAGCTGGTCTATTACTAGACAGACATTATCATCTCATCAAAATACAACTTTCTTGTTATGATATAGCTGGTCTGTTACTAGACAGACATTATCAACTCATGAAAATAAGACTTTCTTGTTATGATATAGCTGGTCTATTACTAGACAGACATTATCATCTCATCAAAATACAACTTTCTTGTTTTGATATAGCTGGTCTATTACTAGACAGACATTATCATCTCATGAAAATAAGACTTTCTTGTCATGATATAGCTGGTCTATTACTAGACAGACATTATCATCTCACCAAAATACAACTTTCTTGTCATGATATAGCTGGTCTATTACTAGACAAGACATTATCATCTCATCAAAATAAGACTTTCTTGTTATGATATAGCTGGTCTATTACTAGACAGACATTATCATCTCATGAAAATAAGACTTTCTTGTTATGATATAGCTGGTCTATTACTAGACAGACATTATCATCTCATCAAAATATGACTTTCTTGTCATGATATAGCTGGTCTATTACTAGACAGACATTATCATCTCATCAAAATACAACTTTCTTGCTATGATATAGCTGGTCTATTACTAGACAGACATTATCATCTCATCAAAATACAACTTTCTTGCTATGATATAGCTGGTCTATTACTAGACAGACATTATCATCTCATCAAAATACGACTTTCTTGTCATGATATAGCTGGTCTATTACTAGACAGACATTATCATCTCATCAAAATAAGACTTTCTTGTCATGATATAGCTGGTCTATTACTAGACAGACATTATCATCTCATCAAAATACAACTTTCTTGTCATGATATAGCTGGTCTGTTACTAGACAGACATTATCATCTCATCAAAATATGACTTTCTTGTCATGATATAGCTGGTCTATTACTAGACAGACATTATCATCTCATCAAAATAAGACTTTCTTGCTATGATATAGCTGGTCTATTACTAGACAAGACATTATCATCTCATCAAAATACGACTTTCTTGCCATGATATAGCTGGTCTATTACTAGACAGACATTATCATCTGATCAAAATAAGACTTTCTTGTCATGATATAGCTGGTCTATTACTAGACAAGACATTATCATCTCATCAAAATACAACTTTCTTGTCATGATATAGCTGGTCTATTACTAGACAGACATTATCATCTCATCAAAATACGACTTTCTTATCATGATATAGCTGGTCTATTACTAGACAAGACATTATCATCTCATCAAAATACGACTTTCTTGTCATGATATAGCTGGTCTATTACTAGACAGACATTATCATCTCATCAAAATATGACTTTCTTGCCATGATATAGCTGGTCTATTACTAGACAAGACATTATCATCTCATCAAAATACGACTTTCTTATCATGATATAGCTGGTCTATTACTAGACAGACATTATCATCTCATCAAAATATGACTTTCTTGTTATGATATAGCTGGTCTATTACTAGACAGACATTATCATCTCATCAAAATATGACATTCTTGTCATGATATAGCTGGTCTATTACTAGACAGACATTATCATCTCATCAAAATACAACTTTCTTGTCATGATATAGCTGGTCTATTACTAGACAAGACATTATCATCTCATGAAAATAAGACTTTCTTGTCATGATATAGCTGGTCTATTACTAGACAGACATTATCATCTCATCAAAATACGACTTTCTTGTCATGATATAGCTGGTCTATTACTAGACAGACATTATCATCTCATAAAAATATGACTTTCTTGTCATGATATAGCTGGTCTATTACTAGACAGACATTATTATCTCATCAAAATATGACTTTCTTGTCATGATATAGCTGGTCTATTACTAGACAGACATTATCATCTCATCAAAATAAGACTTTCTTGTCATGATATAGCTGGTCTATTACTAGACAGACATTATCATCTCATCAAAATACAACTTTCTTGTTATGATATAGCTGGTCTATTACTAGACAGACATTATCATCTCATCAAAATACGACTTTCTTGTCATGATATAGCTGGTCTATTACTAGACAGACATTATCATCTCATCAAAATACGACTTTCTTGTTATGATATAGCTGGTCTATTACTAGACAGACATTATCATCTCATCAAAATACGACTTTCTTGTCATGATATAGCTGGTCTATTACTAGACAGACATTATCATCTCATCAAAATACAACTTTCTTGTCATGATATAGCTGGTCTATTACTAGACAAGACATTATCATCTCATCAAAATACAACTTTCTTGTTATGATATAGCTGGTCTATTACTAGACAGACATTATCATCTCATGAAAATAAGACTTTCTTGTTATGATATAGCTGGTCTATTACTAGACAGACATTATCATCTCATCAAAATACAACTTTCTTGTTATGATATAGCTGGTCTATTACTAGACAGACATTATCAACTCATGAAAATAAGACTTTCTTGTTATGATATAGCTGGTCTATTACTAGACAGACATTATCATCTCATCAAAATACAACTTTCTTGTTTTGATATAGCTGGTCTATTACTAGACAGACATTATCATCTCATGAAAATAAGACTTTCTTGTCATGATATAGCTGGTCTATTACTAGACAGACATTATCATCTCACCAAAATACAACTTTCTTGTCATGATATAGCTGGTCTATTACTAGACAAGACATTATCATCTCATCAAAATAAGACTTTCTTGTTATGATATAGCTGGTCTATTACTAGACAGACATTATCATCTCATGAAAATAAGACTTTCTTGTTATGATATAGCTGGTCTATTACTAGACAGACATTATCATCTCATCAAAATACGACTTTCTTGCTATGATATAGCTGGTCTATTACTAGACAGACATTATCATCTCATCAAAATACAACTTTCTTGCTATGATATAGCTGGTCTATTACTAGACAGACATTATCATCTCATCAAAATACAACTTTCTTGCTATGATATAGCTGGTCTATTACTAGACAGACATTATCATCTCATCAAAATACGACTTTCTTGTCATGATATAGCTGGTCTATTACTAGACAGACATTATCATCTCATCAAAATAAGACTTTCTTGTCATGATATAGCTGGTCTATTACTAGACAGACATTATCATCTCATCAAAATACAACTTTCTTGTCATGATATAGCTGGTCTGTTACTAGACAGACATTATCATCTCATCAAAATATGACTTTCTTGTCATGATATAGCTGGTCTATTACTAGACAGACATTATCATCTCATCAAAATAAGACTTTCTTGCTATGATATAGCTGGTCTATTACTAGACAAGACATTATCATCTCATCAAAATACGACTTTCTTGCCATGATATAGCTGGTCTATTACTAGACAGACATTATCATCTGATCAAAATAAGACTTTCTTGTCATGATTTAGCTGGTCTATTACTAGACAAGACATTATCATCTCATCAAAATACAACTTTCTTGTCATGATATAGCTGGTCTATTACTAGACAGACATTATCATCTCATCAAAATACGACTTTCTTATCATGATATAGCTGGTCTATTACTAGACAAGACATTATCATCTCATCAAAATACGACTTTCTTGTCATGATATAGCTGGTCTATTACTAGACAGACATTATCATCTCATCAAAATATGACTTTCTTGCCATGATATAGCTGGTCTATTTCTAGACAAGACATTATCATCTCATCAAAATACGACTTTCTTATCATGATATAGCTGGTCTATTACTAGACAGACATTATCATCTCATCAAAATATGACTTTCTTGTTATGATATAGCTGGTCTATTACTAGACAGACATTATCATCTCATCAAAATATGACATTCTTGTCATGATATAGCTGGTCTATTACTAGACAGACATTATCATCTCATCAAAATACAACTTTCTTGTCATGATATAGCTGGTCTATTACTAGACAAGACATTATCATCTCATGAAAATAAGACTTTCTTGTCATGATATAGCTGGTCTATTACTAGACAGACATTATCATCTCATCAAAATACGACTTTCTTGTCATGATATAGCTGGTCTATTACTAGACAGACATTATCATCTCATAAAAATATGACTTTCTTGTCATGATATAGCTGGTCTATTACTAGACAGACATTATTATCTCATCAAAATATGACTTTCTTGTCATGATATAGCTGGTCTATTAATAGACAGACATTATCATCTCATCAAAATAAGACTTTCTTGTCATGATATAGCTGGTCTATTACTAGAGAAGACATTATCATCTCATCAAAATATGACTTTCTTGTTATGATATAGCTGGTCTATTACTAGACAGACATTATCATCTCATCAAAATATGACTTTCTTGTCATGATATAGCTGGTCTATTACTAGACAGACATTATCATCTCATCAAAATACAACTTTCTTGTCATGATATAGCTGGTCTATTACTAGACAAGACATTATCATCTCATGAAAATAAGACTTTCTTGTCATGATATAGCTGGTCTATTACTAGACAGACATTATCATCTCATCAAAATACGACTTTCTTGTCATGATATAGCTGGTCTATTACTAGACAGACATTATCATCTCATAAAAATATGACTTTCTTGTCATGATATAGCTGGTCTATTACTAGACAGACATTATTATCTCATCAAAATATGACTTTCTTGTCATGATATAGCTGGTCTATTACTAGACAGACATTATCATCTCATCAAAATAAGACTTTCTTGTCATGATATAGCTGGTCTATTACTAGACAGACATTATCATCTCATCAAAATACGACTTTCTTGTTATGATATAGCTGGTCTATTACTAGACAGACATTATCATCTCATCAAAATACGACTTTCTTGTCATGATATAGCTGGTCTATTACTAGACAGACATTATCATCTCATCAAAATACGACTTTCTTGTTATGATATAGCTGGTCTATTACTAGACAGACATTATCATCTCATCAAAATATGACTTTCTTGTTATGATATAGCTGGTCTATTACTAGACAGACATTATCATCTCATCAAAATACAACTTTCTTGTCATGATATAGCTGGTCTATTACTAGACAGACATTATCATCTCATCGAAATAAGACTTTCTTGTCATGATATAGCTGGTCTATTACTAGACAGACATTATCATCTCATCAAAATAAGACTTTCTTGTCATGATATAGCTGGTCTATTACTAGACAGACATTATCATCTCATCAAAATATGACTTTCTTGTCATGATATAGCTGGTCTATTACTAGACAGACATTATCATCTCATCAAAATACAACTTTCTTGTCATGATATAGCTGGTCTATTACTAGACAAGACATTATCATCTCATGAAAATAAGACTTTCTTGTCATGATATAGCTGGTCTATTACTAGACAGACATTATCATCTCATCAAAATACGACTTTCTTGTCATGATATAGCTGGTCTATTACTAGACAGACATTATCATCTCATAAAAATATGACTTTCTTGCCATGATATAGCTGGTCTATTTCTAGACAAGACATTATCATCTCATCAAAATACGACTTTCTTATCATGATATAGCTGGTCTATTACTAGACAGACATTATCATCTCATCAAAATATGACTTTCTTGTTATGATATAGCTGGTCTATTACTAGACAGACATTATCATCTCATCAAAATATGACATTCTTGTCATGATATAGCTGGTCTATTACTAGACAGACATTATCATCTCATCAAAATACAACTTTCTTGTCATGATATAGCTGGTCTATTACTAGACAAGACATTATCATCTCATGAAAATAAGACTTTCTTGTCATGATATAGCTGGTCTATTACTAGACAGACATTATCATCTCATCAAAATACGACTTTCTTGTCATGATATAGCTGGTCTATTACTAGACAGACATTATCATCTCATAAAAATATGACTTTCTTGTCATGATATAGCTGGTCTATTACTAGACAGACATTATTATCTCATCAAAATATGACTTTCTTGTCATGATATAGCTGGTCTATTAATAGACAGACATTATCATCTCATCAAAATAAGACTTTCTTGTCATGATATAGCTGGTCTATTACTAGAGAAGACATTATCATCTCATCAAAATATGACTTTCTTGTTATGATATAGCTGGTCTATTACTAGACAGACATTATCATCTCATCAAAATATGACTTTCTTGTCATGATATAGCTGGTCTATTACTAGACAGACATTATCATCTCATCAAAATACAACTTTCTTGTCATGATATAGCTGGTCTATTACTAGACAAGACATTATCATCTCATGAAAATAAGACTTTCTTGTCATGATATAGCTGGTCTATTACTAGACAGACATTATCATCTCATCAAAATACGACTTTCTTGTCATGATATAGCTGGTCTATTACTAGACAGACATTATCATCTCATAAAAATATGACTTTCTTGTCATGATATAGCTGGTCTATTACTAGACAGACATTATTATCTCATCAAAATATGACTTTCTTGTCATGATATAGCTGGTCTATTACTAGACAGACATTATCATCTCATCAAAATAAGACTTTCTTGTCATGATATAGCTGGTCTATTACTAGACAGACATTATCATCTCATCAAAATACGACTTTCTTGTTATGATATAGCTGGTCTATTACTAGACAGACATTATCATCTCATCAAAATACGACTTTCTTGTCATGATATAGCTGGTCTATTACTAGACAGACATTATCATCTCATCAAAATACGACTTTCTTGTTATGATATAGCTGGTCTATTACTAGACAGACATTATCATCTCATCAAAATATGACTTTCTTGTTATGATATAGCTGGTCTATTACTAGACAGACATTATCATCTCATCAAAATACAACTTTCTTGTCATGATATAGCTGGTCTATTACTAGACAGACATTATCATCTCATCGAAATAAGACTTTCTTGTCATGATATAGCTGGTCTATTACTAGACAGACATTATCATCTCATCAAAATAAGACTTTCTTGTCATGATATAGCTGGTCTATTACTAGACAGACATTATCATCTCATCAAAATATGACTTTCTTGTCATGATATAGCTGGTCTATTACTAGACAGACATTATCATCTCATCAAAATAAGACTTTCTTGTTATGATATAGCTGGTCTATTACTAGACAGACATTATCATCTCATCAAAATATGACTTTCTTGTCATGATATAGCTGGTCTATTACTAGACAGACATTATCATCTCATCAAAATAAGACTTTCTTGTTATGATATAGCTGGTCTATTACTAGACAGACATTATCATCTCATCAAAATAAGACTTTCTTGTTATGATATAGCTGGTCTATTACTAGACAGACATTATCATCTCATCAAAATATGACTTTCTTGTCATGATATAGCTTGTCTATTACTAGACAGGCATTATCATCTCATCAAAATACAACTTTCTTGTCATGATATAGCTGGTCTATTACTAGACAGACATTATCATCTCATCAAAATATGACTTTCTTGTCATGATATAGCTGGTCTATTACTAGACAGACATTATCATCTCATCAAAATAAGACTTTCTTGTCATGATATAGCTGGTCTATTACTAGACAGACATTATCATCTCATCAAAATACGACTTTCTTGTCATGATATAGCAGGTCTATTACTAGACAAGACATTATCATCTCATCAAAATAAGACTCTCTTGCCATGATATTGCTGGTCTATTACTAGACAGACATTATCATCTCATCAAAATATGACTTTCTTGTTATGATATAGCTGGTCTATTACTAGACAGACATTATCATCTCATCAAAATAAGACTTTCTTGTTATGATATAGCTGGTCTATTACTAGACAGACATTATCATCTCATCAAAATATGACTTTCTTGTCATGATATAGCTTGTCTATTACTAGACAGGCATTATCATCTCATCAAAATAAGACTTTCTTGTCATGATATAGCTGGTCTATTACTAGACAGACATTATCATCTCATCAAAATATGACTTTCTTGTCATGATATAGCTGGTCTATTACTAGACAGACATTATCATCTCATCAAAATAAGACTTTCTTGTCATGATATAGCTGGTCTATTACTAGACAGACATTATCATCTCATCAAAATAAGACTTTCTTGTTATGATATAGCTGGTCTATTACTAGACAGACATTATCATCTCATCAAAATAAGACTTTCTTGTTATGATATAGCTGGTCTATTACTAGACAGACATTATCATCTCATCAAAATATGACTTTCTTGTCATGATATAGCTTGTCTATTACTAGACAGGCATTATCATCTCATCAAAATACAACTTTCTTGTCATGATATAGCTGGTCTATTACTAGACAGACATTATCATCTCATCAAAATATGACTTTCTTGTCATGATATAGCTGGTCTATTACTAGACAGACATTATCATCTCATCAAAATAAGACTTTCTTGTCATGATATAGCTGGTCTATTACTAGACAGACATTATCATCTCATCAAAATACGACTTTCTTGTCATGATATAGCAGGTCTATTACTAGACAAGACATTATCATCTCATCAAAATAAGACTTTCTTGTTATGATATAGCTGGTCTATTACTAGACAGACATTATCATCTCATCAAAATAAGACTTTCTTGTTATGATATAGCTGGTCTATTACTAGACAGACATTATCATCTCATCAAAATATGACTTTCTTGTCATGATATAGCTTGTCTATTACTAGACAGGCATTATCATCTCATCAAAATACAACTTTCTTGTCATGATATAGCTGGTCTATTACTAGACAGACATTATCATCTCATCAAAATATGACTTTCTTGTCATGATATAGCTGGTCTATTACTAGACAGACATTATCATCTCATCAAAATAAGACTTTCTTGTCATGATATAGCTGGTCTATTACTAGACAGACATTATCATCTCATCAAAATAAGACTTTCTTGTTATGATATAGCTGGTCTATTACTAGACAGACATTATCATCTCATCAAAATAAGACTTTCTTGTTATGATATAGCTGGTCTATTACTAGACAGACATTATCATCTCATCAAAATATGACTTTCTTGTCATGATATAGCTTGTCTATTACTAGACAGGCATTATCATCTCATCAAAATACAACTTTCTTGTCATGATATAGCTGGTCTATTACTAGACAGACATTATCATCTCATCAAAATATGACTTTCTTGTCATGATATAGCTGGTCTATTACTAGACAGACATTATCATCTCATCAAAATAAGACTTTCTTGTCATGATATAGCTGGTCTATTACTAGACAGACATTATCATCTCATCAAAATACGACTTTCTTGTCATGATATAGCAGGTCTATTACTAGACAAGACATTATCATCTCATCAAAATAAGACTTTCTTGTTATGATATAGCTGGTCTATTACTAGACAGACATTATCATCTCATCAAAATAAGACTTTCTTGTTATGATATAGCTGGTCTATTACTAGACAGACATTATCATCTCATCAAAATATGACTTTCTTGTCATGATATAGCTTGTCTATTACTAGACAGGCATTATCATCTCATCAAAATACAACTTTCTTGTCATGATATAGCTGGTCTATTACTAGACAGACATTATCATCTCATCAAAATATGACTTTCTTGTCATGATATAGCTGGTCTATTACTAGACAGACATTATCATCTCATCAAAATAAGACTTTCTTGTCATGATATAGCTGGTCTATTACTAGACAGACATTATCATCTCATCAAAATAAGACTTTCTTGTTATGATATAGCTGGTCTATTACTAGACAGACATTATCATCTCATCAAAATAAGACTTTCTTGTTATGATATAGCTGGTCTATTACTAGACAGACATTATCATCTCATCAAAATATGACTTTCTTGTCATGATATAGCTTGTCTATTACTAGACAGGCATTATCATCTCATCAAAATACAACTTTCTTGTCATGATATAGCTGGTCTATTACTAGACAGACATTATCATCTCATCAAAATATGACTTTCTTGTCATGATATAGCTGGTCTATTACTAGACAGACATTATCATCTCATCAAAATAAGACTTTCTTGTCATGATATAGCTGGTCTATTACTAGACAGACATTATCATCTCATCAAAATACGACTTTCTTGTCATGATATAGCTGGTCTATTACTAGACAAGACATTATCATCTCATCAAAATAAGACTTTCTTGTTATGATATAGCTGGTCTATTACTAGACAGACATTATCATCTCATCAAAATAAGACTTTCTTGTTATGATATAGCTGGTCTATTACAAGACAGACATTATCATCTCATCAAAATATGACTTTCTTGTCATGATATAGCTGATCTATTACTAGACAGGCATTATCATCTCATCAAAATACAACTTTCTTGTCATGATATAGCTGGTCTATTACTAGACAGACATTATCATCTCATCAAAATATGACTTTCTTGTCATGATATAGCTGGTCTATTACTAGACAGACATTATCATCTCATCAAAATAAGACTTTCTTGTCATGATATAGCTGGTCTATTACTAGACAGACATTATCATCTCATCAAAATACGACTTTCTTGTCATGATATAGCAGGTCTATTACTAGACAAGACATTATCATCTCATCAAAATAAGACTCTCTTGCCATGATATTGCTGGTCTATTACTAGACAGACATTATCATCTCATCAAAATATGACTTTCTTGTTATGATATAGCTGGTCTATTACTAGACAGACATTATCATCTCATCAAAATAAGACTTTCTTGTTATGATATAGCTGGTCTATTACTAGACAGACATTATCATCTCATCAAAATATGACTTTCTTGTTATGATATAGCTGGTCTATTACTAGACAGACATTATCATCTCATGAAAATAAGACTTTCTTGTTATTATATAGCTGGTCTATTACTAGACAGACATTATCATCTCATCAAAATAAGACTTTCTTGTTATGATATAGCTGGTCTATTACTAGACAGACATTATCATCTCATCAAAATACAACTTTCTTGTTATGATATAGCTGGTCTATTACTAGACAGACATTATCATCTCATGAAAATAAGACTTTCCTGTTATGATATAGCTGGTCTATTACTAGACAGACATTATCATCTCATCAAAATACAACTTTCTTGTTATGATATAGCTGGTCTATTACTAGACAGACATTATCATCTCATCAAAATAAGACTTTCTTGTCATGATATAGCTGGTCTATTACTAGACAGACATTATCATCTCATCAAAATACAACTTTCTTGTCATGATATAGCTGGTCTATTACTAGACAAGACATTATCATCTCATCAAAATACAACTTTCTTGTTATGATATAGCTGGTCTATTACTAGACAGACATTATCATCTCATGAAAATAAGACTTTCTTGTTATGATATAGCTGGTCTATTACTAGACAGACATTATCATCTCATCAAAATACAACTTTCTTGTTATGATATAGCTGGTCTGTTACTAGACAGACATTATCAACTCATGAAAATAAGACTTTCTTGTCATGATATAGCTGGTCTATTACTAGACAGACATTATCATCTCATCAAAATACAACTTTCTTGTTTTGATATAGCTGGTCTATTACTAGACAGACATTATCATCTCATGAAAATAAGACTTTCTTGTCATGATATAGCTGGTCTATTACTAGACAGACATTATCATCTCACCAAAATACAACTTTCTTGTCATGATATAGCTGGTCTATTACTAGACAAGACATTATCATCTCATCAAAATAAGACTTTCTTGTTATGATATAGCTGGTCTATTACTAGACAGACATTATCATCTCATGAAAATAAGACTTTCTTGTTATGATATAGCTGGTCTATTACTAGACAGACATTATCATCTCATCAAAATACGACTTTCTTGCTATGATATAGCTGGTCTATTACTAGACAGACATTATCATCTCATCAAAATACAACTTTCTTGCTATGATATAGCTGGTCTATTACTAGACAGACATTATCATCTCATCAAAATACGACTTTCTTGTCATGATATAGCTGGTCTATTACTAGACAGACATTATCATCTCATCAAAATACGACTTTCTTGTTATGATATAGCTGGTCTATTACTAGACAGACATTATCATCTCATCAAAATATGACTTTCTTGTTATGATATAGCTGGTCTATTACTAGACAGACATTATCATCTCATCAAAATACAACTTTCTTGTCATGATATAGCTGGTCTATTACTAGACAGACATTATCATCTCATCGAAATAAGACTTTCTTGTCATGATATAGCTGGTCTATTACTAGACAGACATTATCATCTCATCAAAATAAGACTTTCTTGTCATGATATAGCTGGTCTATTACTAGACAGACATTATCATCTCATCAAAATATGACTTTCTTGTCATGATATAGCTGGTCTATTACTAGACAGACATTATCATCTCATCAAAATAAGACTTTCTTGTTATGATATAGCTGGTCTATTACTAGACAGACATTATCATCTCATCAAAATATGACTTTCTTGTCATGATATAGCTGGTCTATTACTAGACAGACATTATCATCTCATCAAAATAAGACTTTCTTGTTATGATATAGCTGGTCTATTACTAGACAGACATTATCATCTCATCAAAATATGACTTTATTGTCATGATATAGCTGATCTATTACTAGACAGGCATTATCATCTCATCAAAATACAACTTTCTTGTCATGATATAGCTGGTCTATTACTAGACAGACATTATCATCTCATCAAAATATGACTTTCTTGTCATGATATAGCTGGTCTATTACTAGACAGACATTATCATCTCATCAAAATAAGACTTTCTTGTCATGATATAGCTGGTCTATTACTAGACAGACATTATCATCTCATCAAAATACGACTTTCTTGTTATGATATAGCTGGTCTATTACTAGACAGACATTATCATCTCATCAAAATATGACTTTCTTGTAATGATATAGCTGGTCTATTACTAGACAGACATTATCATCTCATCAAAATAAGACTTTCTTGTCATGATATAGCTGGTCTATTACTAGACAGACATTATCATCTCATCAAAATAAGACTTTCTTGTCATGATATAGCTGGTCTATTACTAGACAGACATTATCATCTCATCAAAATACAACTTTCTTGTCATGATATAGCTGGTCTATTACTAGACAGACATTATCATCTTATCAAAATATGACTTTCTTGTCATGATATAGCTGGTCTATTACTAGACAGACATTATCATCTCATCAAAATACGACTTTCTTTCTCACTTGCCATTGACAACAATTACAATATTTAATATGCCACACATATAATGTTAAATTGAACACCTGTTTTGTATTTTAGAGTACATCATCTTTAGAAAGCAATCTTGAAGGATTAGCCAGTGTCTTAGAAGCAGATTTACAGAATTACAAGACAAAAATATTGAAAATTTTAGTGGAATGGTAATGTATTTTAGAAATATTAATCTTTATTTCTGTAATATTGAATGATTATGATATTTATCAAAAGTTTATTTCTCAACTAGTTAGATACATGGTACATTATTAGTTCACCTGGACCAAAGGTCCAGGTGAACTATTGCCATCACTTGGCGTCCGTCGTCTGTTTTCTGTCGTCTGTAAACTTTTCACATTTCAAGCTTCTTCTCCGAAACCACTGTGCCGATTGGAACCAAACTTAGCAGGAATGTTCCTTGGATGGTCCTCTACAAAGTTAATGTTTTTCGTTCCCGTCGGATATTCAATATGGCTGCCAGGCCAATAATATGCTCTGATTGGCTGAAATTTCAAAGATCTTCTTCTCTGAAACTAATGAACTGACTGAACCCAAACTGTAAATAAATGATCATTGGAATGTTCTTTACCAAGTTTCTGTTTTTTATGCCGATCGGAAATCCAAGATGGCCGCCATCGCAGGACATAGATTAACATTGGATCCTATGGGAAAATGTTCAAATGCCTTCTTCTCAGAAACTACAAATATTATTAAAGCCAAACTGTACATGAATGTTCATTGGATGGTCCTCTACAAACTTCACGTTTTTTGTTCCGATATGAAATTCAAAATGGCGGCTACAGCAGGACTTAGTTTAACATTGGACCCTATGAGAAAAATGTTTCAAAACGCTTCTTCTCTGAAACCACTTAGACAATTGAAACCAAACTGCCCAGGAATGATCATTGGAAGGTCCTCTACAAAGTTTCTGTTTTTTTATGCCGATCGAAAATTCAAGATGGCTGCCACCGCAGGACATAAATTAACATTGGTCCCTATGGGAAAATGTTCAAATGCATTCTTCTCAGAAACTACAAATATGATTAAAGCCAAACTGTACATGAATGTTCATTGGATGGTCCTCTACAAACTTTACGTTTTTTGTTCCGATATGAAATTCAAAATGGCGGCTACGGCAGGACTTAGTTTAACATTGGATCCTATGGGGAAAATGTTTCAAAACGCTTCTTCTCTGAAACCACTTGGATAATTGAAACCAAACTGCCAAGGAATGATCATTGGAAGGTCCTCTACAAGATGTGTGTTTTTTATGCCGATCGGAAATCCAAGATGGCCACCACCGCAGGACATAGATTAACATTGGACCCTATGGGAAAATGTTCAAATGCCTTCTTCTCAGAAACTACAAATATGATTAAATCCAAACTGTACATGAATGTTCATTGGATGGTCCTCTACAAACTTCACGTTTTTTGTTCTGATATGAAATTCAAAATGGCGGCTACGGCAGGACTTAGTTTAACATTGGACCCTATGAGAAAAATGTTTCAAAACGCTTCTTCTCTGAAACCATTTAGACAGTTGAAACCAAACTGCCCAGGAATGATCATTGGAAGGTCCTCTGTTTTTTATGCCGATCGGAAATCCAAGATGGCTGCCACCACAGGTCATAGTATTAACACAGGATCATATTGGGAAAATACAGAAATATATTCTTCTCTGAAGCTATTGCACTGATTGAACCTAAACTGTGTATCAGTCATTGGAAGGTCCTTTACAAACGTTGTGTTTTTTATGTTGATCGTAATTCCAAGATGACTACCACTGCAGGACATAGTTTTTACATAGGACCAATTGTTTTTTTTTATAACCAGGTGAACGATACAGGCTCTTGAGAGCCTCTGGTATTTTATTAAGACAGTTAGACTGAAATTGATGAAATATGGTATTATAAGTTAGAGGAAAACTTATTATGCCAAGTAATGGTCCTTGTGAACTTTCCCATGATGTGCAAGTACTGAGGTGCAGGTAATCTATGAGCAATTTTTTATTTAATGGCTCTGCAAGTAACACTTCAGGGTGTTCAATAGTTCACTAAATATGATGCAGAGCTCCACGTAAGCTGCATATTTGCATTTTTTACGCTATGAAAACGAGTAAAGACGCATGTATTATCAGATCAGAGTGTACACATTACGCATACATATTGCTGTGTAAGCAAACTTTCCAAATTCGGAGCGTACTTGTACAGTCGTGTACATAACAATGCATTTTTGTCTTTGAGAAATTCCCCGTAATTACTTCCCTTTATACTTTTCGAAGGAGAGAGCGTATACATCCGAGGGGTACCGAATGCTTGCCTTTCTAAGCATCGATGTCAAAAGACATCTGATTGGATGTTTACGATAAATCATCCAATCGCGGTCAATATTACAAATAAATGCGGTTTACGTAATAAGTAAGAACTAAAACGAAAGTAAATTTGGGAACACGTTGTTCGTTGAAAATGAGCAAGAACATGAATAAGCGCGCTACGGAAAATTATATACTTAAGTTCCTGACAGTTTCATCTGTGTCTAGTGACAGTATAGTTAAAGGAATCATTGATGACATTATCAACATGGCTGTGAAAACTGCCGAAGTCGACGAGCAAAAAACAAAATATTTACAACATTTTATTAATAAACATGACACAATCGTGTCAAATTAAACAGAGATATACATTTCACTTGCATCCTGCTTTTATTGAATAACACTTGTGTCAAACATAATTTTAAAAGTGTAACAGGGGTTTCAAAGTGGGCCGGTACCCGGTACTTTTACCCGTCTGAGATCGTGTATAGTACCGGCAGAAATTACTGACCCCCCCCCCCCAAAAAAAAAAAATTAGCGGTGGTCAAAATCACAAGTACGATTGGCTTGTGGAATATTTTTCATAAAAAATTAATGATCATGTCAATTGCTGAATTCTCGCATTCAAATCGAACAACTGCGTTCAGCCACGACCAAATTGACGGGTAACCAGACAACTCGGACCGAGACAAGTCGGCCCGTAAGCGAGGACAAGTCGGCCCGTAAGCGAGGACTAGTCGGCCCGTATGTTAAGACAAATCGGACCGTATAAAAAGACTACTCGGACCATCAATAATTATTGTTGTCTTACTTATTTTTTTTCAATAAAATTGACGGAAATCATAAAGATACAGTCTGACATCTGTCAAAAGTATTGGGAAATGTAAAAAAAATCCCTATATAATTAGCCAAAACCATATTTTTTTCAAAAAATTATTGTGAAGTCATTTCTGGATAAATTTTTACAAATGTTACACCAAAACATTCGGAATTGTCTATATTTTGATTGGTTATTTACTCATTATTTTGTTATGAGTGATTTTTATTTGTACATAATTTAAACACAACAAATAAAATTTGATTTTCCTATGTATTTCAACTAAAAATAAATCCTAAAAATTGACAATAATGGAAAAATTATGTACAAATAAAAACCGCTAATATAAACATAATGAGCAAATAAACAAACACAATATAGATAATTCCGAATGTTTTGGTGTAAAATTTGTTAAAATCTATCCAGAAATACTTTTGACAGATGACTATGTGCAACTTCATTTCAAGGATTTTGATAGATAGTCTAGTGTTAATAAACTTAATATGTTTAGTTAGACCTATTTTGATCTACAGTTCTGAATTATCTTTTATGGATTATTTTCTTGTTTACCATAGGGCAAAGCAAAGAGCTATACTAAGAAATGGTAACATGCCTTACATGGACCATTTCACCTTTATTGATAGAACCCCCTTCGAAAAAGTTCACTTGATTTGTTGTAAGCATCTCCTGGGAACAAAGAAGACTTCCTCAAATATAGGAGTGAAAGCAGAACTTGGTAGATTTCCTGTTGAAAATTTTATTAATTCGCAAGCAATTTTATATCTTGCCAGACTACATACTGACAATTTAAATCCATTATTGAAAGAGGCTTTTGAACTTTCAAAATCTCTTGATTCACAAGGTGTTTCCAACAACCATGGAGCTTATACAAACAAAAATAATACATAATGCTTATATGAAATTTCATAATTTATAAGCTCTAAATATTTTTTTCTTAAATTATTTATTTTTTATTTTTTATATTAATTTTATTCCCGTAAATGATACGTAATAGACCATGTTATGAGAACAAAATCACGTCCTAATCACATTTTTGGTCACTTAATATTATCATTTAATAAATAATTCATTTTCACTAAAAGATAATAATTGTCTTTTAAATGAATAAATAATTATACACATATAAATATTGAACAATATTATAAAACAATAATACGGTCCGAGTTGTCTTAACATACGGGCCGACTAGTCCTCGCTTACGGGCCGACTTGTCCTCGCTTACGGCCGACTTGTCTCGGTCCGAATTGTCCGCGGGCCGAGTTGTCCGGCATTCGTTGACGGGATATTCCCTGTTTTAAATAACTTGAATAATACTGCGCCCACTATCGCAGCGACTAGCGGGAGAGTAATATAACGACTGGATTATTCGGGTTATGTTTTAAAAATAACTTTACCTTAGAATCGTAAATAGCAGTTTGCGCATGCGGTAAATAGATATGTTTTCACCCCAAATTTTTTCATCCTTGTGTAAAACTCGGACCGGAACAAAGCTGACATCATTTCAAAATAAAAAATGACCGATTACAAATTATGTTCAAACACAAACTAGTGTAATCTTCAGTAATATAAGTATGATCATTTATGTATTATGAATATATGACTACACAATATTTTGTGCGATTTTTTTTATCCATTTAAAACCCAGGGTCGAATCATTTTAGGGCGTACTGTCTTGTTGCTTAACTCCATCCATATTGTTTAACTTCCGGTATAAAAAAAATAAAAACCTACATTGCTAATTTATTTACATATTTTGACGGGGCCCTACCGCGGTTGTTCACAGAAATGAAAGTGTGCTGAAAAGCATTTTTAAAAGGTGGTACTAAGGGATAAGGGATAGAAAATTACTAGGAATCTTGAAAAAGGACCGGACATGGCTCAAATACGAATTACATTGTAATGTCAAAACGCCGGCCCCACTTTTTTTTCCAAAATAATTTAACTTTTGTGATTCAAATGTTAATAAATGTCTTCCCGCGAATCGTTTTTGTTCGAACATTTTTTTTTTGCACTTAATTCGTGAAAGTAACAATATATATTGTTTTTGTTTAATTATATTTGTATTGATCTACATTTGTGTATTTATTAAAATTATAAATTTTATTAATGATGATTGCAAATTAAATTTATGTTTCATTAATTATGACACTTATATGTCTTGATCCGTGCCAATGGTCTTTGATGAGTTTAATTACTGGTAATAAAGTAAAAAAACACACAAGCCAAGGTATTGTGAATAAGAAAAGGACAAAGCCAACAAAAGAATTTAGAGAAGTTTAAGCTTTGATAACAATGGCTTGGTCAAGCCTAGCTGCAGAACCGTAGCTTTTTATGGTCCTTTTGGGTTATTTTAAGATATGGTGGACTATCCATGAATAATCTTGGCTGAAATCTGTAAACTGAAATATTCAATAAAGAAAATGGGAGGGGGAATCCATTATGCATGGTCTTGGTGAAATCTGAACTCTAAAGAGAAAGTTAATGGGATTTTTCTTTCAAAAACACTTAATGTTTTGCAGTCTCTGAAGTACATTTTTTGGTCCACAAAATGCTAGATTTCCCCTGGACCCCTTACGGCCTTCAGGCCTCCGGCCTAATTTTTTAGGTACCTCCTAAAATTTAAGAAGTACCTCCTGTTATAAAAAACTTTGAAACCCCTGATGTAAGCAATCTTTTCTGAAGTAGAGAGTACAATAGTGCAAAGGAAATATGCAAATACCCATCATTTTCAAAAGTAGGGGGTAATTACCCTTTGGACTTGAAAATTATCTGGAGCTCTGTGATGTAATATGATGTATGCAGAGTGTTCAATAGTTCACTAAATATGATGTAATATGATGTATTCAGAGTGTTCAATAGTTCACTAAATATGATGTAATATAATGTATTCAGGGTGTTCAATAGTTCACTAAATATGATGTAATATGATGTATTCAGAGTGTTCAATAGTTCACTAAATATGATGTAATATGATATATTCAGAGTGTTCAATAGTTCACTAAATATGATGTAATATGATGTATTCAGAGTGTTCAATAGTTCACTAAATATGATGTAATATAATGTATTCAGGGTGTTCAATAGTTCACTAAATATGATGTAATATGATGTATTCAGAGTGTTCAATAGTTCACTAAATATGATGTAATATAATGTATTCAGAGTGTTCAATAGTTCACTAAATATGATGTAATATGATGTATTCAGAGTGTTCAATAGTTCACTAAATATGATGTATTCAGAGTGTTCAATAGTTCACTAAATATGATGTAATATAATGTATTCAGAGTGTTCAATAGTTCACCAAATATGATGTAATATGATGTATTCAGGGTGTTCAATAGTTCACTAAATATGATGTAATATGATGTATTCAGAGTGTTCAATAGTTTACTAAATATGATGTAATATGATGTATTCAGAGTGTTCAATAGTTCACTAATTATGATGTAATATGATGTATTCAGAGTGTTCAATAGTTCACTAAATATGATGTAATATGATGTATTCAGAGTGTTCAATAGTTCACTAAATATGATGTAATATGATGTATTCAGGGTGTTCAGTAGTTCACTAAATATGATGTAATATGATGTATTCAGAGTGTTCAATAGTTCACTAAATATGATGTAATATGATGTATTCAGAGTGTTCAATAGTTCACTAAATATGATGTAATATGATGTATTCAGAGTGTTCAATAGTTCACTAAATATGATGTAATATAATGTATTCAGGGTGTTCAATAGTTCACTAAATATGATGTAATATGATGTATTCAGAGTGTTCAATAGTTCACTAAATATGATGTATTCAGAGTGTTCAATAGTTCACTAAATATGATGTAATATAATGTATTCAGAGTGTTCAATAGTTCACTAAATATGATGTAATATGATGTATTCAGAGTGTTCAATAGTTCACTAAATATGATGTATTCAGAGTGTTCAATAGTTCACTAAATATGATGTAATATGATGTATTCAGAGTGTTCAATAGTTCACTAAATATGATGTAATATGATGTATTCAGAGTGTTCAATAGTTCTCTAAATATGATGTACAGTACAGAAAGCGACATACCGTGATTGATCACTCCGAGAGACATAATTTTTAATCCTTTAGACATATCATCACGGACATAAACCCACTGTGATAGACCTAAAAAGGACCATAAAACAAGGTGGTGGGGATTAAATTTTATGGCTCTCGGTCACCTGTTCGCCGATTGATATTTTACCGCCAATTAAGAGATTAGCGTTACCTGTTCTACCTGTTGACTTTTAATATCGTAAGCCGTAATTATTACTACTGAAGGATGTATTTTTGACAATTAATTTTGTATCCTCTTGCTGTTAATATTTGACTGTTTGTTGCTTTTCATTGCCAAAGAATGTCTGTCTTGTTATCGTTTTCGTTTGTTTTAGAAAGTTCTACTTTATGACCTCGAGTTCTATAATAAGAATTTTGTTGAAACCGCAACTGAACTTTATCTTGTTTAATTTTAATTTCTCATTTTTTTTCTACTGTTGGGTTGTATTCAGTATTATTGAAATATTCGTAAATACGGGCTACTTCATCAATGTATTTTTTGTTTATAAGTTAAACCGCAATCGCGGGTTTTTGAAGCACGCACTTTGCAAGCGTGGGTTTTTAGTGTTTAGTTGGTAAAGAGCAGACTTAAAATTGATTATTGGTTTATTTTGTGTTTTGGACTTTTACCTCTCGTATTGAAAAAAAATTAACAATTCAAGTAAACTGTTTTACACACATGGCTTGTTACGTAATTTCGTTATAGATGAAAATAATTTTCTTTAAAATTGCAAACAAAAACCTATAACAATCCAAATTTACATAGCCTAATGGCTACAAAATGAACAAAAAGCGGAAAACTATGAGCATGCTTTTAATTTGTTCCATAAACTTTGAGGTTTTTTTACTGTATTTTGTCATAAATCTATTGGGTTGAAAGCCAATTAAGATTTAAATTTGAATAAATAAATAAATAAATAAACTGGTGACATTTGATTTTGGTCAGATACTGTGTAATGTCAAACATTTGTAGGGGTAAAATCATGATGAAGGTTAATTCCTTATTTCCTTTCACGTTTCTAAACTTTCTGCAGATTAGTCGCTAATTTCCAAAATATATCCGTAAATTTAGTGACTTTTGGACATGTAGTACTTCTTTGAACGATCTGTTTATAAATATTTGTTTTGTTAATTTTTAATCAAATTCTTCAATGACCGTATACAGTTATAAAAATTATTTAGTTGTACGTATTTCTACAACGAAAAGGGTTTTAACTGGGTTTTCTACGAAGATTAAAATAAAAAAAATTACTGAACGTACAAAAAATATTAGTGAACTAAAATGTAATATTGAACTGGAAATACGCTTTAAAACGTAAAATATTAGTGAAGTAAAATGTAATGTTGAACTGGAAATACGCTTTAAAACGTAACAAATCACGCATATCGCGCATGTGTTTATGCAACTTCATTTGTGCACAAGCCAGGTCACGTGTACACGTGTCAATAAAATACTAGGTGTAGATACGCAATACACAGCCAAGGTTAAAAAATTTTGAAACATATTTGCACAACCCATGATTTCACTGAATTGAAGTTGAATAATCATTTATTATTTACATTTTATTCATCAATTCAAATGAACTCTCCGTTCTCGTGCTATTTTCTCGATCTCGGGATTTCATTCCCGGGATTACGTTCAAGGATGTTTTACGTTTTGAGGAAAGAAATAAAAATGTTTTTTTTTAATTCTGAGGGGAATCGGAGACAGTACCTGGAAAAAAAAATAGGCGATTTAAAAACGTAATTTCACCTGTACATCTTATCTGACTAGTTTACCTGTAAAACGACACACTTGATTACAAGATTAACACCTGGTGTTTTATTGCCCCCTCATCATGAATTAAAATTTTTAATCCCCATCACTCTCCTAGACATGACCACTATCACGGTGATTGATCACGGCATGTCCCTTTCTGTACTGTAATATGATGTATTCAGGGTGTTCAATAGTTCACTAAATATGATGTAATATGATGTATTCAGAGTGTTCAATAGTTCACTAAATATGATGTAATATAATGTATTCAGGGTGTTCAATAGTTCACTAAATATGATGTAATATGATGTATTCAGAGTGTTTAATAATTCACTAAATATGATGTAATATGATGTATTCAGGGTGTTCAATAGTTCACTAAATATGATGTAATATGATGTATTCAGAGTGTTCAATAGTTCACTAAATATGATGTAATATGATGTATTCAGGGTGTTCAATAGTTCACTAAATATGATGTAATATAATGTATTCAGAGTGTTCAATAGTTCACTAAATATGATGTAATATGATGTATTCAGAGTTTCAATAGTTCACTAAATATGATGTAATATGATGTATTCAGAGTGTTCAATAGCTCACTAAATATGATGTAATATGATGTATTCAGGGTGTTCAATAGTTCACTAAATATGATGTAATATGATGTATTCAGAGTGTTCAATAGTTCACTAAATATGATGTAATATAATGTATTCAGAGTGTTCAATAGTTCACTAAATATGATGTAATATAATGTATTCAGAGTGTTCAATAGTTCACTAAATATGATGTAATATGATGTATTCAGAGTGTTCAGTAGTTCACTAAATATGATGTAATATGATGTATTCAGAGTGTTCAATAGTTCACTAAATATGATGTAATATGATGTATTCAGAGTGTTCAATAGTTCACTAAATATGATGTAATATGATGTATTCAGAGTGTTCAATAGTTCACTAAATATGATGTAATATAATGTATTCAGGGTGTTCAATAGTTCACTAAATATGATGTAATATGATGTATTCAGAGTGTTTAATAATTCACTAAATATGATGTAATATGATGTATTCAGAGTGTTCAATAGTTCACTAAATATGATGTAATATGATGTATTCAGAGTGTTCAATAGTTCACTAAATATGATGTAATATGATGTATTCAGAGTGTTCAATAGCTCACTAAATATGATGTAATATGATGTATTCAGGGTGTTCAATAGTTCACTAAATATGATGTAATATGATGTATTCAGAGTGTTCAATAGTTCACTAAATATGATGTAATATAATGTATTCAGAGTGTTCAATAGTTCACTAAATATGATGTAATATAATGTATTCAGAGTGTTCAATAGTTCACTAAATATGATGTAATATGATGTATTCAGGGTGTTCAATAGTTCACTAAATATGATGTAATATGATGTATTCAGAGTGTTCAATAGTTCACTAAATATGATGTAATATGATGTATTCAGAGTGTTCAATAGTTCACTAAATATGATGTAATATGATGTATTCAGAGTGTTCAATAGTTCACTAAATATGATGTAATATGATGTATTCAGAGTGTTCAATAGTTCACTAAATATGATGTAATATAATGTATTCAGAGTGTTCAATAGTTCACTAAATATGATGTAATATGATGTATTCCTAAACTAATAGAATGAAGCCTATGTAAACCAAACCCAAATAAAACAGAATCTTGTATAAACCAAACTTTAAATAAAACAGAATCTTGTATAAACCAAACTTTAAATAAAACAGAATCTTGTATAAACCAAACTTTAAATAAAACAGAATCTTGTATAAACCAAACTTTAAATAAAACAGAATCTTGTATAAACCAAACTTTAAATAAAACAGAATCTTGTATAAACCAAACTTTAAATAAAACAGAATCTTGTATAAACCAAACTTTAAATAAAACAGAATCTTGTATAAACCAAACTTTAAATAAAACAGAATCTTGTATAAACCAAACTTTAAATAAAACAGAATCTTGTATAAACCAAACTTTAAATAAAACAGAATCTTGTATAAACCAAACTTTAAATAAAACAGAATCTTGTATAAACCAAACTTTAAATAAAACAGAATCATGTATAAACCAAACTTTAAATAAAACAGAATCATGTATAAACCAAACTTTAAATAAAACAGAATCTTGTATAAACCAAACTTTAAATAAAACAGAATCTTGTATAAACCAAACTTTAAATAAAACAGAATCATGTATAAACCAAACATTAAATAAAACAGAATCTTGTATAAAACAAACTTTAAATAAAACAGAATCTTGTATAAACCAAACTTTAAATAAAACAGAATCATGTATAAACCAAACTTTAAATAAAACAGAATCATGTATAAACCAAACTTTAAATAAAACAGAATCATGTATAAACCAAACTTTAAATAAAACAGAATCCTGTATAAACCAAACTTTAAATAAAACAGAATCATGTATAAACCAAAAATTAAATAAAACAGAATCTTGTATAAAACAAACTTTAAATAAAACAGAATCTTGTATAAACCAAACTTTAAATAAAACAGAATCATGTATAAACCAAACTTTAAATAAAACAGAATCTTGTATAAACCAAACTTTAAATAAAACAGAATCATGTATAAACCAAACTTTAAATAAAACATAATAGAAAACAAACTTTAAATAAAACAGAATCATGTATAAACCAAACATTAAATAAAACAGAATCTTGTATAAAACAAACTTTAAATAAAACAGAATCTTGTATAAACCAATCTTTAAATACTACAGAATCTTGTATAAACCAAACTTTAAATAAAACAGAATCTTGTATAAACCAAACTTTAAATAAAACAGACTCTTGTATAAACCAAACTTTAAATAAAACAGAATCTTGTATAAACCAAACTTAAATAAAACAGAATCCTGTATAAACCAAGCTTTAAATAAAACAGAATCTTGTATAAACCAAACTTTAAATAAAAAAGAATCTTTTATAAACCAAACTTTAAATAAAACAGAATCTTGTATAAACCAAACTTTAAATAAAACAGAATCTTGTATAAACCAAACTTTAAATAAAACAGAATCTTGTATAAACCAAACTTTAAATAAAACAGAATCTTGTATAAACCAAACTTTAAATAAAACAGAATCATGTATAAACCAAACTTTAAATAAAACAGAATCATGTATAAACCAAACTTTAAATAAAACAGAATCATGTATAAACCAAACATTAAATAAAACAGAATCTTGTATAAAACAAACTTTAAATAAAACAGAATCTTGTATAAACCAAACTTTAAATAAAACAGAATCATGTATAAACCAAACTTTAAATAAAACAGAATCATGTATAAACCAAAAATTAAATAAAACAGAATCTTGTATAAAACAAACTTTAAATAAAACAGAATCATGTATAAACCAAACTTTAAATAAAACAGAATCATGTATAAACCAAAAATTAAATAAAACAGAATCTTGTATAAAACAAACTTTAAATAAAACAGAATCTTGTATAAAACAAACTTTAAATAAAACAGAATCTTGTATAAACCAAACTTTAAATAAAACAGAATCATGTATAAACCAAACTTTAAATAAAACAGAATCATGTATAAACCAAACTTTAAATAAAACAGAATCTTGTATAAACCAAACTTTAAATAAAACATAATAGAAAACAAACTTTAAATAAAACAGAATCATGTATAAACCAAACTTTAAATAAAACAGAATCTTGTATAAAACAAACTTTAAATAAAACAGAATCTTGTATAAACCAAACTTTAAATAAAACAGAATCATGTATAAACCAAACTTTAAATAAAACAGAATCTTGTATAAAACAAACTTTAAATAAAACAGAATCTTGTATAAACCAAACTTTAAATAAAACAGAATCATGTATAAACCAAACTTTAAATAAAACAGAATCATGTATAAACCAAACTTTAAATAAAACAGAATCATGTATAAACCAAACTTTAAATAAAACATAATAGAAAACAAACTTTAAATAAAACAGAATCATGTATAAACCAAACTTTAAATAAAACAGAATCATGTATAAAACAAACTTTAAATAAAACAGAATCTTGTATAAACCAAACTTTAAATAAAACAGAATCATGTATAAACCAAACTTTAAATAAAACATAATAGAAAACAAACTTTAAATAAAACAGAATCATGTATAAACCAAACTTTAAATAAAACAGAATCATGTATAAAACAAACTTTAAATAAAACAGAATCTTGTATAAACCAAACTTTAAATAAAACAGAATCATGTATAAACCAAACTTTAAATAAAACAGAATCATGTATAAAGCAAACTTTAAATAAAACAGAATCTTGTATAAACCAAACTTTAAATAAAACAGAATCATGTATAAACCAAACTTTAAATAAAACAGAATCATGTATAAACCAAACTTTAAATAAAACAGAATCTTGTATAAACCAAACTTTAAATAAAAAAGAATCTTGTATAAACCAAACTTTAAATAAAACAGAATCATGTATAAACCAATCTTTAAATACTACAGAATCTTGTATAAACCAAACTTTAAATAAAACAGAATCTTGTATAAACCAAACTTTAAATAAAACAGAATCTTGTATAAACCAAACTTTAAATAAAACAGAATCTTGTATAAACCAAACTTTAAATAAAACAGAATCCTGTATAAACCAAGCTTTAAATAAAACAGAATCTTGTATAAACCAAACTTTAAATAAAAAAGAATCTTGTATAAACCAAACTTTAAATAAAACAGAATCTTGTACAAATCAAACTTTAAATAAAACAGAATCTTGTATAAACCAAACTTTAAATAAAACAGAATCTTGTATAAACCAAACTTTAAATAAAACAGAATCTTGTATAAACCAAACTTTAAATAAAACAGAATCATGTATAAACCAAACTTTAAATAAAACAGAATCATGTATAAGCCAAACTTTAAATAAAACAGAATCATGTATAAAACAAACTTTAAATAAAACAGAATCATGTATAAACCAAACTTAAAATAAAACAGAATCTTGTATAAACCAAACTTTAAATAAAACAGAATCTTGTATAAACCAAACTTTAAATAAAACATAATAGAAAACAAACTTTAAATAAAACAGAATCATGTATAAACCAAACTTTAAATAAAACAGAATCATGTATAAAACAAACTTTAAATAAAACAGAATCTTGTATAAACCAAACTTTAAATAAAACAGAATCTTGTATAAAACAAACTTTAAATAAAACAGAATCTTGTATAAACCAAACTTTAAATAAAACAGAATCATGTATAAACCAAACTTTAAATAAAACATAATAGAAAACAAACTTTAAATAAAACAGAATCTTGTATAAACCAAACTTTAAATAAAACAGAATCATGTATAAACCAAACTTTAAATAAAACATAATAGAAAACAAACTTTAAATAAAACAGAATCATGTATAAACCAAACTTTAAATAAAACAGAATCATGTATAAAACAAACTTTAAATAAAAAAGAATCTTGTATAAACCAAACTTTAAATAAAACAGAATCTTGTACAAACCAAACTTTAAATAAAACGGAATCTTGT
This sequence comes from Bathymodiolus brooksi, assembly GCA_963680875.1. NCBI lineage: Eukaryota > Metazoa > Mollusca > Bivalvia > Mytilida > Modiolidae > Bathymodiolus > Bathymodiolus brooksi. Next base: position 144,995,508 of record OY804577.1, read on the forward strand.
ATAAACCAAACTTTAAATAAAACAGAATCTTGTATAAACCAAACTTTAAATAAAACAGAATCATGTATAAACCAAACTTTAAATAAAACAGAATCTTGTATAAACCAAACTTTAAATAAAACAGAATCATGTATAAACCAAACTTTAAATAAAACAGAATCATGTATAAACCAAACTTTAAATAAAACAGAATCTTGTATAAACCAAACATTAAATAAAACAGAATCATGTATAAACCAAACTTTAAATAAAACATAATAGAAAACAAACTTTAAATAAAACAGAATCTTGTATAAACCAAACTTTAAATAAAACAGAATCTTGTATAAACCAAACTTTAAATAAAAAAGAATCTTGTATAAACCAAACTTTAAATAAAAAAGAATCTTGTATAAACCAAACTTTAAATAAAACAGAATCATGTATAAACCAAACTAAATAAAACAGAATCTTGTATAAACCAAACTTTAAATAAAACAGAATCATGTATAAACCAAACTTTAAATAAAACAGAATCTTGTATAAACCAAACTTTAAATAAAACAGAATCTTGTATAAACCAAGCTTTAAATACAACATAATCTTGTATAAACCAAACTTTAAATAAAACAGAATCTTGTATAAACCAAACTTTAAATAAAACAGAATCTTGTATAAACCAATCTTTAAATACTACAGAATCTTGTATAAACCAAACTTTAAATAAAACAGAATCTTGTATAAACCAAACTTTAAATAAAACAGACTCTTGTATAAACCAAACTTTAAATAAAACAGAATCTTGTATAAACCAAACTTTAAATAAAACAGAATCCTGTATAAACCAAGCTTTAAATAAAACAGAATCTTGTATAAACCAAACTTTAAATAAAAAAGAATCTTGTATAAACCAAACTTTAAATAAAACAGAATCTTGTATAAACCAAACTTTAAATAAAACAGAATCTTGTATAAACCAAACTTTAAATAAAACAGAATCTTGTATAAACCAAACTTTAAATAAAACAGAATCTTGTATAAACCAAACTTTAAATAAAACAGAATCATGTATATACCAAACTTTAAATAAAACAGAATCATGTATAAACCAAACTTTAAATAAAACAGAATCATGTATAAACCAAACATTAAATAAAACAGAATCTTGTATAAAACAAACTTTAAATAAAACAGAATCTTGTATAAACCAAACTTTAAATAAAACAGAATCATGTATAAACCAAACTTTAAATAAAACAGAATCATGTATAAACCAAAAATTAAATAAAACAGAATCTTGTATAAAACAAACTTTAAATAAAACAGAATCTTGTATAAAACAAACTTTAAATAAAACAGAATCATGTATAAACCAAACTTTAAATAAAACAGAATCTTGTATAAACCAAACTTTAAATAAAACAGAATCTTGTATAAACCAAACTTTAAATAAAACAGAATCATGTATAAACCAAACTTTAAATAAAACAGAATCTTGTATAAACCAAACTTTAAATAAAACAGAATCTTGTATAAACCAAACTTTAAATAAAACAGAATCTTGTATAAACCAAAAATTAAATAAAACAGAATCTTGTATAAAACAAACTTTAAATAAAACAGAATCATGTATAAACCAAACTTTAAATAAAACAGAATCTTGTATAAACCAAACTTTAAATAAAACAGAATCTTGTATAAACCAAACTTTAAATAAAACAGAATCATGTATAAACCAAACTTTAAATAAAACAGAATCATGTATAAACCAAAAATTAAATAAAACAGAATCTTGTATAAAACAAACTTTAAATAAAACAGAATCTTGTATAAACCAAACTTTAAATAAAACAGAATCATGTATAAACCAAACTTTAAATAAAACAGAATCTTGTATAAACCAAACTTTAAATAAAACAGAATCATGTATAAACCAAACTTTAAATAAAACATAATAGAAAACAAACTTTAAATAAAACAGAATCATGTATAAACCAAACTTTAAATAAAACAGAATCTTGTATAAACCAAACTTTAAATAAAACAGAATCATGTATAAACCAAACTTTAAATAAAACAGAATCATGTATAACCAAACTTTAAATAAAACAGAATCATGTATAAACCAAAAATTAAATAAAACAGAATCTTGTATAAAACAAACTTTAAATAAAACAGAATCTTGTATAAACCAAACTTTAAATAAAACAGAATCATGTATAAACCAAACTTTAAATAAAACAGAATCATGTATAAACCAAAAATTAAATAAAACAGAATCTTGTATAAAACAAACTTTAAATAAAACAGAATCTTGTATAAACCAAACTTTAAATAAAACAGAATCATGTATAAACCAAACTTTAAATAAAACAGAATCATGTATAAACCAAACTTTAAATAAAACAGAATCATGTATAAACCAAACTTTAAATAAAACAGAATCTTGTATACACCAAACTTTGAATAAAACAGAATCATGTATAAACCAAACTTTAAATAAAACAGAATCATGTATAAACCAAACTTTAAATAAAACAGAATCATGTATAAACCAAACATTAAATAAAACAGAATCTTGTATAAAACAAACTTTAAATAAAACAGAATCTTGTATAAACCAAACTTTAAATAAAACAGAATCATGTATAAACCAAACTTTAAATAAAACAGAATCTTGTATAAACCAAACATTAAATAAAACAGAATCTTGTATAAAACAAACTTTAAATAAAACAGAATCATGTATAAACCAAACATTAAATAAAACAGAATCTTGTATAAAACAAACTTTAAATAAAACAGAATCCTGTATAAACCAAACTTTAAATAAAACAGAATCTTGTATAAACCAAACTTTAAATAAAACAGAATCATGTATAAACCAAACTTTAAATAAAACAGAATCATGTATAAACCAAACTTTAAATAAAACAGAATCTTGTATAAACCAAACTTTAAATAAAACAGAATCATGTATAAACCAAACTTTAAATAAAACAGAATCTTGTATAAACCAAACTTTAAATAAAACAGAATCATGTATAAACCAAACTTTAAATAAAACAGAATCTTGTATAAACCAAACTTTAAATAAAACAGAATCTTGTATAAACCAAACTTTAAATAAAACAGAATCTTGTATAAACCAAGCTTTAAATACAACATAATCTTGTATAAACCAAACTTTAAATAAAACAGAATCTTGTATAAACCAAACTTTAAATAAAACAGAATCTTGTATAAACCAATCTTTAAATACTACAGAATCTTGTATAAACCAAACTTTAAATAAAACAGAATCTTGTATAAACCAAACTTTAAATAAAACAGAATCTTGTATAAACCAAAAATTAAATAAAACAGAATCTTGTATAAAACAAACTTTAAATAAAACAGAATCATGTATAAACCAAACTTTAAATAAAACAGAATCTTGTATAAACCAAGCTTTAAATAAAACAGAATCTTGTATAAACCAAACTTTAAATAAAACAGAATCATGTATAACCAAACTTTAAATAAAACAGAATCATGTATAAACCAAAAATTAAATAAAACAGAATCTTGTATAAAACAAACTTTAAATAAAACAGAATCTTGTATAAACCAAACTTTAAATAAAACAGAATCATGTATAAACCAAACTTTAAATAAAACAGAATCTTGTATAAACCAAACTTTAAATAAAACAGAATCATGTATAAACCAAACTTTAAATAAAACATAATAGAAAACAAACTTTAAATAAAACAGAATCATGTATAAACCAAACTTTAAATAAAACAGAATCTTGTATAAACCAAACTTAAAATAAAACAGAATCATGTATATACCAAACTTTAAATAAAACAGAATCATGTATAAACCAAACTTTAAATAAAACAGAATCATGTATAAACCAAACATTAAATAAAACAGAATCTTGTATAAAACAAACTTTAAATAAAACAGAATCTTGTATAAACCAAACTTTAAATAAAACAGAATCATATATAAACCAAACTTTAAATAAAACAGAATCATGTATAAACCAAAAATTAAATAAAACAGAATCTTGTATAAAACAAACTTTAAATAAAACAGAATCTTGTATAAACCAAACTTTAAATAAAACAGAATCATGTATAAACCAAACTTTAAATAAAACAGAATCTTGTATAAACCAAACTTTAAATAAAACAGAATCTTGTATAAACCAAACTTTAAATAAAACAGAATCATGTATAAACCAAACTTTAAATAAAACAGAATCTTGTATAAACCAAACTTTAAATAAAACAGAATCTTGTATAAACCAAACTTTAAATAAAACAGAATCTTGTATAAACCAAAAATTAAATAAAACAGAATCTTGTATAAAACAAACTTTAAATAAAACAGAATCATGTATAAACCAAACTTTAAATAAAACAGAATCTTGTATAAACCAAACTTTAAATAAAACAGAATCTTGTATAAACCAAACTTTAAATAAAACAGAATCATGTATAAACCAAACTTTAAATAAAACAGAATCATGTATAAACCAAAAATTAAATAAAACAGAATCTTGTATAAAACAAACTTTAAATAAAACAGAATCTTGTATAAACCAAACTTTAAATAAAACAGAATCATGTATAAACCAAACTTTAAATAAAACAGAATCTTGTATAAACCAAACTTTAAATAAAACAGAATCATGTATAAACCAAACTTTAAATAAAACATAATAGAAAACAAACTTTAAATAAAACAGAATCATGTATAAACCAAACTTTAAATAAAACAGAATCATGTATAAACCAAACTTTAAATAAAACAGAATCATGTATAAACCAAACTTTAAATAAAACAGAATCTTGTATACACCAAACTTTGAATAAAACAGAATCATGTATAAACCAAACTTTAAATAAAACAGAATCTTGTATAAACCAAACTTTAAATAAAACAGAATCATGTATAAACCAAACATTAAATAAAACAGAATCTTGTATAAACCAAACTTTAAATAAAACAGAATCATGTATAAACCAAACTTTAAATAAAACAGAATCTTGTATAAACCAAACATTAAATAAAACAGAATCTTGTATAAAACAAACTTTAAATAAAACAGAATCATGTATAAACCAAACATTAAATAAAACAGAATCTTGTATAAAACAAACTTTAAATAAAACAGAATCTTGTATAAAACAAACTTTAAATAAAACAGAATCCTGTATAAACCAAACTTTAAATAAAACAGAATCTTGTATAAACCAAACTTTAAATAAAACAGAATCATGTATAAACCAAACTTTAAATAAAACAGAATCATGTATAAACCAAACTTTAAATAAAACAGAATCTTGTATAAACCAAACTTTAAATAAAACAGAATCATGTATAAACCAAACTTTAAATAAAACAGAATCTTGTATAAACCAAACTTTAAATAAAACAGAATCATGTATAAACCAAACTTTAAATAAAACAGAATCTTGTATCAACCAAACTTTAAATAAAACAGAATCATGTATAAACCAAACTTTAAATAAAACAGAATCATGTATAAACCAACCTTTAAATAAAACAGAATCATGTATAAAACAAACTTTAAATAAAACAGAATCTTGTATAAACCAAACTTTAAATAAAACAGAATCATGTATAAACCAAACTTTAAATAAAACAGAATCATGTATAAACCAAACTTTAAATAAAACAGAATCTTGTATAAACCAAACTTTAAATAAAACAGAATCATGTATAAACCAAACTTTAAATAAAACAGAATCTTGTATAAACCAAACTTTAAATAAAACAGAATCTTGTATAAACCAAACTTTAAATAAAAAAGAATCTTGTATAAACCAAACTTTAAATAAAACAGAATCATGTATAAACCAATCTTTAAATACTACAGAATCTTGTATAAACCAAACTTTAAATAAAACAGAATCTTGTATAAACCAAACTTTAAATAAAACAGAATCTTGTATAAACCAAACTTTAAATAAAACAGAATCTTGTATAAACCAAACTTTAAATAAAACAGAATCCTGTATAAACCAAGCTTTAAATAAAACAGAATCTTGTATAAACCAAACTTTAAATAAAAAAGAATCTTGTATAAACCAAACTTTAAATAAAACAGAATCTTGTACAAACCAAACTTTAAATAAAACAGAATCTTGTATAAACCAAACTTTAAATAAAACAGAATCTTGTATAAACCAAACTTTAAATAAAACATAATAGAAAACAAACTTTAAATAAAACAGAATCTTGTATAAACCAAACTTTAAATAAAACAGAATCATGTATAAAACAAACTTTAAATAAAACAGAATCTTGTATAAACCAAACTTTAAATAAAACAGAATCTTGTATAAAACAAACTTTAAATAAAACAGAATCTTGTATAAACCAAACTTTAAATAAAACAGAATCATGTATAAACCAAACTGTAAATAAAACATAATAGAAAACAAACTTTAAATAAAACAGAATCTTGTATAAACCAAACTTTAAATAAAACAGAATCATGTATAAACCAAACTTTAAATAAAACATAATAGAAAACAAACTTTAAATAAAACAGAATCATGTATAAACCAAACTTTAAATAAAACAGAATCATGTATAAAACAAACTTTAAATAAAAAAGAATCTTGTATAAACCAAACTTTAAATAAAACAGAATCTTGTACAAACCAAACTTTAAATAAAACAGAATCTTGTATAAACCAAACTTTAAATAAAACAGAATCTTGTATAAACCAAACTTTAAATAAAACAGAATCATGTATAAACCAAACTTTAAATAAAACAGAATCTTGTATAAACCAAACTTTAAATAAAACAGAATCATGTATAAACCAAACTTTAAATAAAACAGAATCATGTATAAACCAAACTTTAAATAAAACAGAATCTTGTATAAACCAAACATTAAATAAAACAGAATCATGTATAAACCAAACTTTAAATAAAACATAATAGAAAACAAACTTTAAATAAAACAGAATCTTGTATAAACCAAACTTTAAATAAAACAGAATCTTGTATAAACCAAACTTTAAATAAAAAAGAATCTTGTATAAACCAAACTTTAAATAAAAAAGAATCTTGTATAAACCAAACTTTAAATAAAACAGAATCATGTATAAACCAAACTAAATAAAACAGAATCTTGTATAAACCAAACTTTAAATAAAACAGAATCATGTATAAACCAAACTTTAAATAAAACAGAATCTTGTATAAACCAAACTTTAAATAAAACAGAATCTTGTATAAACCAAGCTTTAAATAAAACAGAATCTTGTATAAACCAAGCTTTAAATACAACATAATCTTGTATAAACCAAACTTTAAATAAAACAGAATCTTGTATAAACCAAACTTTAAATAAAACAGAATCTTGTATAAACCAATCTTTAAATACTACAGAATCTTGTATAAACCAAACTTTAAATAAAACAGAATCTTGTATAAACCAAACTTTAAATAAAACAGACTCTTGTATAAACCAAACTTTAAATAAAACAGAATCATGTATAAACCAAACTTTAAATAAAACAGAATCATGTATAAACCAAACTTTAAATAAAACAGAATCATGTATAAACCAAACATTAAATAAAACAGAATCTTGTATAAAACAAACTTTAAATAAAACAGAATCATGTATAAACCAAACTTTAAATAAAACAGAATCATGTATAAACCAAACTTTAAATAAAACAGAATCATGTATAAACCAAACATTAAATAAAACAGAATCTTGTATAAAACAAACTTTAAATAAAACAGAATCATGTATAAACCAAACATTAAATAAAACAGAATCTTGTATAAAACAAACTTTAAATAAAACAGAATCTTGTATAAAACAAACTTTAAATAAAACAGAATCCTGTATAAACCAAACTTTAAATAAAACAGAATCTTGTATAAACCAAACTTTAAATAAAACAGAATCATGTATAAACCAAACTTTAAATAAAACAGAATCTTGTATAAACCAAACTTTAAATAAAACAGAATCATGTATAAACCAAACTTTAAATAAAACAGAATCTTGTATAAACCAAACTTTAAATAAAACAGAATCATGTATAAACCAAACTTTAAATAAAACAGAATCTTGTATAAACCAAACTTTAAATAAAACAGAATCATGTATAAACCAAACTTTAAATAAAACAGAATCTTGTATAAACCAAACTTTAAATAAAACAGAATCATGTATAAACCAAACTTTAAATTAAACAGAATCATGTGTAAACCAACCTTTAAATAAAACAGAATCATGTATAAAACAAACTTTAAATAAAACAGAATCTTGTATAAACCAAACTTTAAATAAAACAGAATCATGTATAAACCAAACTTTAAATAAAACAGAATCATGTATAAACCAAACTTTAAATAAAACAGAATCTTGTATAAACCAAACTTTAAATAAAACAGAATCATGTATAAACCAATCTTTAAATACTACAGAATCTTGTATAAACCAAACTTTAAATAAAACAGAATCTTGTATAAACCAAACTTTAAATAAAACAGAATCTTGTATAAACCAAACTTTAAATAAAACAGAATCTTGTATAAACCAAACTTTAAATAAAACAGAATCCTGTATAAACCAAGCTTTAAATAAAACAGAATCTTGTATAAACCAAACTTTAAATAAAAAAGAATCTTGTATAAACCAAACTTTAAATAAAACAGAATCTTGTACAAACCAAACTTTAAATAAAACAGAATCTTGTATAAACCAAACTTTAAATAAAACAGAATCTTGTATAAACCAAACTTTAAATAAAACAGAATCTTGTTTAAACCAAACTTTAAATAAAACAGAATCATGTATAAACCAAACTTTAAATAAAACAGAATCATGTATAAACCAAACTTTAAATAAAACAGAATCATGTATAAAACAAACTTTAAATAAAACAGAATCATGTATAAACCAAACTTTAAATAAAACAGAATCTTGTATAAACCAAACTTTAAATAAAACAGAATCTTGTATAAACCAAACTTTAAATAAAACAGAATCTTGTATAAACAAAACTTTAAATAAAACAGAATCATGTATAAAACAAACTTTAAATAAAACAGAATCTTGTATAAACCAAACTTTAAATAAAACAGAATCTTGTATAAAACAAACTTTAAATAAAACAGAATCTTGTATAAACCAAACTTTAAATAAAACAGAATCATGTATAAACCAAACTGTAAATAAAACATAATAGAAAACAAACTTTAAATAAAACAGAATCTTGTATAAACCAAACTTTAAATAAAACAGAATCATGTATAAACCAAACTTTAAATAAAACATAATAGAAAACAAACTTTAAATAAAACAGAATCATGTATAAACCAAACTTTAAATAAAACAGAATCATGTATAAAACAAACTTTAAATAAAAAAGAATCTTGTATAAACCAAACTTTAAATAAAACAGAATCTTGTACAAACCAAACTTTAAATAAAACAGAATCTTGTATAAAACAAACTTTAAATAAAACAGAATCTTGTATAAACCAAACTTTAAATAAAACAGAATCATGTATAAACCAAACTTTAAATAAAACAGAATCTTGTATAAAACAAACTTTAAATAAAACAGAATCATGTATAAACCAAACTTTAAATAAAACAGAATCATGTATAAACCAAGCTTTAAATAAAACAGAATCTTGTATAAACCAAACATTAAATAAAACAGAATCATGTATAAACCAAACTTTAAATAAAACATAATAGAAAACAAACTTTAAATAAAACAGAATCTTGTATAAACCAAACTTTAAATAAAACAGAATCTTGTATAAACCAAACTTTAAATAAAAAAGAATCTTGTATAAACCAAACTTTAAATAAAAAAGAATCTTGTATAAACCAAACTTTAAATAAAACAGAATCATGTATAAACCAAACTAAATAAAACAGAATCTTGTATAAACCAAACTTTAAATAAAACAGAATCATGTATAAACCAAACTTTAAATAAAACAGAATCTTGTATAAACCAAACTTTAAATAAAACAGAATCTTGTATAAACCAAGCTTTAAATAAAACAGAATCTTGTATAAACCAAGCTTTAAATACAACATAATCTTGTATAAACCAAACTTTAAATAAAACAGAATCTTGTATAAACCAAACTTTAAATAAAACAGAATCTTGTATAAACCAATCTTTAAATACTACAGAATCTTGTATAAACCAAACTTTAAATAAAACAGAATCTTGTATAAACCAAACTTTAAATAAAACAGACTCTTGTATAAACCAAACTTTAAATAAAACAGAATCTTGTATAAACCAAACTTTAAATAAAACAGAATCCTGTATAAACCAAGCTTTAAATAAAACAGAATCTTGTATAAACCAAACTTTAAATAAAAAAGAATCATGTATAAACCAAACTTTAAATAAAACAGAATCTTGTATAAACCAAACTTTAAATAAAACAGAATCTTGTATAAACCAAACTTTAAATAAAACAGAATCTTGTATAAACCAAACTTTAAATAAAACAGAATCTTGTATAAACCAAACTTTAAATAAAACAGAATCATGTATAAACCAAACTTTAAATAAAACAGAATCATGTATAAACCAAACTTTAAATAAAACAGAATCATGTATAAACCAAACTTTAAATAAAACAGAATCATGTATAAACCAAACATTAAATAAAACAGAATCTTGTATAAAACAAACTTTAAATAAAACAGAATCTTGTATAAACCAAACTTTAAATAAAACAGAATCATGTATAAACCAAACTTTAAATAAAACAGAATCATGTATAAACCAAAAATTAAATAAAACAGAATCTTGTATAAACCAAACTTTAAATAAAACAGAATCATGTATAAACCAAACTTTAAATAAAACAGAATCATGTATAAACCAAACTTTAAATAAAACAGAATCATGTATAAACCAAACAGTAAATAAAACAGAATCTTGTATAAAACAAACTTTAAATAAAACAGAATCTTGTATAAACCAAACTTTAAATAAAACAGAATCATGTATAAACCAAACTTTAAATAAAACAGAATCATGTATAAACCAAAAATTAAATAAAACAGAATCTTGTATAAACCAAACTTTAAATAAAACAGAATCATGTATAAACCAAACTTTAAATAAAACAGAATCTTGTATAAACCAAACTTTAAATAAAACAGAATCTTGTATAAACCAAACTTTAAATAAAACAGAATCTTGTATAAACCAAACTTTAAATAATAAAGAATCTTGTATAAACCAAAATTTAAATAAAACAGAATCTTGTATAAACCAAACTTTAAATAAAACAGAATCATGTATAAACCAAAAATTAAATAAAACAGAATCATGTATAAACCAAACTTTAAATAATAAAGAATCTTGTATAAAACAAACTTTAAATAAAACAGAATCATGTATAAACCAAACTTTAAATAAAACAGAATCTTGTATAAACCAAACTTTAAATAAAACAGAATCTTGTATAAACCAAACTTTAAATAAAACAGAATCATGTATAAACCAAACTTTAAATAAAACAGAATCATGTATAAACCAAAAATTAAATAAAACAGAATCTTGTATAAAACAAACTTTAAATAAAACAGAATCTTGTATAAACCAAACTTTAAATAAAACAGAATCATGTATAAACCAAACTTTAAATAAAACAGAATCTTGTATAAACCAAACTTTAAATAAAACAGAATCATGTATAAACCAAACTTTAAATAAAACAGAATCATGTATAAACCAAACTTTAAATAAAACAGAATCATGTATAAACCAAACTTTAAATAAAACAGAATCTTGTATACACCAAACTTTGAATAAAACAGAATCATGTATAAACCAAACTTTAAATAAAACATAATAGAAAACAAACTTTAAATAAAACAGAATCATGTATAAACCAAACTTTAAATAAAACAGAATCATGTATAAACCAAACTTTAAATAAAACAGAATCATGTATAAACCAAACTTTAAATAAAACAGAATCATGTATAAACCAAACATTAAATAAAACAGAATCATGTATAAAACAAACTTTAAATAAAACAGAATCTTGTATAAACCAAACTTTAAATAAAACAGAATCATGTATAATCCAAACTTTAAATAGAACAGAATCATGTATAAACCAAACATTAAATAAAACAGAATCTTGTATAAAACAAACTTTAAATAAAACAGAATCATGTATAAACCAAACATTAAATAAAACAGAATCTTGTATAAAACAAACTTTAAATAAAACAGAATCTTGTATAAAACAAACTTTAAATAAAACAGAATCCTGTATAAACCAAACTTTAAATAAAACAGAATCTTGTATAAACCAAACTTTAAATAAAACAGAATCATGTATAAACCAAACTTTAAATAAAACAGAATCTTGTATAAACCAAACTTTAAATAAAACAGAATCATGTATAAACCTAACTTTAAATAAAACAGAATCTTGTATAAACCAAACTTTAAATAAAACAGAATCATGTATAAACCAAACTTTAAATAAAACAGAATCTTGTATAAACCAAACTTTAAATAAAACAGAATCATGTATAAACCAAACTTTAAATAAAACAGAATCTTGTATAAACCAAACTTTAAATAAAACAGAATCATGTATAAACCAAACTTTAAATAAAACAGAATCTTGTATAAACCAAACTTTAAATAAAACAGAATCATGTATAAACCAAACTTTAAATAAAACAGAATCTTGTATAAACCAAACTTTAAATAAAACAGAATCATGTATAAACCAAACTTTAAATAAAACAGACTCTTGTATAAACCAAACTTTAAATAAAACATAATAGAAAACAAACTTTAAATAAAACAGAATCTTGTATAAACCAAACTTTAAATAAAACAGAATCTTGTATAAACCAAACTTTAAATAAAACCTAATCTTGTATAAACCAAACTTTAAATAAAACATAATATAAAACAAACTTTAAATAAAACAGAATCTTGTATAAACCAAACTTTAAATAAAGACTTAATGTAAGAAATCTTTGTTGAAATAACCTGTGTGAACCAAGCACTATTGTGAACACACCAGTTGTTCACGAGGAGGTTCAGGTTTCAATGTAAATCTAGCTATAAATTTGTTTGATGTTCTTGTGGAGATGTAATGTCCTTCAAGTTTTATATATTTGTGATATTACAGAAATATGATAATAATTTAGTCTGTTGTTGTTTGTCGTTTATACTGAATTTAGAGAGAATTTTAAAATGTATATGTTTTATGCTTAATATATTGACTTTATTGTGTTCTTGATACTGTTTAGATATGATTTGTATATGTGGTTATGTATGTTTGATAAGACATCATTCTGGACACACTTAATATATTGACTTTATTGTTCTTGATACTGTTTAGATATGATTTGTATATGTGGTTATGTATGTTTGATAAGACATCATTCTGGACACACTTAATATATTGACTTTATTGTTCTTGATACTGTTTAGATATGATTTGTATATGTGGTTATGTATGTTTGATAAGACATCATTCTGGACACACTTAATATATTGACTTTATTGTTCTTGATACTGTTTAGATATGATTTGTATATGTGGTTATGTATGTTTGATAAGACATCATTCTGGACACACTTAATATATTGACTTTATTGTTCTTGATACTGTTTAGATATGATTTGTATATGTGGTTATGTATGTTTGATAAGACATCATTCTGGACACACTTAATATATTGACTTTATTGTTCTTGATACTGTTTAGATATGATTTGTATATGTGGTTATGTATGTTTTATTCTGGACACACTTAATCAAACTGAAAAACAAAACAAATAGGTTTGCATGTATTTCTGTTGTCTATTATAGAAGATAGATGAGCTCCCAGTCATATTCTCACAGTACAATATCCAGTGTCCTTAATGATTCTTTTCTTTCATTATCAGTTGTACTGGTTTACCTTGTTATTGTTGTAATGTAATGTATGTGCCTGAATAAATTTGAATTGAATTAAAAATATATTTTACAGTGTGACAGCATTACCAGAGAAAATGGCCGTCTATACTACACTAACAGGACTATTGAATGCCAAGAACTATAACTGTGGAGGGGAGGTAATACACTTGCAATGTAATATTTTATTTGCACTAAACATTTTGGAAATTACAAAACTAAAACATTGTAAAAATAACAAAACAAATCGAATTCATAAAACTTTGTTGAAAAACCCATATTTTCATTGTAAATAAATTTGTATATCTATTTGATACGGGTAAAATTTGATATTTTGAATTTTCATATTCAGAAAAAACTGCACTGGTAGTGTAATGCTGTGTTAGCGCTGAAGGTCGCCACATTCGCCATGGGCGATTAAATTTCAGATGTGGCTAATAAAAATTCAGTTGCGATCGCCATTTTGACGAAAGAAATATTTACGGTACTCGAAAAAATCTTTGTTAAATTTTAAACCAGTAACGTGTATTTGAAAAAACGTTCAGCTGACAAGATGTAAATAAAAGTAATATTCAAAACTGAACTTAAAGACAGGTCTTTTTAGTCATTTCCGGGAAATTATTTACGTTAAAAACATTTCAGTTCCGGATACAAAAATTTGTTTCCGTTAGCGATTTTCTTTTTACTTTTAATGTTTACCACATGGCCGACAAGGACGAATCTGACCTTGTTATGGTCTTGAATGAATCCGAGACAGATTCCAATCCTAGAAAACGGCAAGGAATACTTTTGTCATTTTTAGCTCACCTGGCCTTTAGGCCATGTGAGCTATTGTCATCACTTTTCGTCCGTCGTCCGTCCGTCAACATTTCACATTTTAATCTTCTCCTCAGAAACCACTGGGCCAATTGCAACCAAACTTTGGTGGAATGGTCCTTGGATGGCCCCCTTTCAAAATTGTGTCCGGTGATCCCGACTTCCAACCAAGATGGCCGCCAAGCTCAAAATAGAAAAAAGGGGGGGGATGAAATTTTAATTGTCCATTGCTGCTTTAGTGTAAGTCAAAATGAGCTCAAATTTTAACTGCAGCTACATGGCAAGAAGTAGTTTAACATATATTCCGTGTTTTTCTGTGAAATTTTTCTTTCAGCCGATATATACCGATTATGCAAATTAGGCATATTTTGATAAAAGATCGCATTTAAATCTTCTCCTCTGAAACCGCTGAACCAAATTAAACCAAACCTGGCAGGGATGGTCCCTGGGTGGGTCCCTTTCAAAATTGTGTCCGACAGCCCTGCCCTCCATTCAATATGGTCGCTGTTACTAAAAATAGAAATTTCTTCAAATGGCCAAAATTGCTCTATTTTAAGCCAGAATGTGCCCAAATTTGAACTGTATAAGCATAATGATGAGCTTTTTAACATGTATTACAGGATTTTTTATGAACTTTGAACTTTTGCCGATTTTGACCGATTATGCAAATTAGAAAAAAGGGGGGATGAAATTAGAAAAAAATCTTCTCCTCTGAAACTACTGAGTCAATCTCAACCAAACTTTGCTGAAATGATTCTTGGGTGGCCCCCTTCCAAAGCTGTGTCCGGTAATCCCGACCTCCAACCAAGATGGCCGCCAAGCTAAAAATAGAAAAAAGGGGGGATGAAAATTAAAAAATCTTCTCCTCTGAAACTACTGAGCCAATCTCAACCAAACTTTGCTGAAATGATCCTTGGGTGGTTCCCTTCCAAATTTATGTCTGACATTTTAGACCTCCGACCAAGATGGCCGTCACAGCCGAACTTAATTTAACATAGGACCCTATGGGAAATTCACATAAAAATCTTCTTGTTTGAAACCATTTGCTCAATAAGAACTAAATGTTGATGAAATAGTCATTGGATAGTTCTCTTCCAAAAATATGTCAGGCAGTTCGATCCTTCGACCAAGATGGCCCCCACAGCCGAACTTAGTTTAACATAGGAACCTATGGGAAATTCACATAAAAATCTTCTTGTCTGGAACCAGTTGCTCAATTGGAACCAAACTTTGATGGAATAGTCATTGGATGGTCCTCTTCCAAAATTGTGTCCGGCAGTTGCACTCTCCCGCCAAGATGGCCGCAACAGTGCAGTTGCGTTGTTATTGAAAGCAGCTTTTATCCAGGTGAGCGATTACAGGCTCCTGGGAGCCTCTGGTTTACAAATCCCATAGTTAAGAAAAGTAAAGCTGATACCAGAGTTAAAAACCTTATGACAGTTGAATAAAGTGCTACATAATTTCAAATGAGTGTTTGTTCATTTGTGTCGATTTCAGATGTGTGGCTAATCACATGCAAATGTGGCTAGGAAAAAAATGGTGATTAGCCACATTGGCTATTGACATTTTGAGTCTACTGCTAACACTGTAATGGTTGGCATCCTCTCCTCGGTTGCAGTAAATCGTGGGTTCAAGTGCCCGTTGGATCAAACCAATGACTATGAAATTGGTATTTGTTACTTCTCCACTAAGATTTAGAAGAAAGAGCATTGAATAGTTTAAACATCAACAAATGACATGTATAAATTATCTATTGTTAATATACATTGTAATACTATTTAGATTTTTTTATTTTTTTTTATTTTTATATTTAATGTGTGCATTTCATTTTGTTCCTAATAACTTGATTTGGACTTATTGTTTTAGATTTGTTGATTCCAAATCATTCACAAAATCCACACTAACACTAGTTTTACAGTTTAAGTAGGGCTGTAACGATATGCCTACCTTACGATACGATGCGTATCGCGATACAAGGGTCATGATACGATACGTTTTGATACGATACATTTTAAGTAGAAACTAAGTCGTTTGGTCTTCATTTTCAGTGTTGTATCTTATTCCATGTGTGGTCAGATGTTTTGTATAGATTATGTTTGTTATTAATCTCTGTGTGTTATTTATATGTTCCTTACACAAACTATGATTAGGGCTGTTCCAAATAAAATAAATGGCAAAGGGGTCTTTCAAAGGATTGAATTTGGTACACTTATTGTATACCACCCCAAGACACTTTTGCTTGGCACAACCCTATGTGAAATGTAGAAATATAAACCTGTTTACATTGTTTTGCAATATTTAATGAACTCTCAGAACTCAAGTTTATTTATTCATGTTACTTGTTGTTCCTATTTTGTATGAAACTGTTAACACTTGCAAAGCATATTTTACAAACAGATTTCGATTTGTCAACCTTTCCATCGACTTCCGGGAAGCCAAAATACTTCCAGACTGCTGACCTAAGGGAAGCAGGTGAATCTATTAATTTGGATTTGCCCTGTAGCTCCACTGCCACTTCAAGTTCTTCAGCATTTTCCGACGTAGCCATGTTAACTTTGTAAGATAAACAAACTTAATTTGTAAAACGTAATTTCATTTGCCAAAAAAGTCATTCTAACTACCGGAACATTACGGACCGAAATACGGATCAAATGAATCGAAAATCAAACTAGAGGAAAATATCGCGGTTCATTGAAAATTCGGTGAATCGTTTCACCTCTAAGTTTAAGTAACAGAAACATTCTTAACACAATGGTTCTTTAATTTCAGTTTACAGAGTTATTAGTTAGACACCTTAAAGAGGCCCTGAAGACGGGAGAATTTGAATGTGCTTTATTAATAGTAAGTATTAGTAATGGAGCCCAAACAACAAAGGAATGAGATTCTAATGTAAATGGTTATGTCTGGTCAGCATTGTATAATCTGCTCCAACAATACCTTTGTTTCACTTGATATTTTATTTAAATATATTGGATAGTATAGACCATATCACAAAATTAGTTTACCTAAAATTCTATTTTTTCAGGTTAGATTTTTGTCAGACTTGGTTAATTGTCATGTGATAGTAGCCGGTTCCCTGTTAGCTATGTTTGACAACTTTATTGAAGTATCATTAGAAGATAATATACCACAGGTAACCAGTATATAAAGCAATGATTTGACTAGATTATGCATGTTTAATACCACTGTTTACCATTTTATGTTATATTGGGGTTAGAATTTCTTGGTGAAGGAAATCATAGTACCTGAAGAAAACTACCTACCTGCCTCCAGTCACTGATGAAGTTGAACAAATAAAGTTGTATCAAATACACCTGCAATAATTGAAATCACAAACTGTAGTGTTGATAAGCTGTGATTACATAGGTACTTCATAGTTACCAATTCTTCCACACTGGGCAGAATCTTTCAGGATTTTCACCACCATTTCCGAATTCCACATTATATGTTGCTCTTTGTGGATGATGTTGTATTCATTTAAAAAATATTTTCTTACTATTTGAAAAGTTCTCATAACAAATTTAAAAACAAAAAATACCATACTTTTGGAACAGTTCTAAAATCCAATAGAAATAGCAAATTTGATACATCTTACACACAATGACTGCTCACTATTCTGACTTGGCACCATACACACAATGACTGCTCACTATTCTGACTTGGCACCTTACACACAATGACTGCTCACTATTCTGACTTGACATCTTACACACAATGACTGCTCACTATTCTGACTTGGCATCTTACACACAATGACTGCTCACTATTCTGACTTGGCACCTTACACACAATGACTGCTCACTATTCTGACTTGACACCTTACACACAATGACTGCTCACTATTCTGACTTGGCACCTTACACACAATGACTGCTCACTATTCTGACTTGGCATCTTACACACAATGACTGCTCACTATTCTGACTTGGCATCTTACACACAATGACTGCTCACTATTCTGACTTGGCATCTTACACACAATGACTGCTCACTATTCTGACTTGGCATCTTACACACAATGACTGCTCACTATTCTGACTTGGCACCTTACACACAATGACTGCTCACTATTCGGACTTGGCATCTTACACACAATGACTGCTCACTATTCTGACTTGGCATCTTACACACAATGACTGCTCACTATTCTGACTTGGCACCTTACACACAATGACTGCTCACTATTCTGACTTGGCATCTTACACACAATGACTGCTCACTATTCTGACTTGGCATCTTACACACAATGACTGCTCACTATTCTGACTTGACACCTTACACACAATGACTGCTCACTATTCTGACTTGGCACCTTACACACAATGACTGCTCACTATTCTGACTTGGCATCTTACACACAATGACTGCTCACTATTCTGACTAGGCATCTTACACACAATGACTGCTCACTATTCTGACTTGGCACCTTACACACAATGACTGCTCACTATTCTGACTTGGCATCTTACACACAATGACTGCTCACTAATCTGACTTGGCACCTTACACACAATGACTGCTCACTATTCTGACTTGGCACCTTACACACAATGACTGCTCACTATTCTGACTTGGCAACTTACACACAATGACTGCTCACTATTCTGACTTGGCACCTTACACACAATGACTGCTCACTATTCTGACTAGGCATCTTACACACAATGACTGCTCACTATTCTGACTTGGCACCTTACACACAATGACTGCTCACTATTCTGACTTGGCACCTTACACACAATGACTGCTCACTATTCTGACTTGGCATAGACACTTCAATAAAAAGTGGCGAGTTTAGACTAGTTTTATATTCACAAAATTAATAGAAATGCATTTCAATATTTATAGTCTAAAGGCCAACCTTGAGTTTAATCAGATTCATCAAGTTGGAAATCAATGTGTTTCATTATCGGAATCCTGCTAGCTCAGTGAAATAGCAGTCCACAAGTAGACATGTTATTCTTACTCCTGAATGCTGTATGATTAATTGAGAAACGACAAATACCAGTTTTATAGTCTGTGGTTTGACCAGGGATCCAATCCTCTATCTACCACATTCAATGTGAGCACGATGACCATTACAGCACTAAGGCCGTTTGTTGCACACACTAATCAAACTCACAAATTATGTGGTGATAAGCACTGATGGTATAAGTAGGATAGATCTTTCTGATCTTGATAATACATGTTGTTAACATTACACTGTTTTTTGATAGGTTAGATCTGACTGGTACATATATGCTGTCATGGCTTCACTACCATGGGTAGGTATCTGTAGATATTTAAAAGTTTGAGCTCTTGGTACTGATAAGAAAGTCAACATGGCAGTCAGGACCAATAATGCTTTCTGATTGGCTGAAATTTAAAACATGTCAGGAACCTCTGCCCAGATTGGATTGTGATATTGTTAGAATGTTCATTAGATGGTCATGTACTAATTTTGAGATTTTGGTAGCAATAATAAAAAACAAGATGGCTGGTTCAGCAGGACAAAGTTTTAACATGGAATCCTATGGGGAAAAGATTTCAAAATTATTCTTTGAAACAAAAAAAAAAAACATTGAACTATTTGTTCCTTAGGCCACAAAAAATAATATGTCACATGTCAAAAAAAATCTAGGGTCGGTCGGTCGGCATTAATTTTTTTTTTTTTGCTATCGGCTAAACCGGAAATAGTCGTTCCCGGTTCCTGAACCCGATTCTTTGCTCTCAATTTCAACAAAAAGCTAGCGGTTGAATAAATAAAACATTGCTGCTGATTAAACAACAAAAATGGTTATCCAAATTCTGTGTAAAACTTGATAGGGTCACTAGCAAAAATTAGGGTCGAATAATTGCCGATTAAAAAGGTTAGGGTTGGCGGCTGAAAAATAGGGTCAGTCAGGTGACCGTAAACACACATATTTTTTTTTTGGCCTTATTATATCTGTTGCTTTTTTGTGTCGATTGGAAATATTACGGCTACCCCAAAACAAATTTAATATTGTACCCTATGTGAAAAATATATAGAATTATTCTTATCTGATTGTAAATGTAGTTCTAGATTTACCTGTAAGTCCACCTTTTCCTGGTAGCAATCAGAACATCTGTACATACTTATACCCCATCAAAGCTTGACTTTTTACCTACACAAATTATTGTTTGTAATCTTTTGCTCATCATGATTAGGATTAATTGACGTTAAACAACAATTATTCAATCTGTGTGTAGATATATATTAAAGGTTAATTTAATCAATCTATGTGTAGATATATATTAAAGGTTAATTTAATCAATATGTGTGTATATATATGTTAAAGGTTAATTTAATCAATCTGTGTGTAGATATATGTTAAAGGTTAATTTGATCAATCTGTGTGTAGATATATGTTAAAGGTTAATTTAATCAATCTGTGTGTAGATATATGTTAAAGGTTAATTTAATCAATCTGTGTGTAGATATATGTTAAAGGTTAATTTAATCAATCTGTGTGTAGATATATGTTAAAGGTTAATTTAATCAATCTGTGTGTAGATATATGTTAAAGGTTAATTTAATCAATCTGTGTGTAGATATATATTAAAGGTTAATTTAATCAATCTGTGTGTAGATATATGTTAAAGGTTAATTTAATCAATCTGTGTGTAGATATATGTTAAAGGTTAATTTGATCAATCTGTGTGTAGATATATGTTAAAGGTTAATTTAATCAATCTGTGTGTATATATATGTTAAAGGTTAATTTGATCAATCTGTGTGTAGATATATATTAAAGGTTAATTTAATCAATCTGTGTGTAGATATATGTTAAAGGTTAATTTGATCAATCTGTGTGTAGATATATGTTAAAGGTTAATTTAATCAATCTGTGTGTAGATATATGTTAAAGGTTAATTTGATCAATCTGTGTGTAGATATATGTTAAAGG
This sequence comes from Bathymodiolus brooksi, assembly GCA_963680875.1. Classification (NCBI taxonomy): domain Eukaryota; kingdom Metazoa; phylum Mollusca; class Bivalvia; order Mytilida; family Modiolidae; genus Bathymodiolus; species Bathymodiolus brooksi. The sequence goes on from OY804577.1 coordinate 145,017,186, forward strand.
TTAATTTAATCAATCTGTGTGTAGATATATGTTAAAGGTTAATTTAATCAATCTGTGTGTAGATATATGTTAAAGATTAATTTAATCAATCTGTGTGTAGATATATGTTAAAGGTTAATTTAATCAATCTGTGTGTAGATATATATTAAAGGTTAATTTAATCAATCTGTGTGTAGATATATGTTAAAGGTTAATTTAATCAATCTGTGTGTAGATATATGTTAAAGGTTAATTTAATCAATCTGTGTGTAGATATATATTAAAGGTTAATTCAATCAATCTGTGTGTAGATATATGTTAAAGGTTAATTTAATCAATCTGTGTGTAGATATATGTTAAAGGTTAATTTAATCAATCTGTGTGTAGATATATGTTAAAGATTAATTTAATCAATCTGTGTGTAGATATATGTTAAAGGTTAATTTTATCTTAAAATTTGTACCTCCAGGTTGGAAAAGAACTTCAAGAGAAAAAAGAAGCAGAATTTGGAAAACTATTAATGTCAATTGATAGCTATGTCAGGTCTGTAACAAGTAGTATCTAGTAACTTTTATTATTTTTGTGAGGTCATTACTTTGTGTCTCTCTAGCATTGCGAGTTCGAATGCCGCTTAGGCGAGGTGTACTCGATGCAACATTATGTGATAAAGTTTGTCAGTGACTTGCGACAGGTCAGTGGTTTTCTCCGGGTACTCCGGTTTCCTTCACCAATAAAACTTATCAACAAGAAATCACTTGAATAATTGAAACCAAACTTAGTGATAATGTTCATTGGATTCCAAGTTCGTTTTTTGCTTCAGTCAGAAATCTAAGAAACAGAAACAAGGTGCCAAAGCAATTATTTTACGCGTGGAGCATTTATTTTTCAGACAATTTTGATGTCTGTTTTATTTAGGTATAATTCTTAATCAGTTTCTCTTTATTTGGTGCCAACAGATTTTGTATGCATTTAAAGTTTTTCAAAATATAGTAAAAATGAAAAACAAAAAATACAACACTGTTGGAACAGTTCTAAAATCAGGAACAGTTCCAAAATCAGGAAACAATTCTAAAATCAGGAAACAGTTCTAAAATCAGGAACAGTTCTAAAATCATGGAACAGTTCTAAAATCAGGAACAGTTCTAAAATCACCGAACAATATTATGCATTTCTGACTTACTCGTGTCAGTCGTTTATATATTTATAATAACAACATAAATTAGATACAAATCAAATACATAAATCATTGTAATCAGGAGCAAATCAGTCATAAATAAAATTGAAATATTTAACTCTTAACAAATCAGTCATAAATAAAACTGTAATATTTAAATCTAACAAATCAGTCATAAATAAAACTGTAATATTTAACTCTAACAAATCAGTCATAAATAAAACTGTAATATTTAACTCTAACAAATCAGTCATAAATAAAACTGTAATATTTAACTCTAACAAATCAGTCATAAATAAAACTGTAATATTTAAATCTAACAAATCAGTCATAAATAAAACTGTAATATTTAACTCTAACAAATCAGTCATAAATAAAACTGTAATATTTAAATCTAACAAATCAGTCATAAATAAAACTGTAATATTTAACTCTTAACAAATCAGTCATAAATAAAACTGTAATATTTAAATCTAACAAATCAGTCCTAAATAAAACTGTAATATTTAAATCTAACAAATCAGTCATAAATAAAACTGTAATATTTAACTCTAACAAATCAGTCATAAATAAAACTGTAATATTTAACTCTAACAAATCAGTCATAAATAAAACTGTAATATTTAAATCTAACAAATCAGTCATAAATAAAACTGTAATATTTAACTCTAACAAATCAGTCATAAATAAAACTGTAATATTAACTCTAACAAATCAGTCATAAATAAAACTAATATTTAACTCTAACAAATCAGTCATATATAAAACTGTAATATTTAACTCTAACAAATCAGTCATAAATAAAACTGTAATATTTAACTCTAACAAATCAGTCATAAATAAAACTGTAATATTTAAATCTAACAAATCAGTCATAAATAAAACTGTAATATTTAAATCTAACAAATCAGTCATAAATAAAACTGAAATATTTAACTGTTAAAATTATTTTATCTTGTTCTTTTATTTTTTTGAAATGAAAGGTTCAAAGGGAGACAAAAAATATAATAAGAAATTATTACATGACATTTTCCATATCGGCCCTGGTATCAGCCCGAGACTCCCATATCAAGCCCGACAGCAAAGCTGGAGGGCTGATACCACGGACGATATGGAAAATTTCATGTCATAATCTATTTATCACATATTTTACATTGACCTTTTTCAAGCATTGACCTTTATATTGCAGAAAAGATCTTTGAACTGACAGATTGCGAAAATAAATCCTTAAGAGAGTTGCCTTTGTTCAACTATCAAATATTTTTTGTTTCGAGTTTTGTACAATGACGTTAGAAAGTGTTTGTAAAATCTACCCAAGACGTTGTCATTTGAATGGAAATTCCTATTCAAGACGACATATACATTTGAGCTGATTATTCCGTTTCAAGTTATTTAAACTTTATTCCAATATTTTGAAACGTGTTAATTTGATTGAAATACGATTTTATGCACCATCTTTCCTTGTACTTTGACATATTTTCTTTGAGACAACTGCACAGATACCAGAAGTTAAATTCGGGGGCAAATACGGATGTTTGAGGGCCAATACGGATATTTGCCCTGAGGGCAAATAACCAACACTGACTTATATAGTTATAGCTATTATTGTACATGCAAAAACGAACATATTGCAACAAGATATGGGATAATAACTTTTTTATATTAATTCAGATTCGTATGCTGTTTTTCACATTGGATTCTCAGAAATATTTCTTTCAAATAATAAAAGAGATTTGTTGCAGATAATATTGTTTTCTAATTATGAGGGGTCCAAATAAACCTATGACTAAATTTTTATATTTTGTTTGGTTTTATTGAGTTAAATGGCCTAATCAAATCTTCCTCTTATCTGTCCACAGTTGGTCGAGATAATCAAAAGAACTAGAATGATATTGGTCTATTATCCTGCAATTGTTTTTTTTTTGTCATAATAAATGGGTTGAATAGTGTCATAATAACACTTTTCACATCAGCCTAATTAAAGCTATTAAGCCACACCCCTGTCATAATAACACTTTTTCACATTAGCCTAATAAAGCTATTAAGCCACACCCCTGTCATAATAACACTTTTTCACATTAGCCTAATAAAGCCATTAAGCCACGCCCCTTACCAGAACTACTATTGAGGGAACAATGAGGTTTCCGTTATCTTTTTTTATTATTAAATTAAATAACTTTTTTTTTTTGCAAATTTTATTGCAGGATAAATACAATATTGGTGTTATGATGGTAAATATAGAATGTATGTGGCTCGGCACGAAACTTGCTAAAACTCGTCTTTCCCCCGTTTCTAAGCCTCGCCACATACAAATCTATATTTACTGTCAATACACCAATATTGTCTATATCTTATCATAAAGATGTATATCATATTGGTCTAATCTGATCATAAAGATGTATATCATATTGTCTATATCTGATCATAAAGATGTATATCATATTGGTCTAATCTGATCATAAAGATGTATATCATATTGGTCTAATCTGATCATAAAGATGTCTTTTAATCTTATTTTACAGCAAGAGACAGAAGATTCATGGACCAACTTTAAGAGTGTGGACATCAGATGACCCACATCCACAGGAAGAGGTATTATCATTTGTCATCAATTACATATGAAAATATGGTGGGGGGGGGGGGGGAGGGGGGGGAAATAACATACTGTCTGAAGGAGAAAACTTATGGGGAACTTAAAGGAATTTGTATTTAAACATTTTCTTTTGTCAGGAAATGTGTTTTCATTGATTTTTATTTGGTCAAATTGCAAAATTCTTTGTGCCCCTTACAACAAGATTACTTACTATCTTTAGATATTTGACGCAACAAGAGGAAGACATAGCGTCTATTTTATCATCATATGTTAACAGGGATTTCAGTAATGCTTACTATTTTTTCTGCGTCTCGTTATGAATAATTTGGGTCCCATTATACCAGAATTGTCTGTTATACCTGGATTGAGTTGGCAGTGAACTATGAGATTTGAAGCCCAACACATTATAATGATCACAGAGAACATATATTAACCTTTAACAATATTGTTCACACATCTATTTTTAGTATCTTGACTGTCTGTGGTCACAGATAAAGAATTTACGTGCCAATAAATGGGCTGAGAAACAGATAACCAGACCTTACCTGGCATTTGATGGAGTTTTATGTGAGGCTCTACAGCATACATTGCCACAGATTATACCCCCATCACACAATGATGAGATGAGCTATCCTTTACCCAGAATTATATTCAGGATCTTTGATTACACAGATGTTCCAGAGGTAAGGATGCCCCCATCCATAGGACCTTTTATTATACAGATGTCACAGAAGTAAGCAGTCCCCCACCATTAATTATTGATCCCTTGGTTCATAGCGGGTTTAATTTTCATTTCATATGTGTTAATAAGAAAGTATATAAAGTAGAATAATGGTTCAGAAGTTATTGTTATATGGAAGTAAACACAATTGTTTAATAGAGAGAATAGTAAATATTGTATGTAATTATAATAGTAAATATTGTATGTAATTATAATATATATGTGTGTGGTAAATCATGCTGTAAAAACATTCAGTTATGCTGGGTTAATAGGCCACCATTCATGCTCAGCTTTAGTTACCCAGGGTTAATAAGCCACCATTCATGCTCAGCTTTAGTTACCCAGGGTTAATAGGCCACCATTCATGCTCAGCTTTAGTTACCCAGGGTTAATAGGCCACCATTCATGCTCAGCTTTAGTTAACCAGGGTTTATAGGCCACCATACCCATACATGGTCAGCCTTAGTTAACCAGGGTTAATAGGCCACCATTCATGCTCAGCTTTAGTTACCCAGGGTTAATAGGCTACCATCCATGCTCAGCTTTAGTTACCCAGGGTTAATAGGCCACCATCCATGCTCAGCCTTAGTTACCCAGGGTTAATAGGCCACCATTCATGCTCAGCTTTAGTTAACCAGGGTTTATAGGCCACCATACATGGTCAGCCTTAGTTAACCAGGGTTAATAGGCCACCATTCATGCTCAGCTTTAGTTACCCAGGGTTAATAGGCCACAATTCATGCTAAGCTTTAGTTAACCAGGGTTAATAGGCCACCATACATGGTCAGCCTTAGTTAACCAGGGTTAATAGGCCACCATTCATGCTCAGCTTTAGTTACCCAGGGTTAATAGGACACAATTCATGCTAAGCTTTAGTTAACCAGGGTTAATAGGCCACCATACATGGTCAGCCTTAGTTAACCAGTGTTAATAGGCCACAATTCATGCTCATCCTTAGTTACCCAGGGTAATAATAGGCCACCATTCATGCTCAGCTTTAGTTACCCAGGGTTAATAGGCCACAATTCATGCTCAGCCTTAGTTAACCAGGGTTAATAGGCCACCATACATGCTCAGCCTTAGTTACCCAGGGTTAATAGGCCGCAATTCATGCTCAACCTTAGTTACCCGGGGTTAATAGGCCACCATACATGGTCAGCCTTAGTTACCCAGAGCTAATAGGATACCATACATCCTTAGTTCGGAGTTCGGTAATTTTGTTATTACCCTTATTTACCCAGGGTAATAATAGGCCACCATTCATGCTCAGCTTTAGTTACCCAGGGTTAATAAGCCACAATTCATGCTCATCCTTAGTTACCCAGGGTAATAATAGGCCACCATTCATGCTCAGCTTTAGTTACCCAGGGTTAATAGGCCACAATTCATGCTCAGCCTTAGTTACCCAGGGTTAATAGGCCACCATACATGCTCAGCCTTAGTTAACCAGGGTTAATAGGCCACCATACATGCTCAGCCTTAGTTACCCAGGGTTAATAGGCCGCAATTCATGCTCAACCTTAGTTACCCAGGGTTAATAGGCCACCATACATGGTCAGCTTTAGTTACCCAGAGCTAATAGGATACCATACATGCTCAGCCTTAGTTACCCAGGGTTAATAGGCCACCATACATGGTCAGCCTTAGTTACCCAGGGTTAATAGGCCACCATGCATGGTCAGCCTTAGTTACCCAGGGTTAATAGGCCACCATTCATGGTCAGCCTTAGTTACCCAGGGTTAATAGGACACCATTCATGGTCAGCCTTAGTTACCCAGGGTTAATAGGCCAACATTCATGCTAAGCTATAGTTAACCAGGGCTAATAGGCCACCATACCCATACATGGTCAGCCTTAGTTAACCAGGGCTAATAGGCCACCATACCCATACATGGTCAGCCTTAGTTAACCAGGGCTAATAGGCCATCATACCCATACATGGTCAGCCTTAGTTACCCAGGTTTAATAGACCACCATTCATGCTAAGCCTTAGTTACCCAGGGTTAATAGGCCACCATACATGGTCAGCCTTAGTTACCCAGGGTTAATAGGCCACCATTCATGCTAAGCTTTAGTTACCCAGGTTTAATAGGCCACCATACATGGTCAGCCTTAGTTACCCGGAGTTAAAAGGCCACCATACATGGTTAGCCTTAGTTACCCAGGGTTAATAGGCCACCATGCATGCTCAGCCTTAGTTACCCAGGGTTTATAGATCTCCATGTATGCTCAGCCTTAGTTACCCAGGGTTTATAGATCTCCATGTATGCTCAGCCTTAGTTACCCAATGTTTATAGATCTCCATGTACACACAGCCTCAGTTACCCAGGGTTTATAGATCTCCATGTACTCACAGCCTCAGTTACCCAGTGTTTATAGATCTCCATGTACACACAGCCTTAGTTACCCAGGGTTTATAGATCTCCATGTACTCACAGCCTCAGTTACCCAGGGTTTATAGATCTCCATGTACTCACAGCCTCAGTTACCAAGGGTTTATAGATCTCCATGTACACACAACCTTAGTTACCCAGGGTTTATAGATCTCCATGTACACACAGCCTCAGTTACCCAGGGTTTATAGATCTCCATGTACACACAGCCTTGGTTACCCAGGGTTTATAGATCTCCTTGTACACACAGCCTTAGTTACCCAGGGTTTATAGATCTCCATGTACACACAGCCTCAGTTACCCAGGGTTTATAGATTTCCATGTACACACAGCCTCAGTTACCCAGGGTTTATAGATCTCCATGTACACGCAGCCTCAGTTACCCAGGGTTTATAGATCTCCATGTATGCTCAGTCTTTTGTGGGATGATCTGTGCTAGTATTTCCAAACAGCGTTGATGCTTATAGTCTTCACGAAAAACTTTTTTTTAGTGACAAGCCATTCAGACTTGTAGAGTTTGAGAATATATGGGAGTCCAAACTCAAAGTTACTGGCCCAAAAAAAATGAAGGCAACTAGTCTTTCTTACTTTATTCCCTCAAATAATTGAATAAGAAACTTTCACCCTTGCAATCTCAGGGTGTAATAGTTTTTGATTGACTGAAATATGAACCTCTTTTACTGAAATACGAACCTCTTTTACTCAGAAACTACCAGATGATTGACTGAAATTCGAACCTCTTTTACTCAGAAACTACCAGTGGAAAATATGAATGAACACTTTACAGAAATGAACTGAGAGTGGTCTTCCTATTGAAAATATTGCTGTTAAACCTGTAAGCGATTACAGGCTATTGGTACCCCTAGTAGTCTCCTGCCCATCAGATCTTAGATATATGCCTGAGTTTATCTGTGGGCTAGTATTCTAATATTTTGTATGTTACTTATTTCAGGGTCCAGTGTTGACAGGCAGTCAGTACTGTAATATTTTGTATTTTTATTATTTCAGGGTCCAGTGTTACCAGGCAGTCAGTACTGTAATCTTTTGTATTTTTATTATTTCAGGGTCCAGTGTTACCAGGCAGTCAGTACTGTAATATTTTGTATTTTTATTATTTCAGGGTCCAGTGTTGACAGGCAGTCAGTACTGTAATATTTTGTATTTTTATTATTTCAGGGTCCAGTGTTACCAGGCAGTCAGTACTGTAATATTTTGTATTTTTATTATTTCAGGGTCCAGTGTTACCAGGCAGTCAGTACTGTAATCTTTTGTATTTTTATTATTTCAGGGTCCAGTGTTACCAGGCAGTCAGTACTGTAATATTTTGTATTTTTATTATTTCAGGGTCCAGTGTTACCAGGCAGCCATGCTATAGAGAGATACCTTATAGAGGAACAATTAAGAAGAATCATATGTACACATGCTACAGATCGTAAAGATTGGTATGAAATTGATCGGAAATCTTGGTATATATAATTTATTACTATAGCAACCAAACCTTCAACCTGCATGCATTGTGATCATAAAACACCATACTTGAGTGTCGTTCATTTCTAATACAAATAAGTCCAATAAGCAATACTTAAGAGAGTATGAAATACCGAAATCTGGAGAATTTGTTTGTCAGTGTCGGTTCCGGGGATACCAGAATTCCTCCATCAACAAAACTGACCGCCACGATATAACTGAAATATTGTTGAAAGTGGCGTTAAACACAATAACCTTAAACCAAAGTTGGTCTGAATCTTCCTTGGAGTGTCTACTTTCAAAATTATGTCCACAGACCCCACCACCAAAATACCAGTCGAGAGACAAAAAATGTTCTGAGCCGAAGGGCGAGGGAAATTTAGTCTCAAGACTGGTATTTTTCGCAAATACCCCTCCCAAGCATGATATATCTGTTTAATTACACCGAATATTATTTAGAACACTGGCTAAATAAATAATACCTTTTGTTTGTCGTTTTCAGGACCTAACATGATGTATCTGTTTAATTCTACCGAATAATGTTACATAAAACACACAACTGATAACGTTTTACAAATTTTGTTACAAGCGTATCGGTGAAGGATAAAAACGGCAAATACGATTTTGCAAATACCATGAAAAAAAGTTAAATCTTATGCAAATACACCTACATGAAGTAAAAATTCTGCAAATTCACAATGCAAGACCTGAATTTGTAAAGAAATATCACGGCTATTAACCAATCAAAATCCAGCATTCTTATATAAGGTGTAATTATGATAAAAAGATCATAGAGATAAAACACACATACAGAGTCATACATCTATGGTTACCTTTTAATTGAGCTTAAATTTAAATAATATTAACATTTTAAGCACCATTTGACCAAAGTTTTATATAGAGTAAAATGGAGAAGATAACATTCTCAACAATAAGCAGTGGACATTTAAATGTACTAGGAACTAAGTATTCTTATGAAAGGCAGATTTAGTTTGGTACAAATGAATACCTCAGGATCTATGGGGTTCAAGCCCTGGGACCCAAAGTTTAACAGACTTCAATGAAGTTTAATAAATTGCTAAGGCCTCAGGGTCCATGGTTTCTGACCCCTTTTGGCCCCCAGTTTAAAACCGACTAATGGAAAAAAAATTCATAATTATTCTTTAGAACCTGTAATAGAAATATGATTGTATTTTGCATGATGCAGCATTGTGATATGAAGATTATATTTTGTACTGATGAATGTGGTAGGGTCTATTGTGTTCAAGTCCTTGGAGATCAAAGGTTGACATATTCTAGGATAGACAATAATTCAATAAATCATATATTACAGGTGTAGTGATACAAGCTCCTGCGAGTCTCTAGTTTTACTGCAAAAAAGTTGAGTTCTGTGATTGAATTACTTGTTGTTATTATCATATCATGCTCCATAAAGGACATGCATTATTCATATCAATGATATGACATGAAATGGAGTTCTGTCATTACAGAAAAGGCCAACAATTAAAATAACAACATTTATTTAAATTTCAGTGCTGCTTCACTTTTGAGTTTTCCTTCAAAGAATAAGATACCATTAAACTACATGATTGTTGAGGTAAATATATACATTACATTCTATATTAGGTTTGGTAGTCAATATTGGGATTATCTCCCTTTAATCTATCCTCGAAGTTCTAAAAATAAGCCAGCGATATTTGACGCACAGTTTGGCTTCAAATGTGGCTGGACATGCATCAACCACAAGTATAAATATCTTTTAAAATCAACCTCCTTATTTTGAGAATAAATCTTTGTACGATTTGTGTTATTATGATACTTATAAAACTTCTGGTTGTCTCTGATGTTTACCATTCAAGTGAGCAGTTTATTATGATACTTATAAAACTTCTGATTGTCACTGATGTTTACCATTCAAGTGAGCAGTTTATTATGATACTTATAAAACTTCTGGTTGTCTCTGATGTTTACCATTCAAGTGAGCAGTTTATTATGATACTTATAAAACTTCTGATTGTCTCTGATGTTTACCATTCAAGTGAGCAGTTTATTATGATACTTATAAAACTTCTGATTGTCTCTGATGTTTACCATTCAAGTGAGCAGTTTATTATGATACTTATAAAACTTCTGATTGTCTCTGATGTTTACCATTCAAGTGAGCAGTTTATTATGATACTTATAAAACTTCTGATTGTCTCTGATGTTTACCATTCAAGTGAGCAGTTTATTATGATACTTATAAAACTTCTGATTGTCTCTGATGTTTACCATTCAAGTGAGCAGTTTATTATGATACTTATAAAACTTCTGATTGTCTCTGATGTTTACCATTCAAGTGAGCAGTTTATTATGATACTTATAAAACTTCTGGTTGTCTCTGATGTTTACCATTCAAGTGAGCAGTTTATTATGATACTTATAAAACTTCTGATTGTCTCTGATGTTTACCATTCAAGTGAGCAGTTTATTATGATACTTATAAAACTTCTGGTTGTCTCTGATGTTTACCATTCAAGTGAGCAGTTTATTATGATACTTATAAAACTTCTGATTGTCTCTGATGTTTACCATTCAAGTGAGCAGTTTATTATGATACTTATAAAACTTCTGATTGTCTCTGATGTTTACCATTCAAGTGAGCAGTTTATTATGATACTTATAAAACTTCTGATTGTCTCTGATAGGATGTTTACCATTCAAGTGAGCAGTTTATTATGATACTTATAAAACTTCTGGTTGTCTCTGATGTTTACCATTCAAGTGAGCAGTTTATTATGATACTTATAAAACTTCTGATTGTCTCTGATGTTTACCATTCAAGTGAGCAGTTTATTATGATACTTATAAAACTTCTGATTGTCTCTGATGTTTACCATTCAAGTGAGCAGTTTATTATGATACTTATAAAACTTCTGATTGTCTCTAATGTTTACCATTCAAGTGAGCAGTTTATTATGATACTTATAAAACTTCTGATTGTCTCTGATGTTTACCATTCAAGTGAGCAGTTTATTATGATACTTATAAAACTTCTGATTGTCTCTGATAGGATGTTTACCATTCAAGTGAGCAGTTTATTATGATACTTATAAAACTTCTGATTGTCTCTGATAGGATGTTTACCATTCAAGTGAGCAGTTTATTATGATACTTATAAAACTTCTGATTGTCTCTGATGTTTACCATTCAAGTGAGCAGTTTATTATGATACTTATAAAACTTCTGATTGTCTTGATGTTTACCATTCAAGTGAGCAGTTTATTATGATACTTATAAAACTTCTGATTGTCTCTGATGTTTACCATTCAAGTGAGCAGTTTATTATGATACTTATAAAACTTCTGATTGTCTCTGATGTTTACCATTCAAGTGAGCAGTTTATTATGATACTTATAAAACTTCTGATTGTCTCTGATGTTTACCATTCAAGTGAGCAGTTTATTATGATACTTATAAAACTTCTGGTTGTCTCTGATGTTTACCATTCAAGTGAGCAGTTTATTATGATACTTATAAAACTTCTGATTGTCTCTGATGTTTACCATTCAAGTGAGCAGTTTATTATGATACTTATAAAACTTCTGATTGTCTCTGATGTTTACCATTCAAGTGAGCAGTTTATTATGATACTTATAAAACTTCTGATTGTCTCTGATAGGATGTTTACCATTCAAGTGAGCAGTTTATTATGATACTTATAAAACTTCTGATTGTCTCTGATGTTTACCATTCAAGTGAGCAGTTTATTATGATACTTATAAAACTTCTGGTTGTCTCTGATGTTTACCATTCAAGTGAGCAGTTTATTATGATACTTATAAAACTTCTGGTTGTCTCTGATGTTTACCATTCAAGTGAGCAGTTTATTATGATACTTATAAAACTTCTGATTGTCTCTGATGTTTACCATTCAAGTGAGCAGTTTATTATGATACTTATAAAACTTCTGATTGTCTCTGATAGGATGTTTACCATTCAAGTGAGCAGTTTATTATGATACTTATAAAACTTCTGATTGTCTCTGATAGGATGTTTACCATTCAAGTGAGCAGTTTATTATGATACTTATAAAACTTCTGATTGTCTTGATGTTTACCATTCAAGTGAGCAGTTTATTATGATACTTATAAAACTTCTGATTGTCTCTGATGTTTACCATTCAAGTGAGCAGTTTATTATGATACTTATAAAACTTCTGATTGTCTCTGATGTTTACCATTCAAGTGAGCAGTTTATTATGATACTTATAAAACTTCTGATTGTCTCTGATGTTTACCATTCAAGTGAGCAGTTTATTATGATACTTATAAAACTTCTGGTTGTCTCTGATGTTTACCATTCAAGTGAGCAGTTTATTATGATACTTATAAAACTTCTGATTGTCTCTGATGTTTACCATTCAAGTGAGCAGTTTATTATGATACTTATAAAACTTCTGATTGTCTCTGATGTTTACCATTCAAGTGAGCAGTTTATTATGATACTTATAAAACTTCTGATTGTCTCTGATAGGATGTTTACCATTCAAGTGAGCAGTTTATTATGATACTTATAAAACTTCTGATTGTCTCTGATGTTTACCATTCAAGTGAGCAGTTTATTATGATACTTATAAAACTTCTGGTTGTCTCTGATGTTTACCATTCAAGTGAGCAGTTTATTATGATACTTATAAAACTTCTGGTTGTCTCTGATGTTTACCATTCAAGTGAGCAGTTTATTATGATACTTATAAAACTTCTGATTGTCTCTGATGTTTACCATTCAAGTGAGCAGTTTATTATGATACTTATAAAACTTCTGATTGTCTCTGATAGGATGTTTACCATTCAAGTGAGCAGTTTATTATGATACTTATAAAACTTCTGATTGTCTCTGATAGGATGTTTACCATTCAAGTGAGCAGTTTATTATGATACTTATAAAACTTCTGATTGTCTCTGATGTTTACCATTCAAGTGAGCAGTTTATTATGATACTTATAAAACTTCTGATTGTCTCTGATGTTTACCATTCAAGTGAGCAGTTTATTATGATACTTATAAAACTTCTGATTGTCTCTGATAGGATGTTTACCATTCAAGTGAGCAGTTTATTATGATACTTATAAAACTTCTGATTGTCTCTGATGTTTACCATTCAAGTGAGCAGTTTATTATGATACTTATAAAACTTCTGATTGTCTCTGATGTTTACCATTCAAGTGAGCAGTTTATTATGATACTTATAAAACTTCTGATTGTCTCTGATGTTTACCATTCAAGTGAGCAGTTTATTATGATACTTATAAAACTTCTGATTGTCTCTGATGTTTACCATTCAAGTGAGCAGTTTATTATGATACTTATAAAACTTCTGATTGTCTCTGATGTTTACCATTCAAGTGAGCAGTTTATTATGATACTTATAAAACTTCTGATTGTCTCTGATAGGATGTTTACCATTCAAGTGAGCAGTTTATTATGATACTTATAAAACTTCTGGTTGTCTCTGAAGTTTACCATTCAAGTGAGCAGTTTATTATGATACTTATAAAACTTCTGATTGTCTCTGATGTTTACCATTCAAGTGAGCAGTTTATTATGATACTTATAAAACTTCTGATTGTCTCTGATAGGATGTTTACCATTCAAGTGAGCAGTTTATTATGATACTTATAAAACTTCTGATTGTCTCTGATGTTTACCATTCAAGTGAGCAGTTTATTATGATACTTATAAAACTTCTGATTGTCTCTGATGTTTACCATTCAAGTGAGCAGTTTATTATGATACTTATAAAACTTCTGGTTGTCTCTGATGTTTACCATTCAAGTGAGCAGTTTATTATGATACTTATAAAACTTCTGATTGTATCTGATGTTTACCATTCAAGTGAGCAGTTTATTATGATACTTATAAAACTTCTGATTGTCTCTGATGTTTACCATTCAAGTGAGCAGTTTATTATGATACTTATAAAACTTCTGATTGTCTCTGATGTTTACCATTCAAGTGAGCAGTTTATTATGATACTTATAAAACTTCTGATTGTCTCTGATGTTTACCATTCAAGTGAGCAGTTTATTATGATACTTATAAAACTTCTGGTTGTCTCTGATGTTTACCATTCAAGTGAGCAGTTTATTATGATACTTATAAAACTTCTGATTGTCTCTGATGTTTACCATTCAAGTGAGCAGTTTATTATGATACTTATAAAACTTCTGATTGTCTCTGATGTTTACCATTCAAGTGAGCAGTTTATTATGATACTTATAAAACTTCTGATTGTCTCTGATAGGATGTTTACCATTCAAGTGAGCAGTTTATTATGATACTTATAAAACTTCTGGTTGTCTCTGATGTTTACCATTCAAGTGAGCAGTTTATTATGATACTTATAAAATTTCTGATTGTCTCTGATGTTTACCATTCAAGTGAGCAGTTTATTATGATACTTATAAAACTTCTGATTGTCTCTGATGTTTACCATTCAAGTGAGCAGTTTATTATGATACTTATAAAACTTCTGATTGTCTCTGATAGGATGTTTACCATTCAAGTGAGCAGTTTATTATGATACTTATAAAACTTCTGATTGTCTCTGATAGGATGTTTACCATTCAAGTGAGCAGTTTATTATGATACTTATAAAACTTCTGATTGTCTCTGATGTTTACCATTCAAGTGAGCAGTTTATTATGATACTTATAAAACTTCTGGTTGTCTCTGATGTTTACCATTCAAGTGAGCAGTTTATTATGATACTTATAAAACTTCTGGTTGTCTCTGATGTTTACCATTCAAGTGAGCAGTTTATTATGATACTTATAAAACTTCTGGTTGTCTCTGATGTTTACCATTCAAGTGAGCAGTTTATTATGATACTTATAAAACTTCTGATTGTCTCTGATGTTTACCATTCAAGTGAGCAGTTTATTATGATACTTTTTAAACTTCTGATTGTCTCTGATGTTTACCATTCAAGTGAGCAGTTTATTATGATACTTATAAAACTTCTGATTGTCTCTGATGTTTACCATTCAAGTGAGCAGTATTTCAGCTATAATCATGAAGAAAACATGTTAACTAACAATACATCATTCAGATAACAATGTTTAAATGGTCCAGAGATGGCCCTATGGATGAATGTTATGATTTGTCATAGTTACTGGAACACTTCGCAGGGTTCTCAATGAGATAATTCTGTACACATTAGTTTGTCTAATAAACAGTTCATTCACAATCGAACAGTTCACAAAACTGTTTCATACTTGTCACACGAGGAAAAAAATTGCCAGAACAGTTAAAAATATTTAATTACTATTTATATTGTATGTAGAAGATTAGGTAATAATACTACCTATGACCTTTGTACTGGTGACTTTTTACTGGTTACTTGTGACTGGTGACTTGTGTCTTGTTACTGGTGATTTGTGACTGGTGAGTTTTTACTGGTGACTTGTGTCTGGTTTCTTTTTACTGGTGACTTGTGTCTGGTGACCTTTTACTGGTGACTTGTGTCTGGTTACTGGTGATTTGTGACTGGTTACTTGTGACTGGTGTCTTTTTACTGGTGATTTGTGTCTGGTTACTTCTTACTGGTGACTTGTGTCTGGTTACTTGTGACTGGTTATTTGTGACTGGTGACTTGTGTCGGGTGACTGGTGACTTGTGTCTGGTTACTCAACATTAGTTGTAGATTTACATTAACAAATTCTATATAATTTTAGGTGATGTTTGGACAGTTATTTTTACTTCCTCGACATCCAAAGTTAGAAATATTTTATGGATCAACATTTATAGAGTTATGTAAACTACAGCCTGGATCAATGCCACAAGTTGTATCCTTGTCATTTATGTTACAATTTAAACATCATAGTGTATCATAGAGTACCAAATTAGAACTGTAGAGACACAGTTAACGATTAATTTAATTAATTATCTGAGTAGTAAACACAATTCTTTTATCAATGAGGTATAGATTTGTGTCTAGTTTTCTTGAGATATTTTGAAATGTACTTATTCTTAAGTTTAATTAAAAGTTTCCAAGCTACTAACCTATGCATATGTCTCTTCACTGGTAGATATGGCTTCTACTACAACTAACATTACTGGTATCAAGAAAACATTCAGCCAACTAAATACAAATGGTTCTAAGCATACATTCAACAAAGCAAACTTTCAGTAGGATAACAGTAAACACAGTGACAAAGAAAAAGGTGAGAAGTGAGGTCTAATTTTAGTTAGATTGGAAGTCATTGAAACTTTACTATTTTATATTTATCCTTAACAATTATCAGTTAGCTCAAGCTACAGAAATATTATTTGAGAGAATGGACACAATGAATTTATCATGTATTGAAAGGTAACTAGAATTCTAATACAATGTATTACTTGGCTTGAATATGAAACAAAATAAATAATATACGTTTATTTTGGCCGATATGAAACACACATGACAACACATAGCAATCTACACTTTACATATATAAGACAAACAAGACACAAAAACATTTAACTAGACGGGCTACAAAACTTTATAAAATCTGCCTTATATGTTAAAAACAGTACAGATATATGATACAATATGTATTATATGTTGTCATACATGCTGAAATTATAAGGGAGGGAGGGGGGGGGTGAATTTTTGCATCTAATCGCTTTAATCTTGTTCAGTGGTCTAGATAACCATGAGTTGTTGTTCACCTACCATTATTATATCTCTCAATGAGTATGTCACTTGAGATATCTTCACAATTGTCCATTAATCTGTTTTGTGTGCTCTATTATCACTATTTATAGACTGGTTTAACCATTTGAGTTATTTCCCTTTTGTTTTATAATTACCATATTTACAAAGTTGTTTACATTCTTATTGAATTATTTCCCTTTGTTTATTTTCTAGATTTACAAATTGGTTTGCCTACCACTTAAGTAATTTTCAGTTTCGATGGAGTTGGGATGATTGGAATTCATGTTTACAGATGGATCCAGAATTACCAAAGCCAAAATTTGTCAAAGAAGTCCTGATCAAGTGTATGAGGTATGTTACAGGCCAATAGTACTTGTCTGTCTGTATGAAATTATTTCATTTGGAGGAATGACAGCGAATAAGATGTTTTAGGCTTACAGGTCAATAGTACTATCTAAAGAAGGTTGGTTTATGGTGTTTAACGGCACTTTCAACAATATTTCAGTTATATCGTGGCGGTCAGTTTTATTGATGGAGGAAACCTGAGTATCACTGACAAACTTTATCATATAATGTTGTATTGAGTACATCTCACCATGAACGGGGTTCAAACTCACGTCAGTGGTGATGGGCACTGATTGTATAGGTAGTTGTAAATCCAACTACCAAGCGATCGCGGCCACGAGGGTCCCTCTATATAAAAAAGAGCTGGTGTATCTGTATAATGATGTTCCATGTAATGGTATAAAATATGATTAGGATGTAGTAGGCTTAGTTTTATGTTTAAGATTAAAATATATAAAGACAAAATCCTCTAAAACTTCCAGTAGAAGGCAATTGATGTAATATGCTAATTATTAGTTCACCTGGACCAAAGGTCCAGGTGAACTATTGCCATCACTTGGCGTCCGTCGTCTGTCGTCTGTAAACTTTTCACATTTCAAGCTTCTTCTCCGAAACCACTGGGTCGATTGGAACCAAACTTAGCAGGAATGTTCCTTGGATGGTCCTCTACAAAGTTACTGTTTTTCGTTCCAGTCGGATATTCAATATGGCTGCCAAGGCCAATAATATGCTCTGATTGGCTGAAATTTCAAAGATCTTCTTCTCTGAAACTAATGAACTGACTGAACCTAAACTGTACATGAATGATCATTTGAATGTCCTTTACCAAGTTACTGTTTTTTATGCCGATCGGAAATCCAAGATGGCTGCCACCGCAGGACATAGATTAACATTGGACCCTATGGGAAAATATTCAAATGCCTTCTTCTCAGAAACTACAAATATGATTAAAGCCAAACTGTACATGAATGTTCATTAGATGGCCCTCTACAAACTATAGGTTTTTCGTTCCGGTATGAAATTCAAAATGGCGGCTACGGCAGAACTTAGTTTAACATTGGACCCTATGGGGAAAATGTTTCAAAATGCTTCTTCTCTGAAACCACTTGGACAGTTGAAACCAAACTGCTCAGGAATGATCATTGGAAGGTCCTCTACAAAGTGTCTGTTTTTTATGCCGATCGGAAATCCAAGATGGCCACCACCACAGGACATAGATTAACATTGGACCCTATGGGAAAATATTCAAATGCCTTCTTCTCAGAAACTACAAATATGATTAAAGCCAAACTGTACATGAATGTTCATTGGATGGTCCTCTACAATCTTAAGGTTTTTTGTTCCGATATGAAATTCAAAATGGCGGCTACGGCAGGACTTAGTTTAACATTGGACCCTATGGGAAAAATGTTTCAAAATGCTTCTTCTCTGAAATCACTTGGACAGTTGAAACCAAACTGCCCAGGAATGATCATTGGAATGTCCTCTACACAATATATGTTTTTTATGCCGATCAGAAATCCAAGATGGCTGCCACCGCAGGACATAGATTAACATTGGACCCTATGGGAAAATATTCAAATGCCTTCTTCTCAGAAACTACAAATATGATTAAAGCCAAACTGTACATGAATGTTCATTAGATGGTCCTCTACAAACTTTAGGTTTTTTGTTCCGGTATGAAATTCAAAATGGCGGCTACCGCAGGACTTAGTTTAACATTGGACCCTATGGGAAAAATGTTTCAAAATGCTTTTTCTCTGAAACCACTTGGACAGTTGAAACCAAACTGCCCAGGAATGATCATTGGAAGGTCCTCTACAAATTTTATGTTTTTTATGCCGATCGGAAATCCAAGATGGCCGCCACCGCAGGACATAGATTAACATTGGACCCTATGAGAAATATTCAAATGCCTTCTTCTCAGAAACTACAAATATGATTAAAGCCAAACTGTACATGAATGTTCATTGGATGGTCCTCTACAATCTTAAGGTTTTTTGTTCCGATATGAAATTCAAAATGGCGGCTACGGCAGGACTTAGTTTAACATTGGACCCTATGTGAAAAATGTTTCAAAATGCTTCTTCTCTGAAACCACTTGGACAGTTGAAACCAAACTGCCCAGGAATGATCATTGGAAGGTCCTCTACAAATTTTCTGTTTTTTATGCCGATCGGAAATCCAAGATGGCCGCCACCGCAGGACATAGATTAACATTGGACCCTATGGGAAAATATTCAAATGCCTTCTTCTCAGAAACTACAAATATGATTAAAGCCAAACTGTACATGAATGTTCATTAGATGGCCCTCTACAAACTATAGGTTTTTCGTTCCGGTATGAAATTCAAAATGGCGGCTACCGCAGAACTTAGTTTAACATTGGACCCTATGGGAAAAATGTTTCAAAATGCTTCTTCTCTGAAACCACTTGGACAGTTGAAACCAAACTGCTCAGGAATGATCATTGGAAGGTCCTCTACAAAGTGTCTGTTTTTTATGCCGATCTGAAATCCAAGATGGCCGCCACCACAGGACATAGATTAACATTGGACCCTATGGGAAAATATTCAAATGCCTTCTTCTCAGAAACTACAAATATGATTAAAGCCAAACTGTACATGAATGTTCATTGGATGGTCCTCTACAATCTTAAGGTTTTTTGTTCCGATATGAAATTCAAAATGGCGGCTACGGCAGGACTTAGTTTAACATTGGACCCTATGGGAAAAATGTTTCAAAATGCTTCTTCTCTGAAACCACTTGGACAGTTGAAACCAAACTGCCCAGGAATGATCATTGGAAGGTCCTCTACAAAATTTTTGTTTTTTATGCCGATCTGAAATCCAAGATGGCTGCCACCGCAATACATAGATTAACATTGGACCCTATGGGAAAATATTCAAATGCCTTCTTCTCAGAAACTACAAATATGATTAAAGCCAAACTGTACATGAATGTTCATTGGATGGTCCTCTACAATCTTAAGGTTTTTTGTTCCGATATGAAATTCAAAATGGCGGCTACGGCAGAACTTAGTTTAACATTGGACCCTATGGGAAAAATGTTTCAAAATGCTTCTTCTCTGAAACCACTTGGACAGTTGAAAACAAACTGCCCAGGAATGATCATTGGAAGGTCCTCTACAAAATTTATGTTTTTTATGCCGATCGGAAATCCAAGATGGCCGCCACCGCAGGACATAGATTAACATTGGACCCTATGGGAAAATATTCAAATGCCTTCTTCTCAGAAACTACAAATATGATTAAAGCCAAACTGTACATGAATGTTCATTGGATGGTCCTCTACAATCTTAAGGTTTTTTGTTCCGATATGAAATTCAAAATGGCGGCTACGGCAGGACTTAGTTTAACATTGGACCCTATGGGAAAAATGTTTCAAAATGCTTCTTCTCTGAAACCACTTGGACAGTTGAAACCAAACTGCCCAGGAATTATCATTGGAAGGTCCTCTACAAATTTTATGTTTTTTATGCCAATCGGAAATCCAAGATGGCCGCCACCGCAGGACATAGATGAACATTGGACCCTATGGGAAAATATTCAAATGCCTTCTTCTCAGAAACTACAAATATGATTAAAGCCAAACTGTACATGAATGTTCATTGGATGGTCCTCTACAATCTTAAGGTTTTTTGTTCCGATATGAAATTCAAAATGGCGGCTACGGCAGGACTTAGTTTAACATTGGACCCTATGTGAAAAATGTTTCAAAATGCTTCTTCTCTGAAACCACTTGGACAGTTGAAACCAAACTGCCCAGGAATGATCATTGGAAGGTCCTCTACAAAGTTTCTGTTTTTTATGCCGATCTGAAATCCAAGATGGCTGCCACCGCAGGACATAGATTAACATTGGACCCTATGGGAAAATATTCAAATGCCTTCTTCTCAGAAACTACAAATATGATTAAAGCCAAACTGTACATGAATGTTCATTGGATGGTCCTCTACAATCTTAAGGTTTTTTATTCCGATATGAAATTCAAAATGGCGGCTACGGCAGGACTTAGTTTAACATTGGACCCTATGGGGAAAATGTTTCAAAATGCTTCTTCTCTGAAACCACTTGGACAGTTGAAACCAAACTGCCCAGGAATGATCATTGGAAGGTCCTCTACAAATTTTATGTTTTTTATGCCGATCGGAAATCCAAGATGGCTGCCACCGCAGGACATAGATTAACATTGGACCCTATGGGAAAATATTCAAATGCCTTCTTCTCAGAAACTACAAATATGATTAAAGCCAAACTGTACATGAATGTTCATTAGATGGTCCTCTACAAACTTTAGGTTTTTTGTTCCGGTATGAAATTCAAAATGGCGGCTACCGCAGGACTTAGTTTAACATTGGACCCTATGGGAAAAATGTTTCAAAATGCTTCTTCTCTGAAACCACTTGGACAGTTGAAAACAAACTGCCCAGGAATGATCATTGGAAGGTCCTCTACAAATTTTCTGTTTTTTATGCCGATCGGAAATCCAAGATGGCTGCCACCACAGGACATACATTAACATTGGACCCTATGGGAAAATATTCAAATGCCTTCTTCTCAGAAACTACAAATATGATTAAAGCCAAACTGTACATGAATGTTCATTGGATGGTCCTCTACAATCTTAAGGTTTTTTGTTCCGATATGAAATTCAAAATGGCGGCTACGGCAGGACCTAGTTTAACATTGGACCCTATGGGAAAAATGTTTCAAAACGCTTCTTCTCTGAAACCACTAGGACAGTTGAAACCAAACTGCCCAGGAATGATCATTGGAAGGTCCTCTACAAATTTATGTTTTTTATGCCGATCGGAAATCCAAGATGGCTGCCACCACAATACATAGATTAACATTGGACCCTATGGGAAAATATTCAAATGCCTTCTTCTCAGAAACTACAAATATTATTAAAGCCAAACTGTACATGAATGTTCATTGGATGGTCCTCTACAAACTTTACGTTTTTTATTCCGATATGAAATTCAAAATGGCGGCTACGGCAGGACTTAGTTTAACATTGGACCCTATGGGGAAAATGTTTCAAAACGCTTCTTCTCTGAAACCACTTAAACAATTGAAACCAAACTGCCCAGGAATGATCATTGGAAGGTCCTCTACAAATTTTATGTTTTTTATGCCGATCGGAAATCAAAGATGGCCGCCACCGCAGGACATAGATTAACATTGGACCCTATGGGAAAATATTCAAATGCCTTCTTCTCAGAAACTACAAATATGATTAAAGCAAAACTGTACATGAATGTTCATTGAATGGTCCTCTACAAACTTTACGTTTTTTATTCCGATATGAAATTCAAAATGGCGGCTACGGCAGGACTTAGTTTAACATTGGACCCTATGGGAAAAATGTTTCAAAATGCTTCTTCTCAAACCACTTGGATAATTGAAACCAAACTGCCCAGGAATGATCATTGGAAGGTCCTCTACAAGGTGTGTGTTTTTTATGCCGATCGGAAATCCAAGATGGTCACCACCGCAATACATAGATTAACATTGGACCCTATGGGAAAATGTTCAAATGCCTTCTACTCAGAAACTACAAATAAGATTAAAGCCAAACTGTACATGAATGTTCATTTGATGGTCCTCTACAAACTTTACGTTTTTTGTTCTGATATGAAATTCAAAATGGCGGCTACGGCAGGACTTAGTTTAACATTGGACCCTATGGGAAAAATGTTTCAAAACGCTTCTTCTCTGAAACCACTTGGACAGTTGAAACCAAACTGCCCAGGAATGATCATTGGAAGGTCCTCTACAAAGTTTCTGTTTTTTATGCCGATCGGAAATCCAAGATGGCTGCCACCACAGTTCATAGTATTAACACAGGACCATATGGGGAAAATACAGAAATATATTCTTCTCTGAAGCTATTGCACTGATTGAACCTAAACTGTGCATCAATCATTGGAAGGTCCTTTACAAACTTTGTGTTTTTTATGTTGATCGTAATTCCAAGATGACTACCACTACAGGACATAGTTTTTACATAGGACCAATTGGTTTTTTTTATAACCAGGTGAACGATACAGGCTCTTGAGAGCCTCTGGTTTTTAAGTAGGTCACCATGACCAACATTTCAGGATTCATTGTCTTCAGTAAAGTTTGGATGCATGTGGATTCATCTTTTGTAATCTGTGAAAACCTTCAACAAAAACAATGTCATCATAACCAACATATCATACTTGAATGATTTTGTAAAAGTTAAACACCACAGGAGAGCTACTTGTAGACATTGGCTGTTAGTAATCCTTGTAAAATAAATAAACACCACAGGTTTTATCTTATATCTGTTATATAAGACATTATAGTCATACAGTTGGTTTCTTAATTATGTCTATTGTATTAGTTTATGTTGATTTTATGTCTAGTTGGGACTTGATAATTTATTAATGATCTATGAATACACTTGAAGTAAGTAAAGTTGATTTTTTGTCAATCTCATGTGCAAAGTCATTGAAAAATTTGGTAAAAAACTGGCAAATTTTGGAAATATTTAAAATTGAAGATTAAAATGATTACTTGTTAGATTATCATACCATCAGAGAATAGTAGAAACATGTCCTGAAGATTTCACTCCATTGATGCCAGAAAAACCACAGTCTAATTTTAAATATGAGAAGGAAGGGTCAGGGTCCTTACCAGGAACAATGACAGCTCACCAGCTCATTCAAGCCATTAAATCTAAATGTACACCTGAGGAAACCATGGTGATATTAAAAGATCTACCCAATCCACTGAAAGAAGATGATGAAAGTATGTATTTATTAATTAATATGATCATATATATATAATGAGCATGTATCTCAGTTGCCTCCCCTGATCAACATGAATTAAATATTTGCAATATGCCTTCCTTTTATTGTTTATTTTGTTCAGATCACATTTTATTTTTTGTGTGTGTTTTATGGATTAATATAGCTTCATATTTATTGATTCTCATCAAAACATTATAAACGATAAAAAAGAATAGTGAAAATATATAAAACTGGGTGATAATTATCACTCTAAGGGAAATGCCATGAAATTTTAGGGGATGGTCTATGTATTGTTTTAATTTTCTGTTGCCAAATTTTATAGAATTTAATAGGTTGATATGAAAGATGCAAAAAATAAATAATCTGACCTTGGAGTTCACAACAAGAAATTTGGTTAAATGTTAAGTATAATTACCAATTTTTCAAGTAATTTTTAAATATATTTGTGTCGTGGAATATTTTTGTGTTTTTTTGTTGGTTTGGAGGAAACACAGTGCTGCCCCACTCTCTATTTAAAAGTCAATTGGGTGATCCTCAATGCCAGTATTAATATTATATTCTATATTAACAGCTTAAACTGTCATTCTGTTTTCTATATTTACAGCTGACCCAACGTATCATCCTCTGAGAATTGACGTGTTTGTATCAACATTACTCCATTTAGGAAACAAATCATTCAGCCATTCATTTGCTGCTATAGCCAAGTAGGTATAGTTGACCTTGACTTTCGATATGCTAGTAAAATGGATACACTAAGTATTGTCACCTTATTATCAGTTAATAAACATGTGTATATATAATTTAGTGTGCATGACACATTCCTGGAATAACCTTCACCAGGTACTATAAATGTCAAAATACTGGATAGCCTAAATAAGGTGAGAAGGATATAAAAAGGATAGCTTAAATAAGCTGAGGATATAATAAAGATAGCCTAATTAAACTGAGAAGGATATAATAAGGATAGATAGCCTAATTAAGCTGAGAAGGATATAATAAGGATAGCCTAAATAAGCTGAGAAGGATATAATAAGGATAGCCTAAATAAGCTGAGAAGGATATAATAAGGATAGTCTAAATCAGCTGAGAAGGATATAATAAGGATAGCCTAAATAAGCTGAGAAGGATATAATAAAGATAGCCTAAATAAGCTGAGAAGGATATAATAAAGATAGCCTAAATAAGCTGAGAAGGATATAATAAAGATAGCCTAAATAAGCTGAGAAGGATATAATAAGGATAGCCTAAATAAGCTGAGAAGGATATAATAAGGATAGCCTAAATCAGCTGAGAAGGATATAATAAGGATAGCCTAAATAAGCTGAGAAGGATATAATAAGGATAGCCTAAATCAGCTGAGAAGGATATAATAAGGATAGCCTAAATAAGCTGAGAAGGATATAATAAGGATAGCCTAAATCAGCTGAGAAGGATATAATAAGGATAGCCTAAATAAGCTGAGAAGGATATAATAAGGATAGCCTAAATAAGCTGAGAAGGATATAATAAGGATAGTCTAAATCAGCTGAGAAGGATATAATAAGGATAGCCTAAATAAGCTGAGAAGGATATAATAAAGATAGCCTAAATAAGCTGAGAAGGATATAATAAAGATAGCCTAAATAAGCTGAGAAGGATATAATAAAGATAGCCTAAATAAGCTGAGAAGGATATAATAAGGATAGCCTAAATAAGCTGAGAAGGATATAATAAGGATAGCCTAAATCAGCTGAGAAGGATATAATAAGGATAGCCTAAATAAGCTGAGAAGGATATAATAAGGATAGCCTAAATCAGCTGAGAAGGATATAATAAGGATAGCCTAAATAAGCTGAGAAGGATATAATAAGGATAGCCTAAATCAGCTGAGAAGGATATAATAAGGATAGCCTAAATAAGCTGAGAAGGATATAATAAGGATAGCCTAAATAAGCTGAGAAGGATATAATAAGGATAGTCTAAATCAGCTGAGAAGGATATAATAAGGATAGCCTAAATAAGCTGAGAAGGATATAATAAAGATAGCCTAAATAAGCTGAGAAGGATATAATAAGGATAGCCTAAATAAGCTGAGAAGGATATAATAAGGATAGCCTAAATCAGCTGAGAAGGATATAATAAGGATAGCCTAAATAAGCTGAGAAGGATATAATAAGGATAACCTAAATAAGCTGAGAAGGATATAATAAAGATAGCCTAAATAAGCTGAGAAGGATATAATAAAGATAGTCTAAATTAGCTGAGAAGGATATAATAAGGATAGCCTAAATAAGCTGAGAAGGATATAATAAGGATAGCCTAAATAAGCTGAGAAGGATATATTAAGGATAGCCTAAATAAGCTGAGAAGGATATAATAAAGATAGTCTAAATCAGCTGAGAAGGATATAATAAGGATAGCCTAAATAAGCTGAGAAGGATATAATAAGGATAGCCTAAATAAGCTGAGAAGGATATAATAAGGATAGCCTAAATAAGCTGAGAAGGATATAATAAGGATAGCCTAAATAAGCTGAGAAGGATATAATAAGGATAGCCTAAATAAGCTGAGAAGGATATAATAAGGATAGCCTAAATAAGCTGAGAAGGATATAATAAGGATAGCCTAAATAAGCTGAGAAGGATATAATAAGGATAGCCTAAATAAGCTGAGAAGGATATAATAAGGATAGTCTAAATCAGCTGAGAAGGATATAATAAGGATAGCCTAAATAAGCTGAGAAGGATATAATAAGGATAGCCTAAATAAGCTGAGAAGGATATAATAAGGATAGCCTAAATAAGCTGAGAAGGATATCATAAGGATAATCTAAATCAGCTGAGAAGGATATAATAAGGATATCCTAAATAAGCTGAGAAGGATATAATAAGGATAGCCTAAATAAGCTGAGAAGGATATAATAAGGATAGCCTAAATAAGCTGAGAAGGATATAATAAGGATAGCCTAAATAAGCTGAGGTCACCTATACCTGTGGTGTATCAGCCTTGTCTTTTGCCGACCGATAAGATTTGCCATTTTGTTTTTATCTTCTTCATAGAATTCTGTAATCTGAATGATTGTGTTGATAAGCACAATTGCATCAAAGGCAAATATTTAATTTTGTTGTAAAGGATTTATGTCCCTTTGTTTATCTTCAAAAACAATGCACATTTAATTTTGTTGTAATGGAGTTTTGACCCTTTATTTAACTTAAAAAACAATCCATATTTAATTTTGCTATTAAAGACTAATGGAAATTTGTTGTAATGGAGTTATCACCCTTCATTTCACTTCAATAGCAATGCACATTTAATTTGGTTGTAAAGCAGTTTTTGCCATTCATTTAACCTCAAAAACAATACACATTAAATATTTTGTAAGAAAGATTTTTTCTCTGGAATCTCTTAGACATAATGATATAAATGGTTGACACTGAAGATTACCAATTTTATAATGTTTTAGATTTCATCAGATTTTGAAGTTGTTAGCAGATACAGAAGAAGGTCAGATCTGGGTTCTTAGAACAATGTTTGAAGTATGGAGATCTCATCAACAGGTGTGTAATAGTTAGCATCCTCTTCTTGTTTGTTGTAGATTGTGAGTTCTTTCAGGGGTTGTGTCAAATAAATGATTATAAAATTGCTGTATGCTTATACTGGACTAAGCATGCAGCCCAGATTTATGTACTCGTCAAGATGAATGTCTTAGTATCAGACAGGTAATATAACCCATGTGTGTGATGTAGGTGAAACTCTAGTTAGATTGTTTGTTAAGACAACATTTTAAGATCCTTGTTAAATACAGTTAGATGTTATGAATGATATAAATAAGATCTACATGTTAGGTTTGTTTTTATATTTTCAGATGATGGTTGTGTTAGATAAATTATTTAGGTTTATTTATATATTTTCAGATGATGGTTGTGTTAGTTGATAAATTATTAAAGACACAAATTATAGAACCATCAGCTGTAGCTAACTGGTTATTCTCTAGTGAAATGCAGCCAGAATTCACCAAGTAAGTATCCCTCTGTAGTTAACTGATTATTCTCTAGTGAAATGCAGCCATAATTCACCAAGTAAGTATACCTTCTATATGCATCCAGAATTCACCAAGTAAGTCTCTCTTCTATATGCAGCCAGAATTCACCAAGTAAGTCTACCTTCTATATGCAGCCAGAATTCACCAAGTCAGTCTACCTTGTATATGCAGCCAGAATTCACGAAGTAAGTCTACCTTCTATATGCAGCAAGAATTCACCAAGTAAGACTCCCTTCTATATGCAGCCAGAATTCACCAAGTAAGTCTCCCTTTTATTTGCAGCACGAATTCACCAAGTAAGTCTACCTTGTATATGCAGCCAGAATTCACCAAGTAAGACTCCCTTCTATATGCAGCCAGAATTCACCAAGTAAGTCTCCCTTGTATATGCAGCATGAATTCACCAAGTAAGACTCCCTTTTATATGCAGCCAGAATTCACCAAGTAAGTCTACCTTGTATATGCAGCAAGAATTCACCAAGTAAGTCTACCTTCTATATGCAGCCTGAATTCACCAAGTAAGTCTACCTTGTATATGCAGCAAAAATTCACCAAGTAAGTCTACCTTCTATATGCAGCCAGAATTCACCAAGTAAGTCTACCTTGTATATGCAGCCAGAATTCACCAAGTAAGTGTACCTTCTATATGCAGCCAGAATTCACCAAGTAAGTCTACCTTGTATATGCAGCCAGAATTCACGAAGTAAGTCTACCTTCTATATGCAGCCAGAATTCACCAAGTAAGTCTACCTTGTTTATGCAGCCAGAATTCACCAAGTAAGTCTACCTTCTATATGCAGCCAGAATTCACCAAGTAAGTCTACCTTGTATATGCAGCCAGAATTCACCAAGTAAGTCTACCTTCTATATAACAAACTATTGTGTATTATGTTACCAGCTTATGTTTGGTTAATGGACGGATATAACTATGCAACTTGATGATATACAAACTGACAGATTTACTCAATGATGACTGATTGTCTGGTGAAGCTACATTTGTGTATTTAGTATACACTATAAACTTTATCTGAGAATATTCTGGATAAGGATTCAAAATTTAGCTGATTTTTTTGAAGGAATTAATAACAATGATGAATATGTAACACCTCTTTCTACAATATCTCAGTTATAATCTGCATGATCTGGGTGTCAATTTTATTAGAGGATGAAACTGGTGTACACAGAAAAAACAGAAAACAATAGATCTTCTGTTTGTCCAGGACAAACTTTATTGCATATGATTGTGTTGAGTATGCTTCACATTAGTTAGGAGTCGAACTTACAAACCTTACTGGCTATAGACATTGGTACATACACTATAATATACAATTTTGATTGGATCCTACTATTTTGAGAAACATCCAATCAAATGTGTTGTTTACTAGCTCAGGAAAATACAAACAAGTGTGTCAATGGTTCTTTGTCATTAGTGTACATATGACAAGTGATGATGGACCTTTGTCATTAGTGTACATATGACAAGTGATGATGGACCTTTGTCATTAGTGTACATATGACAAGTGATGATGGACCTTTGTCATTAGTGTACATATGACAAGTGATGATGGACCTTTGCTGTAATGTAGTCATATACTAGGTTAAAGAGACCTGCTGTTAACAATAGATTTATGTCCCTTGAATTTAGTGAAGATATAATTGTTTATCTTTTGTCATTAATTTTGGTACAGAGAATGGAAATAATATTTGTATTTATATCTTTTATGCAGATTTTATGTATGGGAGATCATGCACAGTACAATTACGAAAATGAGTAAACATGTTGACAAACTTCTGAAAGAAGTAGATGATGCTAAGGATAAATTGGATGCTTATAAAAGGAGGGTATGTATGAGGGGATGCGTAGGAACTTTCATATCTAACAAAAGGAGAGTATTTAGGAGTTTAGGTAGGAGCTGGTACCTCATACTTTTACCTGGCTACAACTGGAACAAGTACTGGCTAAAATTGCAAAGTTACAAAAACAAATTCCAATATTTTAAGCACATTGATCAGAGTTAGAAATAATTCACTATTGTTTGCTTCTTCGATATTACATTTGGATTTTGGGGCCGTCATGGTTGTGATCGTATGGTAGTTAGATTTATAAATACTTGTGCAATTAGTGCTTATCACCACTAAAGTTGTGAGTTTGAATCCCGCTCATGGGGAGGTCTACTCGATACAACATTATATGATAAAGTTTGTCAGTTACTTGCGACAGTTCAGTGGTTTTCTCCGGGTACTCTGGTTTCTTCAACCAATTAAACTGACCGCCACAATATAGGTGAAATATAGTTGAAAGTGGCGTTTAACACCATAATCCCCCTCCATTTGGATTAGTAAAAATGAGAAACAAGTAAGTATCAAATACAAGTCGCAACCCCCACCTTTGAACTTTGTCAAAAAAGCTCTTGGAATTTATTTAAAAGTTTTCTACTTTAAAGTGTTTGGAAGATAAATCACACAATCTTGAATTAATTTCTGAATTTTATGAAACTTAATAGGATTATTCTTTAGATCAAGAGGAATCAGTTGGGCAAAAAATATTAATAAGTAAATTATAGCTGCTGTTGCTATGGAAGCACAGAAAGGGAGTGAGTTTTCATAATTTTTCAATAATGAATTGTTTTTCTCCTCCATACTTCACGAATGTTTATAGGTGATACCTTTGTAGATAAATGATGGGTTAGATGATGAAGGTGTACCAATAGAAAATATTATAGAGAGAATGGAGGAAAGGTTAGACCTAGCACAGAAATGTTTGTAGATGATACTTTTTATTTTTAGATAAATGATGGGTTAGATGATGAAGAGGATGATGATGTACCAACAGAAAATATTATAGAGAGAATGGAGGAAAGGTTAGACCTAGCACAGAATCAACAGAAAAGACTCTTTCTTATCATATTTCAGGTAAAAAAACCAAACACTCACCTTGTCATAAGTCATTTGACCAATTGCAGTCACATGACATATGCTATTATTACTGAGGCTTCATTGGTCAGATTCTTTTAAGTCTGATGGTATAGACAATCATATTGGCATGATAAGACATTGCCACTACAATGTATATCAAACATAGAGAAAACTGACCACCAATGAATCTCATCCATCAAACAAGACAGAGAACTAATTAAAGATCCTATTAACAAAAAATAACGCCATGGACAATAAATTCCAGTCATTTTTTCTAGCGCTGAAAATTATTCATCTGATGTGTTTTAATAAAAAAAAAAGTAAGATGCCAGCTGAGTTTAAAATCCCTAAAATGTCTTGATATAGCCATAGCATGTAAAGGTGTTGATCAATTACTCACTGGGGTAAAGCTGATGACCGTAACTGCAAATACGGTCATCCCAAGATGGCGGACGTGGAATCAGGTAAGAATGTTTTTTGTCGATTAAATTGTTTCTATAATGTATTTTAAATGACGCATGCATTAGTACGATAGTAATCTATGAACTTTCCACAAGGAAATCACAAATTATGACTGAAAAATGTACATGAAAGAGAAAATCCGATTTAAAAAAATCGCTAAGATGACCGTACTGATCATAATTGTTTTGAAAGATGACCGTAATCTCAGTTTTCAGTTACGGTCATCTTTATAGCGATTTTTTTAAATCAGATTTTCTCTTTCATATACATTTTTCAGTCGACATTTGTGATTTCCTTGTGATAAGTTCATAGATTACTATCGTACCAATGCATGTGCCATTTAGAATACATTATAGAAACAATTTAATTGACAAATAACATTCTTACCCGATTCCACATCCACCATCTTGGAATGACCGTAATTGCAGTTACGGTCATCAGCTTTACCCCAGTGAATTACTGTTGAATTAAAACTCTTTGAAAGCAGCATCACCCAATGAACTAACACCTAGACTATTTAAATAGTTTACGAATGAAATTTCCCATAACAGGACACAAGCTGTGAAAAATCAACATATGCCCCCATTGAATCTAGAGTCCCTTATAGTCTGTCTTCGGTCCTGGTCGATTTCTCTAGTAAAGATATATCAATTGGTCTAAACTCCACCATTTTATACTTGGCTATAACATCCACTATCGATGACAAACAGAGGGCCTGGGTGGCTCAACAAGTTAGGTAGTTGGATTACCTAACAACTCATACAAGCCTATCACCAATACGGCGTGGGTTTGCGCCCGGTTTTGTAAATTACAAAAAAGGGTGCACTCGCAGTCGCAAGTGATAAAGTTTACCAGTTACTTGCCCATGGCCGGTGGTTCTCTCCGGGTACTCCAACTTCTCCCACCACTAAAACTGGTCGCCATGATATAGCTGAAATACAGCTGAAAGTGGTGTTAAACATCAAAAATAAAATCAATCATCAGTCGATGACAAACATTTGCATCAGGATCTCTACTCTACAAACTTCCAATATGAGAAGAGAAATGGAACATGGCTTTTCATCCAGACGAATGTAGCTTCCTGTCTGTCACCCGAAATAAAAATCCAGTAAAATTTAACTACACCCTTCATGGTCATCCTCTCAAGGCATTAGTTTGTTGGTTTAGTTGGTTAATGATGTTTAACACCACTTTCAACAATATTTTAGCTATATCGTAGCGGTCAGTTTTATTGTTGGAGGAAATCAGAGTACCTGGAGAAACCCAACGACCTGCTACAAGTCACTGACAAACTTTATCACATAAAGTTGTATTGAGTACACCTCATAATGAATGGAGTTCGAACTCACACTGATTGCACAGGTAGTTGTAAATCCAACTACCATACGATCATGACCATGACTGCCCCTCTCATGTCATTAGAAGAAGCCAAATATCGTAAGATTGAAAATGGGTTTATCTTATGGTATTATCAATTTATCATTATACATTATAATACACTGTGCTATGATTGTTTTTTACAGAGATTTATTATGGTTTTATCTGTGGTATATACTGTGGTATACACTGTGTTATAATTGTTTTTATACCCCCACTCATAGAGAGGGGGCTATATTGCAATCACCTTGTCCGTCCGTCCGTCCGTTTGTCCGTCTGTTCACACTTTCGTAACAGATATCTCAGCTTCTACTGGAAGAAATGATTTTATATTTGATATATGGCTTTGGCATGGTGACTTGTACCGTGTCTCCCCTTTCCAGGTTTACCGCACATCTACTTCCTGTTTACAGTGCGACTTTCAAATGAACGAGTGGGGGTATCCTTAGCACGACGTAGCGTTCAACATCTTGTTTACAGAGATTTATTATGGTTTTATCTGACCATCTTGTCAGTTGTGGGTCTAATGTCATACTATGGTATACACTGTGTTATAATTGTTTTTTACAGAGATTTATTATGGTTTTATCTGACCATCTTGCCAGTTGTGAGTCCAATGGTATAGACTATAGCACTCCATGGTATAAATGGTGTATAGAAAGACTACAGCAAATATTCCTTATTGTAAGTAGTGATAAAGTTAATATTATAGATGATCTACACATGTTATGGTAGTGATAAAGTTAATATTATAGATGATCTACACATGTTATGGTAGTCATAAAGTTAATATTATAGATGATCTACACATGTTATGGTAGTCATAAAGTTAATATTATAGATGATCTACACATGTTATGGTAGTCATAAAGTTAATATTATAGATTATCTACACATGTTATGGTAGTCATAAAGTTAATATTATTGATGATCTACACATGTTATGGAGTGATAAAGTTAATATTATAGATGATCTACACATGTTATGGTAGTGATAAAGTTAATATTATAGATGATCTACACATGTTATGGTAGTGATAAAGTTAATATTATAGATGATCTACACACATTTTCACTGGGGTAAAGCTGATGACCGTAACTGCAATTACGGTCATCCCAAGATGGCGGACGTGGAATCGGGTAAGAATCTTTTTTGTCGATTAAATTGTTTCTATAATATATTCTAAATGGCACATGCATTGGTACGATAGTAATCTATGAACTTATCACAAGGAAATCACAAATTATGACTGAAAAATGTATATGAAAGAGAAAATCCGATTTAAAAAAATCGCTAAGATGGCCGTAACTGAAAACTGAGATTACGGTCATCTTAGCGATTTTTTTAAATCGGATTTTCTCTTTCATGTACATTTTTCAGTCGTAATTTGTGATTTCCTTGTGGAAAGTTCATAGATTACTATCGTACTAATGCATGTGTCATTTAAATTACATTATAGAAACAATTTAATCGACAAAAAACATTCTTACCGGATTCCACATCTGCCATCTTGGGATGACCGTAATTGCAGTTACGGTCATCAGCTTTACCCCAGTGATTATGGTAGTCATAAAGTTAATATTATTATGGTTTGGGGGAGTGACAGTGTCAGGTTATTGTGGTATGAAGAGAGTGGGTAGGCACCAGAATGTTTTGGTGTAAGCTGTTCCTCAGACACTTCTCCGTATTGTTTATTTTAAATATTTGAAAGCAAACTTGGCTAGAATGTTTCATGGATGGTCCTCTACAACATGAATATTTTTTTGTGTTGATCGGAAATCCAAAAGGGCTTTCGCTGCAGGACATATTGAAAATAAAACTTCAAATCAGTTATGTCAACAATATACATGTATACAACCACAACAATAAGAACCACTTCTCTGTCTATCAGTAATGGTCAACAATATACATGTATACAACCACAACAATAAGAACCACTTCTCTGTCTCTATCAGTAATGGTCAACAATATACATGTATACAACCACAACAATAAGAACCACTTCTCTGTCTCTATCAGTAATGGTCAACAATATACATGTATACAACCACAACAATAAGAACCACTCCTCTGTCTCTATCAGTAATGGTCAACAATATACATGTATACAACCACAACAATAAGAACCACTTCTCTGTCTCTATCAGTAATGGTCAACAATATACATGTATACAACCACAACAATAAGAACCACTCCTCTGTCTATCAGTAATGGTCAACAATATACATGTATACAACCACAACAATAAGAACCACTTCTCTGTCTCTATCAGTAATGGTCAACAATATACATGTATACAACCACAACAATAAGAACCACTCCTCTGTCTCTATCAGTAATGGTCAACAATATACATGTATACAACCACAACAATAAGAACCACTTCTCTGTCTCTATCAGTAATGGTCAACAATATACATGTATACAACCACAACAATAAGAACCACTCCTCTGTCTCTATCAGTAATGGTCAACAATATACATGTATACAACCACAACAATAAGAACCACTTCTCTGTCTCTATCAGTAATGGTCAACAATATACATGTATACAACCACAACAATAAGAACCACTCCTCTGTCTATCAGTAAAGGTCAACAATATACATGTATACAACCACAACAATAAGAACCACTCCTCTGTCTCTATCAGTAATGGTCAACAATATACATGTATACAACCACAACAATAAGAACCACTTCTCTGTCTATCAGTAATGGTCAACAATATACATGTATACAACCACAACAATAAGAACCACTCCTCTGTCTCTATCAGTAATGGTCAACAATATACATGTATACAACCACAACAATAAGAACCACTCCTCTGTCTCTATCAGTAATGGTCAACAATATACATGTATACAACCACAACAATAAGAACCACTCCTCTGTCTCTATCAGTAATGGTCAACAATATACATGTATACAACCACAACAATAAGAACCACTTCTCTGTCTCTATCAGTAATGGTCAACAATATACATGTATACAACCACAACAATAAGAACCACTTCTCTGTCTATCAGTAATGGTCAACAATATACATGTATACAACCACAACAATAAGAACCACTTCTCTGTCTCTATCAGTAATGGTCAACAATATACATGTATACAACCACAACAATAAGAACCACTTCTCTGTCTATCAGTAATGGTCAACAATATACATGTATACAACCACAACAATAAGAACCACTTCTCTGTCTCTATCAGTAATGGTCAACAATATACATGTATACAACCACAACAATAAGAACCACTCCTCTGTCTATCAGTAATGGTCAACAATATACATGTATACAACCACAACAATAAGAACCACTTCTCTGTCTCTATCAGTAATGGTCAACAATATACATGTATACAACCACAACAATAAGAACCACTCCTCTGTCTCTATCAGTAATGGTCAACAATATACATGTATACAACCACAACAATAAGAACCACTCCTCTGTCTATCAGTAAAGGTCAACAATATACATGTATACAACCACAACAATAAGAACCACTCCTCTGTCTATCAGTAATGGTCAACAATATACATGTATACAACCACAACAATAAGAACCACTCCTCTGTCTCTATCAGTAATGGTCAACAATATACATGTATACAACCACAACAATAAGAACCACTTCTCTGTCTCTATCAGTAATGGTCAACAATATACATGTATACAACCACAACAATAAGAACCACTTCTCTGTCTCTATCAGTAATGGTCAACAATATACATGTATACAACCACAACAATAAGAACCATTTCTCTGTCTATCAGTAATGGTCAACAATATACATGTATACAACCACAACAATAAGAACCACTCCTCTGTCTCTATCAGTAATGGTCAACAATATACATGTATACAACCACAACAATAAGAACCACTCCTCTGTCTATCAGTAATGGTCAACAATATACATGTATACAACCACAACAATAAGAACCACTCCTCTGTCTCTATCAGTAATGGTCAACAATATACATGTATACAACCACAACAATAAGAAGCACTCCTCTGTCTCTATCAGTAATGGTCAACAATATACATGTATACAACCACAACAATAAGAACCACTCCTCTGTCTATCAGTAAAGGTCAACAATATACATGTATACAACCACAACAATAAGAACCACTCCTCTGTCTATCAGTAATGGTCAACAATATACATGTATACAACCACAAAAATAAGAACCACTCCTCTGTCTATCAGTAATGGTCAACAATATACATGTATACAACCACAACAATAAGAACCACTCCTCTGTCTATCAGTAATGGTCAACAATATACATGTATACAACCACAACAATAAGAACCACTTCTCTGTCTCTATCAGTAATGGTCAACAATATACATGTATACAACCACAACAATAAGAACCACTCCTCTGTCTATCAGTAATGGTCAACAATATACATGTATACAACCACAACAATAAGAACCACTTCTCTGTCTCTATCAGTAATGGTCAACAATATACATGTATACAACCACAACAATAAGAAGCACTCCTCTGTCTCTATCAGTAATGGTCAACAATATACATGTATACAACCACAACAATAAGAACCACTTCTCTGTCTCTATCAGTAATGGTCAACAATATACATGTATACAACCACAACAATAAGAACCACTCCTCTGTCTCTATCAGTAATGGTCAACAATATACATGTATACAACCACAACAATAAGAACCACTTCTCTGTCTCTATCAGTAATGGTCAACAATATACATGTATACAACCGCAACAATAAGAACCACTCCTCTGTCTATCAGTAAAGGTCAACAATATACATGTATACAACCACAACAATAAGAACCACTCCTCTGTCTCTATCAGTAATGGTCAACAATATACATGTATACAACCACAACAATAAGAACCACTTCTCTGTCTATCAGTAATGGTCAACAATATACATGTATACAACCACAACAATAAGAACCACTCCTCTGTCTCTATCAGTAATGGTCAACAATATACATGTATACAACCACAACAATAAGAACCACTTCTCTGTCTCTATCAGTAAAGGTCAACAATATACATGTATACAACCACAACAATAAGAACCACTCCTCTGTCTCTATCAGTAATGGTCAACAATATACATGTATACAACCACAACAATAAGAACCACTCCTCTGTCTCTATCAGTAATGGTCAACAATATACATGTATACAACCACAACAATAAGAACCACTCCTCTGTCTCTATCAGTAATGGTCAACAATATACATGTATACAACCACAACAATAAGAACCACTTCTCTGTCTCTATCAGTAATGGTCAACAATGTACATGTATACAACCACAACAATAAGAACCACTTCTCTGTCTATCAGTAAAGGTCAACAATATACATGTATACAACCACAACAATAAGAACCACTCCTCTGTCTCTATCAGTAATGGTCAACAATATACATGTATACAACCACAACAATAAGAACCACTTCTCTGTCTATCAGTAATGGTCAACAATATACATGTATACAACCACAACAATAAGAACCACTCCTCTGTCACTATCAGTAATGGTCAACAATATACATGTATACAACCACAACAATAAGAACCACTTCTCTGTCTCTATCAGTAATGGTCAACAATGTACATGTATACAACCACAACAATAAGAACCACTTCTCTGTCTATCAGTAAAGGTCAACAATATACATGTATACAACCACAACAATAAGAACCACTCCTCTGTCTCTATCAGTAATGGTCAACAATATACATGTATACAACCACAACAATAAGAACCACTCCTCTGTCTCTATCAGTAATGGTCAACAATATACATGTATACAACCACAACAATAAGAACCACTCCTCTGTCTATCAGTAATGGTCAACAATATACATGTATACAACCACAACAATAAGAACCACTCCTCTGTCTCTATCAGTAATGGTCAACAATATACATGTATACAACCACAACAATAAGAAACACTTCTCTGTCTATCAGTAAAGGTCAACAATATACATGTATACAACCACAACAATAAGAACCACTCCTCTGTCTCTATCAGTAATGGTCAACAATATACATGTATACAACCACAACAATAAGAACCACTCCTCTGTCTCTATCATTAATGGTCAACAATATACATGTATACAACCACAACAATAAGAACCACTTCTCTGTCTCTATCAGTAATGGTCAACAATATACATGTATACAACCACAACAATAAGAACCACTTCTCTGTCTATCAGTAATGGTCAACAATATACATGTATACAACCACAACAATAAGAACCACTTCTCTGTCTCTATCAGTAATGGTCAACAATATACATGTATACAACCACAACAATAAGAACCACTCCTCTGTCTCTATCAGTAATGGTCAACAATATACATGTATACAACCACAACAATAAGAACCACTTCTCTGTCTCTATCAGTAATGGTCAACAATATACATGTATACAACCACAACAATAAGAACCACTTCTCTGTCTCTATCAGTAATGGTCAACAATATACATGTATACAACCACAACAATAAGAACCACTTCTCTGTCTATCAGTAATGGTCAACAATATACATGTATACAACCACAACAATAAGAACCACTTCTCTGTATCTATCAGTAATGGTCAACAATATACATGTATACAACCACAACAATAAGAACCACTTCTCTGTCTATCAGTAATGGTCAACAATATACATGTATACAACCACAACAATAAGAACCACTTCTCTGTCTCTATCAGTAATGGTCAACAATATACATGTATACAACCACAACAATAAGAACCACTCCTCTGTCTATCAGTAATGGTCAACAATATACATGTATACAACCACAACAATAAGAACCACTTCTCTGTCTCTATCAGTAATGGTCAACAATATACATGTATACAACCACAACAATAAGAACCACTCCTCTGTCTCTATCAGTAATGGTCAACAATATACATGTATACAACCACAACAATAAGAACCACTCCTCTGTCTATCAGTAATGGTCAACAATATACATATATACAACCACAACAATAAGAACCACTCCTCTGTCTATCAGTAATGGTCAACAATATACATGTATACAACCACAACAATAAGAACCACTCCTCTGTCTCTATCAGTAATGGTCAACAATATACATGTATACAACCACAACAATAAGAACCACTTCTCTGTCTCTATCAGTAATGGTCAACAATATACATGTATACAACCACAACAATAAGAACCACTTCTCTGTCTCTATCAGTAATGGTCAACAATATACATGTATACAACCACAACAATAAGAACCATTTCTCTGTCTATCAGTAATGGTCAACAATATACATGTATACAACCACAACAATAAGAACCACTTCTCTGTCTCTATCAGTAATGGTCAACAATATACATGTATACAACCACAACAATAAGAACCACTTCTCTGTCTATCAGTAATGGTCAACAATATACATGTATACAACCACAACAATAAGAACCACTTCTCTGTCTCTATCAGTAATGGTCAACAATATACATGTATACAACCACAACAATAAGAACCACTCCTCTGTCTATCAGTAATGGTCAACAATATACATGTATACAACCACAACAATAAGAACCACTCCTCTGTCTCTATCAGTAATGGTCAACAATATACATGTATACAACCACAACAATAAGAACCACTCCTCTGTCTATCAGTAATGGTCAACAATATACATGTATACAACCACAACAATAAGAACCACTCCTCTGTCTATCAGTAATGGTCAACAATATACATGTATACAACCACAACAATAAGAACCACTCCTCTGTCTCTATCAGTAATGGTCAACAATATACATGTATACAACCACAACAATAAGAACCACTTCTCTGTCTCTATCAGTAATGGTCAACAATATACATGTATACAACCACAACAATAAGAACCACTCCTCTGTCTCTATCAGTAATGGTCAACAATATACATGTATACAACCACAACAATAAGAACCACTCCTCTGTCTCTATCAGTAATGGTCAACAATATACATGTATACAACCACAACAATAAGAACCACTCCTCTGTCTCTATCAGTAAAGGTCAACAATATACATGTATACAACCACAACAATAAGAACCACTTCTCTGTCTCTATCAGTAATGGTCAACAATATACATGTATACAACCACAACAATAAGAACCACTCCTCTGTCTATCAGTAATGGTCAACAATATACATGTATACAACCACAACAATAAGAACCACTCCTCTGTCTCTATCAGTAATGGTCAACAATATACATGTATACAACCACAACAATAAGAACCACTTCTCTGTCTCTATCAGTAATGGTCAACAATATACATGTATACAACCACAACAATAAGAACCACTCCTCTGTCTCTATCAGTAATGGTCAACAATATACATGTATACAACCACAACAATAAGAACCACTCCTCTGTCTCTATCAGTAATGGTCAACAATATACATGTATACAACCACAACAATAAGAACCACTCCTCTGTCTCTATCAGTAAAGGTCAACAATATACATGTATACAACCACAACAATAAGAACCACTTCTCTGTCTCTATCAGTAATGGTCAACAATATACATGTATACAACCACAACAATAAGAACCACTTCTCTGTCTCTATCAGTAATGGTCAACAATATACATGTATACAACCACAACAATAAGAACCACTTCTCTGTCTCTATCAGTAATGGTCAACAATATCACCAACCACAACAATAAGAACCACTTCTCTGTCTATCAGTAATGGTCAACAATATACATGTATACAACCACAACAATAAGAACCACTCCTCTGTCTATCAGTAATGGTCAACAATATACATGTATACAACCACAACAATAAGAACCACTTCTCTGTCTATCAGTAATGGTCAACAATATACATATATACAACCACAACAATAAGAACCACTCCTCTGTCTCTATCAGTAATGGTCAACAATATACATGTATACAACCACAACAATAAGAACCACTCCTCTGTCTCTATCAGTAATGGTCAACAATATACATGTATACAACCACAACAATAAGAACCACTTCTCTGTCTATCAGTAATGGTCAACAATATACATGTATACAACCACAACAATAAGAACCACTCCTCTGTCTCTATCAGTAATGGTCAACAATATACATGTATACAACCACAACAATAAGAACCACGCCTCTGTCTCTATCAGTAATGGTCAACAATATACATGTATACAACCACAACAATAAGAACCACTTCTCTGTCTATCAGTAATGGTCAACAATATACATGTATACAACCACAACAATAAGAACCACTTCTCTGTCTCTATCAGTAATGGTCAACAATATACATGTATACAACCACAACAATAAGAACCACTTCTCTGTCTATCAGTAATGGTCAACAATATACATGTATACAACCACAACAATAAGAACCACTTCTCTGTCTCTATCAGTAATGGTCAACAATATACATGTATACAACCACAACAATAAGAACCACTCCTCTGTCTATCAGTAATGGTCAACAATATACATGTATACAACCACAACAATAAGAACCACTTCTCTGTCTCTATCAGTAATGGTCAACAATATACATGTATACAACCACAACAATAAGAACCACTCCTCTGTCTCTATCAGTAATGGTCAACAATATACATGTATACAACCACAACAATAAGAACCACTCCTCTGTCTATCAGTAATGGTCAACAATATACATGTATACAACCACAACAATAAGAACCACTCCTCTGTCTCTATCAGTAATGGTCAACAATATACATGTATACAACCACAACAATAAGAACCACTCCTCTGTCTATCAGTAATGGTCAACAATATACATGTATACAACCACAACAATAAGAACCACTCCTCTGTCTATCAGTAATGGTCAACAATATACATGTATACAACCACAACAATAAGAACCACTCCTCTGTCTCTATCAGTAATGGTCAACAATATACATGTATACAACCACAACAATAAGAACCACTTCTCTGTCTCTATCAGTAATGGTCAACAATATACATGTATACAACCACAACAATAAGAACCACTCCTCTGTCTCTATCAGTAATGGTCAACAATATACATGTATACAACCACAACAATAAGAACCACTCCTCTGTCTCTATCAGTAATGGTCAACAATATACATGTATACAACCACAACAATAAGAACCACTCCTCTGTCTCTATCAGTAAAGGTCAACAATATACATGTATACAACCACAACAATAAGAACCACTTCTCTGTCTCTATCAGTAATGGTCAACAATATACATGTATACAACCACAACAATAAGAACCACTCCTCTGTCTATCAGTAATGGTCAACAATATACATGTATACAACCACAACAATAAGAACCACTCCTCTGTCTCTATCAGTAATGGTCAACAATATACATGTATACAACCACAACAATAAGAACCACTTCTCTGTCTCTATCAGTAATGGTCAACAATATACATGTATACAACCACAACAATAAGAACCACTCCTCTGTCTCTATCAGTAATGGTCAACAATATACATGTATACAACCACAACAATAAGAACCACTCCTCTGTCTCTATCAGTAATGGTCAACAATATACATGTATACAACCACAACAATAAGAACCACTCCTCTGTCTCTATCAGTAAAGGTCAACAATATACATGTATACAACCACAACAATAAGAACCACTTCTCTGTCTCTATCAGTAATGGTCAACAATATACATGTATACAACCACAACAATAAGAACCACTTCTCTGTCTCTATCAGTAATGGTCAACAATATACATGTATACAACCACAACAATAAGAACCACTTCTCTGTCTCTATCAGTAATGGTCAACAATATCACCAACCACAACAATAAGAACCACTTCTCTGTCTATCAGTAATGGTCAACAATATACATGTATACAACCACAACAATAAGAACCACTCCTCTGTCTATCAGTAATGGTCAACAATATACATGTATACAACCACAACAATAAGAACCACTTCTCTGTCTATCAGTAATGGTCAACAATATACATATATACAACCACAACAATAAGAACCACTCCTCTGTCTCTATCAGTAATGGTCAACAATATACATGTATACAACCACAACAATAAGAACCACTCCTCTGTCTCTATCAGTAATGGTCAACAATATACATGTATACAACCACAACAATAAGAACCACTTCTCTGTCTATCAGTAATGGTCAACAATATACATGTATACAACCACAACAATAAGAACCACTCCTCTGTCTCTATCAGTAATGGTCAACAATATACATGTATACAACCACAACAATAAGAACCACGCCTCTGTCTCTATCAGTAATGGTCAACAATATACATGTATACAACCACAACAATAAGAACCACTTCTCTGTCTATCAGTAATGGTCAACAATATACATGTATACAACCACAACAATAAGAACCACTTCTCTGTCTCTATCAGTAATGGTCAACAATATACATGTATACAACCACAACAATAAGAACCACTTCTCTGTCTATCAGTAATGGTCAACAATATACATGTATACAACCACAACAATAAGAACCACTTCTCTGTCTCTATCAGTAATGGTCAACAATATACATGTATACAACCACAACAAT
This sequence comes from Bathymodiolus brooksi, assembly GCA_963680875.1. NCBI lineage: Eukaryota > Metazoa > Mollusca > Bivalvia > Mytilida > Modiolidae > Bathymodiolus > Bathymodiolus brooksi. Next base: position 145,061,786 of record OY804577.1, read on the forward strand.
AAGAACCACTCCTCTGTCTATCAGTAATGGTCAACAATATACATGTATACAACCACAACAATAAGAACCACTTCTCTGTCTCTATCAGTAATGGTCAACAATATACATGTATACAACCACAACAATAAGAACCACTCCTCTGTCTCTATCAGTAATGGTCAACAATATACATGTATACAACCACAACAATAAGAACCACTCCTCTGTCTATCAGTAATGGTCAACAATATACATGTATACAACCACAACAATAAGAACCACTCCTCTGTCTATCAGTAATGGTCAACAATATACATGTATACAACCACAACAATAAGAACCACTCCTCTGTCTCTATCAGTAATGGTCAACAATATACATGTATACAACCACAACAATAAGAACCACTTCTCTGTCTCTATCAGTAATGGTCAACAATATACATGTATACAACCACAACAATAAGAACCACTCCTCTGTCTATCAGTAATGGTCAACAATATACATGTATACAACCACAACAATAAGAACCACTCCTCTGTCTCTATCAGTAATGGTCAACAATATACATGTATACAACCACAACAATAAGAACCACTCCTCTGTCTCTATCAGTAATGGTCAACAATATACATGTATACAACCACAACAATAAGAACCACTCCTCTGTCTCTATCAGTAATGGTCAACAATATACATGTATACAACCACAACAATAAGAACCACTTCTCTGTCTCTATCAGTAATGGTCAACAATATACATGTATACAACCACAACAATAAGAACCACTTCTCTGTCTCTATCAGTAATGGTCAACAATATACATGTATACAACCACAACAATAAGAACCACTTCTCTGTCTCTATCAGTAATGGTCAACAATATCACCAACCACAACAATAAGAACCACTTCTCTGTCTATCAGTAAAGGTCAACAATATACATGTATACAACCACAACAATAAGAACCACTCCTCTGTCTCTATCAGTAATGGTCAACAATATACATGTATACAACCACAACAATAAGAACCACTTCTCTGTCTATCAGTAATGGTCAACAATATACATGTATACAACCACAACAATAAGAACCACTCCTCTGTCTCTATCAGTAATGGTCAACAATATACATGTATACAACCACAACAATAAGAACCACTCCTCTGTCTCTATCAGTAATGGTCAACAATATACATGTATACAACCACAACAATAAGAACCACTTCTCTGTCTATCAGTAATGGTCAACAATATACATGTATACAACCACAACAATAAGAACCACTTCTCTGTCTCTATCAGTAATGGTCAACAATATACATGTATACAACCACAACAATGCAAACCATTCCTCACATTTCTAAGCATCTAAATTGTGGCTTGTAACAGGCACTATAATGTGGTAGTGTTAAACCGGTTAATCCCTGGGACCCAACCTTTCTCTCTTGATATCTAGATCGTACTATAATGTGGTGGGGTTAAACCGGTTAATGCCTGGGACCCAACCGTTCTCTCTTGATATCTAGATCACACTCTAATGTGGTGGGGTTAAACCGGTTAATTCCTGGGACCCAACCGTTCTCTCTTGATATCTAGATCACACTGTAATGTGGTGGGGTTAAACGGTTAATTCCTGGGACCCAACCGTTCTCTCTTGATATCTAGATCACACTATGATGTGGTGGGGTTAAACCGGTTAATTCCTGGGATCCAACCGTTCTCTCATGATATCTAGATCACACTATAATGTGGTGGGGTTAAACCGGTTAATGCCAGGGATCCAACCGTTCTCTCTTGATATCTAGATCACACTATGATGTGGTGGGGTTAAACCGGTTAATTCCTGGGACCCAACCGTTCTCTCTTGATATCTAGATCACACTATAATGTGGTGGGGTTAATGCCAGGGATCCAACCTTTCTCTCTTGATATCTAGATCACACTATAATGTGGTGGGGTTAAACCGGTTAATTCCTGGGACCCAACCGTTCTCTCTTGATATCTAGATCACACTATTATGTGGTGGGGTTAATGCCAGGGATCCAACCGTTCTCTCTTGATATCTAGATCACACTATGATGTGGTGGGGTTAAACCGGTTAATGCCTGGGATCCAACCTTTCTCTCTTGATATCTAGATTACACTATAATGTGGTGGGGTTAAACCGGTTAATTCCTGGGACCCAACCTTTCTCTCTTGATATCTAGATCACACTATAATGTGGTGGGGTTAAACCGGTTAATTCCTGGGACCCAACCGTTCTCTCTTGATATCTAGATCACACTATGATGTGGTGGGGTTAAACCGGTTAATGCCAGGGATCCAACCGTTCTCTCTTGATATCTAGATCACACTATGATGTGATGGGGTTAAACCGGTTAATGCCAGGGATCCAACCGTTCTCTCTTGATATCTAGATCACACTATAATGTGGTGGGGTTAAACCGGTTAATTCCTGGGACCCAACCTTTCTCTTTTGATATCTAGATCACACTGTAATATGGTGGGGGTTAAACCGGTTAATGCCTGGGACCCAACCGTTCTCTCTTGATATCTAGATCACACTATAATGTGGTGGGGTTAAACCAGTTAATGCCAGGGATCCAACCGTTCTCTCTTGATATCTAGATCACACTATGATGTGGTGGGGTTAAACCGGTTAATTCCTGGGACCCAACCGTTCTCTCTTGATATCTAGATCACACTATAATGTGGTGGGGTTAAACCGGTTAATGCCTGGGATCCAACCGTTCTCTCTTGATATCTAGATCACACTCTAATGTGGTGGGGTTAAACGGTTAATGCCAGGGATCCAACAGTTCTCTCTTGATATCTAGATCACACTCTAATGTGGTGGGGTTAAACCGGTTAATGCCAGGGACCCAACCGTTCTCTCTTGATATCTAGATCACACTATTATGTGGTGGGGTTAAACCGGTTAATGCCTGGGATCCAACCGTTCTCTCTTGATATCTAGATCACACTATTATGTGGTAGGGTTAAACCGGTTAATGCCAGGGATCCAACCGTTCTCTTTTGATATCTAGATTGCACTATAATGTGGTGGGGTTAAACCGGTTAATTCCTGGGATCCAACCGTTCTCTCTTGATATCTAGATCACACTATTATGTGGTGAGGTTAAACTGGTTAATGCCTGGGATCCAACCGTTCTCTCTTGATATCTAGATCACACTCTAATGTGGTGGGGTTAAACGGTTAATGCCAGGGATCCAACCGTTCTCTCTTGATATCTAGATCACACTCTAATGTGGTGGAGTTAAACCGGTTAATGCCAGGGATCCAACCGTTCTCTCTTGATATCTAGATCACACTATGATGTGGTGGGGTTAAACCAGTTAATGCCTGGGACCAAACCGTTCTCTCTTGATATCTAGATCACACTATGATGTGGTGGGGTTAAACCGGTTAATGCCAGGGATCCAACCATTCTCTCTTGATATCTAGATCACACTCTAATGTGGTGGGGTTAAACGGTTAATGCCAGGGATCCAACAGTTCTCTCTTGATATCTAGATCACACTCTAATGTGGTTGGGTTAAACCGGTTAATGCCAGGGACCCAACCTTTCTCTCTTGATATCTAGATCACACTATTATGTGGTGGTGTTAAACCGGTTAATGCCTGGGATCCAACCGTTCTCTTGATATCTAGATCACACTATTATGTGGTAGGGTTAAACCGGTTAATGCCTGGGATCCAACCGTTCTCTCTTGATATCTAGATTGCACTATAATGTGGTGGGGTTAAACCGGTTAATTCCTGGGATCCAACCGTTCTCTCTTGATATCTAGATCACACTATTATGTGGTGAGGTTAAACTGGTTAATGCCTGGGATCCAACGTTCTCTCTTGATATCTAGATCACACTCTAATGTGGTGGGGTTAAACGGTTAATGCCAGGGATCCAACTGTTCTCTCTTGATATCTAGATCACCCTCTAATGTGGTGGAATTAAACCGGTTAATGCCAGGGATCCAACCGTTCTCTCTTGATATCTAGATCACACTATGATGTGGTGGGGTTAAACCAGTTAATGCCTGGGACCCAACCGTTCTCTCTTGATATCTAGATCACACTCTAATGTGGTGGGGTTAAACCGGTTAATGCCTGGGATCCAACCGTTCTCTCTTGATATCTAGATCACACTATGATGTGGTGGGGTTAAACCGGTTAATTCCTGGGACCCAACCTTTTTCTCTTGATATCTAGATCACACTATAATGTGGTGGGGTTAAACCGGTTAATGCCAGGGATCCAACCGTTCTCTCTTGATATCTAGATCACATTATGATGTGGTGGGGTTAAACCGGTTAATGCCAGGGATCCAACCGTTCTCTCTTGATATCTAGATCACACTATGATGTGGTGGGGTTAAACCGGTTAATTCCTGGGACCCAACCTTTCTCTTTTGATATCTAGATCACACTCTAATGTGGTGGAGTTAAACCGGTTAATGCCAGGGATCCAACCGTTCTCTCTTGATATCTAGATCACACTCTAATGTGGTGGGGTTAAACAGGTTAATGCCTGGGATCCAACCGTTCTCTCTTGATATCTAGATCGCACTATGATGTGGTGGGGTTAAACCGGTTAATGCCAGGGATCCAACCTTTCTCTCTTGATATCTAGATCACACTATGATGTGGTGGGGTTAAACCGGTTAATTCCTGGGACCCAACCTTTCTCTCTTGATATCTAGATCACACTATAATGTGGTGGGGTTAAACCGGTTAATTCCTGGGACCCAACCTTTCTCTCTTGATATCTAGATCACACTATAATGTGGTGGGGTTAAACCGGTTAATTCCTGGGACCCAACCGTTCTCTCTTGATATCTAGATCACACTATAATGTGGTGGGGTTAAACCGGTTAATGCCAGGGATCCAACCATTCTCTCTTGATATCTAGATCACACTATGATGTGGTGGGGTTAAACCGGTTAATGCCAGGGATCCAACCGTTCTCTCTTGATATCTAGATCACACTATAATGTGGTGGGGTTAAACCGGTTAATTCCTGGGACCCAACCTTTCTCTTTTGATATCTAGATCACACTCTAATGTGGTGGGGGTTAAACCAGTTAATGCCTGGGACCCAACCGTTCTCTCTTGATATCTAGATCACACTACAATGTGGTGGGGTTAAACTGGTTAATGCCTGGGATCCAACCGTTCTCTCTTGATATCTAGATCACACTCTAATGTGGTGGGGTTAAACCGGTTAATTCCTGGGACCCAACCTTTCTCTCTTGATATCTAGATCACACTATAATGTGGTGGGGTTAAACCGGTTAATTCCTGGGACCCAACCGTTCTCTCTTGATATCTAGATCACACTATGATGTGGTGGGGTTAAACCGGTTAATGCCAGGGATCCAACCGTTCTCTCTTGATATCTAGATCACACTATGATGTGATGGGGTTAAACCGGTTAATGCCAGGGATCCAACCGTTCTCTCTTGATATCTAGATCACACTATAATGTGGTGGGGTTAAACCGGTTAATTCCTGGGACCCAACCTTTCTCTTTTGATATCTAGATCACACTGTAATATGGTGGGGGTTAAACCGGTTAATGCCTGGGACCCAACCGTTCTCTCTTGATATCTAGATCACACTATAATGTGGTGGGGTTAAACCAGTTAATGCCAGGGATCCAACCGTTCTCTCTTGATATCTAGATCACACTATGATGTGGTGGGGTTAAACCGGTTAATTCCTGGGACCCAACCGTTCTCTCTTGATATCTAGATCACACTATAATGTGGTGGGGTTAAACCGGTTAATGCCTGGGATCCAACCGTTCTCTCTTGATATCTAGATCACACTCTAATGTGGTGGGGTTAAACGGTTAATGCCAGGGATCCAACAGTTCTCTCTTGATATCTAGATCACACTCTAATGTGGTGGGGTTAAACCGGTTAATGCCAGGGACCCAACCGTTCTCTCTTGATATCTAGATCACACTATTATGAGGTGGGGTTAAACCGGTTAATGCCTGGGATCCAACCGTTCTCTCTTGATATCTAGATCACACTATTATGTGGTAGGGTTAAACCGGTTAATGCCAGGGATCCAACCGTTCTCTTTTGATATCTAGATTGCACTATAATGTGGTGGGGTTAAACCGGTTAATTCCTGGGATCCAACCGTTCTCTCTTGATATCTAGATCACACTATTATGTGGTGAGGTTAAACTGGTTAATGCCTGGGATCCAACCGTTCTCTCTTGATATCTAGATCACACTCTAATGTGGTGGGGTTAAACGGTTAATGCCAGGGATCCAACCGTTCTCTCTTGATATCTAGATCACACTCTAATGTGGTGGAGTTAAACCGGTTAATGCCAGGGATCCAACCGTTCTCTCTTGATATCTAGATCACACTATGATGTGGTGGGGTTAAACCAGTTAATGCCTGGGACCAAACCGTTCTCTCTTGATATCTAGATCACACTATGATGTGGTGGGGTTAAACCGGTTAATGCCAGGGATCCAACCATTCTCTCTTGATATCTAGATCACACTCTAATGTGGTGGGGTTAAACGGTTAATGCCAGGGATCCAACAGTTCTCTCTTGATATCTAGATCACACTCTAATGTGGTTGGGTTAAACCGGTTAATGCCAGGGACCCAACCTTTCTCTCTTGATATCTAGATCACACTATTATGTGGTGGTGTTAAACCGGTTAATGCCTGGGATCCAACCGTTCTCTTGATATCTAGATCACACTATTATGTGGTAGGGTTAAACCGGTTAATGCCTGGGATCCAACCGTTCTCTCTTGATATCTAGATTGCACTATAATGTGGTGGGGTTAAACCGGTTAATTCCTGGGATCCAACCGTTCTCTCTTGATATCTAGATCACACTATTATGTGGTGAGGTTAAACTGGTTAATGCCTGGGATCCAACCGTTCTCTCTTGATATCTAGATCACACTCTAATGTGGTGGGGTTAAACGGTTAATGCCAGGGATCCAACTGTTCTCTCTTGATATCTAGATCACCCTCTAATGTGGTGGAATTAAACCGGTTAATGCCAGGGATCCAACCGTTCTCTCTTGATATCTAGATCACACTATGATGTGGTGGGGTTAAACCAGTTAATGCCTGGGACCCAACCGTTCTCTCTTGATATCTAGATCACACTCTAATGTGGTGGGGTTAAACCGGTTAATGCCTGGGATCCAACCGTTCTCTCTTGATATCTAGATCACACTATGATGTGGTGGGGTTAAACCGGTTAATTCCTGGGACCCAACCTTTTTCTCTTGATATCTAGATCACACTATAATGTGGTGGGGTTAAACCGGTTAATGCCAGGGATCCAACCGTTCTCTCTTGATATCTAGATCACATTATGATGTGGTGGGGTTAAACCGGTTAATGCCAGGGATCCAACCGTTCTCTCTTGATATCTAGATCACACTATGATGTGGTGGGGTTAAACCGGTTAATTCCTGGGACCCAACCTTTCTCTTTTGATATCTAGATCACACTCTAATGTGGTGGAGTTAAACCAGTTAATGCCAGGGATCCAACCGTTCTCTCTTGATATCTAGATCACACTCTAATGTGGTGGGGTTAAACAGGTTAATGCCTGGGATCCAACCGTTCTCTCTTGATATCTAGATCGCACTATGATGTGGTGGGGTTAAACCGGTTAATGCCAGGGATCCAACCTTTCTCTCTTGATATCTAGATCACACTATGATGTGGTGGGGTTAAACCGGTTAATTCCTGGGACCCAACCTTTCTCTCTTGATATCTAGATCACACTATAATGTGGTGGGGTTAAACCGGTTAATTCCTGGGACCCAACCTTTCTCTCTTGATATCTAGATCACACTATAATGTGGTGGGGTTAAACCGGTTAATTCCTGGGACCCAACCGTTCTCTCTTGATATCTAGATCACACTATAATGTGGTGGGGTTAAACCGGTTAATGCCAGGGATCCAACCATTCTCTCTTGATATCTAGATCACACTATGATGTGGTGGGGTTAAACCGGTTAATGCCAGGGATCCAACCGTTCTCTCTTGATATCTAGATCACACTATAATGTGGTGGGGTTAAACCGGTTAATTCCTGGGACCCAACCTTTCTCTTTTGATATCTAGATCACACTCTAATGTGGTGGGGGTTAAACCAGTTAATGCCTGGGACCCAACCGTTCTCTCTTGATATCTAGATCACACTACAATGTGGTGGGGTTAAACTGGTTAATGCCTGGGATCCAACCGTTCTCTCTTGATATCTAGATCACACTCTAATGTGGTGGGGTTAAACCGGTTAATTCCTGGGACCCAACCTTTCTCTCTTGATATCTAGATCACACTATAATGTGGTGGGGTTAAACCGGTTAATTCCTGGGACCCAACCGTTCTCTCTTGATATCTAGATCACACTATGATGTGGTGGGGTTAAACCGGTTAATGCCAGGGATCCAACCGTTCTCTCTTGATATCTAGATCACACTATGATGTGATGGGGTTAAACCGGTTAATGCCAGGGATCCAACCGTTCTCTCTTGATATCTAGATCACACTATAATGTGGTGGGGTTAAACCGGTTAATTCCTGGGACCCAACCTTTCTCTTTTGATATCTAGATCACACTGTAATATGGTGGGGGTTAAACCGGTTAATGCCTGGGACCCAACCGTTCTCTCTTGATATCTAGATCACACTATAATGTGGTGGGGTTAAACCAGTTAATGCCAGGGATCCAACCGTTCTCTCTTGATATCTAGATCACACTATGATGTGGTGGGGTTAAACCGGTTAATTCCTGGGACCCAACCGTTCTCTCTTGATATCTAGATCACACTATAATGTGGTGGGGTTAAACCGGTTAATGCCTGGGATCCAACCGTTCTCTCTTGATATCTAGATCACACTCTAATGTGGTGGGGTTAAACGGTTAATGCCAGGGATCCAACAGTTCTCTCTTGATATCTAGATCACACTCTAATGTGGTGGGGTTAAACCGGTTAATGCCAGGGACCCAACCGTTCTCTCTTGATATCTAGATCACACTATTATGAGGTGGGGTTAAACCGGTTAATGCCTGGGATCCAACCGTTCTCTCTTGATATCTAGATCACACTATTATGTGGTAGGGTTAAACCGGTTAATGCCAGGGATCCAACCGTTCTCTTTTGATATCTAGATTGCACTATAATGTGGTGGGGTTAAACCGGTTAATTCCTGGGATCCAACCGTTCTCTCTTGATATCTAGATCACACTATTATGTGGTGAGGTTAAACTGGTTAATGCCTGGGATCCAACCGTTCTCTCTTGATATCTAGATCACACTCTAATGTGGTGGGGTTAAACGGTTAATGCCAGGGATCCAACCGTTCTCTCTTGATATCTAGATCACACTCTAATGTGGTGGAGTTAAACCGGTTAATGCCAGGGATCCAACCGTTCTCTCTTGATATCTAGATCACACTATGATGTGGTGGGGTTAAACCAGTTAATGCCTGGGACCAAACCGTTCTCTCTTGATATCTAGATCACACTATGATGTGGTGGGGTTAAACCGGTTAATGCCAGGGATCCAACCATTCTCTCTTGATATCTAGATCACACTCTAATGTGGTGGGGTTAAACGGTTAATGCCAGGGATCCAACAGTTCTCTCTTGATATCTAGATCACACTCTAATGTGGTTGGGTTAAACCGGTTAATGCCAGGGACCCAACCTTTCTCTCTTGATATCTAGATCACACTATTATGTGGTGGTGTTAAACCGGTTAATGCCTGGGATCCAACCGTTCTCTTGATATCTAGATCACACTATTATGTGGTAGGGTTAAACCGGTTAATGCCTGGGATCCAACCGTTCTCTCTTGATATCTAGATTGCACTATAATGTGGTGGGGTTAAACCGGTTAATTCCTGGGATCCAACCGTTCTCTCTTGATATCTAGATCACACTATTATGTGGTGAGGTTAAACTGGTTAATGCCTGGGATCCAACCGTTCTCTCTTGATATCTAGATCACACTCTAATGTGGTGGGGTTAAACGGTTAATGCCAGGGATCCAACTGTTCTCTCTTGATATCTAGATCACCCTCTAATGTGGTGGAATTAAACCGGTTAATGCCAGGGATCCAACCGTTCTCTCTTGATATCTAGATCACACTATGATGTGGTGGGGTTAAATCAGTTAATGCCTGGGACCCAACCGTTCTCTCTTGATATCTAGATCACACTCTAATGTGGTGGGGTTAAACCGGTTAATGCCTGGGATCCAACCGTTCTCTCTTGATATCTAGATCACACTATGATGTGGTGGGGTTAAACCGGTTAATTCCTGGGACCCAACCTTTTTCTCTTGATATCTAGATCACACTATGATGTGGTGGGGTTAAACCGGTTAATGCCAGGGATCCAACCGTTCTCTCTTGATATCTAGATCACATTATGATGTGGTGGGGTTAAACCGGTTAATGCCAGGGATCCAACCGTTCTCTCTTGATATCTAGATCACACTATGATGTGGTGGGGTTAAACCGGTTAATTCCTGGGACCCAACCTTTCTCTTTTGATATCTAGATCACACTCTAATGTGGTGGAGTTAAACCGGTTAATGCCAGGGATCCAACCGTTCTCTCTTGATATCTAGATCACACTCTAATGTGGTGGGGTTAAACAGGTTAATGCCTGGGATCCAACCGTTCTCTCTTGATATCTAGATCGCACTATGATGTGGTGGGGTTAAACCGGTTAATGCCAGGGATCCAACCTTTCTCTCTTGATATCTAGATCACACTATGATGTGGTGGGGTTAAACCGGTTAATTCCTGGGACCCAACCTTTCTCTCTTGATATCTAGATCACACTATAATGTGGTGGGGTTAAACCGGTTAATTCCTGGGACCCAACCTTTCTCTCTTGATATCTAGATCACACTATAATGTGGTGGGGTTAAACCGGTTAATTCCTGGGACCCAACCGTTCTCTCTTGATATCTAGATCACACTATAATGTGGTGGGGTTAAACCGGTTAATGCCAGGGATCCAACCATTCTCTCTTGATATCTAGATCACACTATGATGTGGTGGGGTTAAACCGGTTAATGCCAGGGATCCAACCGTTCTCTCTTGATATCTAGATCACACTATAATGTGGTGGGGTTAAACCGGTTAATTCCTGGGACCCAACCTTTCTCTTTTGATATCTAGATCACACTCTAATGTGGTGGGGGTTAAACCAGTTAATGCCTGGGACCCAACCGTTCTCTCTTGATATCTAGATCACACTACAATGTGGTGGGGTTAAACTGGTTAATGCCTGGGATCCAACCGTTCTCTCTTGATATCTAGATCACACTCTAATGTGGTGGGGTTAAACCGGTTAATGCCAGGGATCCAACCGTTCTCTCTTGATATCTAGATCACACTCTAATGTGGTGGAGTTAAACCGGTTAATGCCAGGGATCCAACCGTTCTCTCTTGATATCTAGATCACACTATGATGTGGTGGGGTTAAACCAGTTAATGCCTGGGACCCAACCGTTCTTTCTTGATATCTAGATCACACTCTAATGTGGTGGGGTTAAACGGTTAATGCCAGGGATCCAACAGTTCTCTCTTGATATCTAGATCACACTCTAATGTGGTGGGGTTAAACCGGTTAATGCCAGGGACCCAACCGTTCTCTCTTGATATCTAGATCACACTATGATGTGGTGGGGTTAAACCGGTTAATTCCTGGGACCCAACCGTTCTCTCTTGATATCTAGATCACACTATAATGTGGTGGGGTTAAACCGGTTAATGCCTGGGATCCAACCATTCTCTCTTGATATCTAGATCACACTCTAATGTGGTGGGGTTAAACGGTTAATGCCAGGGACCCAACCGTTCTCTCTTGATATCTAGATCACACTATTATGTGGTGGGGTTAAACCGGTTAATGCCAGGGATCCAACCGTTCTCTCTTGATATCTAGATTGCACTATAATGTGGTGGGGTTAAACCGGTTAATTCCTGGGATCCAACCGTTCTCTCTTGATATCTAGATCACACTATTATGTGGTGAGGTTAAACTGGTTAATGCCTGGGATCCAACCGTTCTCTCTTGATATCTAGATCACACTCTAATGTGGTGGGGTTAAACGTTTAATGCCAGGGATCCAACCGTTCTCTCTTGATATCTAGATCACACTCTAATGTGGTGGAGTTAAACCAGTTAATGCCAGGGATCCAACCGTTCTCTCTTGATATCTAGATCACACTATGATGTGGTGGGGTTAAACCAGTTAATGCCTGGGACCCAACCGTTCTCTCTTGATATCTAGATCACACTATGATGTGGTGGGGTTAAACCGGTTAATGCCAGGGATCCAACCATTCTCTCTTGATATCTAGATCACACTCTAATGTGGTGGGGTTAAACGGTTAATGCCAGGGATCCAACAGTTCTCTCTTGATATCTAGATCACACTCTAATGTGGTGGGGTTAAACCGGTTAATTCCAGGGACCCAACCTTTCTCTCTTGATATCTAGATCACACTATTATGTGGTGGGGTTAAACCGGTTAATGCCTGGGATCCAACCGTTCTCTTGATATCTAGATCACACTATTATGTGGTAGGGTTAAACCGGTTAATGCCTGGGATCCAACCGTTCTCTCTTGATATCTAGATTGCACTATAATGTGGTGGTGTTAAACCGGTTAATTCCTGGGATCCAACCGTTCTCTCTTGATATCTAGATCACACTATTATGTGGTGAGGTTAAACTGGTTAATGCCTGGGATCCAACCGTTCTCTCTTGATATCTAGATCACACTCTAATGTGGTGGGGTTAAACGGTTAATGCCAGGGATCCAACCGTTCTCTCTTGATATCTAGATCACACTCTAATGTGGTGGAGTTAAACTGGTTAATGCCAGGGATCCAACCGTTCTCTCTTGATATCTAGATCACACTATGATGTGGTGGGGTTAAACCAGTTAATGCCTGGGACCCAACCGTTCTCTCTTGATATCTAGATCACACTCTAATGTGGTGGGGTTAAACCGGTTAATGCCTGGGATCCAACCGTTCTCTCTTGATATCTAGATCACACTATGATGTGGTGGGGTTAAACCGGTTAATTCCTGGGACCCAACCTTTCTCTCTTGATATCTAGATCACACTATAATGTGGTGGGGTTAAACCGGTTAATGCCAGGGATCCAACCGTTCTCTCTTGATATCTAGATCACATTATGATGTGGTGGGGTTAAACCGGTTAATGCCAGGGATCCAACCGTTCTCTCTTGATATCTAGATCACACTATGATGTGGTGGGGTTAAACCGGTTAATTCCTGGGACCCAACCTTTCTCTTTTGATATCTAGATCACACTCTAATGTGGTGGAGTTAAACCGGTTAATGCCAGGGATCCAACCGTTCTCTCTTGATATCTAGATCACACTCTAATGTGGTGGGGTTAAACCGGTTAATGCCTGGGATCCAACCGTTCTCTCTTGATATCTAGATCGCACTATGATGTGGTGGGTTTAAACCGGTTAATGCCAGGGATCCAACCTTTCTCTCTTGATATCTAGATCACACTATGATGTGGTGGGGTTAAACCGGTAAATTCCTGGGACCCAACCTTTCTCTCTTGATATCTAGATCACACTATAATGTGGTGGGGTTAAACCGGTTAATTCCTGGGACCCAACCTTTCTCTCTTGATATCTAGATCACACTATAATGTGGTGGGGTTAAACCGGTTAATTCCTGGGACCCAACCTTTCTCTCTTCATATCTAGATCACACTATAATGTGGTGGGGTTAAACCGGTTAATTCCTGGGACCCAACCGTTCTCTCTTGATATCTAGATCACACTATAATGTGGTGGGGTTAAACCGGTTAATGCCAGGGATCCAACCGTTCTCTCTTGATATCTAGATCACACTATGATGTGGTGGGGTTAAACCGGTTAATTCCTGGGACCCAACGTTCTCTCTTGATATCTAGATCACACTATAATGTGGTGGAGTTAAGCCGGTTAATGCCTGGGATCCAACCGTTCTCTCTTGATATCTAGATCACACTCTAATGTGGTGGGGTTAAACGGTTAATGCCAGGGATCCAACAGTTCTCTCTTGATATCTAGATCACACTCTAATGTGGTGGGGTTAATGCCAGGGACCCAACCGTTCTCTCTTGATATCTAGATCACACTATTATGTGGTGGGGTTAAACCGGTTAATGCCTGGGATCCAACCGTTCTCTCTTGATATCTAGATCACACTATTATGTGGTAGGGTTAAACCGGTTAATGCCAGGGATCCAACCGTTCTCTCTTGATATCTAGATTGCACTATAATGTGGTGGGGTTAAACCGGTTAATTCCTGGGATCCAACCGTTCTCTCTTGATATCTAGATCACACTATTATGTGGTGAGGTTAAACTGGTTAATGCCTGGGATCCAACCGTTCTCTCTTGATATCTAGATCACACTCTAATGTGGTGGGGTTAAACGTTTAATGCCAGGGATCCAACCGTTCTCTCTTGATATCTAGATCACACTCTAATGTGGTGGGGTTAAACGTTTAATGCCAGGGATCCAACCGTTCTCTCTTGATATCTAGATCACACTCTAATGTGGTGGAGTTAAACCAGTTAATGCCAGGGATCCAACCGTTCTCTCTTGATATCTAGATCACACTATGATGTGGTTGGGTTAAACCAGTTAATGCCTGGGACCCAACCGTTCTCTCTTGATATCTAGATCACACTATGATGTGGTGGGGTTAAACCGTTTAATGCCAGGGATCCAACCATTCTCTCTTGATATCTAGATCACACTCTAATGTGGTGGGGTTAAACGGTTAATGCCAGGGATCCAACAGTTCTCTCTTGATATCTAGATCACACTCTAATGTGGTGGGGTTAAACCGGTTAATTCCAGGGACCCAACCTTTCTCTCTTGATATCTAGATCACACTATTATGTGGTGGGGTTAAACCGGTTAATGCCTGGGATCCAACCGTTCTCTTGATATCTAGATCACACTATTATGTGGTAGGGTTAAACCGGTTAATGCCTGGGATCCAACCGTTCTCTCTTGATATCTAGATTGCACTATAATGTGGTGGTGTTAAACCGGTTAATTCCTGGGATCCAACCGTTCTCTCTTGATATCTAGATCACACTATTATGTGGTGAGGTTAAACTGGTTAATGCCTGGGATCCAACCGTTCTCTCTTGATATCTAGATCACACTCTAATGTGGTGGGGTTAAACGGTTAATGCCAGGGATCCAACCGTTCTCTCTTGATATCTAGATCACACTCTAATGTGGTGGAGTTAAACTGGTTAATGCCAGGGATCCAACCGTTCTCTCTTGATATCTAGATCACACTATGATGTGGTGGGGTTAAACCAGTTAATGCCTGGGACCCAACCGTTCTCTCTTGATATCTAGATCACACTCTAATGTGGTGGGGTTAAACCGGTTAATGCCTGGGATCCAACCGTTCTCTCTTGATATCTAGATCACACTATGATGTGGTGGGGTTAAACCGGTTAATTCCTGGGACCCAACCTTTCTCTCTTGATATCTAGATCACACTATAATGTGGTGGGGTTAAACCGGTTAATGCCAGGGATCCAACCGTTCTCTCTTGATATCTAGATCACATTATGATGTGGTGGGGTTAAACCGGTTAATGCCAGGGATCCAACCGTTCTCTCTTGATATCTAGATCACACTATGATGTGGTGGGGTTAAACCGGTTAATTCCTGGGACCCAACCTTTCTCTTTTGATATCTAGATCACACTCTAATGTGGTGGAGTTAAACCGGTTAATGCCAGGGATCCAACCGTTCTCTCTTGATATCTAGATCACACTATAATGTGGTGGGGTTAAACCGGTTAATGCCTGGGATCCAACCGTTCTCTCTTGATATCTAGATCGCACTATGATGTGGTGGGTTTAAACCGGTTAATGCCAGGGATCCAACCTTTCTCTCTTGATATCTAGATCACACTATGATGTGGTGGGGTTAAACCGGTAAATTCCTGGGACCCAACCTTTCTCTCTTGATATCTAGATCACACTATAATGTGGTGGGGTTAAACCGGTTAATTCCTGGGACCCAACCGTTCTCTCTTGATATCTAGATCACACTATAATGTGGTGGGGTTAAACCGGTTAATGCCAGGGATCCAACCGTTCTCTCTTGATATCTAGATCACACTATGATTTGGTGGGGTTAAACCGGTTAATGCCAGGGATCCAACCTTTCTCTCTTGATATCTAGATCACACTATGATGTGGTGGGGTTAAACCGGTAAATTCCTGGGACCCAACCTTTCTCTCTTGATATCTAGATCACACTATAATGTGGTGGGGTTAAACCGGTTAATTCCTGGGACCCAACCTTTCTCTCTTCATATCTAGATCACACTATAATGTGGTGGGGTTAAACCGGTTAATTCCTGGGACCCAACCGTTCTCTCTTGATATCTAGATCACACTATAATGTGGTGGGGTTAAACCGGTTAATGCCAGGGATCCAACCGTTCTCTCTTGATATCTAGATCACACTATGATGTGGTGGGGTTAAACCGGTTAATGCCAGGGATCCAACCGTTCTCTCTTGATATCTAGATCACACTATAATGTGGTGGGGTTAAACCGGTTAATTCCTGGGACCCAACCTTTCTCTTTTGATATCTAGATCACACTCTAATGTGGTGGGGGTTAAACCAGTTAATGCCTGGGACCCAACCGTTCTCTCTTGATATCTAGATCACACTATAATGTGGTGGGGTTAAACTGGTTAATGCCTGGGATCCAACCGTTCTCTCTTGATATCTAGATCACACTCTAATGTGGTGGGGTTAAACCGGTTAATGCAAGGGATCCAACCATTCTCTCTTGATATCTAGATCACACTATAATGTGGTGGGGTTAAACCGGTTAATTCCTGGGATCCAACCGTTCTCTCTTGATATCTAGATCACACGATAATGTGGTGGGGTAAAACCGGTTAATGCCTGGGATTCAACCGTTCTCTCTTGATATCTAGATCGCACTATGATGTGGTGGGGTTAAACCGGTTAATGCCAGAGATCCAACCGTTCTCTCTTGATATCTAGATCACACTATAATGTGGTGGGGTTAAACCGGTTAATTCCTGGGACCCAACTGTTCTCTCTTGATATCTAGATCACACTATAATGTGGTGGGGTTAAACCGGTTAATGCCAGGGACCCAACCTTTCTCTCTTGATATCTAGATTGCACTATGATGTGGTGGGGTTAAACCGGTTAATGCCTGGGATCCAACCGTTCTCTCTTGATATCTAGATCACAGTCTAATGTGGTGGGGTTAAACCGGTTAATGCCTGGGATCCAACCGTTCTCTCTTGATATCTAGATCACACTCTAATGTGGTGGGGTTAAACCGGTTAATGCCTGGGACCCAACCGTTCTCTCTTGATATCTAGATCACACTATAATGTGGTGGGGTTAAACCGGTTAATGCCTGGGACCCAACCGTTCTCTCTTGATATCTAGATCACACTCTAATGTGGTGGGGTTAAACCGGTTAATGCCTGGGAACCAACCTTTCTCTCTTGATATCTAGATCACACTCTAATGTGGTGGGGTTAAACCGGTTAATGCCAGGGACCCAACCTTTCTCTCTTGATATCTAGATCACACTCTAATGTGGTGGGGTTAAACCGGTTAATGCCTGGGACCCAACCGTTCTCTCTTGATATCTAGATCACACTATTATGTGGTGGGGTTAAACCGATTAATGCCTGGGACCCAACCGTTCTCTCTTGACATCTAGATCACACTATTATGTGGTGGGGTTAAACCGGTTAATGCCAGGGATCCAACCGTTCTCTCTTGATATCTAGATCACATTATGATGTGGTGGGGTTAAACCGGTTAATGCCAGGGATCCAACCGTTCTCTCTTGATATCTAGATCACACTATGATGTGGTGGGGTTAAACCGGTTAATTCCTGGGACCCAACCTTTCTCTTTTGATATCTAGATCACACTCTAATGTGGTGGAGTTAAACCGGTTAATGCCAGGGATCCAACCGTTCTCTCTTGATATCTAGATCACACTATAATGTGGTGGGGTTAAACCAGTTAATGCCTGGGACCCAACCGTTCTCTCTTGATATCTAGATCACACTATAATGTGGTGGGGTTAAACCGGTTAATGCCTGGGATCCAACCGTTCTCTCTTGATATCTAGATCGCACTATGATGTGGTGGGTTTAAACCGGTTAATGCCAGGGATCCAACCTTTCTCTCTTGATATCTAGATCACACTATGATGTGGTGGGGTTAAACCGGTAAATTCCTGGGACCCAACCTTTCTCTCTTGATATCTAGATCACACTATAATGTGGTGGGGTTAAACCGGTTAATTCCTGGGACCCAACCGTTCTCTCTTGATATCTAGATCACACTATAATGTGGTGGGGTTAAACCGGTTAATGCCAGGGATCCAACCGTTCTCTCTTGATATCTAGATCACACTATGATTTGGTGGGGTTAAACCGGTTAATGCCAGGGATCCAACCTTTCTCTCATGATATCTAGATCACACTATGATGTGGTGGGGTTAAACCGGTAAATTCCTGGGACCCAACCTTTCTCTCTTGATATCTAGATCACACTATAATGTGGTGGGGTTAAACCGGTTAATTCCTGGGACCCAACCTTTCTCTGTTCATATCTAGATCACACTATAATGTGGTGGGGTTAAACCGGTTAATTCCTGGGACCCAACCGTTCTCTCTTGATATCTAGATCACACTATAATGTGGTGGGGTTAAACCGGTTAATGCCAGGGATCCAACCGTTCTCTCTTGATATCTAGATCACACTATGATGTGGTGGGGTTAAACCGGTTAATGCCAGGGATCCAACCGTTCTCTCTTGATATCTAGATCACACTATAATGTGGTGGGGTTAAACCGGTTAATTCCTGGGACCCAACCTTTCTCTTTTGATATCTAGATCACACTCTAATGTGGTGGGTGTTAAACCAGTTAATGCCTGGGACCCAACCGTTCTCTCTTGATATCTAGATCACACTATAATGTGGTGGGGTTAAACTGGTTAATGCCTGGGATCCAACCGTTCTCTCTTGATATCTAGATCACACTCTAATGTGGTGGGGTTAAACCGGTTAATGCAAGGGATCCAACCATTCTCTCTTGATATCTAGATCACACTATAATGTGGTGGGGTTAAACCGGTTAATTCCTGGGATCCAACCGTTCTCTCTTGATATCTAGATCACACGATAATGTGGTGGGGTAAAACCGGTTAATGCCTGGGATTCAACCGTTCTCTCTTGATATCTAGATCGCACTATGATGTGGTGGGGTTAAACCGGTTAATGCCAGAGATCCAACCGTTCTCTCTTGATATCTAGATCACACTATAATGTGGTGGGGTTAAACCGGTTAATTCCTGGGACCCAACTGTTCTCTCTTGATATCTAGATCACACTATAATGTGGTGGGGTTAAACCGGTTAATGCCAGGGACCCAACCTTTCTCTCTTGATATCTAGATTGCACTATGATGTGGTGGGGTTAAACCGGTTAATGCCTGGGATCCAACCGTTCTCTCTTGATATCTAGATCACAGTCTAATGTGGTGGGGTTAAACCGGTTAATGCCTGGGATCCAACCGTTCTCTCTTGATATCTAGATCACACTCTAATGTGGTGGGGTTAAACCGGTTAATGCCTGGGACCCAACCGTTCTCTCTTGATATCTAGATCACACTATAATGTGGTGGGGTTAAACCGGTTAATGCCTGGGACCCAACCGTTCTCTCTTGATATCTAGATCACACTCTAATGTGGTGGGGTTAAACCGGTTAATGCCTGGGAACCAACCTTTCTCTCTTGATATCTAGATCACACTCTAATGTGGTGGGGTTAAACCGGTTAATGCCAGGGACCCAACCTTTCTCTCTTGATATCTAGATCACACTATGATGTGGTGGGGTTAAACCGGTAAATTCCTGGGACCCAACCTTTCTCTCTTGATATCTAGATCACACTATAATGTGGTGGGGTTAAACCGGTTAATTCCTGGGACCCAACCGTTCTCTCTTGATATCTAGATCACACTATAATGTGGTGGGGTTAAACCGGTTAATGCCAGGGATCCAACCGTTCTCTCTTGATATCTAGATCACACTATGATTTGGTGGGGTTAAACCGGTTAATGCCAGGGATCCAACCTTTCTCTCTTGATATCTAGATCACACTATGATGTGGTGGGGTTAAACCGGTAAATTCCTGGGACCCAACCTTTCTCTCTTGATATCTAGATCACACTATAATGTGGTGGGGTTAAACCGGTTAATTCCTGGGACCCAACCTTTCTCTCTTCATATCTAGATCACACTATAATGTGGTGGGGTTAAACCGGTTAATTCCTGGGACCCAACCGTTCTCTCTTGATATCTAGATCACACTATAATGTGGTGGGGTTAAACCGGTTAATGCCAGGGATCCAACCGTTCTCTCTTGATATCTAGATCACACTATGATGTGGTGGGGTTAAACCGGTTAATGCCAGGGATCCAACCGTTCTCTCTTGATATCTAGATCACACTATAATGTGGTGGGGTTAAACCGGTTAATTCCTGGGACCCAACCTTTCTCTTTTGATATCTAGATCACACTCTAATGTGGTGGGGGTTAAACCAGTTAATGCCTGGGACCCAACCGTTCTCTCTTGATATCTAGATCACACTATAATGTGGTGGGGTTAAACTGGTTAATGCCTGGGATCCAACCGTTCTCTCTTGATATCTAGATCACACTCTAATGTGGTGGGGTTAAACCGGTTAATGCAAGGGATCCAACCATTCTCTCTTGATATCTAGATCACACTATAATGTGGTGGGGTTAAACCGGTTAATTCCTGGGATCCAACCGTTCTCTCTTGATATCTAGATCACACGATAATGTGGTGGGGTAAAACCGGTTAATGCCTGGGATTCAACCGTTCTCTCTTGATATCTAGATCGCACTATGATGTGGTGGGGTTAAACCGGTTAATGCCAGAGAACCAACCGTTCTCTCTTGATATCTAGATCACACTATAATGTGGTGGGGTTAAACCGGTTAATTCCTGGGACCCAACTGTTCTCTCTTGATATCTAGATCACACTATAATGTGGTGGGGTTAAACCGGTTAATGCCAGGGACCCAACCTTTCTCTCTTGATATCTAGATTGCACTATGATGTGGTGGGGTTAAACCGGTTAATGCCTGGGATCCAACCGTTCTCTCTTGATATCTAGATCACAGTCTAATGTGGTGGGGTTAAACCGGTTAATGCCTGGGATCCAACCGTTCTCTCTTGATATCTAGATCACACTCTAATGTGGTGGGGTTAAACCGGTTAATGCCTGGGACCCAACCGTTCTCTCTTGATATCTAGATCACACTATAATGTGGTGGGGTTAAACCGGTTAATGCCTGGGACCCAACCGTTCTCTCTTGATATCTAGATCACACTCTAATGTGGTGGGGTTAAACCGGTTAATGCCTGGGAACCAACCTTTCTCTCTTGATATCTAGATCACACTCTAATGTGGTGGGGTTAAACCGGTTAATGCCAGGGACCCAACCTTTCTCTCTTGATATCTAGATCACACTCTAATGTGGTGGGGTTAAACCGGTTAATGCCTGGGACCCAACCGTTCTCTCTTGATATCTAGATCACACTATTATGTGGTGGGGTTAAACCGATTAATGCCTGGGACCCAACCGTTCTCTCTTGACATCTAGATCACACTATTATGTGGTGGGGTTAAACCGGTTAATGCCAGGGATCCAACCGTTCTCTCTTGATATCTAGATCACATTATGATGTGGTGGGGTTAAACCGGTTAATGCCAGGGATCCAACCGTTCTCTCTTGATATCTAGATCACACTATGATGTGGTGGGGTTAAACCGGTTAATTCCTGGGACCCAACCTTTCTCTTTTGATATCTAGATCACACTCTAATGTGGTGGAGTTAAACCGGTTAATGCCAGGGATCCAACCGTTCTCTCTTGATATCTAGATCACACTATAATGTGGTGGGGTTAAACCAGTTAATGCCTGGGACCCAACCGTTCTCTCTTGATATCTAGATCACACTATAATGTGGTGGGGTTAAACCAGTTAATGCCAGGGATCCAACCGTTCTCTCTTGATATCTAGATCACACTATGATGTGGTGGGGTTAAACCGGTTAATTCCTGGGACCCAACCGTTCTCTCTTGATATCTAGATCACACTATAATGTGGTGGGGTTAAACCGGTTAATTCCTGGGACCCAACCTTTCTCTTTTGATATCTAGATCACACTCTAATGTGGTGGGGGTTAAACCAGTTAATGCCTGGGACCCAACCGTTCTCTCTGGATATCTAGATCACACTATAATGTGGTGGGGTTAAACTGGTTAATGCCTGGGATCCAACCGTTCTCTCTTGATATCTAGATCACACTCTAATGTGGTGGTGTTAAACCGGTTAATGCAAGGGATCCAACCATTCTCTCTTGATATCTAGATCACACTATGATGTGGTGGGGTTAAACCGGTTAATTCCTGGGATCCAACCATTCTCTCTTGATATCTAGATCACACTATAATGTGGTGGGGTTAAACCGGTTAATGCCTGGGATTCAACCGTTCTCTCTTGATATCTAGATCGCACTATGATGTGGTGGGGTTAAACCGGTTAATGCCAGAGATCCAACCGTTCTCTCTTGATATCTAGATCACACTATAATGTGGTGGGGTTAAACCGGTTAATTCCTGGGACCCAACCGTTCTCTCTTGATATCTAGATCACACTATAATGTGGTGGGGTTAAACCGGTTAATGCCAGGGACCCAACCTTTCTCTCTTGATATCTAGATTGCACTATGATGTGGTGGGGTTAAACCGGTTAATGCCTGGGATCCAACCGTTCTCTCTTGATATATACATCGCACTCTAATGTGGTGGGGTTAAACCGGTTAATGCCTGGGATCCAACCTTTCTCTCTTGATATCTAGATCACACTATAATGTGGTGGGGTTAAACCGGTTAATTCCTGGGACCCAACCTTTCTCTCTTGATATCTAGATCACACTATAATGTGGTGGGGGTAAACCGGTTAATTCCTGGGACCCAACCGTTCTCTTGATATCTAGATCACACTATAATGTGGTGGGGTTAAACCGGTTAATGCCAGGGATCCAACCGTTCTCTCTTGATATCTAGATCACACTATGATGTGGTGGGGTTAAACCGGTTAATGCCAGGGATCCAACCGTTCTCTCTTGATATCTAGATCACACTATAATGTGGTGGGGTTAAACCGGTTAATTCCTGGGACCCAACCTTTCTCTTTTGATATCTAGATCACACTCTAATGTGGTGGGGGTTAAACCAGTTAATGCCTGGGACCCAACCATTCTCTCTTGATATCTAGATCACACTATAATGTGGTGGGGTTAAACCGGTTAATTCCTGGGACCCAACCGTTCTCTCTTGATATCTAGATCACAATATTATGTGGTGGGGTTAAACCGGTTAATGCCAGGGACCCAACCTTTCTCTCTTGATATCTAGATTGCACTATGATGTGGTGGGGTTAAACCGGTTAATGCCTGGGATCCAACCGTTCTCTCTTGATATCTAGATCACACTCTAATGTCGTGGGGTTAAACCGGTTAATGCCTGGGATCCAACCGTTCTCTCTTGATATCTAGATCACACTCTAATGTGGTGGGGTTAAACCGGTTAATGCCTGGGACCCAACCGTTCTCTCTTGATATCTAGATCACACTATAATGTGGTGGGGTTAAACCGGTTAATGCCTGGGACCCAACCGTTCTCTCTTGATATCTAGATCACACTATAATGTGGTGGGGTTAAACCGGTTAATGCCAGGGACCCAACCTTTCTCTCTTGATATCTAGATTGCACTATGATGTGGTGGGGTTAAACCGGTTAATGCCTGGGATCCAACCGTTCTCTCTTGATATCTACATCGCACTCTAATGTGGTGGGATTAAACCGGTTAATGCCTGGGAACCAACCGTTCTCTCTTGATATCTAGATCACACTCTAATGTGGTGGGGTTAAACCGGTTAATGCCTGGGACCCAACCGTTCTCTCTTGATATCTAGATCACACTATAATGTGGTGGGGTTAAACCGGTTAATGCCTGGGACCCAACCGTTCTCTCTTGATATCTAGATCACACTCTAATGTGGTGGGGTTAAACCGGTTAATGCCTGGGACCCAACCTTTCTCTCTTGATATCTAGATCACACTCTAATGTGGTGGGGTTAAACCGGTTAATGCCTGGGACCCAACCGTTCTCTCTTGATATCTAGATCACACTATTATGTGGTGGGGTTAAACCGGTTAATGCCTGGGACCCAACCGTTCTCTCTTGACATCTAGATCACACTATGATGTGGTGGGGTTAAACCGGTTAATGCCTGGGACCCAACCGTTCTCTCTTGATATCTAGATCACACTCTAATGTGGTGGGGTTAAACCGGGTAATGCCAGGGACCCAACCGTTCTCTCATGATATGTAGATCACTTTATTATGTGGTGGGGTTAAACCGGTTAATGCCTGGGATCCAACCGTTCTCACTTGATATCTAGATCACACTATTATGTGGTAGGGTTAAACCGGTTAATGCCAGGGATCCAACCGTTCTCTCTTGATATCTAGATTGCACTATAATGTGGTGGGGTTAAACCGGTTAATTCCTGGGATCCAACCGTTCTCTCTTGATATCTAGATCACACTATTATGTGGTGAGGTTAAACTGGTTAATGCCTGGGATCCAACCGTTCTCTCTTGATATCTAGATCACACTCTAATATGGTGGGGTTAAACGGTTAATGCCAGGGATCCAACCGTTCTCTCTTGATATCTAGATCACACTCTAATGTGGTGGAGTTAAACCGGTTAATGCCAGGGATCCAACCGTTCTCTCTTGATATCTAGATCACACTATGATGTGGTGGGGTTAAACCAGTTAATGCCTGAGACCCAACCGTTCTTTCTTGATATCTAGATCACACTCTAATGTGGTGGGGTTAAACGGTTAATGCCTGGGATCCAACCGTTCTCTCTTGATATCTAGATCACACTATGATGTGGTGGGGTTAAACCGGTTAATTCCTGGGACCCAACCTTTCTCTCTTGATATCTAGATCACACTATAATGTGGTGGGGTTAAACCGGTTAATTCCTGGGACCCAACCTTTCTCTCTTGATATCTAGATCACACTATTATGTGGTGGGGTTAAACCGGTTAATGCCAGGGATCCAACCGTTCTCTCTTGATATCTAGATCACATTATGATGTGGTGGGGTTAAACCGGTTAATGCCTGGGATCCAACCGTTCTCTCTTGATATCTAGATCACACTATGATGTGGTGGGGTTAAACCGGTTAATTCCTGGGACCCAACCTTTCTCTTTTGATATCTAGATCACACTCTAATGTGGTGGAGTTAAACCGGTTAATGCCATGGATCCAACCGTTCTCTCTTGATATCTAGATCACACTATAATGTGGTGGGGTTAAACCAGTTAATGCCTGGGACCCAACCGTTCTCTCTTGATATCTAGATCACACTCTAATGTGGTGGGGTTAAACCGGTTAATGCCTGGGATCCAACCGTTCTCTCTTGATATCTAGATTGCACTATGATGTGGTGGGGTTAAACCGGTTAATGCCAGGGATCCAACCTTTCTCTCTTGATATCTAGATCACACTATAATGTGGTGGGGTTAAACCGGTTAATTCCTGGGACCCAACCTTTCTCTCTTGATATCTAGATCACACTATAATGTGGTGGGGTTAAACCGGTTAATTCCTGGGACCCAACCGTTCTCTTGATATCTAGATCACACTATAATGTGGTGGGGTTAAACCGGTTAATGCCAGGGATCCAACCGTTCTCTCTTGATATCTAGATCACACTATGATGTGGTGGGGTTAAACCGGTTAATGCCAGGGATCCAACCGTTCTCTCTTGATATCTAGATCACACTATAATGTGGTGGGGTTAAACCGGTTAATTCCTGGGACCCAACCTTTCTCTTTTGATATCTAGATCACACTCTAATGTGGTGGGGGTTAAACCAGTTAATGCCTGGGACCCAACCATTCTCTCTTGATATCTAGATCACACTATAATGTGGTGGGGTTAAACCGGTTAATTCCTGGGACCCAACCGTTCTCTCTTGATATCTAGATCACACTATTATGTGGTGGGGTTAAACCGGTTAATGCCAGGGACCCAACCTTTCTCTCTTGATATCTAGATTGCACTATGATGTGGTGGGGTTAAACCGGTTAATGCCTGGGATCCAACCGTTCTCTCTTGATATCTAGATCACACTCTAATGTCGTGGGGTTAAACCGGTTAATGCCTGGGATCCAACCGTTCTCTCTTGATATCTAGATCACACTCTAATGTGGTGGGGTTAAACCGGTTAATGCCTGGGACCCAACCGTTCTCTCTTGATATCTAGATCACACTATAATGTGGTGGGGTTAAACCGGTTAATGCCTGGGACCCAACCGTTCTCTCTTGATATCTAGATCACACTCTAATGTGGTGGGGTTAAACCGGTTAATGCCTGGGACCCAACCTTTCTCTCTTGATATCTAGATCACACTCTAATGTGGTGGGGTTAAACCGGTTAATGCCAGGGACCCAACCTTTCTCTCTTGATATCTAGATCACACTCTAATGTGGTGGGGTTAAACCGGTTAATGCAAGGGATCCAACCATTCTCTCTTGATATCTAGATCACACTATAATGTGGTGGGGTTAAACCGGTTAATTCCTGGGATCCAACCGTTCTCTCTTGATATCTAGATCACACTATAATGTGGTGGGGTTAAACCGGTTAATGCCTGGGATTCAACCGTTCTCTCTTGATATCTAGATCGCACTATGATGTGGTGGGGTTAAACCGGTTAATGCCAGAGATCCAACCGTTCTCTCTTGATATCTAGATCACACTATAATGTGGTGGGGTTAAACCGGTTAATTCCTGGGACCCAACCGTTCTCTCTTGATATCTAGATCACACTATAATGTGGTGGGGTTAAACCGGTTAATGCCAAGGACCCAACCTTTCTCTCTTGATATCTAGATTGCACTATGATGTGGTGGGGTTAAACCGGTTAATGACTGGGATCCAACCGTTCTCTCTTGATATCTAGATCGCACTAATGTGGTGGGGTTAAACCGGTTAATGCCTGGGATCCAACCGTTCTCTCTTGATATCTAGATCACACTCTAATGTGGTGGGGTTAAACCGGTTAATGCCTGGGACCCAACCGTTCTCTCTTGATATCTAGATCACACTATTATGTGGTGGGGTTAAACCGGTTAATGCCTGGGACCCAACCGTTCTCTCTTGATATCTAGATCACACTCTAATGTGGTGGGGTTAAACCGGTTAATGCCTGGGACCCAACCTTTCTCTCTTGATATCTAGATCACACTCTAATGTGGTGGGGTTAAACCGGTTAATGCCAGGGACCCAACCTTTCTCTCTTGATATCTAGATCACACTCTAATGTGGTGGGGTTAAACCGTTTAATGCCTGGGACCCAACCGTTCTCTCTTGATATCTAGATCACACTATTATGTGGTGGGGTTAAACCGGTTAATGCCTGGGATCCAACCATTCTCTCTTGATATCTAGATCACACTCCAATATGGTGGGGTTAAACCGGTTAATGCCTGGGACCCAACCGTTCTCTCTTGATATCTAGATTGCACTATAATGTGGTGGGGTTAAACCGGTTAATTCCTGGGATCCAACCGTTCTCTCTTAATATCTAGATAACACTATTATGTGGTGAGGTTAAACTGGTTAATGCCTGGGATCCAACCGTTCTCTCTTGATATCTAGATCACACTCTAATGTGGTGGAGTTAAACCGGTTAATGCCAGGGATCCAACCGTTCTCTCTTGATATCTAGATCACACTATGATGTGGTGGGGTTAAACCAGTTAATGCCTGGGACCCAACTGTTCTTTCTTGATATCTAGATCACACTCTAATGTGGTGGGGTTAAACGGTTAATGCCTGGGATCCAACCGTTCTCTCTTGATATCTAGATCACACTATGATGTGGTGGTGTTAAACCGGTTAATTCCTGGGACCCAACCTTTCTCTCTTGATATCTAGATCACACTATAATGTGGTGGGGTTAAACCGGTTAATTCCTGGGACCCAACGTTCTCTCTTGATATCTAGATCACACTATAATGTGGTGGGGTTAAACCGGTTAATGCCAGGGATCCAACCGTTCTCTCTTGATATCTAGATCACATTATGATGTGGTGGGGTTAAACCGGTTAATGCCAGGGATCCAACCGTTCTCTCTTGATATCTAGATCACACTATGATGTGGGGTTAAACCGGTTAATTCCTGGGACCCAACCTTTCTCTTTTGATATCTAGATCACACTCTAATGTGGTGGAGTTAAACCGGTTAATGCCAGGGATCCAACCGTTCTCTCTTGATATCTAGATCACACTATAATGTGGTGGGGTTAAACCAGTTAATGCCTGGGACCCTACCGTTCTCTCTTGATATCTAGATCACACTCTAATGTGGTGGGGTTAAACCGGTTAATGCCTGGGATCCAACCGTTCTCTCTTGATATCTAGATTGCACTATGATGTGGTGGTGTTAAACCGGTTAATGCCAGGGATCCAACCTTTCTCTCTTGATATCTAGATCACACTATGATGTGGTGGGGTTAAGCCGGTTAATTCCTGGGACCCAACCTTTCTCTCTTGATATCTAGATCACACTATTATGTGGTGGGGTTAAACCGGTTAATTCCTGGGACCCAACCGTTCTCTCTTGATATCTAGATCACACTATAATGTGGTGGGGTTAAACCGGTTAATGCCTGGGATCCAACCGTTCTCTCTTGATATCTAGATCACACTATGATGTGGTGGGGTTAAACCGGTTAATGCCAGGGATCCAACCGTTCTCTCTTGATATCTAGATCACACTATAATGTGGTGGGGTTAAACCGGTTAATTCCTGGGACCCAACCTTTCTCTTTTGATATCTAGATCACACTCTAATGTGGTGGGGGTTAAACCAGTTAATGCCTGGGACCCAACCATTCTCTCTTGATATCTAGATCACACTATAATGTGGTGGGGTTAAACCGGTTAATTCCTGGGACCCAACCGTTCTCTCTTGATATCTAGATCACACTATAATGTGGTGGGGTTAAACCGGTTAATGCCAGGGACCCAACCTTTCTCTCTTGATATCTAGATTGCACTATGATGTGGTGGGGTTAAACCGGTTAATGCCTGGGATCCAACCGTTCTCTCTTGATATCTAGATCACACTCTAATGTGGTGGGGTTAAACCGGTTAATGCCTGGGATCCAACCGTTCTCTCTTGATATCTAGATCACACTCTAATGTGGTGGGGTTAAACCGGTTAATGCCTGGGACCCAACCGTTCTCTCTTGATATCTAGATCACACTATAATGTGGTGGGGTTAAACCGGTTAATGCCTGGGACCCAACCGTTCTCTCTTGATATCTAGATCACACTCTAATGTGGTGGGGTTAAACCGGTTAATGCCTGGGACCCAACCTTTCTCTCTTGATATCTAGATCACACTCTAATGTGGTGGGGTTAAACCGGTTAATGCCAGGGACCCAACCTTTCTCTCTTGATATCTAGATCACACTCTAATGTGGTGGGGTTAAACCGGTTAATGCCTGGGACCCAACCGTTCTCTCTTGATATCTAGATCACACTATAATGTGGTGGGGTTAAACCGGTTAATGCCAGGGACCCAACCGTTCTCTCTTGATATCTAGATCACACTATAATGTGGTGGGGTTAAACCGGTTAATGCCTGGGACCCAACCGTTCTCTCTTGATATCTAGATCACACTCTAATATGGTGGGGTTAAACCGGTTAATGCCTGGGACCCAACCGTTCTCTCATGATATCTAGATCACACTATTATGTGGTGGGGTTAAACCGGTTAATGCCTGGGATCCAACCGTTCTCTCTTGATATCTAGATCACACTATTATGTGGTAGGGTTAAACCGGTTAATGCCAGGGATCCAACCGTTCTCTCTTGATATCTAGATTGCACTATAATGTGGTGGGGTTAAACCGGTTAATTCCTGGGATCCGACCGTTCTCTCTTGATATCTAGATCACACTATTATGTGGTGAGGTTAAACTGGTTAATGCCTGGGATCCAACCGTTCTCTCTTGATATCTAGATCACACTCTAATATGGTGGGGTTAAACGGTTAATGCCAGGGATCCAACCGTTCTCTCTTGATATCTAGATCACACTCTAATGTGGTGGAGTTAAACCGGTTAATGCCAGGGATCCAACCGTTCTCTCTTGATATCTAGATCACACTATGATGTGGTGGGGTTAAACAGTTAATGCCTGGGACCCAACCGTTCTTTCTTGATATCTAGATCACACTCTAATGTGGTGGGGTTAAACCGGTTAATGCCTGGGATCCAACCGTTCTCTCTTGATATCTAGATCACACTATGATGTGGTGGGGTTAAACCGGTTAATTCCTGGGACCCAACCTTTCTCTCTTGATATCTAGATCACACTATAATGTGGTGGGGTTAAACCGGTTAATTCCTGGGACCCAACCGTTCTCTCTTGATATCTAGATCACACTATAATGTGGTGGAGTTAAACCGGTTAATGCCAGGGATCCAACCGTTCTCTCTTGATATCTAGATCACATTATGATGTGGTTGGGTTAAACCGGTTAATTCCTGGGACCCAACCTTTCTCTCTTGATATCTAGATCACACTATGATGTGGTGGGGTTAAACCGGTTAATTCCTGGGACCCAACCGTTCTCTCTTGATATCTAGATCACACTATAATGTGGTGGGGTTAAACCGGTTAATGCCAGGGATCCAACCGTTCTCTCTTGATATCTAGATCACACTATAATGTGGTGGGGTTAAACCGGTTAATTCCTGGGACCCATCCTTTCTCTTTTGATATCTAGATCACACTCTAATGTGGTGGGGGTTAAACCAGTTAATGCCTGGGACCCAACCATTCTCTCTTGATATCTAGATCACACTATAATGTGGTGGGGTTAAACTGGTTAATGCCTGGGATCCAACCGTTCTCTCTTGATATCTAGATCACACTCTAATGTGGTGGGGTTAAACCGGTTAATGCCAGGGATCCAACCGTTCTCTCTTGATATCTAGATCACACTATAATGTGGTGGGGTTAAACCTGTTAATTCCTGGGATCCAACCGTTCTCTCTTGATATCTAGATCACACTATAATGTGGTGGGGTTAAACCGGTTAATGCCTGGGATCCAACCGTTCTCTCTTGATATCTAGATCGCACTATGATGTGGTGGGGTTAAACCGGTTAATGCCAGGGATCCAACCGTTCTCTCTTGATATCTAGATCACACTATAATGTGGTGGGGTTAAACCGGTTAATTCCTGGGACCCAACCGTTCTCTCTTGATATCTAGATCACACTATAATGTGGTGGGGTTAAACCGGTTAATGCCAGGGACCCAACCTTTCTCTCTTGATATCTAGATTGCACTATGATGTGGTGGGGTTAAACCGGTTAATGCCAGGGATCCAACCGTTCTCTCTTGATATCTAGATCACACTCTAATGTGGTGGGGTTAAACCGGTTAATGCCTGGGATCCAACCGTTCTCTCTTGATATCTAGATCACACTCTAATGTGGTGGGGTTAAACCGGTTAATGCCTGGGACCCAACCGTTCTCTCTTGATATCTAGATCACACTATTATGTGGTGGGGTTAAACCGGTTAATGCCTGGGACCCAACCGTTCTCTCTTGATATCTAGATCACACTCTAATGTGGTTGGGTTAAACCGGTTAATGCCTGGGACCCAACCTTTCTCTCTTGATATCTAGATCACACTCTAATGTGGTGGGGTTAAACCGGTTAATGCCAGGGACCCAACCTTTCTCTCTTGATATCTAGATCACACTCTAATGTGGTGGGGTTAAACCGGTTAATGCCTGGGGCCCAACCGTTCTCTCTTGATATCTAGATCACACTATAATGTTGTGGGGTTAAACCGGTTAATGCCTGGGACCCAACCGTTCTCTCTTGATATCTAGATCACACTATAATGTGGTGGGGTTAAACCGGTTAATGCCTGGGACCCAACCGTTCTCTCTTGATATCTAGATCACACTCTAATGTGGTGGGGTTAAACCGGTTAATGCCTGGGACCCAACCGTTCTCTCTTGATATCTAGATCACACTATAATGTGGTGGGGTTAAACCGGTTAATGCCTGGGACCCAACCGTTCTCTCTTGATATCTAGATCACACTCTAATGTGGTTGGGTTAAACCGGTTAATGCCTGGGACCCAACCGTTCTCTCTTGATATCTAGATTGCACTATAATGTGGTGGGGTTAAACCGGTTAATTCCTGGGACCCAACCTTTCTCTCTTGATATCTAGATTGCACTATGATGTGGTGGGGTTAAACCGGTTAATGCCAGGGATCCAACCGTTCTCTCTTGATATCTAGATCACACTCTAATGTGGTGGGGTTAAACCGGTTAATGCCTGGGATCCAACCGTTCTCTCTTGATATCTAGATCACACTCTAATGTGGTGGGGTTAAACCGGTTAATGCCTGGGACCCAACCGTTCTCTCTTGATATCTAGATCACACTATTATGTGGTGGGGTTAAACCGGTTAATGCCTGGGACCCAACCGTTCTCTCTTGATATCTAGATCACACTCTAATGTGGTTGGGTTAAACCGGTTAATGCCTGGGACCCAACCTTTCTCTCTTGATATCTAGATCACACTCTAATGTGGTGGGGTTAAACCGGTTAATGCCAGGGACCCAACCTTTCTCTCTTGATATCTAGATCACACTCTAATGTGGTGGGGTTAAACCGGTTAATGCCTGGGGCCCAACCGTTCTCTCTTGATATCTAGATCACACTATAATGTTGTGGGGTTAAACCGGTTAATGCCTGGGACCCAACCGTTCTCTCTTGATATCTAGATCACACTATAATGTGGTGGGGTTAAACCGGTTAATGCCTGGGACCCAACCGTTCTCTCTTGATATCTAGATCACACTCTAATGTGGTGGGGTTAAACCGGTTAATGCCTGGGACCCAACCGTTCTCTCTTGATATCTAGATCACACTATAATGTGGTGGGGTTAAACCGGTTAATGCCTGGGACCCAACCGTTCTCTCTTGATATCTAGATCACACTCTAATGTGGTTGGGTTAAACCGGTTAATGCCTGGGACCCAACCGTTCTCTCTTGATATCTAGATTGCACTATAATGTGGTGGGGTTAAACCGGTTAATGCCTGGGATCCAACCGTTCTCTCTTGATATCTAGATCACCAGCAGATCAACAACAAACAAAAACCAGCTGAGATTCTTTTCAACTTAAATGACCACAGAAGTGATAACAATATAAACATAGATAGTACAAAAACAGGATCGGTGAATGACCACTGAGGAGGTAGAATCTTTTGGTTGTAGACCAAAACCAATGGGATGATATATTTAATATCAATAGGTTATAAACATCCAAAGAAATTTCTGATCTTTTGAGAGACCAGAAGTAGGTCATGTGTTATCAAAATTTAGTAATTAAATATAGACATATAACAAATTATCAAAAAATATCTACAATTCTGAATTTAGTTGCAAGATGGATCCATTAGTTCAGCAATCACAGAATCTTGAATTTTATCACAAAGCATAAATTTGTGAAAGATATAATAACTATATTGGTTGATTTATTGATTGTTTAACATTTTATATTTGATCACAAGTTAGTTTGACATTCTTTGTTGTTTTATATTTTACAGCATCATGAGTTGGTTTACAGATACATCAGTACATTAGAGACATTACTGTTTACCAGTGACATTGATTTTCATATTTTAGAAATATTTCAACAGTTCTGTGCTTTACGGTCATGAGACTTCATCTTATCTCCATTTTATTATATCATCTTCAAGTGACCAGATACATGTACATTTGTTTATTTTGTCAATACATATGTTTTATTGTTTCTGTATTGTTAATCATAACAAATTCATGAAATCACTTAGAACACCAAGAAGCCTGTTCCTATATGATCAATGATAATAATTTCATAAAATATGTACATTCAGGAACAAACATATGTGATGAGTTCCAGATAATTCACACATCATATGGTAGACTAAGAAAGGGAGATAATCAGGAAGGTACATATTGGGGGATAAATGTACGTTGTTGTTTTCTGTAACGACAAAATAGCAAAATAAAAATATTGTCCAGAACATTGTATGTTATTGAATTTTATTTATATCCTTCATGGAATGGCATTCTCCAAAGATAGCATTGGTGTCCTGTGTCTGTTTTGTATACCATTAATGAGAATCAATTAGCAATAACATCAGGTATTAGTTGTATACCATCAATGAGAACCAATTAACAATAACATCAGGTATTAGTTGTTGTATACCATCAATGAGAACTAATTAACAAGAACATCAGGTATTAGTTGTATACCATCAATGAGAACCAATTAACAATAACATGAGGTATTAGTTGTTGTATACCATCAATGAGAACCAATTAACAATAACATCAGGTATTAGTTGTTGTATACCATCAATGAGAATCAATTAACAATAACATCAGGTATTAGTTGTTGTATACCATCAATGAGAATCAATTAACAATAACATCAGGTATTAGTTGCTGTATACCATCAATGAGAATCAATTAACAATAACATCAGGTATTAGTTGTTGTATACCATCAATGAGAACCAATTAACAATAACATCAGGTATTAGTTGTTGTATACCATCAATGAGAACCAATTAACAATAACATCAGGTATTAGTTGTTGTATACCATCAATGAGAACCAATTAACAATAACATCAGGTATTAGTTGTATACCATCAATGAGAACCAATTTACAATAACATCAGGTATTAGTTGTTGTATACCATCAATGAGAACCAATTAACAATAACATCAGGTATTAGTTGTTGTATACCATCAATGAGAACTAATTAACAATAACATCAGGTATTAGTTGTTGTATACCATCAATGAGAACTAATTAACAATAACATCAGGTATTAGTTGTTGTATACCATCAATGAGAATCAATTAACAATAACATCAGGTATTAGTTGTTGTATGCCATCAATGAGAATCAATTAACAATAACATCAGGTATTAGTTGTTGTATACCATCAATGAGAACCAATTAACAATAACATCAGGTATTAGTTGTTGTATACCATCAATGAGAATCAATTAACAATAACATCAGGTATTAGTTGTTGTATACCATCAATGAGAACCAATTAACAATAACATCAGGTATTAGTTGTTGTATACCATCAATGAGAACCAATTAACAATAACATCAGGTATTAGTTGTTGTATACCATCAATGAGAACCAATTAACAATAACATCAGGTATTAGTTGTTGTATACCATCAATGAGAACCAATTAACAATAACATCAGGTATTAGTTGTATACCATCAATGAGAACTAATTAACAATAACATCAGGTATTAGTTGTATACCATCAATGAGAACTAATTAACAATAACATCAGGTATTAGTTGTTGTATACCATCAATGAGAACCAATTAACAATAACATCAGGTATTAGTTGTTGTATACCATCAATGAGAACCAATTAACAATAACATCAGGTATTAGTTGTATACCATCAATGAGAACTAATTAACAATAACATCAGGTATTAGTTGTTGTATATCATCAATGAGAACCAATTAACAATAACATCAGGTATTAGTTGTTGTATACCATCAATGAGAACTAATTAACAATAACATCAGGTATTAGTTGTTGTATATCATCAATGAGAATCAATTAACAATAACATCAGGTATTAGTTGTATACCATCAATGAGAACCAATTAACAATAACATCAGGTATTAGTTGTTGTATACCATCAATGAGAATCAATTAACAATAACATCAGGTATTAGTTGTTGTATATCATCAATGAGAATCAATTAACAATAACATCAGGTATTAGTTGTTGTATACCATCAATGAGAATCAATTAACAATAACATCAGGTATTAGTTGTATACCATCGATGAGAACCAATTAACAATAACATCAGGTATTAGTTGTTGTATATCATCAATGAGAACTAATTAACAATAACATCAGGTATTAGTCGTTGTATACCATCAATGAGAATCAATTAACAATAACATCAGGTATTAGTTGTTGTATACCATCAATGAGAACCAATTAACAATAACATCAGGTATTAGTTGTATACCATCAATGAGAACTAATTAACAATAACATCAGGTATTAGTTGTTGTATATCATCAATGAGAACCAATTAACAATAACATCAGGTATTAGTTGTTGTATACCAACAATGAGAACTAATTAACAATAACATCAGGTATTAGTTGTTGTATATCATCAATGAGAATCAATTAACAATAACATCAGGTATTAGTTGTATACCATCAATGAGAACCAATTAACAATAACATCAGGTATTAGTTGTTGTATATCATCAATGAGAATCAATTAACAATAACATCAGGTATTAGTTGTATACCATCAATGAGAATCAATTAACAATAACATCAGGTATTAGTTGTATACCATCAATGAGAACCAATTAACAATAACATCAGGTATTAGTTGTTGTATATCATCAATGAGAACTAATTAACAATAACATCAGGTATTAGTCGTTGTATACCATCAATGAGAATCAATTAACAATAACATCAGGTATTAGTTGTTGTATACCATCAATGAGAACCAATTAACAATAACATCAGGTATTAGTTGAATAATTTCCTGTTGTCAACTCTTGCTTTAGAGTGGAATAATACTCTTACCTTTTTTCCAATCTAATTGAAATAAAATGTTTTTGTATCCCATTTGGGGTCATGTCATGTAACCTTTCATTCATCTTTGACCATCCAAGCAAATGCTACAGTTATAACATCATATTTTTAGTAGATTGCTTATTTTTTCAACAGAGTTGTCATTCTTGGTACAACTCTTCAGTATATTCTTGAAATAGATTTATAAAACTCCTCAGTTTTGACTGACACTGCCATTCACAACTCTGTTGAGTCTGAGCCTTGTTCCTCTGAGTTAATTTCAGTGAATCTTTGTGTGACGCTATAGAATCTGCTGCTAATCATCCATTAATATCTACTGAATCTAACACCTCAGTTATACCAAGGTGTATAAGATTTACCACTGTCGTCCTGAGTAGACAAAGTCAGTTATACCAAGGTGTATAAGATTTACTACTGTCGTCCTGAGTAGACAAAGTCAGTTCTACCAAGGTGTATAAGATTTACCACTGTCGTCCTGAGTAGACAAAGTCAGTTCTACCAAGGTGTATAAGATTTACCACTGTCGTCCTGAGTAGACAAAGTCAGTTCTACCAAGGTGTATAAGATTTACCACTGTCGTCCTGAGTAGACAAAGTCAGTTATACCAAGGTGTATAAGATTTACCACTGTCGTCCTGAGTAGACAAAGTCAGTTATACCAAGGTGTATAAGATTTACCACTGTCGTCCTGAGTAGACAAAGTCAGTTCTACCAAGGTGTATAAGATTTACTACTGTCGTCCTGAGTAGACAAAGTCAGTTATACCAAGGTGTATAAGATTTACCACTGTCGTCCTCGGTAGACAGTCAGTTATACCAAGGTGTATAAGATTTACCACTGTCGTCCTGAGTAGACAAAGTCAGTTCTACCAAGGTGTATAAGATTTACCACTGTCGTCCTGAGTAGAAAAAGTCAGTTATACCAAGGTGTATAAGATTTACTACTGTCGTCCTGAGTAGTCAAAGTCAGTTATACCAAGGTGTATAAGATTTACCACTGTCGTCCTGAGTAGACAAAGTCAGTTATACCAAGGTGTATAAGATTTACCACTGTCGTCCTGAGTAGACAAAGTCAGTTATACCAAGGTGTATCAGATTTACCACTGTCGTCCTGAGTAGAAAAAGTCAGTTATACCAAGGTGTATAAGATTTATCACTGTCGTCCTGGGTAGACAAAGTCAGTTATACCAAGGTGTATAAGATTTACCACTGTTGTCCTGAGTAGACAAAGTCAGTTCTACCAAGGTGTATAAGATTTACCACTGTCGTCCTGAGTAGAAAAAGTCAGTTATACCAAGGTGTATAAGATTTACCACTGTCGTCCTGAGTAGACAAAGTCAGTTATACCAAGGTGTATAAGATTTACTACTGTCGTCCTGAGTAGACAAAGTCAGTTCTACCAAGGTGTATAAGATTTACCACTGTTGTCCTGAGTAGACAAAGTCAGTTCTACCAAGGTGTATAAGATTTACCACTGTCGTCCTGAGTAGAAAAAGTCAGTTATACCAAGGTGTATAAGATTTACCACTGTTGTCCTGAGTAGACAAAGTCAGTTCTACCAAGGTGTATAAGATTTACCACTGTCGTCCTGAGTAGAAAAAGTCAGTTATACCAAGGTGTATAAGATTTACCACTGTCGTCCTGAGTAGACAAAGTCAGTTATACCAAGGTGTATAAGATTTACTACTGTCGTCCTGAGTAGACAAAGTCAGTTCTACCAAGGTGTATAAGATTTACCACTGTTGTCCTGAGTAGACAAAGTCAGTTCTACCAAGGTGTATAAGATTTACCACTGTCGTCCTGAGTAGAAAAAGTCAGTTATACCAAGGTGTATAAGATTTACCACTGTCGTCCTGAGTAGTCAAAGTCAGTTATACCAAGGTGTATAAGATTTACCACTGTCGTCCTGAGTAGACAAAGTCAGTTATACCAAGGTGTATAAGATTTACCACTGTCGTCCTGAGTAGACAAAGTCAGTTATACCAAGGTGTATAAGATTTACCACTGTCGTCCTGAGTAGACAAAGTCAGTTATACCAAGGTGTATAAGATTTACCACTGTCGTCCTGAGTAGAAAAAGTCAGTTCTACCAAGGTGTATAAGATTTACCACTGTTGTCCTGAGTAGACAAAGTCAGTTCTACCAAGGTGTATAAGATTTACCACTGTCGTCCTGAGTAGACAAAGTCAGTTATACCAAGGTGTATAAGATTTACTACTGTCGTCCTGAGTAGACAAAGTCAGTTCTACCAAGGTGTATAAGATTTACCACTGTTGTCCTGAGTAGACAAAGTCAGTTCTACCAAGGTGTATAAGATTTACCACTGTCGTCCTGAGTAGAAAAAGTCAGTTATACCAAGGTGTATAAGATTTACCACTGTCGTCCTGAGTAGTCAAAGTCAGTTATACCAAGGTGTATAAGATTTACCACTGTCGTCCTGAGTAGACAAAGTCAGTTATACCAAGGTGTATAAGATTTACCACTGTCGTCCTGAGTAGACAAAGTCAGTTATACCAAGGTGTATAAGATTTACCACTGTCGTCCTGAGTAGACAAAGTCAGTTATACCAAGGTGTATAAGATTTACCACTGTCGTCCTGAGTAGAAAAAGTCAGTTCTACCA
This sequence comes from Bathymodiolus brooksi, assembly GCA_963680875.1. Classification (NCBI taxonomy): domain Eukaryota; kingdom Metazoa; phylum Mollusca; class Bivalvia; order Mytilida; family Modiolidae; genus Bathymodiolus; species Bathymodiolus brooksi. The sequence continues at coordinate 145,101,452 of OY804577.1, forward strand.
AGGTGTATAAGATTTACCACTGTTGTCCTGAGTAGACAAAGTCAGTTCTACCAAGGTGTATAAGATTTACCACTGTCGTCCTGAGTAGAAAAAGTTAGTTATACCAAGGTGTATAAGATTTACCACTGTCGTCCTGAGTAGACAAAGTCAGTTATACCAAGGTGTATAAGATTTACTACTGTCGTCCTGAGTAGACAAAGTCAGTTCTACCAAGGTGTATAAGATTTACCACTGTTGTCCTGAGTAGACAAAGTCAGTTCTACCAAGGTGTATAAGATTTACCACTGTCGTCCTGAGTAGAAAAAGTCAGTTATACCAAGGTGTATAAGATTTACCACTGTCGTCCTGAGTAGACAAAGTCAGTTATACCAAGGTGTATAAGATTTACTACTGTCGTCCTGAGTAGACAAAGTCAGTTCTACCAAGGTGTATAAGATTTACCACTGTTGTCCTGAGTAGACAAAGTCAGTTCTACCAAGGTGTATAAGATTTACCACTGTCGTCCTGAGTAGAAAAAGTCAGTTATACCAAGGTGTATAAGATTTACCACTGTCGTCCTGAGTAGTCAAAGTCAGTTATACCAAGGTGTATAAGATTTACCACTGTCGTCCTGAGTAGAAAAAGTCAGTTATACCAAGGTGTATAAGATTTACCACTGTCGTCCTGAGTAGTCAAAGTCAGTTATACCAAGGTGTATAAGATTTACCACTGTCGTCCTGAGTAGAAAAAGTCAGTTATGCCAAGGTGTATAAGATTTACCACTGTCGTCCTGAGTAGTCAAAGTCAGTTATACCAAGGTGTATAAGATTTACCACTGTCGTCCTGAGTAGTCAAAGTCAGTTATACCAAGGTGTATAAGATTTACCACTGTCGTCCTGAGTAGACAAAGTCAGTTGCACCGTTTAGGATGATGATAAAGGTAATAACAAAATTACCGAACTCCGAACAATCTTACAAAGGGAAAGTCAAAACTCATAATTATATAAACAGACAAAATCAGTCAACTACTGATGTTGATATCTGCTCAGGTGTGTCTGAAACAGTGTAAAGTTTTGATCAATTTGGAAAATGAACTATGACCTATTTAAAATGTCAAAAACTACTAGCTGAATTTAAAGGGAGCTTAAAGCCTATTTATAAATATCTAGAACGCACTTTTTATTATGCCAAGAAATCATTCGCCATTGCAGAAATCCACATTCATCTTCACAATTAAAGGGCTTTGCTATTATTATAGAAATGTCTGTTTTTTTTTTTCTTTTAAATTCATCAAAGTTTCAGAGATTCTTTTAGATAATATTTCCTTCTTGATTCTTTGAATGGTTAGCATGCTTGACTTGAGTGCGGTAGATTGTGAGGTTTGAGTCCTGATCGGGTCAAACCAAAGACTATACAATTGGTTTTTGATGCTTCTCTGCAAAAGATACAGTATTAAGGAGCAAAAGCAAAGACTGTTACCTCTGAAACAGGATAATGTTTCTGAGTTGAGTGACATATCTACCAGCAGACTGTTAGCTCTGAAACTGGATAATGTTTCTGAGTTGAGTGACATATCTACCAGCAGACTGTTAGCTCTGAAACAGGATAATGTTTCTGAGTTGAGTGACATATCTACCAGCAGACTGTTAGCTTAGCTCTGAAACAGGATAATGTTTCTGAGTTGAGTGACATATCTACCAGCAGACTGTTAGCTTAGCTCTGAAACAGGATAATGTTTCTGAGTTGAGTGACATATCTACCAGCAGACTGTTAGCTCTGAAACAGGATAATGTTTCTGAGTTGAGTGACATATCTACCAGCAGACTGTTAGCTCTGAAACAGGATAATGTTTCTGAGTTGAGTGACATATCTACCAGCAGACTGTTAGCTCTGAAACAGGATAATGTTTCTGAGTTGAGTGACATATCTACCAGCAGATTGTTAGCTCTGAAACAGGATAATGTTTCTGAGTTGAGTGACATATCTACCAGCAGACTGTTAGCTCTGAAACAGGATAATGTTTCTGAGTTGAGTGACATATCTACCAGCAGACTGTTAGCTCTGAAACAGGATAATGTTTCTGAGTTGAGTGACATATCTACCAGCAGACTGTTAGCTCTGAAACAGGATAATGTTTCTGAGTTGAGTGACATATCTACCAGCAGACTGTTAGCTCTGAAACAGGATAATGTTTCTGAGTTGAGTGACATATCTACCAGCAGACTGTTAGCTCTGAAACAGGATAATGTTTCTGAGTTGAGTGACATATCTACCAGCAGACTGTTAGCTCTGAAACAGGATAATGTTTCTGAGTTGAGTGACATATCTACCAGCAGACTGTTAGCTCTGAAACAGGATAATGTTTCTGAGTTGAGTGACATATCTACCAGCAGACTGTTAGCTCTGAAACAGGATAATGTTTCTGAGTTGAGTGACATATCTACCAGCAGACTGTTAGCTCTGAAACAGGATAATGTTTCTGAGTTGAGTGACATATCTACCAGCAGACTATTAGCTCTGAAACAGGATAATGTTTCTGAGTTGAGTGACATATCTACCAGCAGACTGTTAGCTCTGAAACAGGATAATGTTTCTGAGTTGAGTGACATATCTACCAGCAGACTGTTAGCTCTGAAACAGGATAATGTTTCTGAGTTGAGTGACATATCTACCAGTAGACTGTTAGCTCTGAAACAGGATAATGTTTCTGAGTTGAGTGACATATCTAACAGCAGACTGTTAGCTCTGAAACAGGATAATGTTTCTGAGTTGAGTGACATATCTACCAGCAGACTGTTAGCTCTGAAACAGGATAATGTTTCTGAGTTGAGTGACATATCTACCAGCAGACTGTTAGCTCTGAAACAGGATAATGTTTCTGAGTTGAGTGACATATCTACCAGCAGACTGTTAGCTCTGAAACAGGATAATGTTTCTGAGTTGAGTGACATATCTACCAGCAGACTGTTAGCTCTGAAACAGGATAATGTTTCTGAGTTGAGTGACATATCTACCAGCAGACTGTTAGCTCTGAAACAGGATAATGTTTCTGAGTTGAGTGACATATCTACCAGCAGACTGTTAGCTCTGAAACAGGATAATGTTTCTGAGTTGAGTGACATATCTACCAGCAGACTGTTAGCTCTGAAACAGGATAATGTTTCTGAGTTGAGTGACATATCTACCAGCAGACTGTTAGCTTAGCTCTGAAACAGGATAATGTTTCTGAGTTGAGTGACATATCTACTAGCAGACTGTTAGCTTAGCTCTGAAACAGGATAATGTTTCTGAGTTGAGTGACATATCTACTAGCAGACTGTTAGCTTAGCTCTGAAACAGGATAATGTTTCTGAGTTGAGTGACATATCTACCAGCAGACTGTTAGCTCTGAAACAGGATAATGTTTCTGAGTTGAGTGACATATCTACCAGCAGACTGTTAGCTCTGAAACATGATAATGTTTCTGAGTTGAGTGACATATCTACCAGCAGACTGTTAGCTCTGAAACAGGATAATGTTTCTGAGTTGAGTGACATATCTTCCAGCAGACTGTTAGCTCTGAAACAGGATAATGTTTCTGAGTTGAGTGACATATCTACCAGCAGACTGTTAGCTCTGAAACAGGATAATGTTTCTGAGTTGAGTGACATATCTACCAGCAGACTGTTAGCTCTGAAACAGGATAATGTTTCTGAGTTGAGTGACATATCTACCAGCAGACTGTTAGCTCTGAAACAGGATAATGTTTCTGAGTTGAGTGACATATCTACCAGCAGACTGTTAGCTCTGAAACAGGATAATGTTTCTGAGTTGAGTGACATATCTACCAGCAGACTGTTAGCTCTGAAACAGGATAATGTTTCTGAGTTGAGTGACATATCTTCCAGCAGACTGTTAGCTCTGAAACAGGATAATGTTTCTGAGTTGAGTGACATATCTACCAGCAGACTGTTAGCTCTGAAACAGGATAATGTTTCTGAGTTGAGTGACATATCTACCAGCAGACTGTTAGCTCTGAAACAGGATAATGTTTCTGAGTTGAGTGACATATCTACCAGCAGACTGTTAGCTCTGAAACAGGATAATGTTTCTGAGTTGAGTGACATATCTACCAGCAGACTGTTAGCTCTGAAACAGGATAATGTTTCTGAGTTGAGTGACATATCTACCAGCAGACTGTTAGCTCTGAAACAGGATAATGTTTCTGAGTTGAGTGACATATCTACCAGCAGACTGTTAGCTCTGAAACAGGATAATGTTTCTGAGTTGAGTGACATATCTACCAGCAGACTGTTAGCTCTGAAACATGATAATGTTTCTGAGTTGAGTGACATATCTACCAGCAGACTGTTAGCTCTGAAACAGGATAATGTTTCTGAGTTGAGTGACATATCTTCCAGCAGACTGTTAGCTCTGAAACAGGATAATGTTTCTGAGTTGAGTGACATATCTACCAGCAGACTGTTAGCTCTGAAACAGGATAATGTTTCTGAGTTGAGTGACATATCTACCAGCAGACTGTTAGCTCTGAAACAGGATAATGTTTCTGAGTTGAGTGACATATCTACCAGCAGACTGTTAGCTCTGAAACAGGATAATGTTTCTGAGTTGAGTGACATATCTACCAGCAGACTGTTAGCTCTGAAACAGGATAATGTTTCTGAGTTGAGTGACATATCTACCAGCAGACTGTTAGCTCTGAAACAGGATAATGTTTCTGAGTTGAGTGACATATCTACCAGCAGACTGTTAGCTCTGAAACAGGATAATGTTTCTGAGTTGAGTGACATATCTACCAGCAGACTGTTAGCTCTGAAACAGGATAATGTTTCTGAGTTGAGTGACATATCTACCAGCAGACTGTTAGCTCTGAAACAGGATAATGTTTCTGAGTTGAGTGACATATCTACCAGCAGACTGTTAGCTCTGAAACAGGATAATGTTTCTGAGTTGAGTGACATATCTACCAGCAGACTGTTAGCTCTGAAACAGGATAATGTTTCTGAGTTGAGTGACATATCTACCAGCAGACTGTTAGCTCTGAAACAGGATAATGTTTCTGAGTTGAGTGACATATCTACCAGCAGACTGTTAGCTCTGAAACAGGATAATGTTTCTGAGTTGAGTGACATATCTACCAGCAGACTGTTAGCTCTGAAACAGGATAATGTTTCTGAGTTGAGTGACATATCTACCAGCAGACTGTTAGCTCTGAAACAGGATAATGTTTCTGAGTTGAGTGACATATCTACCAGCAGACTGTTAGCTCTGAAACAGGATAATGTTTCTGAGTTGAGTGACATATCTACCAGCAGACTGTTAGCTCTGAAACAGGATAATGTTTCTGAGTTGAGTGACATATCTACCAGCAGACTGTTAGCTCTGAAACAGGATAATGTTTCTGAGTTGAGTGACATATCTACCAGCAGACTGTTAGCTCTGAAACAGGATAATGTTTCTGAGTTGAGTGACATATCTACCAGCAGACTGTTAGCTCTGAAACAGGATAATGTTTCTGAGTTGAGTGACATATCTACCAGCAGACTGTTAGCTCTGAAACAGGATAATGTTTCTGAGTTGAGTGACATATCTACCAGCAGACTGTTAGCTCTGAAACAGGATAATGTTTCTGAGTTGAGTGACATATCTACCAGCAGACTGTTAGCTCTGAAACAGGATAATGTTTCTGAGTTGAGTGACATATCTACCAGCAGACTGTTAGCTCTGAAACAGGATAATGTTTCTGAGTTGAGTGACATATCTACCAGCAGACTGTTAGCTCTGAAACAGGATAATGTTTCTGAGTTGAGTGACATATCTACCAGCAGACTGTTAGCTCTGAAACAGGATAATGTTTCTGAGTTGAGTGACATATCTACCAGCAGACTGTTAGCTCTGAAACAGGATAATGTTTCTGAGTTGAGTGACATATCTACCAGCAGACTGTTAGCTCTGAAACAGGATAATGTTTCTGAGTTGAGTGACATATCTACCAGCAGACTGTTAGCTCTGAAACAGGATAATGTTTCTGAGTTGAGTGACATATCTACCAGCAGACTGTTAGCTCTGAAACAGGATAATGTTTCTGAGTTGAGTGACATATCTACCAGCAGACTGTTAGCTCTGAAACAGGATAATGTTTCTGAGTTGAGTGACATATCTACCAGCAGACTGTTAGCTCTGAAACAGGATAATGTTTCTGAGTTGAGTGACATATCTACCAGCAGACTGTTAGCTCTGAAACAGGATAATGTTTCTGAGTTGAGTGACATATCTACCAGCAGACTGTTAGCTCTGAAACAGGATAATGTTTCTGAGTTGAGTGACATATCTACCAGCAGACTGTTAGCTCTGAAACAGGATAATGTTTCTGAGTTGAGTGACATATCTACCAGCAGACTGTTAGCTCTGAAACAGGATAATGTTTCTGAGTTGAGTGACATATCTACCAGCAGACTGTTAGCTCTGAAACAGGATAATGTTTCTGAGTTGAGTGACATATCTACCAGCAGACTGTTAGCTCTGAAACAGGATAATGTTTCTGAGTTGAGTGACATATCTACCAGCAGACTGTTAGCTCTGAAACAGGATAATGTTTCTGAGTTGAGTGACATATCTACCAGCAGACTGTTAGCTCTGAAACAGGATAATGTTTCTGAGTTGAGTGACATATCTACCAGCAGACTGTTAGCTCTGAAACAGGATAATGTTTCTGAGTTGAGTGACATATCTACCAGCAGACTGTTAGCTCTGAAACAGGATAATGTTTCTGAGTTGAGTGACATATCTACCAGCAGACTGTTAGCTCTGAAACAGGATAATGTTTCTGAGTTGAGTGACATATCTACCAGCAGACTGTTAGCTCTGAAACAGGATAATGTTTCTGAGTTGAGTGACATATCTACCAGCAGACTGTTAGCTCTGAAACAGGATAATGTTTCTGAGTTGAGTGACATATCTACCAGCAGACTGTTAGCTCTGAAACAGGATAATGTTTCTGAGTTGAGTGACATATCTACCAGCAGACTGTTAGCTCTGAAACAGGATAATGTTTCTGAGTTGAGTGACATATCTACCAGCAGACTGTTAGCTCTGAAACAGGATAATGTTTCTGAGTTGAGTGACATATCTACCAGCAGACTGTTAGCTCTGAAACAGGATAATGTTTCTGAGTTGAGTGACATATCTACCAGCAGACTGTTAGCTCTGAAACAGGATAATGTTTCTGAGTTGAGTGACATATCTACCAGCAGACTGTTAGCTCTGAAACAGGATAATGTTTCTGAGTTGAGTGACATATCTACCAGCAGACTGTTAGCTCTGAAACAGGATAATGTTTCTGAGTTGAGTGACATATCTACCAGCAGACTGTTAGCTCTGAAACAGGATAATGTTTCTGAGTTGAGTGACATATCTACCAGCAGACTGTTAGCTCTGAAACAGGATAATGTTTCTGAGTTGAGTGACATATCTACCAGCAGACTGTTAGCTCTGAAACAGGATAATGTTTCTGAGTTGAGTGACATATCTACCAGCAGACTGTTAGCTCTGAAACAGGATAATGTTTCTGAGTTGAGTGACATATCTACCAGCAGACTGTTAGCTCTGAAACAGGATAATGTTTCTGAGTTGAGTGACATATCTACCAGCAGACTGTTAGCTCTGAAACAGGATAATGTTTCTGAGTTGAGTGACATATCTACCAGCAGACTGTTAGCTCTGAAACAGGATAATGTTTCTGAGTTGAGTGACATATCTACCAGCAGACTGTTAGCTCTGAAACAGGATAATGTTTCTGAGTTGAGTGACATATCTACCAGCAGACTGTTAGCTCTGAAACAGGATAATGTTTCTGAGTTGAGTGACATATCTACCAGCAGACTGTTAGCTCTGAAACAGGATAATGTTTCTGAGTTGAGTGACATATCTACCAGCAGACTGTTAGCTCTGAAACAGGATAATGTTTCTGAGTTGAGTGACATATCTACCAGCAGACTGTTAGCTCTGAAACAGGATAATGTTTCTGAGTTGAGTGACATATCTACCAGCAGACTGTTAGCTCTGAAACAGGATAATGTTTCTGAGTTGAGTGACATATCTACCAGCAGACTGTTAGCTCTGAAACAGGATAATGTTTCTGAGTTGAGTGACATATCTACCAGCAGACTGTTAGCTCTGAGACAGGATAATGTTTCTGAGTTGAGTGACATATCTACCAGCAGACTGTTAGCTCTGAAACAGGATAATGTTTCTGAGTTGAGTGACATATCTACCAGCAGACTGTTAGCTCTGAAACAGGATAATGTTTCTGAGTTGAGTGACATATCTACCAGCAGACTGTTAGCTCTGAAACAGGATAATGTTTCTGAGTTGAGTGACATATCTACCAGCAGACTGTTAGCTCTGAAACAGGATAATGTTTCTGAGTTGAGTGACATGACATATCTACCAGCAGACTGTTAGCTTTGAAACAGGATAATGTTTCTGAGTTGAGTGACATATCTACCAGCAGAATGTTAGCTTAGCTCTGAAACAGGATAATGTTTCTGAGTTGAGTGACATATCTACCAGCAGACTGTTAGCTCTGAAACAGGATAATGTTTCTGAGTTGAGTGACATATCTACCAGCAGACTGTTAGCTCTGAAACAGGATAATGTTTCTGAGTTGAGTGACATATCTACCAGCAGACTGTTAGCTCTAAAACAGGATAATGTTTCTGAGTTGAGTGACATATCTACCAGCAGACTGTTAGCTCTGAAACAGGATAATGTTTCTGAGTTGAGTGACATATCTACCAGCAGACTGTTAGCTCTGAAACAGGATAATGTTTCTGAGTTGAGTGACATATCTACCAGCAGACTGTTAGCTCTGAAACAGGATAATGTTTCTGAGTTGAGTGACATATCTACCAGCAGACTGTTAGCTCTGAAACAGGATAATGTTTCTGAGTTGAGTGACATATCTACCAGCAGACTGTTAGCTCTGAAACAGGATAATGTTTCTGAGTTGAGTGACATATCTACCAGCAGACTGTTAGCTCTGAAACAGGATAATGTTTCTGAGTTGAGTGACATATCTACCAGCAGACTGTTAGCTCTGAAACAGGATAATATTTCTGAGTTGAGTGACATATCTACCAGCAGACTGTTAGCTCTGAAACAGGATAATGTTTCTGAGTTGAGTGACATATCTACCAGCAGACTGTTAGATCTGAAACAGGATAATATTTCTGAGTTGAGTGACATATCTACCAGCAGACTGTTAGCTCTGAAACAGGATAATGTTTCTGAGTTGAGTGACATATCTACCAGCAGACTGTTAGCTCTGAAACAGGATAATGTTTCTGAGTTGAGTGACATATCTACCAGCAGACTGTTAGCTCTGAAACAGGATAATGTTTCTGAGTTGAGTGACATATCTACCAGCAGACTGTTAGCTCTGAAACAGGATAATGTTTCTGAGTTGAGTGACATATCTACCAGCAGACTGTTAGCTCTGAAACAGGATAATGTTTCTGAGTTGAGTGACATATCTACCAGCAGAATGTTAGCTTAGCTCTGAAACAGGATAATGTTTCTGAGTTGAGTGACATATCTACCAGCAGACTGTTAGCTTAGCTCTGAAACAGGATAATGTTTCTGAGTTGAGTGACATATCTACCAGCAGACTGTTAGCTCTGAAACAGGATAATGTTTCTGAGTTGAGTGACATATCTACCAGCCGACTGTTAGCTCTGAAACAGGATAATGTTTCTGAGTTGAGTGACATATCTACCAGCAGACTGTTAGCTCTGAAACAGGATAATGTTTCTGAGTTGAGTGACATATCTACCAGCAGACTGTTAGCTCTGAAACAGGATAATGTTTCTGAGTTGAGTGACATATCTACCAGCAGACTGTTAGCTCTGAAACAGGATAATGTTTCTGAGTTGAGTGACATATCTACCAGCAGACTGTTAGCTCTGAAACAGGATAATATTTCTGAGTTGAGTGACATATCTACCAGCAGACTGTTAGCTCTGAAACAGGATAATGTTTCTGAGTTGAGTGACATATCTACCAGCAGACTGTTAGCTCTGAAACAGGATAATGTTTCTGAGTTGAGTGACATATCTACCAGCAGACTGTTAGCTCTGAAACAGGATAATGTTTCTGAGTTGAGTGACATATCTACCAGCAGACTGTTAGCTCTGAAACAGGATAATGTTTCTGAGTTGAGTGACATATCTACCAGCAGACTGTTAGCTCTGAAACAGGATAATGTTTCTGAGTTGAGTGACATATCTACCAGCAGACTGTTAGCTCTGAAACAGGATAATGTTTCTGAGTTGAGTGACATATCTACCAGCAGACTGTTAGCTTTGAAACAGGATAATGTTTCTGAGTTGAGTGACATATCTACCAGCAGACTGTTAGCTTTGAAACAGGATAATGTTTCTGAGTTGAGTGACATATCTACCAGCAGACTGTTAGCTCTGAAACAGGATAATGTTTCTGAGTTGAGTGACATATCTACCAGTAGACTGTTAGCTCTGAAACAGGATAATGTTTCTGAGTTGAGTGACATATCTACCAGCAGACTGTTAGCTCTGAAACAGGATAATGTTTCTGAGTTGAGTGACATATCTACCAGCAGACAGTTAGCTTAGCTCTGAAACAGGATAATGTTTCTGAGTTGAGTGACATATCTACCAGCAGACTGTTAGCTCTGAAACAGGATAATGTTTCTGAGTTGAGTGACATATCTACCAGCAGAGTGTTAGCTCTGAGACAGGATAATGTTTCTGAGTTGAGTGACATATCTACCAGCAGACTGTTAGCTCTGAAACAGGATAATGTTTCTGAGTTGAGTGACATATCTACCAGCAGACTGTTAGCTCTGAAACAGGATAATGTTTCTGAGTTGAGTGACATATCTACCAGCAGACTGTTAGCTCTGAAACAGGATAATGTTTCTGAGTTGAGTGACATATCTACCAGCAGACTGTTAGCTCTGAAACAGGATAATATTTCTGAGTTGAGTGACATATCTACCAGCAGACTGTTAGCTCTGAAACAGGATAATGTTTCTGAGTTGAGTGACATATCTACCAGCAGACTGTTAGCTCTGAAACAGGATAATGTTTCTGAGTTGAGTGACATATCTACCAGCAGACTGTTAGCTCTGAAACAGGATAATATTTCTGAGTTGAGTGACATATCTACCAGCAGACTGTTAGCTCTGAAACAGGATAATGTTTCTGAGTTGAGTGACATATCTACCAGCAGACTGTTAGATCTGAAACAGGATAATATTTCTGAGTTGAGTGACATATCTACCAGCAGACTGTTCGCTCTGAAACAGGATAATGTTTCTGAGTTGAGTGACATATCTACCAGCAAACTGTTAGCTCTGAAACAGGATAATGTTTCTGAGTTGAGTGACATATCTACCAGCAGACTGTTAGCTCTGAAACAGGATAATGTTTCTGAGTTGAGTGACATATCTACCAGCAGACTGTTAGCTCTGAAACAGGATAATGTTTCTGAGTTGAGTGACATATCTACCAGCAGACTGTTAGCTCTGAAACAGGATAATGTTTCTGAGTTGAGTGACATATCTACCAGCAGAATGTTAGCTTAGCTCTGAAACAGGATAATGTTTCTGAGTTGAGTGACATATCTACCAGCAGACTGTTAGCTCTGAAACAGGATAATGTTTCTGAGTTGAGTGACATATCTACCAGCAGACTGTTAGCTCTGAAACAGGATAATGTTTCTGAGTTGAGTGACATATCTACCAGCAGACTGTTAGCTCTGAAACAGGATAATGTTTCTGAGTTGAGTGACATATCTACCAGCAGACTGTTAGCTCTGAAACAGGATAATGTTTCTGAGTTGAGTGACATATCTACCAGCAGACTGTTAGCTCTGAAACAGGATAATGTTTCTGAGTTGAGTGACATATCTACCAGCAGACTGTTAGCTCTGAAACAGGATAATGTTTCTGAGTTGAGTGACATATCTACCAGCAGACTGTTAGCTCTGAAACAGGATAATGTTTCTGAGTTGAGTGACATATCTACCAGCAGACTGTTAGCTTTGAAACAGGATAATGTTTCTGAGTTGAGTGACATATCTACCAGCAGACTGTTAGCTTTGAAACAGGATAATGTTTCTGAGTTGAGTGACATATCTACCAGCAGACTGTTAGCTCTGAAACAGGATAATGTTTCTGAGTTGAGTGACATATCTACCAGCAGACTGTTAGCTCTGAAACAGGATAATGTTTCTGAGTTGAGTGACATATCTATCAGCAGACTGTTAGCTCTGAAACAGGATAATGTTTCTGAGTTGAGTGACATATCTACCAGCAGACTGTTAGCTCTGAAACAGGATAATGTTTCTGAGTTGAGTGACATATCTACCAGCAGACTATTAGCTCTGAAACAGGATAATGTTTCTGAGTTGAGTGACATATCTACCAGCAGACTGTTAGCTCTGAAACAGGATAATGTTTCTGAGTTGAGTGACATATCTACCAGTAGACTGTTAGCTCTGAAACAGGATAATGTTTCTGAGTTGAGTGACATATCTACCAGCAGACTGTTAGCTCTGAAACAGGATAATGTTTCTGAGTTGAGTGACATATCTACCAGCAGACAGTTAGCTTAGCTCTGAAACAGGATAATGTTTCTGAGTTGAGTGACATATCTACCAGCAGAGTGTTAGCTCTGAGACAGGATAATGTTTCTGAGTTGAGTGACATATCTACCAGCAGACTGTTAGCTCTGAAACAGGATAATGTTTCTGAGTTGAGTGACATATCTACCAGCAGACTGTTAGCTCTGAAACAGGATAATGTTTCTGAGTTGAGTGACATATCTACCAGCAGACTGTTAGCTCTGAAACAGGATAATGTTTCTGAGTTGAGTGACATATCTACCAGCAGACTGTTAGCTCTGAAACAGGATAATATTTCTGAGTTGAGTGACATATCTACCAGCAGACTGTTAGCTCTGAAACAGGATAATGTTTCTGAGTTGAGTGACATATCTACCAGCAGACTGTTAGCTCTGAAACAGGATAATGTTTCTGAGTTGAGTGACATATCTACCAGCAGACTGTTAGCTCTGAAACAGGATAATATTTCTGAGTTGAGTGACATATCTACCAGCAGACTGTTAGCTCTGAAACAGGATAATGTTTCTGAGTTGAGTGACATATCTACCAGCAGACTGTTAGATCTGAAACAGGATAATATTTCTGAGTTGAGTGACATATCTACCAGCAGACTGTTCGCTCTGAAACAGGATAATGTTTCTGAGTTGAGTGACATATCTACCAGCAAACTGTTAGCTCTGAAACAGGATAATGTTTCTGAGTTGAGTGACATATCTACCAGCAGACTGTTAGCTCTGAAACAGGATAATGTTTCTGAGTTGAGTGACATATCTACCAGTAGACTGTTAGCTCTGAAACAGGATAATGTTTCTGAGTTGAGTGACATATCTACCAGCAGACTGTTAGCTCTGAAACAGGATAATGTTTCTGAGTTGAGTGACATATCTACCAGCAGACAGTTAGCTTAGCTCTGAAACAGGATAATGTTTCTGAGTTGAGTGACATATCTACCAGCAGACTGTTAGCTCTGAAACAGGATAATGTTTCTGAGTTGAGTGACATATCTACCAGCAGAGTGTTAGCTCTGAGACAGGATAATGTTTCTGAGTTGAGTGACATATCTACCAGCAGACTGTTAGCTCTGAAACAGGATAATGTTTCTGAGTTGAGTGACATATCTACCAGCAGACTGTTAGCTCTGAAACAGGATAATGTTTCTGAGTTGAGTGACATATCTACCAGCAGACTGTTAGCTCTGAAACAGGATAATGTTTCTGAGTTGAGTGACATATCTACCAGCAGACTGTTAGCTCTGAAACAGGATAATGTTTCTGAGTTGAGTGACATATCTACCAGCAGACTGTTAGCTTTGAAACAGGATAATGTTTCTGAGTTGAGTGACATATCTACCAGCAGACTGTTAGCTTTGAAACAGGATAATGTTTCTGAGTTGAGTGACATATCTACCAGCAGACTGTTAGCTCTGAAACAGGATAATGTTTCTGAGTTGAGTGACATATCTACCAGCAGACTGTTAGCTCTGAAACAGGATAATGTTTCTGAGTTGAGTGACATATCTATCAGCAGACTGTTAACTCTGAAACAGGATAATGTTTCTGAGTTGAGTGACATATCTACCAGCAGACTGTTAGCTCTGAAACAGGATAATGTTTCTGAGTTGAGTGACATATCTACCAGCAGACTATTAGCTCTGAAACAGGATAATGTTTCTGAGTTGAGTGACATATCTACCAGCAGACTGTTAGCTCTGAAACAGGATAATGTTTCTGAGTTGAGTGACATATCTACCAGTAGACTGTTAGCTCTGAAACAGGATAATGTTTCTGAGTTGAGTGACATATCTACCAGCAGACTGTTAGCTCTGAAACAGGATAATGTTTCTGAGTTGAGTGACATATCTACCAGCAGACAGTTAGCTTAGCTCTGAAACAGGATAATGTTTCTGAGTTGAGTGACATATCTACCAGCAGACTGTTAGCTCTGAAACAGGATAATGTTTCTGAGTTGAGTGACATATCTACCAGCAGAGTGTTAGCTCTGAGACAGGATAATGTTTCTGAGTTGAGTGACATATCTACCAGCAGACTGTTAGCTCTGAAACAGGATAATGTTTCTGAGTTGAGTGACATATCTACCAGCAGACTGTTAGCTCTGAAACAGGATAATGTTTCTGAGTTGAGTGACATATCTACCAGCAGACTGTTAGCTCTGAAACAGGATAATGTTTCTGAGTTGAGTGACATATCTACCAGCAGACTGTTAGCTCTGAAACAGGATAATATTTCTGAGTTGAGTGACATATCTACCAGCAGACTGTTAGCTCTGAAACAGGATAATGTTTCTGAGTTGAGTGACATATCTACCAGCAGACTGTTAGCTCTGAAACAGGATAATGTTTCTGAGTTGAGTGACATATCTACCAGCAGACTGTTAGCTCTGAAACAGGATAATATTTCTGAGTTGAGTGACATATCTACCAGCAGACTGTTAGCTCTGAAACAGGATAATGTTTCTGAGTTGAGTGACATATCTACCAGCAGACTGTTAGATCTGAAACAGGATAATATTTCTGAGTTGAGTGACATATCTACCAGCAGACTGTTCGCTCTGAAACAGGATAATGTTTCTGAGTTGAGTGACATATCTACCAGCAAACTGTTAGCTCTGAAACAGGATAATGTTTCTGAGTTGAGTGACATATCTACCAGCAGACTGTTAGCTCTGAAACAGGATAATGTTTCTGAGTTGAGTGACATATCTACCAGCAGACTTGTTAGCTCTGAAACAGGATAATGTTTCTGAGTTGAGTGACATATCTACCAGCAGACTGTTAGCTCTGAAACAGGATAATGTTTCTGAGTTGAGTGACATATCTACCAGCAGAATGTTAGCTTAGCTCTGAAACAGGATAATGTTTCTGAGTTGAGTGACATATCTACCAGCAGACTGTTAGCTCTGAAACAGGATAATGTTTCTGAGTTGAGTGACATATCTACCAGCAGACTATTAGCTCTGAAACAGGATAATGTTTCTGAGTTGAGTGACATATCTACCAGCAGACTGTTAGCTCTGAAACAGGATAATGTTTCTGAGTTGAGTGACATATCTACCAGTAGACTGTTAGCTCTGAAACAGGATAATGTTTCTGAGTTGAGTGACATATCTACCAGCAGACTGTTAGCTCTGAAACAGGATAATGTTTCTGAGTTGAGTGACATATCTACCAGCAGACAGTTAGCTTAGCTCTGAAACAGGATAATGTTTCTGAGTTGAGTGACATATCTACCAGCAGAGTGTTAGCTCTGAGACAGGATAATGTTTCTGAGTTGAGTGACATATCTACCAGCAGACTGTTAGCTCTGAAACAGGATAATATTTCTGAGTTGAGTGACATATCTACCAGCAGACTGTTAGCTCTGAAACAGGATAATGTTTCTGAGTTGAGTGACATATCTACCAGCAGACTGTTAGATCTGAAACAGGATAATATTTCTGAGTTGAGTGACATATCTACCAGCAGACTGTTCGCTCTGAAACAGGATAATGTTTCTGAGTTGAGTGACATATCTACCAGCAAACTGTTAGCTCTGAAACAGGATAATGTTTCTGAGTTGAGTGACATATCTACCAGCAGACTGTTAGCTCTGAAACAGGATAATGTTTCTGAGTTGAGTGACATATCTACCAGTAGACTGTTAGCTCTGAAACAGGATAATGTTTCTGAGTTGAGTGACATATCTACCAGCAGACTGTTAGCTCTGAAACAGGATAATGTTTCTGAGTTGAGTGACATATCTACCAGCAGACAGTTAGCTTAGCTCTGAAACAGGATAATGTTTCTGAGTTGAGTGACATATCTACCAGCAGACTGTTAGCTCTGAAACAGGATAATGTTTCTGAGTTGAGTGACATATCTACCAGCAGAGTGTTAGCTCTGAGACAGGATAATGTTTCTGAGTTGAGTGACATATCTACCAGCAGACTGTTAGCTCTGAAACAGGATAATGTTTCTGAGTTGAGTGACATATCTACCAGCAGACTGTTAGCTCTGAAACAGGATAATGTTTCTGAGTTGAGTGACATATCTACCAGCAGACTGTTAGCTCTGAAACAGGATAATGTTTCTGAGTTGAGTGACATATCTACCAGCAGACTGTTAGCTCTGAAACAGGATAATGTTTCTGAGTTGAGTGACATATCTACCAGCAGACTGTTAGCTTTGAAACAGGATAATGTTTCTGAGTTGAGTGACATATCTACCAGCAGACTGTTAGCTTTGAAACAGGATAATGTTTCTGAGTTGAGTGACATATCTACCAGCAGACTGTTAGCTCTGAAACAGGATAATGTTTCTGAGTTGAGTGACATATCTACCAGCAGACTGTTAGCTCTGAAACAGGATAATGTTTCTGAGTTGAGTGACATATCTATCAGCAGACTGTTAACTCTGAAACAGGATAATGTTTCTGAGTTGAGTGACATATCTACCAGCAGACTGTTAGCTCTGAAACAGGATAATGTTTCTGAGTTGAGTGACATATCTACCAGCAGACTATTAGCTCTGAAACAGGATAATGTTTCTGAGTTGAGTGACATATCTACCAGCAGACTGTTAGCTCTGAAACAGGATAATGTTTCTGAGTTGAGTGACATATCTACCAGTAGACTGTTAGCTCTGAAACAGGATAATGTTTCTGAGTTGAGTGACATATCTACCAGCAGACTGTTAGCTCTGAAACAGGATAATGTTTCTGAGTTGAGTGACATATCTACCAGCAGACAGTTAGCTTAGCTCTGAAACAGGATAATGTTTCTGAGTTGAGTGACATATCTACCAGCAGACTGTTAGCTCTGAAACAGGATAATGTTTCTGAGTTGAGTGACATATCTACCAGCAGAGTGTTAGCTCTGAGACAGGATAATGTTTCTGAGTTGAGTGACATATCTACCAGCAGACTGTTAGCTCTGAAACAGGATAATGTTTCTGAGTTGAGTGACATATCTACCAGCAGACTGTTAGCTCTGAAACAGGATAATGTTTCTGAGTTGAGTGACATATCTACCAGCAGACTGTTAGCTCTGAAACAGGATAATGTTTCTGAGTTGAGTGACATATCTACCAGCAGACTGTTAGCTCTGAAACAGGATAATATTTCTGAGTTGAGTGACATATCTACCAGCAGACTGTTAGCTCTGAAACAGGATAATGTTTCTGAGTTGAGTGACATATCTACCAGCAGACTGTTAGCTCTGAAACAGGATAATGTTTCTGAGTTGAGTGACATATCTACCAGCAGACTGTTAGCTCTGAAACAGGATAATATTTCTGAGTTGAGTGACATATCTACCAGCAGACTGTTAGCTCTGAAACAGGATAATGTTTCTGAGTTGAGTGACATATCTACCAGCAGACTGTTAGATCTGAAACAGGATAATATTTCTGAGTTGAGTGACATATCTACCAGCAGACTGTTCGCTCTGAAACAGGATAATGTTTCTGAGTTGAGTGACATATCTACCAGCAAACTGTTAGCTCTGAAACAGGATAATGTTTCTGAGTTGAGTGACATATCTACCAGCAGACTGTTAGCTCTGAAACAGGATAATGTTTCTGAGTTGAGTGACATATCTACCAGCAGATTGTTAGCTCTGAAACAGGATAATGTTTCTGAGTTGAGTGACATATCTACCAGCAGACTGTTAGCTCTGAAACAGGATAATGTTTCTGAGTTGAGTGACATATCTACCAGCAGAATGTTAGCTTAGCTCTGAAACAGGATAATGTTTCTGAGTTGAGTGACATATCTACCAGCAGACTGTTAGCTCTGAAACAGGATAATGTTTCTGAGTTGAGTGACATATCTACCAGCAGACTGTTAGCTCTGAAACAGGATAATGTTTCTGAGTTGAGTGACATATCTACCAGCAGACTGTTAGCTCTGAAACAGGATAATGTTTCTGAGTTGAGTGACATATCTACCAGCAGACTGTTAGCTCTGAAACAGGATAATGTTTCTGAGTTGAGTGACATATCTACCAGCAGACTGTTAGCTCTGAAACAGGATAATGTTTCTGAGTTGAGTGACATATCTACCAGCAGACTGTTAGCTCTGAAACAGGATAATGTTTCTGAGTTGAGTGACATATCTACCAGCAGACTGTTAGCTCTGAAACAGGATAATGTTTCTGAGTTGAGTGACATATCTACCAGCAGACTGTTAGCTTTGAAACAGGATAATGTTTCTGAGTTGAGTGACATATCTACCAGCAGACTGTTAGCTTTGAAACAGGATAATGTTTCTGAGTTGAGTGACATATCTACCAGCAGACTGTTAGCTCTGAAACAGGATAATGTTTCTGAGTTGAGTGACATATCTACCAGCAGACTGTTAGCTCTGAAACAGGATAATGTTTCTGAGTTGAGTGACATATCTATCAGCAGACTGTTAGCTCTGAAACAGGATAATGTTTCTGAGTTGAGTGACATATCTACCAGCAGACTGTTAGCTCTGAAACAGGATAATGTTTCTGAGTTGAGTGACATATCTACCAGCAGACTATTAGCTCTGAAACAGGATAATGTTTCTGAGTTGAGTGACATATCTACCAGCAGACTGTTAGCTCTGAAACAGGATAATGTTTCTGAGTTGAGTGACATATCTACCAGTAGACTGTTAGCTCTGAAACAGGATAATGTTTCTGAGTTGAGTGACATATCTACCAGCAGACTGTTAGCTCTGAAACAGGATAATGTTTCTGAGTTGAGTGACATATCTACCAGCAGACAGTTAGCTTAGCTCTGAAACAGGATAATGTTTCTGAGTTGAGTGACATATCTACCAGCAGAGTGTTAGCTCTGAGACAGGATAATGTTTCTGAGTTGAGTGACATATCTACCAGCAGACTGTTAGCTCTGAAACAGGATAATGTTTCTGAGTTGAGTGACATATCTACCAGCAGACTGTTAGCTCTGAAACAGGATAATGTTTCTGAGTTGAGTGACATATCTACCAGCAGACTGTTAGCTCTGAAACAGGATAATGTTTCTGAGTTGAGTGACATATCTACCAGCAGACTGTTAGCTCTGAAACAGGATAATATTTCTGAGTTGAGTGACATATCTACCAGCAGACTGTTAGCTCTGAAACAGGATAATGTTTCTGAGTTGAGTGACATATCTACCAGCAGACTGTTAGCTCTGAAACAGGATAATGTTTCTGAGTTGAGTGACATATCTACCAGCAGACTGTTAGCTCTGAAACAGGATAATATTTCTGAGTTGAGTGACATATCTACCAGCAGACTGTTAGCTCTGAAACAGGATAATGTTTCTGAGTTGAGTGACATATCTACCAGCAGACTGTTAGATCTGAAACAGGATAATATTTCTGAGTTGAGTGACATATCTACCAGCAGACTGTTCGCTCTGAAACAGGATAATGTTTCTGAGTTGAGTGACATATCTACCAGCAAACTGTTAGCTCTGAAACAGGATAATGTTTCTGAGTTGAGTGACATATCTACCAGCAGACTGTTAGCTCTGAAACAGGATAATGTTTCTGAGTTGAGTGACATATCTACCAGCAGATTGTTAGCTCTGAAACAGGATAATGTTTCTGAGTTGAGTGACATATCTACCAGCAGACTGTTAGCTCTGAAACAGGATAATGTTTCTGAGTTGAGTGACATATCTACCAGCAGAATGTTAGCTTAGCTCTGAAACAGGATAATGTTTCTGAGTTGAGTGACATATCTACCAGCAGACTGTTAGCTCTGAAACAGGATAATGTTTCTGAGTTGAGTGACATATCTACCAGCAGACTGTTAGCTCTGAAACAGGATAATGTTTCTGAGTTGAGTGACATATCTACCAGCAGACTGTTAGCTCTGAAACAGGATAATGTTTCTGAGTTGAGTGACATATCTACCAGCAGACTGTTAGCTCTGAAACAGGATAATGTTTCTGAGTTGAGTGACATATCTACCAGCAGACTGTTAGCTCTGAAACAGGATAATGTTTTCTGAGTTGAGTAGACATATCTACCAGCAGACTGTTAGCTCTGAAACAGGATAATGTTTCTGAGTTGAGTGACATATCTACCAGCAGACTGTTAGCTCTGAAACAGGATAATGTTTCTGAGTTGAGTGACATATCTACCAGCAGACTGTTAGCTCTGAAACAGGATAATGTTTCTGAGTTGAGTGACATATCTACCAGCAGACTGTTAGCTCTGAAACAGGATAATGTTTCTGAGTTGAGTGACATATCTACCAGCAGACTGTTAGCTCTGAAACAGGATAATGTTTCTGAGTTGAGTGACATATCTACCAGCAGACTGTTAGCTCTGAAACAGGATAATGTTTCTGAGTTGAGTGACATATCTACCAGCAGACTGTTAGCTCTGAAACAGGATAATGTTTCTGAGTTGAGTGACATATCTACCAGCAGACTGTTAGCTCTGAAACAGGATAATGTTTCTGAGTTGAGTGACATATCTACCAGCAGACTGTTAGCTCTGAAACAGGATAATGTTTCTGAGTTGAGTGACATATCTACCAGCAGACTGTTAGCTCTGAAACAGGATAATGTTTCTGAGTTGAGTGACATATCTACCAGCAGACTGTTAGCTCTGAAACAGGATAATGTTTCTGAGTTGAGTGACATATCTACCAGCAGACTGTTAGCTCTGAAACAGGATAATGTTTCTGAGTTGAGTGACATATCTACCAGCAGACTGTTAGCTCTGAAACAGGATAATGTTTCTGAGTTGAGTGACATATCTACCAGCAGACTGTTAGCTCTGAGACAGGATAATGTTTCTGAGTTGAGTGACATATCTACCAGCAGACTGTTAGCTCTGAAACAGGATAATGTTTCTGAGTTGAGTGACATATCTACCAGCAGACTGTTAGCTCTGAAACAGGATAATGTTTCTGAGTTGAGTGACATATCTACCAGCAGACTGTTAGCTCTGAAACAGGATAATGTTTCTGAGTTGAGTGACATATCTACCAGCAGACTGTTAGCTCTGAAACAGGATAATGTTTCTGAGTTGAGTGACATATCTACCAGCAGACTGTTAGCTCTGAAACAGGATAATGTTTCTGAGTTGAGTGACATATCTACCAGCAGACTGTTAGCTCTGAAACAGGATAATGTTTCTGAGTTGAGTGACATATCTACCAGCAGACTGTTAGCTCTGAAACAGGATATTTCTGAGTTGAGTGACATATCTACCAGCAGACTGTTATCTGAAACAGGATAATGTTTCTGAGTTGAGTGACATATCTACCAGCAGACTGTTAGCTCTGAAACAGGATAATGTTTCTGAGTTGAGTGACATATCTACCAGCAGACTGTTAGCTCTGAAACAGGATAATGTTTCTGAGTTGAGTGACATATCTACCAGCAGACTGTTAGCTCTGAAACAGGATAATGTTTCTGAGTTGAGTGACATATCTACCAGCAGACTGTTAGCTCTGAAACAGGATAATGTTTCTGAGTTGAGTGACATATCTACCAGCAGACTGTTAGCTCTGAAACAGGATAATGTTTCTGAGTTGAGTGACATATCTACCAGCAGACTGTTAGCTCTGAAACAGGATAATGTTTCTGAGTTGAGTGACATATCTACCAGCAGACTGTTAGCTCTGAAACAGGATAATGTTTCTGAGTTGAGTGACATATCTACCAGCAGACTGTTAGCTCTGAAACAGGATAATGTTTCTGAGTTGAGTGACATATCTACCAGCAGACTGTTAGCTCTGAAACAGGATAATGTTTCTGAGTTGAGTGACATATCTACCAGCAGACTGTTAGCTCTGAAACAGGATAATGTTTCTGAGTTGAGTGACATATCTACCAGCAGACTGTTAGCTCTGAAACAGGATAATGTTTCTGAGTTGAGTGACATATCTACCAGCAGACTGTTAGCTCTGAAACAGGATAATGTTTCTGAGTTGAGTGACATATCTACCAGCAGACTGTTAGCTCTGAAACAGGATAATGTTTCTGAGTTGAGTGACATATCTACCAGCAGACTGTTAGCTCTGAAACAGGATAATGTTTCTGAGTTGAGTGACATATCTACCAGCAGACTGTTAGCTCTGAAACAGGATAATGTTTCTGAGTTGAGTGACATATCTACCAGCAGACTGTTAGCTCTGAAACAGGATAATGTTTCTGAGTTGAGTGACATATCTACCAGCAGACTGTTAGCTCTGAAACAGGATAATGTTTCTGAGTTGAGTGACATATCTACCAGCAGACTGTTAGCTCTGAAACAGGATAATGTTTCTGAGTTGAGTGACATATCTACCAGCAGACTGTTAGCTCTGAAACAGGATAATGTTTCTGAGTTGAGTGACATATCTACCAGCAGACTGTTAGCTCTGAAACAGGATAATGTTTCTGAGTTGAGTGACATATCTACCAGCAGACTGTTAGCTCTGAAACAGGATAATGTTTCTGAGTTGAGTGACATATCTACCAGCAGACTGTTAGCTCTAAAACAGGATAATGTTTCTGAGTTGAGTGACATATCTACCAGCAGACTGTTAGCTCTGAAACAGGATAATGTTTCTGAGTTGAGTGACATATCTACCAGCAGACTGTTAGCTCTGAAACAGGATAATGTTTCTGAGTTGAGTGACATATCTACCAGCAGACTGTTAGCTCTGAAACAGGATAATGTTTCTGAGTTGAGTGACATATCTACCAGCAGACTGTTAGCTCTGAAACAGGATAATGTTTCTGAGTTGAGTGACATATCTACCAGCAGACTGTTAGCTCTGAAACAGGATAATGTTTCTGAGTTGAGTGACATATCTACCAGCAGACTGTTAGCTCTGAAACAGGATAATGTTTCTGAGTTGAGTGACATATCTACCAGCAGACTGTTAGCTCTGAAACAGGATAATGTTTCTGAGTTGAGTGACATATCTACCAGCAGACTGTTAGCTCTGAAACAGGATAATGTTTCTGAGTTGAGTGACATATCTACCAGCAGACTGTTAGCTCTGAAACAGGATAATGTTTCTGAGTTGAGTGACATATCTACCAGCAGACTGTTAGCTCTGAAACAGGATAATGTTTCTGAGTTGAGTGACATATCTACCAGCAGACTGTTAGCTCTGAAACAGGATAATGTTTCTGAGTTGAGTGACATATCTACCAGCAGACTGTTAGCTCTGAAACAGGATAATGTTTCTGAGTTGAGTGACATATCTACCAGCAGACTGTT
The DNA here is from genome assembly GCA_963680875.1 of Bathymodiolus brooksi. NCBI lineage: Eukaryota > Metazoa > Mollusca > Bivalvia > Mytilida > Modiolidae > Bathymodiolus > Bathymodiolus brooksi. Next base: position 145,125,298 of record OY804577.1, read on the forward strand.
AGCTCTGAAACAGGATAATGTTTCTGAGTTGAGTGACATATCTACCAGCAGACTGTTAGCTCTGAAACAGGATAATGTTTCTGAGTTGAGTGACATATCTACCAGCAGACTGTTAGCTCTGAAACAGGATAATGTTTCTGAGTTGAGTGACATATCTACCAGCAGACTGTTAGCTCTGAAACAGGATAATGTTTCTGAGTTGAGTGACATATCTACCAGCAGACTGTTAGCTCTGAAACAGGATAATGTTTCTGAGTTGAGTGACATATCTACCAGCAGACTGTTAGCTCTGAAACAGGATAATGTTTCTGAGTTGAGTGACATATCTACCAGCAGACTGTTAGCTCTGAAACAGGATAATGTTTCTGAGTTGAGTGACATATCTACCAGCAGACTGTTAGCTCTGAAACAGGATAATGTTTCTGAGTTGAGTGACATATCTACCAGCAGACTGTTAGCTCTGAAACAGGATAATGTTTCTGAGTTGAGTGACATATCTACCAGCAGACTGTTAGCTCTGAAACAGGATAATGTTTCTGAGTTGAGTGACATATCTACCAGCAGACTGTTAGCTCTGAAACAGGATAATGTTTCTGAGTTGAGTGACATATCTACCAGCAGACTGTTAGCTCTGAAACAGGATAATGTTTCTGAGTTGAGTGACATATCTACCAGCAGACTGTTAGCTCTGAAACAGGATAATGTTTCTGAGTTGAGTGACATATCTACCAGCAGACTGTTAGCTCTGAAACAGGATAATGTTTCTGAGTTGAGTGACATATCTACCAGCAGACTGTTAGCTCTGAAACAGGATAATGTTTCTGAGTTGAGTGACATATCTACCAGCAGACTGTTAGCTCTGAAACAGGATAATGTTTCTGAGTTGAGTGACATATCTACCAGCAGACTGTTAGCTCTGAAACAGGATAATGTTTCTGAGTTGAGTGACATATCTACCAGCAGACTGTTAGCTCTGAAACAGGATAATGTTTCTGAGTTGAGTGACATATCTACCAGCAGACTGTTAGCTCTGAAACAGGATAATGTTTCTGAGTTGAGTGACATATCTACCAGCAGACTGTTAGCTCTGAAACAGGATAATGTTTCTGAGTTGAGTGACATATCTACCAGCAGACTGTTAGCTCTGAAACAGGATAATGTTTCTGAGTTGAGTGACATATCTACCAGCAGACTGTTAGCTCTGAAACAGGATAATGTTTCTGAGTTGAGTGACATATCTACCAGCAGACTGTTAGCTCTGAAACAGGATAATGTTTCTGAGTTGAGTGACATATCTACCAGCAGACTGTTAGCTCTGAAACAGGATAATGTTTCTGAGTTGAGTGACATATCTACCAGCAGACTGTTAGCTCTGAAACAGGATAATGTTTCTGAGTTGAGTGACATATCTACCAGCAGACTGTTAGCTCTGAAACAGGATAATGTTTCTGAGTTGAGTGACATATCTACCAGCAGACTGTTAGCTCTGAAACAGGATAATGTTTCTGAGTTGAGTGACATATCTACCAGCAGACTGTTAGCTCTGAAACAGGATAATGTTTCTGAGTTGAGTGACATATCTACCAGCAGACTGTTAGCTCTGAAACAGGATAATGTTTCTGAGTTGAGTGACATATCTACCAGCAGACTGTTAGCTCTGAAACAGGATAATGTTTCTGAGTTGAGTGACATATCTACCAGCAGACTGTTAGCTCTGAAACAGGATAATGTTTCTGAGTTGAGTGACATATCTACCAGCAGACTGTTAGCTCTGAAACAGGATAATGTTTCTGAGTTGAGTGACATATCTACCAGCAGACTGTTAGCTCTGAAACAGGATAATGTTTCTGAGTTGAGTGACATATCTACCAGCAGACTGTTAGCTCTGAAACAGGATAATGTTTCTGAGTTGAGTGACATATCTACCAGCAGACTGTTAGCTCTGAAACAGGATAATGTTTCTGAGTTGAGTGACATATCTACCAGCAGACTGTTAGCTCTGAAACAGGATAATGTTTCTGAGTTGAGTGACATATCTACCAGCAGACTGTTAGCTCTGAAACAGGATAATGTTTCTGAGTTGAGTGACATATCTACCAGCAGACTGTTAGCTCTGAAACAGGATAATGTTTCTGAGTTGAGTGACATATCTACCAGCAGACTGTTAGCTCTGAAACAGGATAATGTTTCTGAGTTGAGTGACATATCTACCAGCAGACTGTTAGCTCTGAAACAGGATAATGTTTCTGAGTTGAGTGACATATCTACCAGCAGACTGTTAGCTCTGAAACAGGATAATGTTTCTGAGTTGAGTGACATATCTACCAGCAGACTGTTAGCTCTGAAACAGGATAATGTTTCTGAGTTGAGTGACATATCTACCAGCAGACTGTTAGCTCTGAAACAGGATAATGTTTCTGAGTTGAGTGACATATCTACCAGCAGACTGTTAGCTCTGAAACAGGATAATGTTTCTGAGTTGAGTGACATATCTACCAGCAGACTGTTAGCTCTGAAACAGGATAATGTTTCTGAGTTGAGTGACATATCTACCAGCAGACTGTTAGCTCTGAAACAGGATAATGTTTCTGAGTTGAGTGACATATCTACCAGCAGACTGTTAGCTCTGAAACAGGATAATGTTTCTGAGTTGAGTGACATATCTACCAGCAGACTGTTAGCTCTGAAACAGGATAATGTTTCTGAGTTGAGTGACATATCTACCAGCAGACTGTTAGCTCTGAAACAGGATAATGTTTCTGAGTTGAGTGACATATCTACCAGCAGACTGTTAGCTCTGAAACAGGATAATGTTTCTGAGTTGAGTGACATATCTACCAGCAGACTGTGTTAGCTCTGAAACAGGATAATGTTTCTGAGTTGAGTGACATATCTACCAGCAGACTGTTAGCTCTGAAACAGGATAATGTTTCTGAGTTGAGTGACATATCTACCAGCAGACTGTTAGCTCTGAAACAGGATAATGTTTCTGAGTTGAGTGACATATCTACCAGCAGACTGTTAGCTCTGAAACAGGATAATGTTTCTGAGTTGAGTGACATATCTACCAGCAGACTGTTAGCTCTGAAACAGGATAATGTTTCTGAGTTGAGTGACATATCTACCAGCAGACTGTTAGCTCTGAAACAGGATAATGTTTCTGAGTTGAGTGACATATCTACCAGCAGACTGTTAGCTCTGAAACAGGATAATGTTTCTGAGTTGAGTGACATATCTACCAGCAGACTGTTAGCTCTGAAACAGGATAATGTTTCTGAGTTGAGTGACATATCTACCAGCAGACTGTTAGCTCTGAAACAGGATAATGTTTCTGAGTTGAGTGACATATCTACCAGCAGACTGTTAGCTCTGAAACAGGATAATGTTTCTGAGTTGAGTGACATATCTACCAGCAGACTGTTAGCTCTGAAACAGGATAATGTTTCTGAGTTGAGTGACATATCTACCAGCAGACTGTTAGCTCTGAAACAGGATAATGTTTCTGAGTTGAGTGACATATCTACCAGCAGACTGTTAGCTCTGAAACAGGATAATGTTTCTGAGTTGAGTGACATATCTACCAGCAGACTGTTAGCTCTGAAACAGGATAATGTTTCTGAGTTGAGTGACATATCTACCAGCAGACTGTTAGCTCTGAAACAGGATAATGTTTCTGAGTTGAGTGACATATCTACCAGCAGACTGTTAGCTCTGAAACAGGATAATGTTTCTGAGTTGAGTGACATATCTACCAGCAGACTGTTAGCTCTGAAACAGGATAATGTTTCTGAGTTGAGTGACATATCTACCAGCAGACTGTTAGCTCTGAAACAGGATAATGTTTCTGAGTTGAGTGACATATCTACCAGCAGACTGTTAGCTCTGAAACAGGATAATGTTTCTGAGTTGAGTGACATATCTACCAGCAGACTGTTAGCTCTGAAACAGGATAATGTTTCTGAGTTGAGTGACATATCTACCAGCAGACTGTTAGCTCTGAAACAGGATAATGTTTCTGAGTTGAGTGACATATCTACCAGCAGACTGTTAGCTCTGAAACAGGATAATGTTTCTGAGTTGAGTGACATATCTACCAGCAGACTGTTAGCTCTGAAACAGGATAATGTTTCTGAGTTGAGTGACATATCTACCAGCAGACTGTTAGCTCTGAAACAGGATAATGTTTCTGAGTTGAGTGACATATCTACCAGCAGACTGTTAGCTCTGAAACAGGATAATGTTTCTGAGTTGAGTGACATATCTACCAGCAGACTGTTAGCTCTGAAACAGGATAATGTTTCTGAGTTGAGTGACATATCTACCAGCAGACTGTTAGCTCTGAAACAGGATAATGTTTCTGAGTTGAGTGACATATCTACCAGCAGACTGTTAGCTCTGAAACAGGATAATGTTTCTGAGTTGAGTGACATATCTACCAGCAGACTGTTAGCTCTGAAACAGGATAATGTTTCTGAGTTGAGTGACATATCTACCAGCAGACTGTTAGCTCTGAAACAGGATAATGTTTCTGAGTTGAGTGACATATCTACCAGCAGACTGTTAGCTCTGAAACAGGATAATGTTTCTGAGTTGAGTGACATATCTACCAGCAGACTGTTAGCTCTGAAACAGGATAATGTTTCTGAGTTGAGTGACATATCTACCAGCAGACTGTTAGCTCTGAAACAGGATAATGTTTCTGAGTTGAGTGACATATCTACCAGCAGACTGTTAGCTCTGAAACAGGATAATGTTTCTGAGTTGAGTGACATATCTACCAGCAGACTGTTAGCTCTGAAACAGGATAATGTTTCTGAGTTGAGTGACATATCTACCAGCAGACTGTTAGCTCTGAAACAGGATAATGTTTCTGAGTTGAGTGACATATCTACCAGCAGACTGTTAGCTCTGAAACAGGATAATGTTTCTGAGTTGAGTGACATATCTACCAGCAGACTGTTAGCTCTGAAACAGGATAATGTTTCTGAGTTGAGTGACATATCTACCAGCAGACTGTTAGCTCTGAAACAGGATAATGTTTCTGAGTTGAGTGACATATCTACCAGCAGACTGTTAGCTCTGAAACAGGATAATGTTTCTGAGTTGAGTGACATATCTACCAGCAGACTGTTAGCTCTGAAACAGGATAATGTTTCTGAGTTGAGTGACATATCTACCAGCAGACTGTTAGCTCTGAAACAGGATAATGTTTCTGAGTTGAGTGACATATCTACCAGCAGACTGTTAGCTCTGAAACAGGATAATGTTTCTGAGTTGAGTGACATATCTACCAGCAGACTGTTAGCTCTGAAACAGGATAATGTTTCTGAGTTGAGTGACATATCTACCAGCAGACTGTTAGCTCTGAAACAGGATAATGTTTCTGAGTTGAGTGACATATCTACCAGCAGACTGTTAGCTCTGAAACAGGATAATGTTTCTGAGTTGAGTGACATATCTACCAGCAGACTGTTAGCTCTGAAACAGGATAATGTTTCTGAGTTGAGTGACATATCTACCAGCAGACTGTTAGCTCTGAAACAGGATAATGTTTCTGAGTTGAGTGACATATCTACCAGCAGACTGTTAGCTCTGAAACAGGATAATGTTTCTGAGTTGAGTGACATATCTACCAGCAGACTGTTAGCTCTGAAACAGGATAATGTTTCTGAGTTGAGTGACATATCTACCAGCAGACTGTTAGCTCTGAAACAGGATAATGTTTCTGAGTTGAGTGACATATCTACCAGCAGACTGTTAGCTCTGAAACAGGATAATGTTTCTGAGTTGAGTGACATATCTACCAGCAGACTGTTAGCTCTGAAACAGGATAATGTTTCTGAGTTGAGTGACATATCTACCAGCAGACTGTTAGCTCTGAAACAGGATAATGTTTCTGAGTTGAGTGACATATCTACCAGCAGACTGTTAGCTCTGAAACAGGATAATGTTTCTGAGTTGAGTGACATATCTACCAGCAGACTGTTAGCTCTGAAACAGGATAATGTTTCTGAGTTGAGTGACATATCTACCAGCAGACTGTTAGCTCTGAAACAGGATAATGTTTCTGAGTTGAGTGACATATCTACCAGCAGACTGTTAGCTCTGAAACAGGATAATGTTTCTGAGTTGAGTGACATATCTACCAGCAGACTGTTAGCTCTGAAACAGGATAATGTTTCTGAGTTGAGTGACATATCTACCAGCAGACTGTTAGCTCTGAAACAGGATAATGTTTCTGAGTTGAGTGACATATCTACCAGCAGACTGTTAGCTCTGAAACAGGATAATGTTTCTGAGTTGAGTGACATATCTACCAGCAGACTGTTAGCTCTGAAACAGGATAATGTTTCTGAGTTGAGTGACATATCTACCAGCAGACTGTTAGCTCTGAAACAGGATAATGTTTCTGAGTTGAGTGACATATCTACCAGCAGACTGTTAGCTCTGAAACAGGATAATGTTTCTGAGTTGAGTGACATATCTACCAGCAGACTGTTAGCTCTGAAACAGGATAATGTTTCTGAGTTGAGTGACATATCTACCAGCAGACTGTTAGCTCTGAAACAGGATAATGTTTCTGAGTTGAGTGACATATCTACCAGCAGACTGTTAGCTCTGAAACAGGATAATGTTTCTGAGTTGAGTGACATATCTACCAGCAGACTGTTAGCTCTGAAACAGGATAATGTTTCTGAGTTGAGTGACATATCTACCAGCAGACTGTTAGCTCTGAAACAGGATAATGTTTCTGAGTTGAGTGACATATCTACCAGCAGACTGTTAGCTCTGAAACAGGATAATGTTTCTGAGTTGAGTGACATATCTACCAGCAGACTGTTAGCTCTGAAACAGGATAATGTTTCTGAGTTGAGTGACATATCTACCAGCAGACTGTTAGCTCTGAAACAGGATAATGTTTCTGAGTTGAGTGACATATCTACCAGCAGACTGTTAGCTCTGAAACAGGATAATGTTTCTGAGTTGAGTGACATATCTACCAGCAGACTGTTAGCTCTGAAACAGGATAATGTTTCTGAGTTGAGTGACATATCTACCAGCAGACTGTTAGCTCTGAAACAGGATAATGTTTCTGAGTTGAGTGACATATCTACCAGCAGACTGTTAGCTCTGAAACAGGATAATGTTTCTGAGTTGAGTGACATATCTACCAGCAGACTGTTAGCTCTGAAACAGGATAATGTTTCTGAGTTGAGTGACATATCTACCAGCAGACTGTTAGCTCTGAAACAGGATAATGTTTCTGAGTTGAGTGACATATCTACCAGCAGACTGTTAGCTCTGAAACAGGATAATGTTTCTGAGTTGAGTGACATATCTACCAGCAGACTGTTAGCTCTGAAACAGGATAATGTTTCTGAGTTGAGTGACATATCTACCAGCAGACTGTTAGCTCTGAAACAGGATAATGTTTCTGAGTTGAGTGACATATCTACCAGCAGACTGTTAGCTCTGAAACAGGATAATGTTTCTGAGTTGAGTGACATATCTACCAGCAGACTGTTAGCTCTGAAACAGGATAATGTTTCTGAGTTGAGTGACATATCTACCAGCAGACTGTTAGCTCTGAAACAGGATAATGTTTCTGAGTTGAGTGACATATCTACCAGCAGACTGTTAGCTCTGAAACAGGATAATGTTTCTGAGTTGAGTGACATATCTACCAGCAGACTGTTAGCTCTGAAACAGGATAATGTTTCTGAGTTGAGTGACATATCTACCAGCAGACTGTTAGCTCTGAAACAGGATAATGTTTCTGAGTTGAGTGACATATCTACCAGCAGACTGTTAGCTCTGAAACAGGATAATGTTTCTGAGTTGAGTGACATATCTACCAGCAGACTGTTAGCTCTGAAACAGGATAATGTTTCTGAGTTGAGTGACATATCTACCAGCAGACTGTTAGCTCTGAAACAGGATAATGTTTCTGAGTTGAGTGACATATCTACCAGCAGACTGTTAGCTCTGAAACAGGATAATGTTTCTGAGTTGAGTGACATATCTACCAGCAGACTGTTAGCTCTGAAACAGGATAATGTTTCTGAGTTGAGTGACATATCTACCAGCAGACTGTTAGCTCTGAAACAGGATAATGTTTCTGAGTTGAGTGACATATCTACCAGCAGACTGTTAGCTCTGAAACAGGATAATGTTTCTGAGTTGAGTGACATATCTACCAGCAGACTGTTAGCTCTGAAACAGGATAATGTTTCTGAGTTGAGTGACATATCTACCAGCAGACTGTTAGCTCTGAAACAGGATAATGTTTCTGAGTTGAGTGACATATCTACCAGCAGACTGTTAGCTCTGAAACAGGATAATGTTTCTGAGTTGAGTGACATATCTACCAGCAGACTGTTAGCTCTGAAACAGGATAATGTTTCTGAGTTGAGTGACATATCTACCAGCAGACTGTTAGCTCTGAAACAGGATAATGTTTCTGAGTTGAGTGACATATCTACCAGCAGACTGTTAGCTCTGAAACAGGATAATGTTTCTGAGTTGAGTGACATATCTACCAGCAGACTGTTAGCTCTGAAACAGGATAATGTTTCTGAGTTGAGTGACATATCTACCAGCAGACTGTTAGCTCTGAAACAGGATAATGTTTCTGAGTTGAGTGACATATCTACCAGCAGACTGTTAGCTCTGAAACAGGATAATGTTTCTGAGTTGAGTGACATATCTACCAGCAGACTGTTAGCTCTGAAACAGGATAATGTTTCTGAGTTGAGTGACATATCTACCAGCAGACTGTTAGCTCTGAAACAGGATAATGTTTCTGAGTTGAGTGACATATCTACCAGCAGACTGTTAGCTCTGAAACAGGATAATGTTTCTGAGTTGAGTGACATATCTACCAGCAGACTGTTAGCTCTGAAACAGGATAATGTTTCTGAGTTGAGTGACATATCTACCAGCAGACTGTTAGCTCTGAAACAGGATAATGTTTCTGAGTTGAGTGACATATCTACCAGCAGACTGTTAGCTCTGAAACAGGATAATGTTTCTGAGTTGAGTGACATATCTACCAGCAGACTGTTAGCTCTGAAACAGGATAATGTTTCTGAGTTGAGTGACATATCTACCAGCAGACTGTTAGCTCTGAAACAGGATAATGTTTCTGAGTTGAGTGACATATCTACCAGCAGACTGTTAGCTCTGAAACAGGATAATGTTTCTGAGTTGAGTGACATATCTACCAGCAGACTGTTAGCTCTGAAACAGGATAATGTTTCTGAGTTGAGTGACATATCTACCAGCAGACTGTTAGCTCTGAAACAGGATAATGTTTCTGAGTTGAGTGACATATCTACCAGCAGACTGTTAGCTCTGAAACAGGATAATGTTTCTGAGTTGAGTGACATATCTACCAGCAGACTGTTAGCTCTGAAACAGGATAATGTTTCTGAGTTGAGTGACATATCTACCAGCAGACTGTTAGCTCTGAAACAGGATAATGTTTCTGAGTTGAGTGACATATCTACCAGCAGACTGTTAGCTCTGAAACAGGATAATGTTTCTGAGTTGAGTGACATATCTACCAGCAGACTGTTAGCTCTGAAACAGGATAATGTTTCTGAGTTGAGTGACATATCTACCAGCAGACTGTTAGCTCTGAAACAGGATAATGTTTCTGAGTTGAGTGACATATCTACCAGCAGACTGTTAGCTCTGAAACAGGATAATGTTTCTGAGTTGAGTGACATATCTACCAGCAGACTGTTAGCTCTGAAACAGGATAATGTTTCTGAGTTGAGTGACATATCTACCAGCAGACTGTTAGCTCTGAAACAGGATAATGTTTCTGAGTTGAGTGACATATCTACCAGCAGACTGTTAGCTCTGAAACAGGATAATGTTTCTGAGTTGAGTGACATATCTACCAGCAGACTGTTAGCTCTGAAACAGGATAATGTTTCTGAGTTGAGTGACATATCTACCAGCAGACTGTTAGCTCTGAAACAGGATAATGTTTCTGAGTTGAGTGACATATCTACCAGCAGACTGTTAGCTCTGAAACAGGATAATGTTTCTGAGTTGAGTGACATATCTACCAGCAGACTGTTAGCTCTGAAACAGGATAATGTTTCTGAGTTGAGTGACATATCTACCAGCAGACTGTTAGCTCTGAAACAGGATAATGTTTCTGAGTTGAGTGACATATCTACCAGCAGACTGTTAGCTCTGAAACAGGATAATGTTTCTGAGTTGAGTGACATATCTACCAGCAGACTGTTAGCTCTGAAACAGGATAATGTTTCTGAGTTGAGTGACATATCTACCAGCAGACTGTTAGCTCTGAAACAGGATAATGTTTCTGAGTTGAGTGACATATCTACCAGCAGACTGTTAGCTCTGAAACAGGATAATGTTTCTGAGTTGAGTGACATATCTACCAGCAGACTGTTAGCTCTGAAACAGGATAATGTTTCTGAGTTGAGTGACATATCTACCAGCAGACTGTTAGCTCTGAAACAGGATAATGTTTCTGAGTTGAGTGACATATCTACCAGCAGACTGTTAGCTCTGAAACAGGATAATGTTTCTGAGTTGAGTGACATATCTACCAGCAGACTGTTAGCTCTGAAACAGGATAATGTTTCTGAGTTGAGTGACATATCTACCAGCAGACTGTTAGCTCTGAAACAGGATAATGTTTCTGAGTTGAGTGACATATCTACCAGCAGACTGTTAGCTCTGAAACAGGATAATGTTTCTGAGTTGAGTGACATATCTACCAGCAGACTGTTAGCTCTGAAACAGGATAATGTTTCTGAGTTGAGTGACATATCTACCAGCAGACTGTTAGCTCTGAAACAGGATAATGTTTCTGAGTTGAGTGACATATCTACCAGCAGACTGTTAGCTCTGAAACAGGATAATGTTTCTGAGTTGAGTGACATATCTACCAGCAGACTGTTAGCTCTGAAACAGGATAATGTTTCTGAGTTGAGTGACATATCTACCAGCAGACTGTTAGCTCTGAAACAGGATAATGTTTCTGAGTTGAGTGACATATCTACCAGCAGACTGTTAGCTCTGAAACAGGATAATGTTTCTGAGTTGAGTGACATATCTACCAGCAGACTGTTAGCTCTGAAACAGGATAATGTTTCTGAGTTGAGTGACATATCTACCAGCAGACTGTTAGCTCTGAAACAGGATAATGTTTCTGAGTTGAGTGACATATCTACCAGCAGACTGTTAGCTCTGAAACAGGATAATGTTTCTGAGTTGAGTGACATATCTACCAGCAGACTGTTAGCTCTGAAACAGGATAATGTTTCTGAGTTGAGTGACATATCTACCAGCAGACTGTTAGCTCTGAAACAGGATAATGTTTCTGAGTTGAGTGACATATCTACCAGCAGACTGTTAGCTCTGAAACAGGATAATGTTTCTGAGTTGAGTGACATATCTACCAGCAGACTGTTAGCTCTGAAACAGGATAATGTTTCTGAGTTGAGTGACATATCTACCAGCAGACTGTTAGCTCTGAAACAGGATAATGTTTCTGAGTTGAGTGACATATCTACCAGCAGACTGTTAGCTCTGAAACAGGATAATGTTTCTGAGTTGAGTGACATATCTACCAGCAGACTGTTAGCTCTGAAACAGGATAATGTTTCTGAGTTGAGTGACATATCTACCAGCAGACTGTTAGCTCTGAAACAGGATAATGTTTCTGAGTTGAGTGACATATCTACCAGCAGACTGTTAGCTCTGAAACAGGATAATGTTTCTGAGTTGAGTGACATATCTACCAGCAGACTGTTAGCTCTGAAACAGGATAATGTTTCTGAGTTGAGTGACATATCTACCAGCAGACTGTTAGCTCTGAAACAGGATAATGTTTCTGAGTTGAGTGACATATCTACCAGCAGACTGTTAGCTCTGAAACAGGATAATGTTTCTGAGTTGAGTGACATATCTACCAGCAGACTGTTAGCTCTGAAACAGGATAATGTTTCTGAGTTGAGTGACATATCTACCAGCAGACTGTTAGCTCTGAAACAGGATAATGTTTCTGAGTTGAGTGACATATCTACCAGCAGACTGTTAGCTCTGAAACAGGATAATGTTTCTGAGTTGAGTGACATATCTACCAGCAGACTGTTAGCTCTGAAACAGGATAATGTTTCTGAGTTGAGTGACATATCTACCAGCAGACTGTTAGCTCTGAAACAGGATAATGTTTCTGAGTTGAGTGACATATCTACCAGCAGACTGTTAGCTCTGAAACAGGATAATGTTTCTGAGTTGAGTGACATATCTACCAGCAGACTGTTAGCTCTGAAACAGGATAATGTTTCTGAGTTGAGTGACATATCTACCAGCAGACTGTTAGCTCTGAAACAGGATAATGTTTCTGAGTTGAGTGACATATCTACCAGCAGACTGTTAGCTCTGAAACAGGATAATGTTTCTGAGTTGAGTGACATATCTACCAGCAGACTGTTAGCTCTGAAACAGGATAATGTTTCTGAGTTGAGTGACATATCTACCAGCAGACTGTTAGCTCTGAAACAGGATAATGTTTCTGAGTTGAGTGACATATCTACCAGCAGACTGTTAGCTCTGAAACAGGATAATGTTTCTGAGTTGAGTGACATATCTACCAGCAGACTGTTAGCTCTGAAACAGGATAATGTTTCTGAGTTGAGTGACATATCTACCAGCAGACTGTTAGCTCTGAAACAGGATAATGTTTCTGAGTTGAGTGACATATCTACCAGCAGACTGTTAGCTCTGAAACAGGATAATGTTTCTGAGTTGAGTGACATATCTACCAGCAGACTGTTAGCTCTGAAACAGGATAATGTTTCTGAGTTGAGTGACATATCTACCAGCAGACTGTTAGCTCTGAAACAGGATAATGTTTCTGAGTTGAGTGACATATCTACCAGCAGACTGTTAGCTCTGAAACAGGATAATGTTTCTGAGTTGAGTGACATATCTACCAGCAGACTGTTAGCTCTGAAACAGGATAATGTTTCTGAGTTGAGTGACATATCTACCAGCAGACTGTTAGCTCTGAAACAGGATAATGTTTCTGAGTTGAGTGACATATCTACCAGCAGACTGTTAGCTCTGAAACAGGATAATGTTTCTGAGTTGAGTGACATATCTACCAGCAGACTGTTAGCTCTGAAACAGGATAATGTTTCTGAGTTGAGTGACATATCTACCAGCAGACTGTTAGCTCTGAAACAGGATAATGTTTCTGAGTTGAGTGACATATCTACCAGCAGACTGTTAGCTCTGAAACAGGATAATGTTTCTGAGTTGAGTGACATATCTACCAGCAGACTGTTAGCTCTGAAACAGGATAATGTTTCTGAGTTGAGTGACATATCTACCAGCAGACTGTTAGCTCTGAAACAGGATAATGTTTCTGAGTTGAGTGACATATCTACCAGCAGACTGTTAGCTCTGAAACAGGATAATGTTTCTGAGTTGAGTGACATATCTACCAGCAGACTGTTAGCTCTGAAACAGGATAATGTTTCTGAGTTGAGTGACATATCTACCAGCAGACTGTTAGCTCTGAAACAGGATAATGTTTCTGAGTTGAGTGACATATCTACCAGCAGACTGTTAGCTCTGAAACAGGATAATGTTTCTGAGTTGAGTGACATATCTACCAGCAGACTGTTAGCTCTGAAACAGGATAATGTTTCTGAGTTGAGTGACATATCTACCAGCAGACTGTTAGCTCTGAAACAGGATAATGTTTCTGAGTTGAGTGACATATCTACCAGCAGACTGTTAGCTCTGAAACAGGATAATGTTTCTGAGTTGAGTGACATATCTACCAGCAGACTGTTAGCTCTGAAACAGGATAATGTTTCTGAGTTGAGTGACATATCTACCAGCAGACTGTTAGCTCTGAAACAGGATAATGTTTCTGAGTTGAGTGACATATCTACCAGCAGACTGTTAGCTCTGAAACAGGATAATGTTTCTGAGTTGAGTGACATATCTACCAGCAGACTGTTAGCTCTGAAACAGGATAATGTTTCTGAGTTGAGTGACATATCTACCAGCAGACTGTTAGCTCTGAAACAGGATAATGTTTCTGAGTTGAGTGACATATCTACCAGCAGACTGTTAGCTCTGAAACAGGATAATGTTTCTGAGTTGAGTGACATATCTACCAGCAGACTGTTAGCTCTGAAACAGGATAATGTTTCTGAGTTGAGTGACATATCTACCAGCAGACTGTTAGCTCTGAAACAGGATAATGTTTCTGAGTTGAGTGACATATCTACCAGCAGACTGTTAGCTCTGAAACAGGATAATGTTTCTGAGTTGAGTGACATATCTACCAGCAGACTGTTAGCTCTGAAACAGGATAATGTTTCTGAGTTGAGTGACATATCTACCAGCAGACTGTTAGCTCTGAAACAGGATAATGTTTCTGAGTTGAGTGACATATCTACCAGCAGACTGTTAGCTCTGAAACAGGATAATGTTTCTGAGTTGAGTGACATATCTACCAGCAGACTGTTAGCTCTGAAACAGGATAATGTTTCTGAGTTGAGTGACATATCTACCAGCAGACTGTTAGCTCTGAAACAGGATAATGTTTCTGAGTTGAGTGACATATCTACCAGCAGACTGTTAGCTCTGAAACAGGATAATGTTTCTGAGTTGAGTGACATATCTACCAGCAGACTGTTAGCTCTGAAACAGGATAATGTTTCTGAGTTGAGTGACATATCTACCAGCAGACTGTTAGCTTAGCTCTGAAACAGGATAATGTTTCTGAGTTGAGTGACATATCTACCAGCAGACTGTTAGCTCTGAAACAGGATAATGTTTCTGAGTTGAGTGACATATCTACCAGCAGACTGTTAGCTCTGAAACAGGATAATGTTTCTGAGTTGAGTGACATATCTACCAGCAGACTGTTAGCTCTGAAACAGGATAATGTTTCTGAGTTGAGTGACATATCTACCAGCAGACTGTTAGCTCTGAAACAGGATAATGTTTCTGAGTTGAGTGACATATCTACCAGCAGACTGTTAGCTCTGAAACAGGATAATGTTTCTGAGTTGAGTGACATATCTACCAGCAGACTGTTAGCTCTGAAACAGGATAATGTTTCTGAGTTGAGTGACATATCTACCAGCAGACTGTTAGCTCTGAAACAGGATAATGTTTCTGAGTTGAGTGACATATCTACCAGCAGACTGTTAGCTCTGAAACAGGATAATGTTTCTGAGTTGAGTGACATATCTACCAGCAGACTGTTAGCTCTGAAACAGGATAATGTTTCTGAGTTGAGTGACATATCTACCAGCAGACTGTTAGCTCTGAAACAGGATAATGTTTCTGAGTTGAGTGACATATCTACCAGCAGACTGTTAGCTCTGAAACAGGATAATGTTTCTGAGTTGAGTGACATATCTACCAGCAGACTGTTAGCTCTGAAACAGGATAATGTTTCTGAGTTGAGTGACATATCTACCAGCAGACTGTTAGCTCTGAAACAGGATAATGTTTCTGAGTTGAGTGACATATCTACCAGCAGACTGTTAGCTCTGAAACAGGATAATGTTTCTGAGTTGAGTGACATATCTACCAGCAGACTGTTAGCTCTGAAACAGGATAATGTTTCTGAGTTGAGTGACATATCTACCAGCAGACTGTTAGCTCTGAAACAGGATAATGTTTCTGAGTTGAGTGACATATCTACCAGCAGACTGTTAGCTCTGAAACAGGATAATGTTTCTGAGTTGAGTGACATATCTACCAGCAGACTGTTAGCTCTGAAACAGGATAATGTTTCTGAGTTGAGTGACATATCTACCAGCAGACTGTTAGCTCTGAAACAGGATAATGTTTCTGAGTTGAGTGACATATCTACCAGCAGACTGTTAGCTCTGAAACAGGATAATGTTTCTGAGTTGAGTGACATATCTACCAGCAGACTGTTAGCTCTGAAACAGGATAATGTTTCTGAGTTGAGTGACATATCTACCAGCAGACTGTTAGCTCTGAAACAGGATAATGTTTCTGAGTTGAGTGACATATCTACCAGCAGACTGTTAGCTCTGAAACAGGATAATGTTTCTGAGTTGAGTGACATATCTACCAGCAGACTGTTAGCTCTGAAACAGGATAATGTTTCTGAGTTGAGTGACATATCTACCAGCAGACTGTTAGCTCTGAAACAGGATAATGTTTCTGAGTTGAGTGACATATCTACCAGCAGACTGTTAGCTCTGAAACAGGATAATGTTTCTGAGTTGAGTGACATATCTACCAGCAGACTGTTAGCTCTGAAACAGGATAATGTTTCTGAGTTGAGTGACATATCTACCAGCAGACTGTTAGCTCTGAAACAGGATAATGTTTCTGAGTTGAGTGACATATCTACCAGCAGACTGTTAGCTCTGAAACAGGATAATGTTTCTGAGTTGAGTGACATATCTACCAGCAGACTGTTAGCTCTGAAACAGGATAATGTTTCTGAGTTGAGTGACATATCTACCAGCAGACTGTTAGCTCTGAAACAGGATAATGTTTCTGAGTTGAGTGACATATCTACCAGCAGACTGTTAGCTCTGAAACAGGATAATGTTTCTGAGTTGAGTGACATATCTACCAGCAGACTGTTAGCTCTGAAACAGGATAATGTTTCTGAGTTGAGTGACATATCTACCAGCAGACTGTTAGCTCTGAAACAGGATAATGTTTCTGAGTTGAGTGACATATCTACCAGCAGACTGTTAGCTCTGAAACAGGATAATGTTTCTGAGTTGAGTGACATATCTACCAGCAGACTGTTAGCTCTGAAACAGGATAATGTTTCTGAGTTGAGTGACATATCTACCAGCAGACTGTTAGCTCTGAAACAGGATAATGTTTCTGAGTTGAGTGACATATCTACCAGCAGACTGTTAGCTCTGAAACAGGATAATGTTTCTGAGTTGAGTGACATATCTACCAGCAGACTGTTAGCTCTGAAACAGGATAATGTTTCTGAGTTGAGTGACATATCTACCAGCAGACTGTTAGCTCTGAAACAGGATAATGTTTCTGAGTTGAGTGACATATCTACCAGCAGACTGTTAGCTCTGAAACAGGATAATGTTTCTGAGTTGAGTGACATATCTACCAGCAGACTGTTAGCTCTGAAACAGGATAATGTTTCTGAGTTGAGTGACATATCTACCAGCAGACTGTTAGCTCTGAAACAGGATAATGTTTCTGAGTTGAGTGACATATCTACCAGCAGACTGTTAGCTCTGAAACAGGATAATGTTTCTGAGTTGAGTGACATATCTACCAGCAGACTGTTAGCTCTGAAACAGGATAATGTTTCTGAGTTGAGTGACATATCTACCAGCAGACTGTTAGCTCTGAAACAGGATAATGTTTCTGAGTTGAGTGACATATCTACCAGCAGACTGTTAGCTCTGAAACAGGATAATGTTTCTGAGTTGAGTGACATATCTACCAGCAGACTGTTAGCTCTGAAACAGGATAATGTTTCTGAGTTGAGTGACATATCTACCAGCAGACTGTTAGCTCTGAAACAGGATAATGTTTCTGAGTTGAGTGACATATCTACCAGCAGACTGTTAGCTCTGAAACAGGATAATGTTTCTGAGTTGAGTGACATATCTACCAGCAGACTGTTAGCTCTGAAACAGGATAATGTTTCTGAGTTGAGTGACATATCTACCAGCAGACTGTTAGCTCTGAAACAGGATAATGTTTCTGAGTTGAGTGACATATCTACCAGCAGACTGTTAGCTCTGAAACAGGATAATGTTTCTGAGTTGAGTGACATATCTACCAGCAGACTGTTAGCTCTGAAACAGGATAATGTTTCTGAGTTGAGTGACATATCTACCAGCAGACTGTTAGCTCTGAAACAGGATAATGTTTCTGAGTTGAGTGACATATCTACCAGCAGACTGTTAGCTCTGAAACAGGATAATGTTTCTGAGTTGAGTGACATATCTACCAGCAGACTGTTAGCTCTGAAACAGGATAATGTTTCTGAGTTGAGTGACATATCTACCAGCAGACTGTTAGCTCTGAAACAGGATAATGTTTCTGAGTTGAGTGACATATCTACCAGCAGACTGTTAGCTCTGAAACAGGATAATGTTTCTGAGTTGAGTGACATATCTACCAGCAGACTGTTAGCTCTGAAACAGGATAATGTTTCTGAGTTGAGTGACATATCTACCAGCAGACTGTTAGCTCTGAAACAGGATAATGTTTCTGAGTTGAGTGACATATCTACCAGCAGACTGTTAGCTCTGAAACAGGATAATGTTTCTGAGTTGAGTGACATATCTACCAGCAGACTGTTAGCTCTGAAACAGGATAATGTTTCTGAGTTGAGTGACATATCTACCAGCAGACTGTTAGCTCTGAAACAGGATAATGTTTCTGAGTTGAGTGACATATCTACCAGCAGACTGTTAGCTCTGAAACAGGATAATGTTTCTGAGTTGAGTGACATATCTACCAGCAGACTGTTAGCTCTGAAACAGGATAATGTTTCTGAGTTGAGTGACATATCTACCAGCAGACTGTTAGCTCTGAAACAGGATAATGTTTCTGAGTTGAGTGACATATCTACCAGCAGACTGTTAGCTCTGAAACAGGATAATGTTTCTGAGTTGAGTGACATATCTACCAGCAGACTGTTAGCTCTGAAACAGGATAATGTTTCTGAGTTGAGTGACATATCTACCAGCAGACTGTTAGCTCTGAAACAGGATAATGTTTCTGAGTTGAGTGACATATCTACCAGCAGACTGTTAGCTCTGAAACAGGATAATGTTTCTGAGTTGAGTGACATATCTACCAGCAGACTGTTAGCTCTGAAACAGGATAATGTTTCTGAGTTGAGTGACATATCTACCAGCAGACTGTTAGCTCTGAAACAGGATAATGTTTCTGAGTTGAGTGACATATCTACCAGCAGACTGTTAGCTCTGAAACAGGATAATGTTTCTGAGTTGAGTGACATATCTACCAGCAGACTGTTAGCTCTGAAACAGGATAATGTTTCTGAGTTGAGTGACATATCTACCAGCAGACTGTTAGCTCTGAAACAGGATAATGTTTCTGAGTTGAGTGACATATCTACCAGCAGACTGTTAGCTCTGAAACAGGATAATGTTTCTGAGTTGAGTGACATATCTACCAGCAGACTGTTAGCTCTGAAACAGGATAATGTTTCTGAGTTGAGTGACATATCTACCAGCAGACTGTTAGCTCTGAAACAGGATAATGTTTCTGAGTTGAGTGACATATCTACCAGCAGACTGTTAGCTCTGAAACAGGATAATGTTTCTGAGTTGAGTGACATATCTACCAGCAGACTGTTAGCTCTGAAACAGGATAATGTTTCTGAGTTGAGTGACATATCTACCAGCAGACTGTTAGCTCTGAAACAGGATAATGTTTCTGAGTTGAGTGACATATCTACCAGCAGACTGTTAGCTCTGAAACAGGATAATGTTTCTGAGTTGAGTGACATATCTACCAGCAGACTGTTAGCTCTGAAACAGGATAATGTTTCTGAGTTGAGTGACATATCTACCAGCAGACTGTTAGCTCTGAAACAGGATAATGTTTCTGAGTTGAGTGACATATCTACCAGCAGACTGTTAGCTCTGAAACAGGATAATGTTTCTGAGTTGAGTGACATATCTACCAGCAGACTGTTAGCTCTGAAACAGGATAATGTTTCTGAGTTGAGTGACATATCTACCAGCAGACTGTTAGCTCTGAAACAGGATAATGTTTCTGAGTTGAGTGACATATCTACCAGCAGACTGTTAGCTCTGAAACAGGATAATGTTTCTGAGTTGAGTGACATATCTACCAGCAGACTGTTAGCTCTGAAACAGGATAATGTTTCTGAGTTGAGTGACATATCTACCAGCAGACTGTTAGCTCTGAAACAGGATAATGTTTCTGAGTTGAGTGACATATCTACCAGCAGACTGTTAGCTCTGAAACAGGATAATGTTTCTGAGTTGAGTGACATATCTACCAGCAGACTGTTAGCTCTGAAACAGGATAATGTTTCTGAGTTGAGTGACATATCTACCAGCAGACTGTTAGCTCTGAAACAGGATAATGTTTCTGAGTTGAGTGACATATCTACCAGCAGACTGTTAGCTCTGAAACAGGATAATGTTTCTGAGTTGAGTGACATATCTACCAGCAGACTGTTAGCTCTGAAACAGGATAATGTTTCTGAGTTGAGTGACATATCTACCAGCAGACTGTTAGCTCTGAAACAGGATAATGTTTCTGAGTTGAGTGACATATCTACCAGCAGACTGTTAGCTCTGAAACAGGATAATGTTTCTGAGTTGAGTGACATATCTACCAGCAGACTGTTAGCTCTGAAACAGGATAATGTTTCTGAGTTGAGTGACATATCTACCAGCAGACTGTTAGCTCTGAAACAGGATAATGTTTCTGAGTTGAGTGACATATCTACCAGCAGACTGTTAGCTCTGAAACAGGATAATGTTTCTGAGTTGAGTGACATATCTACCAGCAGACTGTTAGCTCTGAAACAGGATAATGTTTCTGAGTTGAGTGACATATCTACCAGCAGACTGTTAGCTCTGAAACAGGATAATGTTTCTGAGTTGAGTGACATATCTACCAGCAGACTGTTAGCTCTGAAACAGGATAATGTTTCTGAGTTGAGTGACATATCTACCAGCAGACTGTTAGCTCTGAAACAGGATAATGTTTCTGAGTTGAGTGACATATCTACCAGCAGACTGTTAGCTCTGAAACAGGATAATGTTTCTGAGTTGAGTGACATATCTACCAGCAGACTGTTAGCTCTGAAACAGGATAATGTTTCTGAGTTGAGTGACATATCTACCAGCAGACTGTTAGCTCTGAAACAGGATAATGTTTCTGAGTTGAGTGACATATCTACCAGCAGACTGTTAGCTCTGAAACAGGATAATGTTTCTGAGTTGAGTGACATATCTACCAGCAGACTGTTAGCTCTGAAACAGGATAATGTTTCTGAGTTGAGTGACATATCTACCAGCAGACTGTTAGCTCTGAAACAGGATAATGTTTCTGAGTTGAGTGACATATCTACCAGCAGACTGTTAGCTCTGAAACAGGATAATGTTTCTGAGTTGAGTGACATATCTACCAGCAGACTGTTAGCTCTGAAACAGGATAATGTTTCTGAGTTGAGTGACATATCTACCAGCAGACTGTTAGCTCTGAAACAGGATAATGTTTCTGAGTTGAGTGACATATCTACCAGCAGACTGTTAGCTCTGAAACAGGATAATGTTTCTGAGTTGAGTGACATATCTACCAGCAGACTGTTAGCTCTGAAACAGGATAATGTTTCTGAGTTGAGTGACATATCTACCAGCAGACTGTTAGCTCTGAAACAGGATAATGTTTCTGAGTTGAGTGACATATCTACCAGCAGACTGTTAGCTCTGAAACAGGATAATGTTTCTGAGTTGAGTGACATATCTACCAGCAGACTGTTAGCTCTGAAACAGGATAATGTTTCTGAGTTGAGTGACATATCTACCAGCAGACTGTTAGCTCTGAAACAGGATAATGTTTCTGAGTTGAGTGACATATCTACCAGCAGACTGTTAGCTCTGAAACAGGATAATGTTTCTGAGTTGAGTGACATATCTACCAGCAGACTGTTAGCTCTGAAACAGGATAATGTTTCTGAGTTGAGTGACATATCTACCAGCAGACTGTTAGCTCTGAAACAGGATAATGTTTCTGAGTTGAGTGACATATCTACCAGCAGACTGTTAGCTCTGAAACAGGATAATGTTTCTGAGTTGAGTGACATATCTACCAGCAGACTGTTAGCTCTGAAACAGGATAATGTTTCTGAGTTGAGTGACATATCTATCAGCAGACTGTTAGCTCTGAAACAGGATAATGTTTCTGAGTTGAGTGACATATCTACCAGCAGACTGTTAGCTCTGAAACAGGATAATGTTTCTGAGTTGAGTGACATATCTACCAGCAGACTGTTAGCTCTGAAACAGGATAATGTTTCTGAGTTGAGTGACATATCTACCAGCAGACTGTTAGCTCTGAAACAGGATAATGTTTCTGAGTTGAGTGACATATCTACCAGCAGACTGTTAGCTCTGAAACAGGATAATGTTTCTGAGTTGAGTGACATATCTACCAGCAGACTGTTAGCTCTGAAACAGGATAATGTTTCTGAGTTGAGTGACATATCTACCAGCAGACTGTTAGCTCTGAAACAGGATAATGTTTCTGAGTTGAGTGACATATCTACCAGCAGACTGTTAGCTCTGAAACAGGATAATGTTTCTGAGTTGAGTGACATATCTACCAGCAGACTGTTAGCTCTGAAACAGGATAATGTTTCTGAGTTGAGTGACATATCTACCAGCAGACTGTTAGCTCTGAAACAGGATAATGTTTCTGAGTTGAGTGACATATCTACCAGCAGACTGTTAGCTCTGAAACAGGATAATGTTTCTGAGTTGAGTGACATATCTACCAGCAGACTGTTAGCTCTGAAACAGGATAATGTTTCTGAGTTGAGTGACATATCTACCAGCAGACTGTTAGCTCTGAAACAGGATAATGTTTCTGAGTTGAGTGACATATCTACCAGCAGACTGTTAGCTCTGAAACAGGATAATGTTTCTGAGTTGAGTGACATATCTACCAGCAGACTGTTAGCTCTGAAACAGGATAATGTTTCTGAGTTGAGTGACATATCTACCAGCAGACTGTTAGCTCTGAAACAGGATAATGTTTCTGAGTTGAGTGACATATCTACCAGCAGACTGTTAGCTCTGAAACAGGATAATGTTTCTGAGTTGAGTGACATATCTACCAGCAGACTGTTAGCTCTGAAACAGGATAATGTTTCTGAGTTGAGTGACATATCTACCAGCAGACTGTTAGCTCTGAAACAGGATAATGTTTCTGAGTTGAGTGACATATCTACCAGCAGACTGTTAGCTCTGAAACAGGATAATGTTTCTGAGTTGAGTGACATATCTACCAGCAGACTGTTAGCTCTGAAACAGGATAATGTTTCTGAGTTGAGTGACATATCTACCAGCAGACTGTTAGCTCTGAAACAGGATAATGTTTCTGAGTTGAGTGACATATCTACCAGCAGACTGTTAGCTCTGAAACAGGATAATGTTTCTGAGTTGAGTGACATATCTACCAGCAGACTGTTAGCTCTGAAACAGGATAATGTTTCTGAGTTGAGTGACATATCTACCAGCAGACTGTTAGCTCTGAAACAGGATAATGTTTCTGAGTTGAGTGACATATCTACCAGCAGACTGTTAGCTCTGAAACAGGATAATGTTTCTGAGTTGAGTGACATATCTACCAGCAGACTGTTAGCTCTGAAACAGGATAATGTTTCTGAGTTGAGTGACATATCTACCAGCAGACTGTTAGCTCTGAAACAGGATAATGTTTCTGAGTTGAGTGACATATCTACCAGCAGACTGTTAGCTCTGAAACAGGATAATGTTTCTGAGTTGAGTGACATATCTACCAGCAGACTGTTAGCTCTGAAACAGGATAATGTTTCTGAGTTGAGTGACATATCTACCAGCAGACTGTTAGCTCTGAAACAGGATAATGTTTCTGAGTTGAGTGACATATCTACCAGCAGACTGTTAGCTCTGAAACAGGATAATGTTTCTGAGTTGAGTGACATATCTACCAGCAGACTGTTAGCTCTGAAACAGGATAATGTTTCTGAGTTGAGTGACATATCTACCAGCAGACTGTTAGCTCTGAAACAGGATAATGTTTCTGAGTTGAGTGACATATCTACCAGCAGACTGTTAGCTCTGAAACAGGATAATGTTTCTGAGTTGAGTGACATATCTACCAGCAGACTGTTAGCTCTGAAACAGGATAATGTTTCTGAGTTGAGTGACATATCTACCAGCAGACTGTTAGCTCTGAAACAGGATAATGTTTCTGAGTTGAGTGACATATCTACCAGCAGACTGTTAGCTCTGAAACAGGATAATGTTTCTGAGTTGAGTGACATATCTACCAGCAGACTGTTAGCTCTGAAACAGGATAATGTTTCTGAGTTGAGTGACATATCTACCAGCAGACTGTTAGCTCTGAAACAGGATAATGTTTCTGAGTTGAGTGACATATCTACCAGCAGACTGTTAGCTCTGAAACAGGATAATGTTTCTGAGTTGAGTGACATATCTACCAGCAGACTGTTAGCTCTGAAACAGGATAATGTTTCTGAGTTGAGTGACATATCTACCAGCAGACTGTTAGCTCTGAAACAGGATAATGTTTCTGAGTTGAGTGACATATCTACCAGCAGACTGTTAGCTCTGAAACAGGATAATGTTTCTGAGTTGAGTGACATATCTACCAGCAGACTGTTAGCTCTGAAACAGGATAATGTTTCTGAGTTGAGTGACATATCTACCAGCAGACTGTTAGCTCTGAAACAGGATAATGTTTCTGAGTTGAGTGACATATCTACCAGCAGACTGTTAGCTCTGAAACAGGATAATGTTTCTGAGTTGAGTGACATATCTACCAGCAGACTGTTAGCTCTGAAACAGGATAATGTTTCTGAGTTGAGTGACATATCTACCAGCAGACTGTTAGCTCTGAAACAGGATAATGTTTCTGAGTTGAGTGACATATCTACCAGCAGACTGTTAGCTCTGAAACAGGATAATGTTTCTGAGTTGAGTGACATATCTACCAGCAGACTGTTAGCTCTGAAACAGGATAATGTTTCTGAGTTGAGTGACATATCTACCAGCAGACTGTTAGCTCTGAAACAGGATAATGTTTCTGAGTTGAGTGACATATCTACCAGCAGACTGTTAGCTCTGAAACAGGATAATGTTTCTGAGTTGAGTGACATATCTACCAGCAGACTGTTAGCTCTGAAACAGGATAATGTTTCTGAGTTGAGTGACATATCTACCAGCAGACTGTTAGCTCTGAAACAGGATAATGTTTCTGAGTTGAGTGACATATCTACCAGCAGACTGTTAGCTCTGAAACAGGATAATGTTTCTGAGTTGAGTGACATATCTACCAGCAGACTGTTAGCTCTGAAACAGGATAATGTTTCTGAGTTGAGTGACATATCTACCAGCAGACTGTTAGCTCTGAAACAGGATAATGTTTCTGAGTTGAGTGACATATCTACCAGCAGACTGTTAGCTCTGAAACAGGATAATGTTTCTGAGTTGAGTGACATATCTACCAGCAGACTGTTAGCTCTGAAACAGGATAATGTTTCTGAGTTGAGTGACATATCTACCAGCAGACTGTTAGCTCTGAAACAGGATAATGTTTCTGAGTTGAGTGACATATCTACCAGCAGACTGTTAGCTCTGAAACAGGATAATGTTTCTGAGTTGAGTGACATATCTACCAGCAGACTGTTAGCTCTGAAACAGGATAATGTTTCTGAGTTGAGTGACATATCTACCAGCAGACTGTTAGCTCTGAAACAGGATATGTGGACAAATTATCTACCAGCGGGATGTTATTTCAATGACCTCGCAATTATTATAAATCCAACCTAAGGAGTGACATATCTACCAGCAGACTGTTAGCTCTGAAACAGGATAATGTTTCTGAGTTGAGTGACATATCTACCAGCAGACTGTTAGCTCTGAAACAGGATAATGTTTCTGAGTTGAGTGACATATCTACCAGCAGACTGTTAGCTCTGAAACAGGATAATGTTTCTGAGTTGAGTGACATATCTACCAGCAGACTGTTAGCTCTGAAACAGGATAATGTTTCTGAGTTGAGTGACATATCTACCAGCAGACTGTTAGCTCTGAAACAGGATAATGTTTCTGAGTTGAGTGACATATCTACCAGCAGACTGTTAGCTCTGAAACAGGATAATGTTTCTGAGTTGAGTGACATATCTACCAGCAGACTGTTAGCTCTGAAACAGGATAATGTTTCTGAGTTGAGTGACATATCTACCAGCAGACTGTTAGCTCTGAAACAGGATAATGTTTCTGAGTTGAGTGACATATCTACCAGCAGACTGTTAGCTCTGAAACAGGATAATGTTTCTGAGTTGAGTGACATATCTACCAGCAGACTGTTAGCTCTGAAACAGGATAATGTTTCTGAGTTGAGTGACATATCTACCAGCAGACTGTTAGCTCTGAAACAGGATAATGTTTCTGAGTTGAGTGACATATCTACCAGCAGACTGTTAGCTCTGAAACAGGATAATGTTTCTGAGTTGAGTGACATATCTACCAGCAGACTGTTAGCTCTGAAACAGGATAATGTTTCTGAGTTGAGTGACATATCTACCAGCAGACTGTTAGCTCTGAAACAGGATAATGTTTCTGAGTTGAGTGACATATCTACCAGCAGACTGTTAGCTCTGAAACAGGATAATGTTTCTGAGTTGAGTGACATATCTACCAGCAGACTGTTAGCTCTGAAACAGGATAATGTTTCTGAGTTGAGTGACATATCTACCAGCAGACTGTTAGCTCTGAAACAGGATAATGTTTCTGAGTTGAGTGACATATCTACCAGCAGACTGTTAGCTCTGAAACAGGATAATGTTTCTGAGTTGAGTGACATATCTACCAGCAGACTGTTAGCTTGAAACAGGATAATGTTTCTGAGTTGAGTGACATATCTACCAGCAGACTGTTAGCTCTGAAACAGGATAATGTTTCTGAGTTGAGTGACATATCTACCAGCAGACTGTTAGCTCTGAAACAGGATAATGTTTCTGAGTTGAGTGACATATCTACCAGCAGACTGTTAGCTCTGAAACAGGATAATGTTTCTGAGTTGAGTGACATATCTACCAGCAGACTGTTAGCTCTGAAACAGGATAATGTTTCTGAGTTGAGTGACATATCTACCAGCAGACTGTTAGCTCTGAAACAGGATAATGTTTCTGAGTTGAGTGACATATCTACCAGCAGACTGTTAGCTCTGAAACAGGATAATGTTTCTGAGTTGAGTGACATATCTACCAGCAGACTGTTAGCTCTGAAACAGGATAATGTTTCTGAGTTGAGTGACATATCTACCAGCAGACTGTTAGCTCTGAAACAGGATAATGTTTCTGAGTTGAGTGACATATCTACCAGCAGACTGTTAGCTCTGAAACATGATAATGTTTCTGAGTTGAGTGACATATCTACCAGCAGACTGTTAGCTCTGAAACAGGATAATGTTTCTGAGTTGAGTGACATATCTATCAGCAGACTGTTAGCTCTGAAACAGGATAATGTTTCTGAGTTGAGTGACATATCTACCAGCAGACTGTTAGCTCTGAAACAGGATAATGTTTCTGAGTTGAGTGACATATCTACCAGCAGACTGTTAGCTCTGAAACAGGATAATGTTTCTGAGTTGAGTGACATATCTACCAGCAGACTGTTAGCTCTGAAACAGGATAATGTTTCTGAGTTGAGTGACATATCTACCAGCAGACTGTTAGCTTTGAAACAGGATAATGTTTCTGAGTTGAGTGACATATCTACCAGCAGACTGTTAGCTCTGAAACAGGATAATGTTTCTGAGTTGAGTGACATATCTACCAGCAGACTGTTAGCTCTGAAACAGGATAATGTTTCTGAGTTGAGAGACATATCTACCAGCAGACTATTAGCTCTGAAACAGGATAATGTTTCTGAGTTGAGTGACATATCTACCAGCAGACTGTTAGCTCTGAAACAGGATAATGTTTCTGAGTTGAGTGACATATCTACCAGTAGACTGTTAGCTCTGAAACAGGATAATGTTTCTGAGTTGAGTGACATATCTACCAGCAGACTGTTAGCTCTGAAACAGGATAATGTTTCTGAGTTGAGTGACATATCTACCAGCAGACTGTTAGCTTAGCTCTGAAACAGGATAATGTTTCTGAGTTGAGTGACATATCTACCAGCAGACTGTTAGCTCTGAAACAGGATAATGTTTCTGAGTTGAGTGACATATCTACCAGCAGACTGTTAGCTCTGAGACAGGATAATGTTTCTGAGTTGAGTGACATATCTACCAGCAGACTGTTAGCTCTGAAACAGGATAATGTTTCTGAGTTGAGTGACATATCTACCAGCAGACTGTTAGCTCTGAAACAGGATAATGTTTCTGAGTTGAGTGACATATCTACCAGCAGACTGTTAGCTCTGAAACAGGATAATGTTTCTGAGTTGAGTGACATATCTACCAGCAGACTGTTAGCTCTGAAACAGGATAATGTTTCTGAGTTGAGTGACATATCTACCAGCAGACTGTTAGCTCTGAAACAGGATAATGTTTCTGAGTTGAGTGACATATCTACCAGCAGACTGTTAGCTTAGCTCTGAAACAGGATAATGTTTCTGAGTTGAGTGACATATCTACCAGCAGACTGTTAGCTCTGAAACAGGATAATGTTTCTGAGTTGAGTGACATATCTACCAGCAGACTGTTAGCTCTGAAACAGGATAATGTTTCTGAGTTGAGTGACATATCTACCAGCAGACTGTTAGCTCTGAAACAGGATAATGTTTCTGAGTTGAGTGACATATCTACCAGCAGACTGTTAGCTCTGAAACAGGATAATGTTTCTGAGTTGAGTGACATATCTACCAGCAGACTGTTAGCTCTGAAACAGGATAATGTTTCTGAGTTGAGTGACATATCTACCAGCAGACTGTTAGCTCTGAAACAGGATAATGTTTCTGAGTTGAGTGACATATCTACCAGCAGACTGTTAGCTCTGAAACAGGATAATGTTTCTGAGTTGAGTGACATATCTACCAGCAGACTGTTAGCTCTGAAACAGGATAATGTTTCTGAGTTGAGTGACATATCTACCAGCAGACTGTTAGCTCTGAAACAGGATAATGTTTCTGAGTTGAGTGACATATCTACCAGCAGACTGTTAGCTCTGAAACAGGATAATGTTTCTGAGTTGAGTGACATATCTACCAGCAGACTGTTAGCTCTGAAACAGGATAATGTTTCTGAGTTGAGTGACATATCTACCAGCAGACTGTTAGCTCTGAAACAGGATAATGTTTCTGAGTTGAGTGACATATCTACCAGCAGACTGTTAGCTCTGAAACAGGATAATGTTTCTGAGTTGAGTGACATATCTACCAGCAGACTGTTAGCTCTGAAACAGGATAATGTTTCTGAGTTGAGTGACATATCTACCAGCAGACTGTTAGCTCTGAAACAGGATAATGTTTCTGAGTTGAGTGACATATCTACCAGCAGACTGTTAGCTCTGAAACAGGATAATGTTTCTGAGTTGAGTGACATATCTACCAGCAGACTGTTAGCTCTGAAACAGGATAATGTTTCTGAGTTGAGTGACATATCTACCAGCAGACTGTTAGCTCTGAAACAGGATAATGTTTCTGAGTTGAGTGACATATCTACCAGCAGACTGTTAGCTCTGAAACAGGATAATGTTTCTGAGTTGAGTGACATATCTACCAGCAGACTGTTAGCTCTGAAACAGGATAATGTTTCTGAGTTGAGTGACATATCTACCAGCAGACTGTTAGCTCTGAAACAGGATAATGTTTCTGAGTTGAGTGACATATCTACCAGCAGACTGTTAGCTCTGAAACAGGATAATGTTTCTGAGTTGAGTGACATATCTACCAGCAGACTGTTAGCTCTGAAACAGGATAATGTTTCTGAGTTGAGTGACATATCTACCAGCAGACTGTTAGCTCTGAAACAGGATAATGTTTCTGAGTTGAGTGACATATCTACCAGCAGACTGTTAGCTCTGAAACAGGATAATGTTTCTGAGTTGAGTGACATATCTACCAGCAGACTGTTAGCTCTGAAACAGGATAATGTTTCTGAGTTGAGTGACATATCTACCAGCAGACTGTTAGCTCTGAAACAGGATAATGTTTCTGAGTTGAGTGACATATCTACCAGCAGACTGTTAGCTCTGAAACAGGATAATGTTTCTGAGTTGAGTGACATATCTACCAGCAGACTGTTAGCTCTGAAACAGGATAATGTTTCTGAGTTGAGTGACATATCTACCAGCAGACTGTTAGCTCTGAAACAGGATAATGTTTCTGAGTTGAGTGACATATCTACCAGCAGACTGTTAGCTCTGAAACAGGATAATGTTTCTGAGTTGAGTGACATATCTACCAGCAGACTGTTAGCTCTGAAACAGGATAATGTTTCTGAGTTGAGTGACATATCTACCAGCAGACTGTTAGCTCTGAAACAGGATAATGTTTCTGAGTTGAGTGACATATCTACCAGCAGACTGTTAGCTCTGAAACAGGATAATGTTTCTGAGTTGAGTGACATATCTACCAGCAGACTGTTAGCTCTGAAACAGGATAATGTTTCTGAGTTGAGTGACATATCTACCAGCAGACTGTTAGCTCTGAAACAGGATAATGTTTCTGAGTTGAGTGACATATCTACCAGCAGACTGTTAGCTCTGAAACAGGATAATGTTTCTGAGTTGAGTGACATATCTACCAGCAGACTGTTAGCTCTGAAACAGGATAATGTTTCTGAGTTGAGTGACATATCTACCAGCAGACTGTTAGCTCTGAAACAGGATAATGTTTCTGAGTTGAGTGACATATCTACCAGCAGACTGTTAGCTCTGAAACAGGATAATGTTTCTGAGTTGAGTGACATATCTACCAGCAGACTGTTAGCTCTGAAACAGGATAATGTTTCTGAGTTGAGTGACATATCTACCAGCAGACTGTTAGCTCTGAAACAGGATAATGTTTCTGAGTTGAGTGACATATCTACCAGCAGACTGTTAGCTCTGAAACAGGATAATGTTTCTGAGTTGAGTGACATATCTACCAGCAGACTGTTAGCTCTGAAACAGGATAATGTTTCTGAGTTGAGTGACATATCTACCAGCAGACTGTTAGCTCTGAAACAGGATAATGTTTCTGAGTTGAGTGACATATCTACCAGCAGACTGTTAGCTCTGAAACAGGATAATGTTTCTGAGTTGAGTGACATATCTACCAGCAGACTGTTAGCTCTGAAACAGGATAATGTTTCTGAGTTGAGTGACATATCTACCAGCAGACTGTTAGCTCTGAAACAGGATAATGTTTCTGAGTTGAGTGACATATCTACCAGCAGACTGTTAGCTCTGAAACAGGATAATGTTTCTGAGTTGAGTGACATATCTACCAGCAGACTGTTAGCTCTGAAACAGGATAATGTTTCTGAGTTGAGTGACATATCTACCAGCAGACTGTTAGCTCTGAAACAGGATAATGTTTCTGAGTTGAGTGACATATCTACCAGCAGACTGTTAGCTCTGAAACAGGATAATGTTTCTGAGTTGAGTGACATATCTACCAGCAGACTGTTAGCTCTGAAACAGGATAATGTTTCTGAGTTGAGTGACATATCTACCAGCAGACTGTTAGCTCTGAAACAGGATAATGTTTCTGAGTTGAGTGACATATCTACCAGCAGACTGTTAGCTCTGAAACAGGATAATGTTTCTGAGTTGAGTGACATATCTACCAGCAGACTGTTAGCTCTGAAACAGGATAATGTTTCTGAGTTGAGTGACATATCTACCAGCAGACTGTTAGCTCTGAAACAGGATAATGTTTCTGAGTTGAGTGACATATCTACCAGCAGACTGTTAGCTCTGAAACAGGATAATGTTTCTGAGTTGAGTGACATATCTACCAGCAGACTGTTAGCTCTGAAACAGGATAATGTTTCTGAGTTGAGTGACATATCTACCAGCAGACTGTTAGCTCTGAAACAGGATAATGTTTCTGAGTTGAGTGACATATCTACCAGCAGACTGTTAGCTCTGAAACAGGATAATGTTTCTGAGTTGAGTGACATATCTACCAGCAGACTGTTAGCTCTGAAACAGGATAATGTTTCTGAGTTGAGTGACATATCTACCAGCAGACTGTTAGCTCTGAAACAGGATAATGTTTCTGAGTTGAGTGACATATCTACCAGCAGACTGTTAGCTCTGAAACAGGATAATGTTTCTGAGTTGAGTGACATATCTACCAGCAGACTGTTAGCTCTGAAACAGGATAATGTTTCTGAGTTGAGTGACATATCTACCAGCAGACTGTTAGCTCTGAAACAGGATAATGTTTCTGAGTTGAGTGACATATCTACCAGCAGACTGTTAGCTCTGAAACAGGATAATGTTTCTGAGTTGAGTGACATATCTACCAGCAGACTGTTAGCTCTGAAACAGGATAATGTTTCTGAGTTGAGTGACATATCTACCAGCAGACTGTTAGCTCTGAAACAGGATAATGTTTCTGAGTTGAGTGACATATCTACCAGCAGACTGTTAGCTCTGAAACAGGATAATGTTTCTGAGTTGAGTGACATATCTACCAGCAGACTGTTAGCTCTGAAACAGGATAATGTTTCTGAGTTGAGTGACATATCTACCAGCAGACTGTTAGCTCTGAAACAGGATAATGTTTCTGAGTTGAGTGACATATCTACCAGCAGACTGTTAGCTCTGAAACAGGATAATGTTTCTGAGTTGAGTGACATATCTACCAGCAGACTGTTAGCTCTGAAACAGGATAATGTTTCTGAGTTGAGTGACATATCTACCAGCAGACTGTTAGCTCTGAAACAGGATAATGTTTCTGAGTTGAGTGACATATCTACCAGCAGACTGTTAGCTCTGAAACAGGATAATGTTTCTGAGTTGAGTGACATATCTACCAGCAGACTGTTAGCTCTGAAACAGGATAATGTTTCTGAGTTGAGTGACATATCTACCAGCAGACTGTTAGCTCTGAAACAGGATAATGTTTCTGAGTTGAGTGACATATCTACCAGCAGACTGTTAGCTCTGAAACAGGATAATGTTTCTGAGTTGAGTGACATATCTACCAGCAGACTGTTAGCTCTGAAACAGGATAATGTTTCTGAGTTGAGTGACATATCTACCAGCAGACTGTTAGCTCTGAAACAGGATAATGTTTCTGAGTTGAGTGACATATCTACCAGCAGACTGTTAGCTCTGAAACAGGATAATGTTTCTGAGTTGAGTGACATATCTACCAGCAGACTGTTAGCTCTGAAACAGGATAATGTTTCTGAGTTGAGTGACATATCTACCAGCAGACTGTTAGCTCTGAAACAGGATAATGTTTCTGAGTTGAGTGACATATCTACCAGCAGACTGTTAGCTCTGAAACAGGATAATGTTTCTGAGTTGAGTGACATATCTACCAGCAGACTGTTAGCTCTGAAACAGGATAATGTTTCTGAGTTGAGTGACATATCTACCAGCAGACTGTTAGCTCTGAAACAGGATAATGTTTCTGAGTTGAGTGACATATCTACCAGCAGACTGTTAGCTCTGAAACAGGATAATGTTTCTGAGTTGAGTGACATATCTACCAGCAGACTGTTAGCTCTGAAACAGGATAATGTTTCTGAGTTGAGTGACATATCTACCAGCAGACTGTTAGCTCTGAAACAGGATAATGTTTCTGAGTTGAGTGACATATCTACCAGCAGACTGTTAGCTCTGAAACAGGATAATGTTTCTGAGTTGAGTGACATATCTACCAGCAGACTGTTAGCTCTGAAACAGGATAATGTTTCTGAGTTGAGTGACATATCTACCAGCAGACTGTTAGCTCTGAAACAGGATAATGTTTCTGAGTTGAGTGACATATCTACCAGCAGACTGTTAGCTCTGAAACAGGATAATGTTTCTGAGTTGAGTGACATATCTACCAGCAGACTGTTAGCTCTGAAACAGGATAATGTTTCTGAGTTGAGTGACATATCTACCAGCAGACTGTTAGCTCTGAAACAGGATAATGTTTCTGAGTTGAGTGACATATCTACCAGCAGACTGTTAGCTCTGAAACAGGATAATGTTTCTGAGTTGAGTGACATATCTACCAGCAGACTGTTAGCTCTGAAACAGGATAATGTTTCTGAGTTGAGTGACATATCTACCAGCAGACTGTTAGCTCTGAAACAGGATAATGTTTCTGAGTTGAGTGACATATCTACCAGCAGACTGTTAGCTCTGAAACAGGATAATGTTTCTGAGTTGAGTGACATATCTACCAGCAGACTGTTAGCTCTGAAACAGGATAATGTTTCTGAGTTGAGTGACATATCTACCAGCAGACTGTTAGCTCTGAAACAGGATAATGTTTCTGAGTTGAGTGACATATCTACCAGCAGACTGTTAGCTCTGAAACAGGATAATGTTTCTGAGTTGAGTGACATATCTACCAGCAGACTGTTAGCTCTGAAACAGGATAATGTTTCTGAGTTGAGTGACATATCTACCAGCAGACTGTTAGCTCTGAAACAGGATAATGTTTCTGAGTTGAGTGACATATCTACCAGCAGACTGTTAGCTCTGAAACAGGATAATGTTTCTGAGTTGAGTGACATATCTACCAGCAGACTGTTAGCTCTGAAACAGGATAATGTTTCTGAGTTGAGTGACATATCTACCAGCAGACTGTTAGCTCTGAAACAGGATAATGTTTCTGAGTTGAGTGACATATCTACCAGCAGACTGTTAGCTCTGAAACAGGATAATGTTTCTGAGTTGAGTGACATATCTACCAGCAGACTGTTAGCTCTGAAACAGGATAATGTTTCTGAGTTGAGTGACATATCTACCAGCAGACTGTTAGCTCTGAAACAGGATAATGTTTCTGAGTTGAGTGACATATCTACCAGCAGACTGTTAGCTCTGAAACAGGATAATGTTTCTGAGTTGAGTGACATATCTACCAGCAGACTGTTATTTCAATGACCTAGCATTATATAAATCCAACTAAGCATGTTGGTCTTGTACAAAGCAGACATCATCATTGTCTCATCAAAATGTAGTTTGTTCTCACCATGATAAATTGTTCCCTTGGCCTTTAACAACAATCACTCAGTCACTCACTCAATTATGAGTAAAATGATGGTTTTATTGGTTTTCAGACATTATCTTTAGGTGTTAAACCACTAATTCACCAATCAAAACTTAGAACAACAGTAGTCTCCTTTAAAGAAAAAAGTGTATTCCCCTTTGTTGTATTTTGAAAAATATTAAATGTAATGGCATAACTAAAATTGGTAATTGAAGGTCAATATATAAGGATTATTTTGAGGCCAAACATGGTTGCATTTAGTTGTATTTTAATCCTTTATGGAGGCCTTGGTGCATGACCTATAAATACTGAAATTTCGAGAATAACGTTGCTATTTTTAGAGTAGGGGGTGTCCCAGACCATGGCATTTCAATGCAAGATCTTAAACATCCCATGATATTTTGACAGAACCCAGAGGAATCATCTACGTTTAAGAATTTATATGGTGTTGGAAAGGTTAAACTTTAGACAAAATGGTCGGGTACACTTTTAGTAGAAAATCTAGAAATCAATTAGTGGTTTTACACCTTAAGTTTTTTAATATCCGCTTTAACATGTTTAACTAAAATTTAAAAAATATGTTTCGTTTCAACAAACAATTTAGTGTGCAAAAACATTCACCCATACAGTTTGAAGACCTCCACCTAGAATATTTGCAAGCTTCAAACAAAATTATAGCTAATTAGAGCTTGTTATCAAGAAAACAGTAAGGCTGTCAAACTGGTGTAGATCTAACATCCTTATTTTGCAAGAAACGAGAAAGGACAGAACGTAATGCAGAGAACTGCATGTTGCACGTCTATCTTGCTTGCATGAATTAGATCCCAGTAATTTTTTGTGGGCTTGTGGCTGTAAATAAAGGTGCACAGATAATTGTTTTAAAGTGGAGAACATAATCAGCAAATGTTTCATGAAGATACCAATGATAAAGAACTGGATCTTCACCCACTACTGGATACCTAAATTGTACGTGTC
This sequence comes from Bathymodiolus brooksi, assembly GCA_963680875.1. NCBI lineage: Eukaryota > Metazoa > Mollusca > Bivalvia > Mytilida > Modiolidae > Bathymodiolus > Bathymodiolus brooksi. The sequence continues at coordinate 145,161,231 of OY804577.1, forward strand.
CTTACAAACAGCGTTATACTTAGTATTGCTTGGTCAGCTAAATACTCAATGAACCCCGGCCCCTTTCCAAATTATTAACATCTATTACCGGTATGTCAATTTGATGTCCAAAACCTGGGTTCAGAGTTACTGTGACACCAGCTACACTAAAGTGTGATTTGAATTGGATGTGGATTCTGAAAAATTCAATAGATCTGTTTAAGAGTACATACAATCAATGTCCTCATACAAAACTTTAAAGTTATCTATCCGTTACACAATTATCCCCCACTCTAATCTAAGACAGATTGAAAGAATTAGTTCAACTTTGTTTCATAAAAAGAATAGCCAACGTAGATATCAGTATCTTGTTTTATATGAAGGGACAACTTTTATTTTGCAAAAAGCCACGTTGATTTTAACAAAAAGTTTTGTTTAAACTGACGTCATCAAATGTAAGAGGTTTTGATTGACAACCTATTTGTTATATTTGGTGAACTTGCTTTTCAACAGATAGTCGGAATTCCCATGGATACTAATTGTGCACCTCTCCCCAGCCTGTTCCTTTATTAGTAGGAAGTAAATTCTTGCATGGTCTTCCCAGGAAAAACCAAAAAGAAGCTAACATGTCCTTTAAGAAGAGTTTGAAGATGCCAAAGGGGTAATAAGAAATTTCAGAGTCCGCAAATCGAAACAGGACAGACAACACCATGACCAAAAGACAGAAGGACAGACAACACCATGACCAAAAGACAGAAGGACAGACAACACCATGACCAAAAGACAGAAGGACAGACAACACCATGACCAAAAGACAGAAGGACAGACAACACCATGACCAAAAGACAGAAGGACAGACAACACCATGACCAAAAGACAGAAGGACAGACAACACCATGACCAAAAGACAGAAGGACAGACAACACCATGACCAAAAGACAGAAGGACAGACAACACCATGACCAAAAGACAGAAGGACAGACAACACCATGACCAAAAGACAGAAGGACAGACAACACCATGACCAAAAGACAGAAGGACAGACAACACCATGACCAAAAGACAGAAGGGCAGACAACACCATGACAAAAGACAGAAGGACAGACAACACCATGACCAAAAGACAGAAGGACAGACAACACCATGACCAAAAGACAGAAGGACAGACAACACCATGACCAAAAGACAGAAGGACAGACAACACCATGACCAAAAGACAGAAGGACAGACAACACCATGACCAAAAGACAGAAGGACAGACAACACCATGACCAAAAGACAGAAGGACAGACAACACCATGACCAAAAGACAGAAGGACAGACAACACCATGACCAAAAGACAGAAGGACAGACAACACCATGACCAAAAGACAGAAGGACAGACAACACCATGTCCAAAAGACAGAAGGACAGACAACACCATGACCAAAAGACAGAAGGACAGACAACACCATGACCAAAAGACAGAAGGACAGACAACACCATGACCAAAAGACAGAAGGACAGACAACACCATGACCAAAAGACAGAAGGACAGACAACACCATGACCAAAAGACAGAAGGACAGACAACACCATGACCAAAAGACAGAAGGACAGACAACACCATGACCAAAAGACAGAAGGACAGACAACACCATGACCAAAAGACAGAAGGACAGACAACACCATGACCAAAAGACAGAAGGACAGACAACACCATGACCAAAAGACAGAAGGACAGACAACACCATGACCAAAAGACAGAAGGACAGACAACACCATGACCAAAAGACAGAAGGACAGACAACACCATGACCAAAAGACAGAAGGACAGACAACACCATGACCAAAAGACAGAAGGACAGACAACACCATGACCAAAAGACAGAAGGACAGACAACACCATGACCAAAAGACAGAAGGACAGACAACACCATGACCAAAAGACAGAAGGACAGACAACACCATGACCAAAAGACAGAAGGACAGACAACACCATGACCAAAAGACAGAAGGACAGACAACACCATGACCAAAAGACAGAAGGACAGACAACACCATGACCAAAAGACAGAAGGACAGACAACACCATGACCAAAAGACAGAAGGACAGACAACACCATGACCAAAAGACAGAAGGACAGACAACACCATGACCAAAAGACAGAAGGACAGACAACACCATGACCAAAAGACAGAAGGACAGACAACACCATGACCAAAAGACAGAAGGACAGACAACACCATGACCAAAAGACAGAAGGACAGACAACACCATGACCAAAAGACAGAAGGACAGACAACACCATGACCAAAAGACAGAAGGACAGACAACACCATGACCAAAAGACAGAAGGACAGACAACACCATGACCAAAAGACAGAAGGACAGACAACACCATGACCAAAAGACAGAAGGACAGACAACACCATGACCAAAAGACAGAAGGACAGACAACACCATGACCAAAAGACAGAAGGACAGACAACACCATGACCAAAAGACAGAAGGACAGACAACACCATGACCAAAAGACAGAAGGACAGACAACACCATGACCAAAAGACAGAAGGACAGACAACACCATGACCAAAAGACAGAAGGACAGACAACACCATGACCAAAAGACAGAAGGACAGACAACACCATGACCAAAAGACAGAAGGACAGACAACACCATGACCAAAAGACAGAAGGACAGACAACACCATGACCAAAAGACAGAAGGACAGACAACACCATGACCAAAAGACAGAAGGACAGACAACACCATGACCAAAAGACAGAAGGACAGACAACACCATGACCAAAAGACAGAAGGACAGACAACACCATGACCAAAAGACAGAAGGACAGACAACACCATGACCAAAAGACAGAAGGACAGACAACACCATGACCAAAAGACAGAAGGACAGACAACACCATGACCAAAAGACAGAAGGACAGACAACACCATGACCAAAAGACAGAAGGACAGACAACACCATGACCAAAAGACAGAAGGACAGACAACACCATGACCAAAAGACAGAAGGACAGACAACACCATGACCAAAAGACAGAAGGACAGACAACACCATGACCAAAAGACAGAAGGACAGACAACACCATGACCAAAAGACAGAAGGACAGACAACACCATGACCAAAAGACAGAAGGACAGACAACACCATGACCAAAAGACAGAAGGACAGACAACACCATGACCAAAAGACAGAAGGACAGACAACACCATGACCAAAAGACAGAAGGACAGACAACACCATGACCAAAAGACAGAAGGACAGACAACACCATGACCAAAAGACAGAAGGACAGACAACACCATGACCAAAAGACAGAAGGACAGACAGCACCATGACCAAAAGAGAGAAGGACAGACAACACCATGACCAAAAGACAGAAGGACAGACAACACCATGACCAAAAGACAGAAGGACAGACAACACCATGACCAAAAGACAGAAGGACAGACAACACCATGACCAAAAGACAGAAGGACAGACAACACCATGACCAAAAGACAGAAGGACAGACAACACCATGACCAAAAGTAAAGGACAGACAACACCATGACCAAAAGAAAAAAAGACAAACAACGATCTACAAAACATACACATCAAACTAAATATCGAGTAACACGAACCCCACTAAAGACAAACAACGATCTACAAAACATACACATCAAACTAAATATCGAGTAACACGAACCCCACTAAAAATTGGTGGTGAACTCAGGTGCTCCGGAATGGTAGGTAATTCCTGCTCCACTAGTGGCACCAGTCGTGTTAATCTAGTTAATTTCACTTTCCGGTATATAGATGATATAAATGCCCAAAATAATTCAAAGATTGATACTATGTAGATAGCGTCTACCCCATAAGAGATACCATTAGTATAGCTAGGTCTGCCTCATACCTTGACCTACACCGAGAAATTGACAGGGGGCCGATTAAGAGAACGAGTCATTACGACAAGAGACAATTTATATTTTCCCATTGTGAACTTGCCATTTATATATAGAAACATTTCAGCAGCACCTGTACATGGAGTATATTTCTTTTAGTTGATACGACTTTTCAGAGCTAGTAGTCCTATCAGGAGGTCCTTGATAGAAAGTTGCTACTAAAAAGGAAGCTGCAGAGACAACCGTTCTAGTGATTAAGTTGAAGTCATCACCACAGGTACGTGTGGACAGGACCCTACGTTGCCCCCCTTCTTTTTTTCTAGATGTTTCCCCCCCCCCTTTATTTTTTTTTGAACATCGATTTTTTTTTATATGAAAAAAAATCGATGTTCAAAAAAAAAAAAAAAAAAAGGGGGGGGGGGGGGCGCAACATAGGGTCCTGTCCACACGTACCTGTGGTCATCACTACAGAATTTTTACAGGGTTATACATTTTTATATAACAAATATTTGTTTAAAAAAAAATAATCTGACGATAGACGGTATAATATGATCCAAAGAAATATGTACTTTAAAAGCGTTCTAAATATCAAACGAGTAATATGAAACAGGCAACCTGTTTGAAAGACGAAGTCCTACAATTTCAATAATACGATGATCCGTTATCTTTTATTTTGAATGAATTTTGTAGCCGATTTGCTATGACTGTTCCGTTCATTTTACCTACTGTACGTCGCTCTTCCGTCGGGAGTTTCGTAGAAAGAGATTTTTTTATTATAATTTTATTTCAAGTTTATTTCGATTTTACATAGAGTATATAATTAAAGAATTGGAAATTTTCATTGAAATATATTTCTTTTGCGTTTCTAAATTATCAATTGATCTATTTTTTAAACTTCCGGTGAACAGATATTTGGCTATCAATATAGAAGGAAAAATCGGACAGCCTCAAATCAAATAAGTTTTATTTAAAGTCGAAATATCTATAACACATAACATAAGCTCTAGTGAGCTTTTGAATCGACTATTGCATAAAAGCACATACAAGTATAAAATAACTTTACAAACACATATTACATGACATCACAAAGCAAAAAAACAAAACAAAAACATGCATGCATAGACATTAGTATAAAACATAAGCTCATGTATACATAGTCATACATAAAAGCAAACTCATTCATACATAAAACACAGTTACATATAAAATTAATCAGAACTGAATCTAAAAGCATAAAAGCATAAGCTCATGTATACATAGACATACATAAAAGCAAACTCATGCATACATAAATAGTTACATATAAAATTTATCAGATCTGAATCTAAAAGCATAACACATAAGCTCATGCATACATAGACATACATAAAAGCAAACTCATTCATACATAAATACAGTTTCATATAAAATTAATCAGAACTGAATCTAAGAGCATAATAGCATATCAGGATAGGGTAATATTAAAACTATATAGCACTAAGTACACAAAGCATAACAAGACAAACTGTTTACACGCAAGCACTACAATGGCATGAGTCACCATTCCAGGTATTCAATAATTTTGAAAAATGATTTTAAGTTTTGTTCTAATCTAATATGGTTTGGTAGCTCATTCCATAGTTTGGTTGAAAAATAACGGAATGATTTTAGACCATACCTTGTTGTTTTTACAGATGGTACATCAGCTGTGTTTTCGTATCTAAAGGAATAATTATGTTTTTTAATATTTACTAAATCATGTAAATAAATAGGGCTTTCTTTATGTATAATTTTAAACGTTTCAATTGCAGTTATATATATATATATATATATATATATATAATACACAATTTATATAGCGCTATATATAATAGATAAAAAAATTACTCTATGCGCTTAACATAGTTAAAAAAGAACAAAGACTAAAAATTTACATACAAAGTGAAAATTACATAAACCTATAAAACTTACCAGAAACGAAACATGAAGCAATAAAACTAAAATTATAAAAGAGGAAGAAAATGATATCGAAGCTAAAAGTGATAAAAGTATGAAATATGTTTAAAACAACGCGTCTATAATTAAAAATGAAAACAAAAATTCCATCAAGAATTAAAACATACGTGACTCATAAGAAAATAAAAATACATCGTTACTGCACACCATCAACTAGATAAAATCAACATAGGCAAGTCTAAAAAGATATGTTTTCAGTTGTTTCTTGAAAATTCCCATTGATTGTTCATGTCGGATGCTGCTTGGGAGATTGTTCCACAGTGTAGATGCTGCCCTGTCAAATTGCCTCTCACCGAATGTCTTTGTGCGCACTCTAGGTTTTGATAGCAGCATGGAATTTTCCGAGCGAAGTGATCTTGTTGGAACATGAATTGTTAACAATTCCTGAAGATAAACAGGAGCACGCTCAGTCAGAACTTTGAAAGTGTATAAAAGTAACTTGTACTGACACCTGTATTTAATCGGAAGCCAGTGTAAAGCCATTAGCTCGGGTGTAATATGGTCGTACTTTCTTTTGCGGGTGATAAGTCTCGCCGCAGTGTTCTGGACCCTTTGAAGTTTCGAAAGCACATTGTTGTTGATACCATAAAAAATAGCGTTTCCATAGTCCATACGAGATGTAACTAGAGTTGCAACTAGTGTCTTACATGCGCTTTCTGTTAAGTACGGTCTAATATGTCCTATAGTGCGAATTTGGGCAAAACACGATTTGACCAGAGCACTTACGTGTTTTTCCATGTTTAATGCCTTGTCAAAATGTACACCAAGGTTTTTAACAAAGGGAGCATCGCTGACAACACAACCGTCGAATTGTAATTGGCAGTTTCTGAAATCGTTAAGCCGATGTTTAGGTGCAAACACTATCAATTCTGTCTTATCTTCATTTAATTTCAACATGTTTGATTTCATCCATGCGCTTATCTCCGAGAGACATGGCTCTAAACGTCCAGTAACATCACTCCAATCGTCCGGCGGTTTGATGACAAAATACAACTGCGTGTCATCAGCATAACAGTGATAGCATAAGTCATGCCTTGAACAGATAGCGCCAATGGGCTTAGAGAAAATACAGTACATCTTTGGTCCAAGCACCGACCCTTGCGGTACACCATATTTCAACTCCATACTGTTCGATTTAACAGGTCCGATAGCAACACGTTGCGATCTTCCATGCAAGACTTGATCCATAAAAGAGCGTCTCCGTCTATTCCAAATGAATGTTGTAGTCGGTTGAAGAGTATATCATGGTCAATAACGTCGAACGCTGCGGACAGAATCAAGATTACGAGAACAACAGAATGGCCATTGTCAAGCGCTGATGCTATATCGTGATGAACACGGAGTAGGGCGGTTTCCGTTGAGTGACAGGATCTATACGCCGATTGTAATTTGTCATGAAGTGAAAATGAATTCAGATGGTTTTCAATACGACTCGAGACTGCCTTTTCAGTTACCTTCGAAAGAAAAGGTAAATTGGACACTGGGCGATAGTTTTTTAACTCTTCTCTATCTAAATTTGTTTTTTTCAGAAGAGGTCGAACGAGTGCATTTTTGAATACCTCTGGCACAATCGATTCCGCTAATGATTTGTTCACAATTTCTTTGATAATTGGAATCAAAGTATCCAAGCATGGTCTAAGCACATGTGTCGGAATGGGGTCGAGTTCGCACGACTTCACGGGAGCTTTCGTTAAGATTTATCTGATTTCATCAGTTGTTACCGGTGAAAATGTTGTCAGTGGTGTTCCATCGAATTTCACATCGGCATTAAATATGTCATATTCGTTAGGTGATTATCCACGTGTTGAGCTGAGGTCATTTCTGATATTATCTATTTTTCCAAGGAAAAATCTGCCAAATCGATTGGCAAGCTGATGTTGGTCGTCAATAGATGGCAAGATGGTTTCTTTTGTTTTGGCCATAATATTGTTTGTAAGCTTAAAAAGTTGTTTCGAATCATTTCCGATTTCTTCAATTTTGTCAGACAAATATTGTTTCTTGGTCTTAAAAAGTAGTTTACTAACGGAGTTGCACTTTTCGCGGTATATTTGGATGTCAACAGTTAACTTAGATTTCTGCATTTTGCGTTCGCCTTTTCGTCTGTCTTGTTTGGCAGTACGTAGTTCTTCCGTATACCATTTAGTATCTGGTCGCAGGATGATAGTCTTACTCTGTACGGGTGCATGTTTATCTATGATTGCTGAAAGCTGAGTGTTATACGTCTCTACAAGTTCATCAATGCTGTCTGTTGGATTTTGTAAAGCATTTGAATTTAAAATGTCATTCTTAAGATCATCTATGACGATATTTCGATATTTCCGAAATGACACCGATTTCCTCTGATTTGCAGGTTTCTGAATTTGAAGCACAGAAGAGATTGTCATGTGATCACCAGTATGATTTCCTTTAACGTCACACAAATGGGGTTCCAATATAGATGGCTTGTCAAGAAGAATGGAACTATTGTCTCGTGTTATAAAAACGTCAAGAGTATGGCCCCGGATATGCGTCGCACCGACCACATGCTGAAACACTGGAAAACATCAGCGTGGAAGTTCATATAAACAAGAACAAGTGGCTTGTTATGGGCATTTATAAGCCCCCATCAATGTGTGATAATGATTTTTCCACTCTTTTTTATTAAGAACATAGATCAGTGTATTATAAATTATGATAATATTATAGTAATGGGTGACTTAAATTTTGATATGTTAAACGATAAAAAATGTCAAGCTTTAAAAGATTTATGTGATGTCCTTGATTTTTCACAATTAGTCTTAAAACCAACATGTTTTATGAAAAATTGTATCCCATCATTGGTGGATGTGGTTTTAACAAATTAGAAAAATAAATGTTTTAATATACAAAATTTTCCTACTGGTATTAGTGACTGTCATAACATAATCTCAGTCACAATAAAAGGGGACGTCCCAGTCCAGAAAAGAAAAATAATAACTTACAGAAGTTATACAAATTTTGATACTGATAGCTTTAATTGTGATCTTGAGAAAATTTCATTCCCAGATATTGAGAATTTATCAACATCTAGTGAAGTACACAATGTATATAATGAATATCAAAATGCCTTTAAAAGTGTACTTGATAAACACGCTCCAGTGAAAAATAGACAACCCCGTAAAAATCCACTTCCGTGTATGAACAGTGAATTAAGAGGAGCCATATACAGAAAACATATGTTTTATTCCCAATATACAAAAAATCGCAACACAAAAACATGGGAAAAAGTTAGAAAGCAGCGAAATTTGGTAACAAAATTAAAAAAGAATTCTATGAAAACTTATTTTCTTGAACGCTGTACGGGTGGGGCTAAAAATGTCAACTTCTGGAAAACTGTTAAACCATTTTTCTCTAATAAATGTAACTCTGGGGATCAGAATATAATTCTGTGTGAAGACAATAAAATTATAAATGATACATGTGAAGTTTCTGAAAAGTTTAATACTTTCTTCTCTACAGTTGCAGATAAAATTGGGGAAGACACTGTATATGACCCCACTACTCACCCTAGTATATTGGAAATTAAAAATCATGTGGATGTGGAGAAAAATTTTGAATTCCAGCATATAACATCTGATAAAATTGAAAAAATTATAGATAAAATAAATATAAAAAAAGCCTCTGGGTTTGATAACATTCCAGCCAAAGTTATCAAACAGTGTAAACCAATAATATCCAACCAGTTAACACCATTGATAAACTTGTCTATTGACACTGGTGTATTTCCTGATTCTCTTAAAAAAGCTCAGGTAACACCATTACACAAGAAAAATGACCCATTAAGTAAAACAAATTATAGACCTGTGAGTGTCCTTCCTGTTTTTTCTAAAAATTTTTAAAAGGTATTTGAAACACAATTGTCTGATTTTTTTGACACAATATTTAACCCTTTTTTGTGTGCTTTCCGACGTGGACATGGATGCCAGATCACGTTGCTCAGACTTCTAGAAGATTGGCGTAAAGCCCTAGACAAAAATTATTATATAGCATCAGTTCTGATGGACCTTTCAAAGGCTTTTGATTGCCTACCACATGCCATACTGCTAGACAAATTGTCAGCTTATGGAGTTTCAGATAATTCGGTCTCGTTACTAAAATCATACTTATCAAACAGAAAACAACAAATAAAGGTCAATAGTGTTCTGAGTAACTGGGCTGACATCCATAAAGGGGTTCCGCAAGGATCTATACTTGGTCCCCTCTTATTCAATGTCTTCATAAACGATATATTTTTGTTCATTAAAGACAGTTCTCTGTACAATTATGCAGACGATAATACCCTTTCCTTTGGCAGTCCCGATTTTGATCTACTTATTTCTACTCTAGAGTCTGACTCAAATCATCTCATTGAATGGTTCAAAATTAACAAAATGCAGGCTAATCCTGATAAATTTCAAGTTTTGGCGGTGGGGAAGAAAACCTATGAAAAACGTCCAACTATAAATATACAAAATTTTGAACTAACATGTGAAGACAGTGTTAAATTACTAGGCATTGAGATTGATTATCAATTAAATTTTGACACACATATAAGTACAATCTGCAGGAAGGCATCCCAACAGCTGAACATTATCAAACGTTTAGGCCCCTATTTGAACAGATTAAACAAACTTACAATTTTCCATACTTTTATTCTTAGTAATTTTAACTTTTGCCCTTTGGCCTGGCATTTTTGTACGGAGAAAAATTCCAAAAAGATAGAAAAAGTGCAAGAAAGAGCTCTTCGCTTTGTGTATGAGGATTACAATAGTTCATATGATAATTTATTGAAAAAAGCAAAGGTGCCTTCCTTGCAGATTCGTAGAATGAGAACTATGGCCCTGGAAACATTTAAGATTATGAATAAACTGTCGCCATCATGTCTCCATAGCCTTGTGCATTTACGAAATTCAAAATATTATTTTAGATACAACAATATACTGGACATTCCACAGGTCAGAACATCAAGGTATGGCAAAAAAACCTTTAAATTTGCTGCTGCTACATTGTGGAACAGCCTCCCAGACCATTTCAGGACTGAAAACAGTTTTTCTCAATTTAAGAGCTTAGTGCAGTCCTGGAATGGTACTAAATGTTGCTGTCCTGCATGCAGATGATAAATATTCTGCTACTGTTTTTGCTCTTTTTATTTGCATATAGCTTTTAGATATATATTTCTTTGTTTTAGTGCTTGTCAATTTTTTATCCAAACATGCTTAATTTTCTGCTTTATTATGTCATGATGCATGTGGATGCCGATGGGAACCCAGCGAGGCATTGTCACCTGGTCCCCGGCCGGCATCTATATGCAGTATGCACGGTACAGTAAAAACTCTTTCAGATTTGCTGCATCTACATTGTGGAACAGCCTCCCAGATCATTTCAGGACTGAAAATAGCTTCTCTCAATTCAAGAGTCTTTTGCAGTCCTGGAATGGGTCCAAATGTTGCTGTTCTGCATGTAGATGATTCAAATTTTGCTTCTGGTTTGCTTAATTTTAATTTTTAATTTTTTTAGTTTGGCTTGAACATTTTATATTCTTTGATTTTTTAGTTAGACAGTGCTACTTTTACTGATTATGTTGGTACCAGTTTTAAATATTCAGTATTATTATTTCATTATTTTTTTTACCTGCTGCTTCGTTTTAAATGCTGCTTTATGTTGGAGCATCTGTGTGTGGATCTTGAACAAGAGTCCAAAGAGGCACTTGCCACGTGGGTTCTTGTTCAGATCTATACACAGTCCTCCTTTTTATGCCTATATGTCTTAGCTTATTTTAGTTTGTAACTTTGCATGTGACTTGTGTTGTTTTATTGTTAATGTATATTCGTTAAAAAGCTTATTAGAGCTTATGTTGTACTGTTTTATTATGTGCCGAATCAAAATAAAGTTTTCTTATCTTATCTTATTATTCTTATAAATCCTTGCTCATCAAGAATGTCTAAAAAATTACGAGCATTTTGATCACTAGGGTCATCAAGATGGAAATTTAAATCTCCAGTTATAATCACTTCCTCTGACATAGCTGTCGAACTTTGAAGAAGGAGCGAGAATTCGTCAAGAAAAGCTGAAACCTGAAAGTTGTTTTTCTTTGACGGAGGCGGGCGATATACCACAAATATGCGAAAGCCAACGTTTTCCGTTTTAACATCACATTCTATCAATTCAAAGTTTGTGTATGTGTTTTGTTGCTTAACTAATTTGACTTCAGCACTTCGATTGTATATAAGGGCTACACCACCACCCTTTTGTCCTATACGTGATACATGATGTATGTCGTAACCAGATGGAATCATTTCCGCAACTACAACTTTGTCTATTTCTGAACCTAGCCATGTTGCTGTGAAGGTGAGTATATCAACATGGTTAGATACTATGAAATCGTCCCTTAATATTTGGCTATCAATATAGAAGGAAAAATCGGACAGCCTACAGTTATAAGGACTTCGTCCTTTATAACTGTACATATGCGGAAAGTCGGATCCGTTGTTGGTTTATAGTAAAAGATTTAGTTATTGTTTTTTTTGTGGTTTTTTTTTTACATATTATTCCGCATGAATTTTACTGTTGATGAAGACAATTTATATTATTGAAATCATAATAAAACACAAGAATGAATACAGAATTATCCATTAATACAACATGCATTTGTTCGAACAAAGTAAATAATAACATTAAAATGGGTGTATTTTTTATTGTATTCATCAGCCTTGGTTTGTTGTTGGGCATTTCCGGTTTACACGCAAACATCAACACATGAGAATGGAATCTAATTATGTCTCATGCAAATAGTGACGACAATGATTTTATAGAAAATGGAGATTTGGGATTAGGCTTAGGTTTAAAACCAGGAGGAATAAGGACTGACATTAAAGAAAATAATAATTTACAGCATGCCATTTCTTCCATTGAGACGTCAAAATCGAAGTTGTTCAACCCTGTAGTTCAAAATAAATATCGTTATTTGCCATTTTTAAAAGTGAAACGTTCGGCAAAAAACTACATGCAAACTGAAATAAAAGATAAAACTCCATCAGTAGAAAGATCATGTGACCAGATACCAAATCAATGTGAATTTTCTTCTAATCGTGTTATGAACAAGTCTTCGTCTCCAGCCTCAGGTTAATAATAAAAATATACTTTTATATAGATTGAATACAAAATAACAATTATAGCACAAGCTCTATAGAGCTTTCAGAATCGACTATATAAATAATGAATAAATCATGCAAGCAATCTTCTTTTACATAAAGATCAGATACACAAGAATAAAACAAAACTACATTTTTTAATAGTACAATGAAGTCGAAGAGGTTCAAATCAAATCAAATAAGTTTTTTTTAATGTCGGCAATACACAAACAACATAGCATAAGCTCACAATGAGCTTTTGAACCGACGTATTCCGGGTCCGTTCGCCCTGATAATTATATATAGGGTATTAAAAATAAATGAAGTATAAATGATATTTGATGGTTTATAGATAATAAATTACTTTTAATTATCGGGGAGAACAGACCCACTTTTAGGGCGAACAGACCCGATACCCAATTAAGATGGTGCTATTAAAATTTAAGCACAAAGAAAACTAAGCTACATGTAAGACCAAATACACTACATAAAAACAAAGATGCATGCTTGACTTAGTTGACTAAAATATCTACATAATTTTTTAACCGTGCGAGGAAGCAAATCGGTAAAGTATGATAGTCTATTAAAATTAAACTTGGAAATACAAAAAAAAATGTGCTTGGGTGTATTTATTAAATTTTAAATGCAATTAAGCATTGTTAAGAAAAAGATATATAAATATTGAGCTCTTTCAATATGAAATGCAACAGCTTCAAGTGACACCACATTCAGCAGGAAAATACCCCTCTACTCACTGATTGCAAGATGTTGCAGAACTGAATAATTATTGAATTAGCTTTTCCCACCACTACAGTAGGTGTCTGTCATCTCTTATCATCCATTAACTTGTTTAAATTATGCTCTTCTTTTCTAGTAACATTGTGCCAAATTGGAAAAAAATGTATATGATGCTGCTTGTATGATCCTCTTCAAAATTGTGTCCAGTGATCTTGTTCCCCATCCAAGATGGTTGAAAAATTGGAAATATTTGATAATCGTCTTCTTCAGACCTCAATGGAAGAAATCAACCCCTTCCAAAATGTGTCCGTTGACCCTGTTAATTATCCAAGATGGCAGCCATTGCTGAAGATGCCTTTTTTTCCCCTCAGCATTATCTCAAATTTCTGATATCTGATTCAGTTAATATACATATTTTGAAATAACATTGATATCTTTAAAACTTCCTCAGAACCACTGAATGAAATGAAACAAAATTTGAATACAAGCATCCTTAGGTGGTCCCTTCCAATATTGTGTCTGTTTTCCCCACCACATTCCAACATTTGTTAGTAATTTAAAAATTTGTAATATGATTGAAAACTGATGGTGAAAAACATATAATTTTCAGTTACTATCCATAGCTTGGGCCAATCAATATCAAAGAAGAAAGAAAGATCAATATCATGTGTAAATGGTATGGTGTTCAAATAATGTAACATATGTAAAGGGATAGTGCGATGTTGAAATATTGAAATGACGGTTGATATTATAGTATTATTACGTGATGTTTTTCATATTGGCCTAGTTATAGATCCGAGGCCTGCTGTATTGGCCTGAGGCGCAGCCGAACGCCAATACAGCAGTCCGAGGACCTATAACTAGGCCAATATGAAAAACATCACGCAATGATACCTTTATTAATTAACCAGTCCAATATCTCTCGGGATTTTTCCTTGCAATTGTCGAAATGTCTAGCGGATTCCGATCTAGTTGTTATTGGACTGACTGGAATGGGGCCAATACGGAAAATATCCGTATTGGACTGGTTTTTGCCGTATTGGCCCAATGAAAGTTTTTATATTGTATTGACAGATTTGATCATATAAAGGCTAATAAATCAAAGTTAATTAATAATGATATTTAATGCTTTCAGTCTAATCCATTATATGTCTGTAAGATAAAACTAAGTTAAAATTATATACATACAACATACATGTACTGGCATTTCTCCCATTATTACGGCGTTTTAACCCTGCTGAACCAGTGGTGGAAAAATCTGTAATCCTCTAGAGGATTAAAATGTTTCGTGCCTTTCCACGCATTAATTTCAAATTTTGAAATAAAGTTTGTGATAAATAATGGGAGAAACAAATTCTCCTTCAGTTGCCCATGTGGGTTACGATATTCCTCCACTCTCGAGAGTTAAATTAAAAATTTTAACCACTCGCCTGACAGCTTGTGGTTAAAATTTTGAATTTAATTCTCTTGAGTGGAGAAATATCGTAACCCACGGGCAACTGAAGGAGAATCTATATATCTCTTATTGTAAAAATGGTTAATCAATTTTTGAACTAAAAAACAGATATTCATATGCATGTTTTTACAATAAGAAAAAAAATAGGTATAGAAAAGAAAATTGCTGCTCAATTAAAATTCTCTAAATATAATATTTAGATATACATGTACTATAGGTATTTTACTTTAACTGTTCATTGACACATTTAATATTTCATTTCTTTGCAGATTTATTAAAGAAGATTGGGAAAGATGAGATTGAAAGAAAGTTGAAGACAGCAGAGGAGGTAAGAATGTTCTATGTTGGTATTATGAGGCACAACAAATTTAGAAAGCCTTGTATGTGATTGGTCAAACGGTTGACATGTGACCTCAGAATTGAAGCTTCATCCATCAATGAAAGACACAACCATTCAATCATGACCACTTCCTTCAACTGTTTTGGGATGTTTTGAAAACTAATAACAACAGTAGAAAATGTAGAATATTGAAACAATTGATAATAATTTTAATTGTATTTAATAATGTAAAAATGTAATTTTAAGTATTTAATGCAATTTTTTGTAGTTTTATAGGGTTGTAAAATCGTTGATAGAAGATATTTTTTGTACTTAGGTCAACGCTTTTACAACCCTATAATACTACAAAAATTGCATTCAATTCTTGAATGAAATATAAGACTAAATAAAAAGTTATGCTTACATCTTGATGGGAGATTTTTATTACATTTATGACTGTTTATAAACAAGTTTAAGATAGATCTAATACTATGAAAAGACAATAACAAAATCTTTTTAGCAATGGCTATGAATAGATTGAAATCAATAATGTTTTGGTAAATAAAATATACAAAGTATCACTATATTAAATGTTTAATTTCCATTATTTATGTCTCATTGAAAGATGGACAGCGTCGGTTGTTTCAGTGAGATAGCAAAAAAAATCCATCTGAACCTGTTGGTCTTGTACAAAGCAGACATCATCATTATCTCATAGAAATATGACTTGTTCTTGCCATGATATGCCTGAAAAATATATATAGTAATATTATAAAAAGTTAATTGAAGTCCAATGGATAATTCAGTCTTTTGCTAGTACGTTGATGCAAATCTTCAGGAAATGAATGAGTTGTGTAAATATGAATGTGATGTTTACAATACAATATAAAATAGTAATATATACATGTATATATATGCATAATATCATAATATGTCTTATTTTTTACACACCCTATACTTTATATTTGTTACAACAAACAAATTCTCTGCAGAATATAGTAGTTCTTAGCTTATATATAAAATAGTTTATACTACTATCCTGGTATGAGATCTGGGACTTATATATACAATAGTTTATACTACAATCCTGGTATGAGATCTGGGACTTATATATAAAATAGTTTATACTACTATCCTGGTATGAGATCTGGGACTTATATATACAATAGTTTATACTACTATCCTGGTATGAGATCTGGGACTTATATATACAATAGTTTATACTACTATCCTGGTATGAGATCTGGGACTTATATATAAAATAGTTTATACTACTATCCTGGTATGAGATCTGGGACTTATATATAGAATAGTTTATACTACTATCCTGGTATGAGATCTGGGACTTATATATAGAATGGTTTATACTACTATCCTGGTATGAGATCTGGGACTTATATATAGAATGGTTTATACTACTATCCTGGTATGAGATCTGGGACTTATATATACAATAGTTTATACTACTATCCTGGTATGAGATCTGGGACTTATATATAGAATAGTTTATACTACTATCCTGGTATGAGATCTGGGACTTATATATAGAATGGTTTATACTACTATCCTGGTATGAGATCTGGGACTTATATATAGAATGGTTTATACTACTATCCTGGTATGAGATCTGGGACTTATATATACAATAGTTTATACTACTATCCTGGTATGAGATCTGGGACTTATATATAGAATGGTTTATACTACTATCCTGGTATGAGATCTGGGACTTATATATAGAATGGTTTATACTACTATCCTGGTATGAGATCTGGGACTTATATATACAATAGTTTATACTACTATCCTGGTATGAGATCTGGGACTTATATATAGAATGGTTTATACTATTATCCTGGTATGAGATCTGGGACTTATATATAGAATGGTTTATACTACTATCCTGGTATGAGATCTGGGACTTATATGTACAATAGTTTATACTACTATCCTGGTATGAGATCTGGGACTTATATATAGAATGGTTTATACTATTATCCTGGTATGAGATCTGGGACTTATATATAAAATAGTTTATACTACTATCCTGGTATGAGATCTGGGGTACTATCTACAGGTTCTACTGAGTAAATTAAAAATAATATTATACTTTTATAGGAAGTTGAAGAACTGAAATGTGAAATAGAAGTCTATCAGAAAAGATTAGATGCTAAATATAAAGCTATCACTATTTTAAGAGAACAGGTAAATATATTGTCCATCGTCAACTGTAATGATATTAACACAGGATACAATATTGTCCATCATTATGTCAACTGTAATGATATTAACACAGGATACAATATTGTCCATCATTATGTCAACTGTAATGATACACAGGATACAATATTGTCCATCATTATGTCAACTGTAATGATACACAGGATACAATATTGTCCATCATTATGTCAACTGTAATGATACACAGGATACAATATTGTCCATCATTATGTCAACTGTAATGATACACAGGATACAATATTGTCCATCATTATGTCAACTGTAATGATATTAACACAGGATACAATATTGTCCATCATTATGTCAACTGTAATGATACACAGGATACAATATTGTCCATCATTATGTCAACTGTAATGATACACAGGATACAATATTGTCCATCATTATGTCAACTGTAATGATACACAGGATACAATATTGTCCATCATTATGTCAACTGTAATGATACACAGGATACAATATTGTCCATCATTATGTCAACTGTAATGATACACAGGATACAATATTGTCCATCATTATGTCAACTGTAATGATACACAGGATACAATATTGTCCATCATTATGTCAACTGTAATGATATTTACACAGGATACAATAAAACCTTGAGACAATCATGACATGTACTCCTCAGTAGACACAACATACAATATCTGACTGGAACCGACTGCCACAGCGCACAGTTATGAGTCGCTCAGTCGAAACATTCAAGGCTGATGTCTCCTCTAATCAAATACTAATTTATGACACCTGTAAATAGATTTACCTTTTTCAATTGTCACGTGCAACCTCAGACATAATTTACTTCTTCTTGGGATATTTGGTAGAAGTAGAAATATGTTTGATGGAATTTTGTCTAATATTTGAGAAAACCATTTTACAACAAAATTCTATGATTCGTCAATTTTAATTTCGATTATTTCATGGGACTATTTGAATTAGCTGTTTGTGAATATTGGCGACATCACAATACCATCCCAGGTTATCAAGTATAACCAATGGTGCTCCAAGCAGATCAGCCAATTAGATTGCAGTATTCACAGCAAATTAAATCATAGGTGTTTTCGACAATATTTCTGTCTGTGTGTCCATACATTTTTTGTTAGTGCCAGTTATCTTACAGTTAATTTTTATAGGAATGAAACCTTACAAATTACATACGTAATCATCATGTGCAGATGTGAATACTGTCTTTTTGTGACGATCGCAAAAACTTGTTAAGAGTTGTCACCCTTTATGAAATAGAAAATTATGAATTATATATAGGGTACAAGGTATGTTGTTTGTGCTGGAGAATTCTCATTTAGTTAATTTTTGATTAGAATGAAACTTTACACAGTTGCCTTTAATAATGTGTAAGTATGGAGGTTATCTTGTGAAGATCAGAAAAAAATGTTAAGAGTTATGTCCCTTTTTAATGTAGACAATTAATTCATTCTATAGGGTAGATAGTTTGTGACTTACAGTTCTATTGTATATTTTTTATTAGAATGAAACTTTACATACATGTAGTTGTTTATCATGATATGTAGATGTTATTTTATTTTTATTTTGTAGTCAAAAAAGCTGAAGGATTACTCTGAGGTGTTGAAAAAGAAATCTACCAAGTATAAACATTCATTAGAAAAGGTAAAATAAATAAAGTTCATTAGAAAAGGTAAAATAAATAAAGTTCATGGGAAAAGGTAAAATAAATAAAGTTCATTAGAACAGGTTAAATAAATAAAGTTCATTAGAAAAGGTAAAATAAATAAAGTTCATTAGAACAGGTAAAATAAATAAAGTTCATTGGAAAAGGTAAAATAAATAAAGTTCATTAGAACAGGTTAAATAAATAAAGTTCATTGGAAAAGGTAAAATAAATAAAGTTAATTAGAAAAGGTAAAATAAATAAAGTTCATTAGAACAGGTAAAATAAATAAAGTTCATTGGAAAAGGTAAAATAAATAAAGTTCATTAGAACAGGTTAAATAAATAAAGTTCATTGGAAAAGGTAAAATAAATAAAGTTCATTAGAACAGGTTAAATAAATAAAGTTCATTGGAAAAGGTAAAATAAATAAAGTTCATTAGAAATAAAGTTCATTAGAAAAGGTAAAATAAATAAAGTTCATTAGAACAGGTAAAATAAATAAAGTTCATTGGAAAAGGTAAAATAAATAAAGTTCATTTAAGGTAAAATAAATAAAGTTCATTGTTCAGAAAAGGTTAAATAAATAAAGTTCATTTAAGGTAAAATAAATAAAGTTCATTGTTCAGAAAAGGTTAAATAAATAAAGTTCATTAGAAAAGGTAAAATAAATAAAGTTAAATATTAATCACAAAATCAGACAATAATAGAATGACAGAAAAAAATATACAAATGAAAAGACAGACCATTAGAGTCATACTAAACTTAAATACATTTAATTTATAAAGAATATGTGTTAAATTTATTTATCGTTATTTTGTTTATTTTCCCTTTGATGTTTAAAACCGATATATTTCATATCACGTAAGCACATGAGATGATTCCAATTATCGCTAATCGCTAAGCGTTGTCAAGGACGCACGTAGTATTATCTTGTTTTCTAATATGATGTTATAATGACGTCACATTACCAATTCTTGATAATTAAGTGATTAACGATATAAAATATTAATTGTGTTTAAAAAAATGTCAGTATCTCAACAAAAATTATTTAATTATGAATACAAAATAGCAATAAAATAATTAAAGATGTTTTTTTTTAAACTCTAGGACGTTTCTCAGTCATCTCGTTTTAAAAAAACATCGTTAATCACTTAATATAGAATATACACACCTTGTCTTTAAACATATAATTTATTTGTGTAGGGGTAGAAAAAGGTAGAGATTGTGTCAAGTTTTCTAATACTTATATCATAAAATTGTATCCAGCAGACTTTGTTCATTTTTTTTTTTTTTTTTTTTTTTTTTATTAAAAGTGTGATATTTTTATTGAAATCTGTACATTTGTTAGTTGAATACATAAAGTACCGGTACCTTATCCCGGCCTCGTTAACATTAGTAAAGCACATAACATATAAAGATGTTAGTATTTGTTAGTAATTTACATACAGAATGGCATACTATTTCTATTAGAATAACATGACAGAAAATACCAAATAATGTGATTCCACATAAAGATGAGTTTTTCAATCATAATAAACCAAATTAACAAATATACAGATAATCAAAAAATAGGGTTTTAAGTAGTTATAGAAGTAAAAGAAAAAAATGGAAAAAGTTTAATTTATTGAGTTTTTTAAGGCATAAAAATAATTTTTAAAGAGAAAGAAAAAGTTTTTTAATTTGCTTTGATGAATAGGTAATTTTAGCATTCATAAAAACAAAAGGCTATTTCTTTTCTATCATGTTATATACAGAATGAATATTTGTATAAATCTTTATATCTAATTAAACAGTAAAGTGAAAGCATTCCATATCTGGTTGAAAAAATCAATTTTTTTATTTTTAATAGCAATATAATTTATTTGTGTAGGGGTAGAAAAAGGTAGAGATTGTGTCAAGTTTTCTAATACTTATATGTTAAAATTGTATCCAGCAGACTTTGTTCTTAATCATTTTGGAGTTATTACAAAATCACCAAATTTCCAAAAGATTTTTAAACGTTTTTATCCCTCCCTATAACCATTAGGGTTGAGCTATGGGAATTTAACACTACTTTTGACTGTATTCATGTATATCACAGTTGGTTTTATTGATGGTGGAAAGGGGGTACTGAAGTACCTGGAGGAAACTAATAACCTGCTACATAAAGTTGCAACTAATACACCTGGCCATCAGCGGGAGTCAAATGTTTGGCCACATAGGAAGATGTCGATCCCAGTCCCAACAGCCTCTTATAATCACGAAGAGTTAGGATTCTTAATTAAGTATTTTCCTATATAGCTTGTAAAATGTACATATAATTATTACATTACTGACAATAAATTGTTCATCTTAAATATTTAAGTTCACCTTAGTATATTATATTAAGTACAATGTATTATTGATATTTCATTAGGAAGTCAATCATTTACATTTTGAACTGGACAGAAAAGATATAACACTAGAAAATAGTCAAGAAGTATGGGCTGATAGATTTAACAAGTAAGTGTAATAAATAGTCAAGAAGTATGGGCTGATAGATTTAACAAGTAAGTGCAATGTAAGCTACATTTCCTAGTGACTTCATGATTTTGATTGAATATCAAATTTGGTGTTTAACACCACTTTTAACAATATCTAATGTAGATTTTATAATTTTCCACATTGCATCTTGTTTCTAAAATACAAATACAATTTTGGTAGTACTTTTCTTGGATAATATGAAGCAGCCGGCCGCGATACTGGTACTACAATACTGGTACACAATACTGGTAATACCAGTATTTTACCAGTATCTTCCAGTATCTGCAATACTGGTACAGATACTGGTAAATACTAGTATCCCAGTATCTTCCAGAATTTTCCAGTATCTGCAATACTAGAAGATACTAGTCATTGCCAAAATATGAGTATTGTAGATACCGGAAGATTCAGGGAAATACTGGTAATACCAGTATTGCAGATACTGGAAGATTCTGGAAAATACTGGTAATACCAGTATTGCAGATACTGGAAGATTCTGGAAAATACTGGTAATACCAGTATTGCAGATACTGGAAGATTCTGGAAAATACTGGTTATACCAGTATTGCAGATATTGGAAGATTAGGTAGAATTCCGGTTAACCCGAGTTTTTATGTCTACATTATACTAAAAGAATTGAATATAATACATACTCATACGTCATTTCTGCTGTACATAGCATAAGAGGCAAAAGCCCTGTAATGTCAAAATATTTTGTATGGTCCCTTAGAGTTTGATATATATTGGTAAGGTAATTTGACATGACTGGGCGGAGCCTAATACTAACGGTAAATACAATGAGCTGTGATTTACAGTTAGAATTAGGCTCTGCCCACTTGTGTCAAATTACCAGATACTAGAGTTTTTCAGTATTGTGTGTTTTACAATACTAGTATTACCAGTATTGCTGGATGAAGAATACTGGAGCTTCCAGTATTGTGTGCTTTACAATACTAGTATTACCAGTATTGTTGGATGAAGAATACTGGAGCTTCCAGTATCGTGTGTTTTACAATACTAGTATTACCAGTATTGTTGGATGAAGAATACTGGAGCTTCCGGTATTGTGTATAGATCAACGATTCTGGTATTCCAGTATTGTAAATGCACGATACTGGTACATCCAGTATTGTATATGTATGATACTGGTATTACCAGTATTGTAACATTACAATACTGGTATTTCTAGTATTGTACAGTGTTACAATACTGGTATTACCAGTATTGTAATATTTACAATACTGGTATTTCCAGTATTGTGAATATTATAATACTGGTAATACCAGTATTGTAAATATTACAATACTGGTAATACCAGTATCGCGGCCGGCTGCTTCATATTATCCCTTTTCTTTTGTTGAAATGAAGAAATACATTAACTTAATATTGTGAATTTAGATGCCTTCCAATGACCAACTTTTCTTCTATCACTTGGTCCATATCTATCATAATTCAGAATCTGATTTACAGTGATGGAAATGATTTATGTAAAGTATTTTCCTATACTTATCCATGTATTACCATATAGCTATGAAATATAATTACAAATTCCTTCCTGTGTCCTTTGTTCCCGAAGAAGCCAGAAGCACATGTTACATTAAAAACCATGGCTTACATTTATTGTTTTATTTGGTTTATTTCAGTGTATGTAAAGAGAACTCTGCATTAATGTGTGATCTGGAAGAAAGGACCAAAACTCTTCAGAAAGTTGTAGCACAAAATAAGGGTAAATAATTTATAATGTCATCTTATACAAGTAACTGGAGCATGTCTCTATTGCTAATGGTTAGTATGCTCCCTCTGGTGCTGAAAATTGTGAGTTCAAGCCCTGGTGAGATCAAAGCAAAGGCTAAAAATTGATATCTGCTGCTTATGTGTGAAGCACACAGCATTAAGGAGTAAAAACAAAGACTGTTTGGCTCAGAGCTGGGATAATGTGTTAGAGTGGAGCGATATTTCTATTCATGGACCTTCGTTTCAGTGAGGTAACACTATAAAAGCCATGATGTAGCTGAAACAAAACTCCTCACTAGGTGTTAAACAACAATCACTCAATCACTATATAAATGACCTAATGATATTGCTGTTAAATATATTGAACGTTATCTTTATAAGTTTAACCCCATATTTTGACCTGATTTCCATAAAATATTCACCGGTAGTGAAATTGAAAATAGATTGTATGATAAAAAAAGTTACTGGACAAAAAACTTCTCAATCTCAATGGTATTTAAACAGCTGACAACAATAGTAAAAAGGAGAAGATTTCTTTGTCATAGTCAATGTCATCAGTTGATTAATCAGAATTTGATTACATTAATATTTGTACAGAAATCATGCCTTCATTCGGAATCCTTGGTAACATTTAAAAATGGATAATACAGAACATTGAAGTATTGTTTTATGACAACATAATATTTCTTCTTTATCCATGCATGGTAAGAACCGCATCGGTGGCATAATCCGCTAAGCACGCAGCATTAAGGAGAAAGAGCAAAGACTGGTTGGCTCGGAATCAGGATAATGTGTCCGAGTGGGGCGACATGTCTACCCGCGGACTGTTGTTACAGTGAGCTATCACCATAAAAATCCAACTAAGTGTGCTGGTCTAGTACAAAGCGGACATCATCATCATCTCATTGAAAATTAACTTGTTCTCGCCATGATATAGCTGAAAAATGCCAAATTGGTGTTAAACACCATTCACCCACTCACTTCTATACATGGTTTATAAGCAACATTTGTTTTGTCAGGTAGAGCAGATGTTGAAATATTAATGTATGAATACCTAGACTGTATATCAGAGATTTACAATTTTATATGACAGAAAATTATGTGTAATCTAGCAATCTTTAATGTTATTATATCCCCCGTAAACAAAGTTTGGGGGGTATATAGGAATCACCCTGTCCTTCCGTCCGTCTGTCCATGTACCTTGTAAGCGCAACTCCTCCTAAACAGCTTATTGGATTTTTATGAATCTTTACACATTTGTAGTACACTACCTGCAGATGTGCATGAAGGAATATGGTTGCTGTCCAAAATTTAAAAGGGGAGATAATTCAACTTATACTTTCACGAAAAAGGGGGGGGGGCATGTACCTTGTAAGCGCAACCCCTACTAAACTGCTTATTGAATTTTTATGAAACTTTACACAGTTGTAGTACACAATCTGCAGATGTGCATGAAGGAATACTGTTGCTGTCTAAAATTTAGAAGGGGAGATAATTCAACTTATGCTTTCACGAAAAGGGGGGTCGTGTACCTTGTAAGCACAACTCCTCCTAAACGGCTTATTGGAGTTTTGTGAAACTTTACACAGTTGTAGTACACTACCTGCAGATGTGCATGAAGGAATATGGTTGCTGTCCAAAATTTAAAAGGGGAGATAATTCAACTTATACTTTCACGAAAAGGGGGGGGACATGTACCTTGTAAGCGCAACTCCTACTAAGCTGCTTATTGAATTTTTATGAAACTTTACACAATTGTAGTACACAACCTGCAGATGTGCATGAAGGAATACCGTTGCTGTCTAAAATTTAGAAGGGGAGATAAATCAATTTATACTTTCACGACATAACTCCATATCCGTTCATTTTTCATAGGTAACTTGCTAATATACCTATATTCCAAAGTTTGAACATCATAGTATTGCAAGTGGGGGGGTATCACTCAGTGAGGTCACTCACAGTTCTAGTTATAGGTCTGAGTTGAGAACGTGATGAGTTAGTAGCACTGTTAGATGTAAAATTTATATTATTATAGGTCTGAGTAGAGAACGTGATGAATTAGTAGCACTGTTAGATGTAAAATTTATATTATTATAGGTCTGAGTAGAGAACGTGATGAGTTAGTAGCACTGTTAGATGTAAAAGAAAGAGAAAGATACATAAAGACATGTAGTAGGTCATCTGAGGAGGACTATAATAATTATACTTCTGTAGAGGTTAGTATATGTCCTTGACCTTGGTGTAGTAAGTCATCTGAAGAGGACTATGCTAATTATCCTTCTGTAGAGGTTAGTATATGTCCTTGACCTTGGTGTAGTAGGTCATCTGAAGAGGACTATGATAATTATACTTCTGTAGAGGTTAGTATATGTCCTTGACCTTGGTGTAGTAGGTCATCTGAGGAGGACTATAATAATTATACTTCTGTAGAGGTTAGTATATGTCCTTGACCTTGGTGTAGTAAGTCATCTGAGGAGGACTATAATAATTATCCTTCTGTAGAGGTTAGTATATGTCCTTGACCTTGGTGTAGTAAGTCATCTGAAGAGGACTATAATAATTATCCTTCTGTAGAGGTTAGTATATGTCCTTGACCTTGGTGTAGTAGGTCATCTGAAGAGGACTATAATAATTATCCTTCTGTAGAGGTTAGTATATGTCCTTGACCTTGGTGTAGTAGGTCATCTGAAGAGGACTATAATAATTATCCTTCTGTAGAGGTTAGTATATGTCCTTGACCTTGGTGTAGTAGGTCATCTGAAGAGGACTATGATAATTATACTTCTGTAGAGGTTAGTATATGTCCTTGACCTTGGTGTAGTAGGTCATCTGAGGAGGACTATAATAATTATCCTTCTGTAGAGGTTAGTATATGTCCTTGACCTTGGTGTAGTAAGTCATCTGAGGAGGACTATAATAATTATCCTTCTGTAGAGGTTAGTATATGTCCTTGACCTTGGTGTAGTAGGTCATCTGAAGAGGACTATACTAATTATCCTTCTGTAGAGATTAGTATATGTCCGTGACCTTGGTGTAGTAGGTCATCTGAGGAGGACTATAATAATTATCCTTCTGTAGAGATTAGTATATATCCTTGACCTTGGTGTAGTAGGTCATCTGAGGAGGACTATAATAATTATCCTTCTGTAGAGGTTAGTATATGTCCTTGATCTTGGTGTAGTAGGTCATCTGAGGAGGACTATACTAATTATTCTTCTGTAGAGGTTAGTATATGTCCTTGACCTTGGTGTAGTAGGTCATTTGAAGAGGACTATACTAATTATCCTTCTGTAGAGGTTAGTATATGTCCTTGACCTTGGTGTAGTAGGTCATCTGAGGAGGACTATAATAATTATACTTCTGTAGAGGTTAGTATATGTCCTTGACCTTGGTGTAGTAAGTCATCTGAAGAAGACTATAATAATTATCCTTCTGTAGAGGTTAGTATATGTCCTTGACCTTGGTGTAGTAAGTCATCTGAGGAGGACTATAATAATTATCCTTCTGTAGAGGTTAGTATATGTCCTTGACCTTGGTGTAGTAGGTCATTTGAAGAGGACTATAATAATTATCCTTCTGTAGAGGTTAGTATATGTCCTTGATCTTGGTGTAGTAGGTCATCTGAGGAGGACTATAATAATTATACTTCTGTAGAGGTTAGTATATGTCCTTGACCTTGGTGTAGTAGGTCATCTGAAGAGGACTATAATAATTATCCTTCTGTAGAGGTTAGTATATGTCCTTGACCTTGGTGTAGTAGGTCATCTGAAGAGGACTATGATAATTATACTTCTGTAGAGGTTAGTATATGTCCTTGACCTTGGTGTAGTAGGTCATCTGAGGAGGACTATAATAATTATCCTTCTGTAGAGGTTAGTATATGTCCTTGACCTTGGTGTAGTAAGTCATCTGAGGAGGACTATAATAATTATCCTTCTGTAGAGGTTAGTATATGTCCTTGACCTTGGTGTAGTAGGTCATCTGAAGAGGACTATACTAATTATCCTTCTGTAGAGATTAGTATATGTCCGTGACCTTGGTGTAGTAGGTCATCTGAGGAGGACTATAATAATTATCCTTCTGTAGAGGTTAGTATATATCCTTGACCTTGGTGTAGTAGGTCATCTGAGGAGGACTATAATAATTATCCTTCTGTAGAGGTTAGTATATGTCCTTGATCTTGGTGTAGTAGGTCATCTGAGGAGGACTATAATAATTATACTTCTGTAGAGGTTAGTATATGTCCTTGACCTTGGTGTAGTAGGTCATTTGAAGAGGACTATACTAATTATCCTTCTGTAGAGGTTAGTATATGTCCTTGACCTTGGTGTAGTAGGTCATCTGAGGAGGACTATAATAATTATACTTCTGTAGAGGTTAGTATATGTCCTTGACCTTGGTGTAGTAAGTCATCTGAAGAAGACTATAATAATTGTCCTTCTGTAGAGGTTAGTATATGTCCTTGACCTTGGTGTAGTAAGTCATCTGAGGAGGACTATAATAATTATCCTTCTGTAGAGGTTAGTATATGTCCTTGACCTTGGTGTAGTAGGTCATTTGAAGAGGACTATAATAATTATACTTCTGTAGAGGTTAGTATATGTCCTTGACCTTGGTGTAGTAAGTCATCTGAAGAAGACTATAATAATTGTCCTTCTGTAGAGGTTAGTATATGTCCTTGACCTTGGTGTAGTAAGTCATCTGAGGAGGACTATAATAATTATCCTTCTGTAGAGGTTAGTATATGTCCTTGACCTTGGTGTAGTAGGTCATTTGAAGAGGACTATAATAATTATCCTTCTGTAGAGGTTAGTATATGTCCTTGATCTTGGTGTAGTAGGTCATCTGAGGAGGACTATAATAATTATACTTCTGTAGAGGTTAGTATATGTCCTTGACCTTGGTGTAGTAGGTCATCTGAAGAAGACTATAATAATTATCCTTCTGTAGAGGTTAGTATATGTCCTTGACCTTGGTGTAGTAAGTCATCTGAGGAGGACTATAATAATTATCCCTCTGTAGAGGTTAGTATATGTCCTTGACCTTGGTGTAGTAGGTCATCTGAGGAGGACTATAATAATTATCCTTCTGTAGAGGTTAGTATATGTCCTTGACCTTGGTGTAGTAGGTCATCTGAAGAGGACTATAATAATTATCCTTCTGTAGAGGTTAGTATATGTCCTTGACCTTGGTGTAGTAGGTCATCTGAGGAGGACTATAATAATTATACTTCTGTAGAGGTTAGTATATGTCCTTGATCTTGGTAGGTCATCTGAGGAGGACTATAATAATTATACTTCTGTAGAGGTTAGTATATGGTGTTTAACATCACTTTCAACAATATTTCAGTTATATTGTGGCGATCAGTTTTATTGATGGAGGAAACTTGAGTACCCGGACAAAACCACTGACCTGTCACAGGTCACTGACAAACTTTATCACATAATGTTGTATCAAGTACACCTCATCATGAACGGGGTTCAAACTCACAACTTTAGTGGTGATAGGCACTGATTGCACAGGTAGTTGTAAATCCATCTACCATACGATCACGACCACAATGGCCCTGTCATCTGAGGATGATTATAATTACGTCTATTAGTAAGAAAATATATGGATGTAAATGAACATGAGAGACTATCCAACATTACACTTAGAGACAAAATCAAGAACAGGGACAAGACTTTTATTGCTATTCTACATTTCACATTCAACAATGACCAAAACTCATACCCTAAAATGAGTGTGAAATATCCCCTAGCAGCCTAGCCTATGTTACATCCTGGCATCTTTGTTGTTTTGATGTTACTTGAGTGTATATAATTTAATATCTGAGATGCAGGGATATAAAGAAGAACACAAAACATGGATGAAGTAATCTTACATAAAATATTTAGGTATACACTTTTTTGAAATGATGTGGAAATACAAGGATTGACATGCTGATTATAACAACATGGATATGTACAGATTTTCTCCAGTAATACAAACTTACATCAACATTATTATATTATGCAGCAGTGGGGACAACTGACACAAGTCTTTCATAAAATAAATCACTTCAGATTGTATGTAAATAAAATATTGATATTTTATAAAATAATCTATTGATTGTGACTAGAGTTATTTCCCTTTGGCAGTTATTTATCAATTTAGTACATTTGCAGATTATTGCAGTAGCTTGTGCACTGTATATATATGTAAGACTCAGATCGACGTCCAGTCTCTAATCGATATCCAATCCTCAAATCGGCGTCCAATTCTCAAATATATGGCCGTTTTTCACTTTCTCAGATTGACATCACTGACGTATACTTAAAAAGACACACACCCGTTAGGGAATGTTTTGAAGCAATGATGGAGAAGGGAAAAGACCAGATTCCAGATGATGGGTTCTTGATGACAAAAATGCTTATGTATTTTATAGTTACTGTAGATAAAATCCTATTGGAGTACTTCTACTTTAACGGACCCTAACCCTAACCTTATCCTTAACCCTAACCTTAATCCTAACCCTAACCCTAACCTTAACCCTAACCCTAACATTAACCCTAACCCTAACCTTAACACTAGCCCTAACCTTAACCCTAACCCTAACCTTAACCCTAGCCCTAAGCATAACCCCAACCTTAACCCTTACCCTAACCCTAACCCTTTTGTTATCATATCCGCATGGTAACAAAATGAAAGGTTATGGGTCATGCACTTAGTTTATTACAATAACTGACTTCCGTGGTCTGCCAAAGTAGATTCTACCCCTATTGATAATATTAAAGAATGGGAAAATGCTTAAAAAACACACAAAACAAAAAAAAACAGATTAAAAAAACAAAACTGTCGTTACAATTATTTTTGATGGCAAACTTTGATCGTGTAAACGGGCCTATAGATATGAGTTTGGAAAGGCCGCTGATTTGAGAATATCCTAAAATTGGACTGTGATTTGAGATAATGACGTCAGTGGACGTTGATTAGAGACTGGACGACGTCGATCTGAGTCTATCATATATATTTTATTTATTTGATGATGACAGATAGCAGTATTAGGAGCATGTAAGTGTAGAGTAACCTCCCCTGAACCATGTGGTTGTGCTCATGCTGCGGCCCACTTGAGACAGGAAATGTCCAGACTTAAATCTCAGGTATTTAGAATGATTTCCTCTGTTCAGCAGACTGCAATAAATAAATATTTTAGAAAACATATTTTATAATACCTTTTTAGTTCACCTGGACCAAAGGTCCAGGTGAACTATTGCCATCACTTGGCGTCCGTCGTCTGTAAACTTTTCACATTTCAAGCTTCTTCTCCGAAACCACTTGGCCGATTGGAACCGAACTTAGCAGGAATGTTCCTTGGATGGTCCTCTACAAAGTTACTGTTTTTCGTTCCAGTCGGATATTCAATATGGCTGCCAGGGCCAATAATATGCTCTGATTGGCTGAAATTTCAAAGATCTTCTTCTCTGAAACTAATGAACTGACTGAACCCAAACTGTAAAGGAATGATCATTGGAATGTCCTTTACCAAGTTACTGTTTTTTATGCCGATCGGAAATCCAAGATGGCCGCCATCTCAGGACATAGATTAACATTGGACCCTATGGGAAAATGTTCAAATGCCTTCTTCTCAGAAACTACAAATATGATTAAAGCCAAACTGTACATGAATGTTCATTGGATGGTCCTCTACAATCTTAAGGTTTTTTGTTCCGATATGAAATTCAAAATGGCGGCTACGGCAGGACTTAGTTTAACATTGGACCCTATGGGAAAAATGTTTCAAAATGCTTCTTCTCTGAAACCACTTGGACAGTTGAAACCAAACTGCCCAGGAATGATCATTGGAAGGTCCTCTACAAATTTTCTGTTTTTTATGCCGATTGGAAATCCAAGATGGCCGCCACCGCAGGACATAGATTAACATTGGACCCTATGGGAAAATATTCAAATGCCTTCTTCTCAGAAACTACAAATATGATTAAAGCCAAACTGTACATGAATGTTCATTAGATGGTCCTCTACAAACTTTACGTTTTTTGTTCCGGTATGAAATTCAAAATGGCGGCTACGGCAGGACTTAGTTTAACATTGGACCCTATGGGAAAAATGTTTCAAAACGCTTTTTCTCTGAAACCACTTGGATAATTGAAACCAAACTGCATAGGAATGATCATTGGAAGGTCCTCTACAAATTTTATGTTTTTTATGCCGATCGGAAATCCAAGATGGCCGCCACCGCAATACATAGATTAACATTGGACCCTATGGGAAAATGTTCAAATGCCTTCTTCTCAGAAACTACAAATATGATTAAAGCCAAACTGTACATGAATGTTCATTGGATGGTCCTCTACAATCTTAAGGTTTTTTGTTCCGATATGAAATTCAAAATGGCGGCTACGGCAGGACTTAGTTTAACATTGGACCCTATGGGAAAAATGTTTCAAAATGCTTCTTCTCTGAAACCACTTGGACAGTTGAAACCAAACTGCCCAGGAATGATCATTGGAAGGCCCTCTACAAATTTTCTGTTTTTTATGCCGATTGGAAATCCAAGATGGCCGCCACCGCAGGACATAGATTAACATTGGACCCTATGGGAAAATATTCAAATGCCTTCTTCTCAGAAACTACAAATATGATTAAAGCCAAACTGTACATGAATGTTCATTAGATGGTCCTCTACAAACTTTACGTTTTTTGTTCCGGTATGAAATTCAAAATGGCGGCTACGGCAGGACTTAGTTTAACATTGGACCCTATGGGAAAAATGTTTCAAAATGCTTCTTCTCTGAAACCACTTGGACAGTTGAAACCAAACTGCCCAGGAATGATCATTGGAAGGTCCTCTACAAATTTTCTGTTTTTTATGCCGGTCGGAAATCCAAGATGGCCGCCACCGCAAGACATAGATTAACATTGGACCCTATGGGAAAATATTCAAATGCCTTCTACTCAGAAACTACAAATATGATTAAAGCCAAACTGTACATGAATGTTCATTAGATGGTCCTCTACAAACTTTACGTTTTTTGTTCCGGTATGAAATTCAAAATGGCGGCTACGGCAGGACTTAGTTTAACATTGGACCCTATGGGAAAAATGTTTCAAAACGCTTTTTCTCTGAAACCACTTGGATAATTGAAACCAAACTGCATAGGAATGATCATTGGAAGGTCCTCTACAAATTTTATGTTTTTTATGCCGATCGGAAATCCAAGATGGCCGCCACCGCAATACATAGATTAACATTGGACCCTATGGGAAAATGTTCAAATGCCTTCTTCTCAGAAACTACAAATATGATTAAAGCCAAACTGTACATGAATGTTCATTGGATGGTCCTCTACAATCTTAAGGTTTTTTGTTCCGATATGAAATTCAAAATGGCGGCTACGGCAGGACTTAGTTTAACATTGGACCCTATGGGAAAAATGTTTCAAAATGCTTCTTCTCTGAAACCACTTGGACAGTTGAAACCAAACTGCCCAGGAATGATCATTGGAAGGCCCTCTACAAATTTTCTGTTTTTTATGCCGATTGGAAATCCAAGATGGCCGCCACCGCAGGACATAGATTAACATTGGACCCTATGGGAAAATATTCAAATGCCTTCTTCTCAGAAACTACAAATATGATTAAAGCCAAACTGTACATGAATGTTCATTAGATGGTCCTCTACAAACTTTACGTTTTTTGTTCCGGTATGAAATTCAAAATGGCGGCTACGGCAGGACTTAGTTTAACATTGGACCCTATGGGAAAAATGTTTCAAAATGCTTCTTCTCTGAAACCACTTGGACAGTTGAAACCAAACTGCCCAGGAATGATCATTGGAAGGTCCTCTACAAATTTTATGTTTTTTATGCCGATCGGAAATCCAAGATGGCCGCCACCGCAATACATAGATTAACATTGAACCCTATGGGAAAATGTTCAAATGCCTTCTTCTCAGAAACTACAAATATGATTAAAGCCAAACTGTACATGAATGTTCATTGGATGGTCCTCTACAATCTTAAGGTTTTTTGTTCCGATATGAAATTCAAAATGGCGGCTACGGCAGGACTTAGTTTAACATTGGACCCTATGGGAAAAATGTTTCAAAATGCTTCTTCTCTGAAACCACTAGGACAGTTGAAACCAAACTGCCCAGGAATGATCATTGGAAGGTCCTCTACAAATTTTCTGTTTTTTATGCCGGTCGGAAATCCAAGATGGCCGCCACCGCAGGACATAGATTAACATTGGACCCTATGGGAAAATGTTCAAATGCCTTCTTCTCAGAAACTACAAATATGATTAAAGCCAAACTGTACATGAACGTTCATTGGATGGTCCTCTACAAATTTACGTTTTTTGTTCCGATATGAAATTCAAAATGGGGGCTACGGCAGGACTTAGTTTAACATTGGACCCTATGGGAAAAATGTTTCAAAACGCTTCTTCTCTGAAACCACTTGGATAATTGAAATCAAACTGCCCAGGAATGATCATTGGAAGGTCCTCTACAAGGTGTGTGTTTTTTATGCCGATCGGAAATCCAAGATGGCCACCACCGCAGGACATAGATTAACATTGGACCCTATGGGAAAATGTTCAAATGCCTTCTTCTCAGAAACTACAAATATGATTAAAGCCAAACTGTACATGAATGTTCATTGAATGGTCCTCTACAAAATTTACGTTTTTTATTCTGATATGAAATTCAAAATGGCGGCTACGGCAGGACTTAGTTTAACATTGGACCCTATGGGAAAAATGTTTCAAAATGCTTCTTCTCTGAAACCACTTGGACAGTTGAAACCAAACTGCCCAAGAATGATCATTGGAAGGTCCTCTACAAGGTGTGTGTTTTTTATGCCGATCGGAAATCCAAGATGGCTGCCACCACAGGTCATAGTATTAAGACAGAACCATATGGGGAAAATACAGAAATATATTCTTCTCTGAAGCTATTGCACTGATTGAACCTAAACTGTGCATCAATCATTGGAAGGTCCTTTACAAACTTTGTGTTTTTTATGTTGATCGTAATTCCAAGATGACTACCACTGCAGGACATAGTTTTTACATAGGACTAATTGTTTTTTTTTATTACCAGGTGAACGATACAGGCTCTTGAGAGCCTCTGGTTTTTGTTTATCGTTCAAGAGTTATACCTTGTTTGTTAAAATGGTCACTCTTTCAGATTTGACTACAGTTTGGGTGACAGACATTTCATTATCTCTTGTCCCAGCTGTTTATTAAGTATTGGAACTAATGAAATTAATGGGGGAGGAAAGCATGGACAGTTATAACTAATAGGTATCTGGAAACCTTAACACTTGAGGTGGGTATCGGGGGGTGGTAATCCACATCAGTGGTGTTGGGTTTGTAGTCAGAAGTACATGACCACTTGGCCATCGATGCCCTTATAGGTAGAATCTCAAAAGTTGTTTTGATAAGCAAAATTGAAGATATTTTAACAATATTAATGTATTTTGTAGGTAGAATCTCACAAGAAAAGGAAGAAGGAAGCTAATTTAGCCATAGATGCTTATAGACAGGCATTTGAAGAACAGTTACAGAAAAACAAAGTTTTACTTGCACAGCTGACTTCTATGGCTGTACCAGGCATTAATAAACTAGAACGAGCTAAAGCTATCTTTAGATTTCTTATTGAAACATTAAATGATGGTAATTTATTAGTTTGATTCAAAATATGATCTGTCATAGTGTGTTTAAATCCGTCAAAAAGTCACATTTTAAGAATCCATTTAGTTAGAAATAAGAATAACTTGAGTGTTGAAATTGTGCTGTATTTTAATGATGTATACAATGTATATAATACCTAGTACATGGATTACCTTGCTAAATGTCAGGTAAAATCTTTACCATTTACTTCTCATGCAACCGCATCGATGGTGTAATGGTTAGCGTGCTCCCCTCGAGTGTGATAAATCGTGGGTTCGAGCCTCGATCGGATCAAACAGAGGACAATAAAATTGGTATTGGTTGCCTCGCCGCTAAGCACACAGTATTAAGGAGAAAGAGCAAAGACTGGTTGGCTCAGAATCAGGATAATGTGTCCGAGTGCGGCGACATGTATACCCACAGACTGTTGTTTCAGTGAACAAGCACTATAAAAATCCAACTAAGCTTGTTGGTCTAGTACAAAGCAGACCTCATCATCATTTCATTGAAAATTAACTTGTTGTCGCCATGATATAACTGAAAAATTACTGAGTTGGCGTTAAACAACAATCACTCGCTCTTACTTCTCATGCATCTTTTTTTCCCTCACCTTTTTACTAGATTTTTTATAATAATCTTAGCATTAGTTATTTAAAAATTAAATATCAAGTTTCAAGATATAAGGAAACTACTATTTCATTAAAATATAAATGTAATTACATAATAACTATTTATATCTACTATGGTAATTATAAAGGGGTTACAACAAGCAGGATCATCTTCATCAACATCAGAAAACATTAGATACTGTTATCTCTTGTACATTACAGATGATTTAATGAGACAAACATTAGATACTGTTACAACTGTTATCTCTTGTACATTACAGATGATTTAATGAGACAAACAGTCTCTCGCTCTACTATTGGTGTATCTATACAGAATGGGGAAGTTGATAGTCGCCCTTTAACTGATAGAGAGTTAGTTCTAGTTCTTACACAAATAGTAAGTAATTAATTCTTTCAATAATTATTTTGAAAAGATCAACAGATTTTACATATAGACTATTATTGGTTATTTTAACATTTTTCCTTTGATCTCACAGAGTGTTATTGTCAGTAACAACAGAATGACCTTTGATCTCACAGAGTGTTATTGTCAGTATCAACAGAATGACCTTTGATCTCACAGAGTGTTATTGTCAGTATCAACAGAATGACCTTTGATCTCACAGAGTGTTATTGTCAGTATCAACAGAATGACCTTTGATCTCACAGAGTGTTATTGTCAGTATCAACAGAATGACTCGAATACTGAATATTACTGATCGTTGTGACGTGAAAATCACAGAAAAAACAATAATTTCAGGTGTTGACAAGCATTATCACTAGTATCACAGCTCGTCCTATTGGATTCACTGTGATACTAGTGGCAATGTCTGTCTCAACCTTTAGAATTGTCATTATTCTATATTTAGTTGAGTAGTTCAGTTTTATATGGTGTATCCCATACATATCACGTTCTGTTCTATAATGTATTAAATGTCTTGTAAAATAAAAAAAAAATATTGTGTATGCATTTTTGTATAAGTAATTTGAATGAAGTGCTGTTTTTATCAGATTTTTTGCTAATTTTATATCCTGTTAGAGGACATAATCATGTAATCTATGATGTTTATTATATGTTCCTCCTGACACCTGTAATTTACTACAAATGTCTGACATTCTTTTGTCTTTATCTCTTTTAATGATACATAAGTATTTGATGTTAAACTTCAAAGGAACAAAAAGTTATCAGCTTATGTAAGGTGAAGGTTTGTCCTTGTGTCCTATTTTTGTCCTTTTTCCTAATGGTCATTGTTTTGTCTATACTTCTGTGAATTATGGCTTGTGATGACCCCTTTGGTATCTTTATGGCTTCTGATTACCCCATTGGTATCTTTATGGCTTGTGATTACCCCATTGGTATCTTTATGCCTTGTGATTACCTCATTGGTATCTTTATGGCTTGTGATGACCACTTTGGTATCTTTATGGCTTCTGATTACCCCATTGGTATCTTTATGGCTTCTGATTACCCCATTGGTATCTTTATGCCTTGTGATTACCTCATTGGTATCTTTATGGCTTGTGATTACCCCTTTGGTATCTTTATGGCTTGTGATTACCCCATTGGTATCTTTATGGCTTGTGATGACCCCTTTGGTATCTTTATGGCTTGTGATGACCACTTTGGTATCTTTATGGCTTGTGATGACCCCTTTGGTATCTTTATGGCTTGTGATGACCACTTTGGTATCTTTATGGCTTCTGATTACCCCATTGGTATCTTTATGCCTTGTGATTACCTCATTGGTATCTTTATGGCTTCTGATTACCCCTTTGGTATCTTTATGGCTTGTGATTACCCCATTGGTATCTTTATGGCTTGTGATGACCCCTTTGGTATCTTTATGGCTTGTGATTACCCCATTGGTATCTTTATGGCTTCTGATTACCCCATTGGTATCTTTATGGCTTCTGATTACCCCATTGGTATCTTTATGCCTTGTGATTACCTCATTGGTATCTTTATGGCTTCTGATTACCCCTTTGGTATCTTTATGGCTTGTGATGACCCCTTTGGTATCTTTATGGCTTCTGATTACCCTTTTGGTATCTTTATGGCTTCTGATTACCCCATTGGTATCTTTATGGCTTGTGATTACCCCTTTGGTATCTTTATGGCTTGTGATTACCCCATTGGTATCTTTATGCCTTGTGATTACCTCATTGGTATCTTTATGGCTTCTGATTACCCTTTTGGTATCTTTATGGCTTGTGATTACCCCATTGGTATCTTTATGGCTTGTGATGACCCCTTTGGTATCTTTATGGCTTGTGATGACCACTTTGGTATCTTTATGGCTTCTGATTACCCCATTGGTATCTTTATGGCTTCTGATTACCCCATTGGTATCTTTATGCCTTGTGATTACCTCATTGGTATCTTTATGGCTTGTGATTACCCCTTTGGTATCTTTATGGCATGTGATTACCCCATTGGTATCTTTATGGATTGTGATTACCCCTTTGGTATCTTTATGGCTTCTGATTACCCCATTGGTATCTTTATGGCTTGTGATTACCCCATTGGTATCTTTATGCCTTGTGATTACCCCTTTGGTATCTTTATTGATTGTGATTATCCCTTTGGTATCTTTATGACTTGTGATTACCCCATTGGTATCTTTATGCCTTGTGATTACCCCTTTGGTATCTTTATGGCTTCTGATTACCCCATTGGTATCTTTATGCCTTGTGATTACCCCTTTGGTATCTTTATGGATTGTGATTATCACTTTGGTATCTTTATGACTTGTGATTACCCCATTGGTATCTTTATGCCTTGTGATTACCCCTTTGGTATCTTTATGGCTTCTGATTACCCCATTGGTATCTTTATGGCTTGTGATTACCCCATTGGTATTTTTATGGCTTGTGATGACCCCTTTGGTATCTTTATGGCTTGTGATGACCCCTTTGGTATCTTTATGGCTTGTGATTACCCCTTTGGTATCTTTATGGCTTGTGATGACCCCTTTGGTATCTTTATGGCTTGTGATGACTCCTTTGATATCTTTATGGCTTGTGATGACCCCTTTGATATCTTTATGGCTTGTGATTACCTCATTGGTATCTTTATGGTTTGTGATTACCCCATTGGTATCTTTATGGCTTGTGATTACCCCATTGGTATCTTTATGGCATGTGATTACCCCATTGGTATCTTTATGACTTGTGATTACCCATTGGTATCTTTATGGCTTGTAGTTACCCCTTTGGTTTCTTTATGGCTTGTGATTACCCCATTGGTATCTTTGTGGCTTGTGATGACCCCTTTGGTATCTTTATGGCTTGTGATGACCCCTTTGGTATCTTTATGGCTTGTGATTACCCCTTTGGTATCTTTATGGCTTGTGATGACCCCTTTGGTATCTTTATGGCTTGTGATGACCCCTTTGATATCTTTATGGCTTGTGATGACCCCTTTGATATCTTTATGGCTTGTGATTACCTCATTGGTATCTTTATGGTTTGTGATTACCCCATTGGTATCTTTATGGCTTGTGATTACCCCATTGGTATCTTTATGGCATGTGATTACCCCATTGGTATCTTTATGACTTGTGATTACCCATTGGTATCTTTATGGCTTGTAGTTACCCCTTTGGTTTCTTTATGGCTTGTGATTACCCCATTGGTATCTTTGTGGCTTGTGATTACCCCATTGGTATCTTTATGGCTTGTGATTACCCCTTTGGTATCTTTAAGGCTTGTGATTACCCCTTTGGTATCTTTATGGCTTGTGATGACCCCTTTGGTATCTTTATGGCTTGTGATGACCACTTTGGTATCTTTATGGCTTCTGATTACCCCATTGGTATCTTTATGGCTTCTGATTACCCCATTGGTATCTTTATGCCTTGTGATTACCCCATTAGTATCTTTATGGCTTGTGATTACCCCATTGGTATCTTTATGACTTGTGATTACCCCATTGGTATCTTTATGGCTTGTGATTACCCCATTGGTATCTTTATGCCTTGTAATGATCCCTTTGGTATCTTTATGGCTTCTGATTACCCCTTTGGTATCTTTATGGCTTGTGATTATCCCATTGGTATCTTTATGGCTTGTGATTACCCAATTGGTATCTTTATGGCTTGTGATACCCCATTGGTATCTTTATGACTTGTGATTACCCCTTTGGTATCTTTATGGCTTCTGATTACCCCATTGGTATCTTTATGACTTGTGATTACCCCATTGGTATCTTTATGGCTTCTGATTACCCCATTGGTATCTTTATGGCTTGTGATTACCCCTTTGGTAACTTTATGGCATGTGATTACCCCTTTGGTATCTTTATGGCTTATGATTACCCCTTTGATATCTTTATGGCTCGTGATTACCCCATTGGTATCTTTATGGCTTGTGATTACCCCATTGGTATCTTTATAGCTTGTGATTACCCCTTTGATCTCTTTATGGCATGTGATTACCCCTTTGGTATCTTTATGGCTTGTGATTACCCCATTGGTATCTTTATGGCTTGTGATTACCCCTTTGATCTCTTTATGGCTTGTGATTACCCCTTTGGTATCTTTATGGCATGTGATTACCCCTTTGGTATCTTTATTACTTGTGATTACCCCATTGGTATCTTTATTACTTGTGATTACCCCATTGGTATCTTTATGGCTTGTGATTACCCCATTGGTATCTTTATGGCTTGTGATTACCCCTTTGGTATCTTTATGGCTTCTGATTACCCCATTGGTATCTTTATGGCTTGTGATTACCCCATTGGTATCTTTATGGCTTGTGATTACCCCTTTGGTATCTTTATGGCTTCTGATTACCCCTTTGGTATCTTTATGGCTTGTGATTACCCCATTGGTATCTTTATTACTTCTGATTACCCCTTTGGTATCTTTATGGCTTGTGATTACCCCATTGGTATCTTTATGGCTTGTGATTACCCCTTTGATCTCTTTATGGCTTGTGATTACCCCTTTGGTATCTTTATGGCATGTGATTACCCCTTTGGTATCTTTATGGCTTGTGATTTCCCCATTGGTATCTTTATGGCTTGTGATTACCCCATTGGTATCTTTATGGCTTGTGATTACCCCTTTGGTATCTTTATGGCATGTGATTACCCCTTTGGTATCTTTATGGCTTGTGATTTCCCCATTGGTATCTTTATGGCTTGTGATTACCCCTTTGGTATCTTTATGGCTTGTGATTACCCCATTGGTATCTTTATGGCTTGTGATTACCCCATTGGTAACTTTATGGTTTCTGATTACCCCTTTGATATCTTTATGGCTTGTGATTACCCCTTTGGTATCTTTATGGCTTGTGATTACCCCATTGGTATCTTTATGGCTTCTGATTACCCCATTGGTCTCTTTATGGCTTGTGCTTACCCCTTTGGTATCTTTATGGCTTGTGATTACCCCATTGGTATATTTATGGTTTGTGATTACCCCATTGGTATCTTTATGACTTGTGATTACCCCTTTGGTATCTTTATGGCTTGTGATTACCCCATTGGTATCTTTATGGCTTGTAATTACCCCATTGGTATCTTTATGGCTTCTGATTACCCCTTTGGTATCTTTATGGCTTGTGATTACCCCTTTGATATCTTTATGGCTTGTGATTACCCCATTGGTATCGTTATGGCTTGTGATTACCCCATTGGTATCCTTATGGCATGTGATTACCCCATTGGTATCTTTATGGCTTCTGATTACCCCTTTGGTATTTTATGGTTTGTGATGACCCCTTTGGTATCTTTATGGCTTGTGATTACCCCATTGGTATCTTTATGGCTTGTTATTACCCCATTGGTATCTTTATGGCTTCTGATTACCCCTTTGGTATTTTATGGCTTGTGATGACCCCTTTGGTATCTTTATGGCATGTGATTACCCCATTGGTATCTTTATGGCTTGTGATTACCCCTTTGGTATCTTTATGGCTTGTGATGACCCCTTTGGTATCTTTATGGCTTGTGATTACCCCATTGGTATCTTTATGGCTTCTGATTACCCCTTTTGTATCTTTATGGCTTGTGGTGACCCCTTTGGTATCTTTATGGCTTGTGATTACCCCATTGGTATCTTTATGGCTTGTGATTACCCATTTGGTATCTTTATGGCTTGTGATGACCCCTTTGGTATCTTTATGGCTTGTGATTACCCCTTTGGTATCCTTATGGCTTGTGATTACCCCATTGGTATCTTTATGGCTTGTGATGACCCCTTTGGTATCTTTATGGCTTGTGATTACCCCATTGGTATCTTTATGGCTTGTGATTACCTCATTGGTATCTTTATGGCTTCTGATTACCCCTTTGGTATCTTTATGGCTTATGATTACCCCATTGGTATCTTTATGGCTTGTGATGACCCCTTTGGTATCTTTATGGCCTGTGATTACCCCATTGGTATCTTTATGGCTTGTGATTACCCCATTGGTATCTTTATGGCCTCTGATTACCCCTTTGGTATCTTTATGGCTTCTGATTACCCCTTTGGTATCTTTATGCCTTGTGATGACCTCTTTGGTCTCTTTATGGCTTGTGATTACCCCATTGGTATCTTTATGGTTTGTGATTACCCCTTTGGTATCTTTATGGCTTGTGATTACTCCATTGGTATCTTTATGGCTTGTGATTACCCCATTGGTATCTTTATGCCTTGTGATTACCCCATTGGTATCTTTATGGATTGTGATTACCCGATTGGTATCTTTATGACTTGTGATTACCTCTTTGGTCTCTTTATGGCTTGTGATTACCCCTTTGGTATCTTTATGGCTTGTGATTACCCCATTGGTATCTTTATGGCTTGTGATTACCCCATTGGTATCTTTATGGCTTCTGATTACCCCATTGGTATCTTTATGGCTTGTGATGACCCCTTTGGTATCTTTATGGCTTGTGATTACCCCATTGGTATCTTTATGGCTTGTGATTACCCCATTGGTATCTTTATGGCTTGTGATGACATCTTTGGTCTCTTTATGGCTTGTGATGACCCCATTGGTATCTTTATGGCTTGTGATTACCCCTTTGGTATCTTTATGGCTTGTGATTACCCCATTGGTATCTTTATGCCTTGTGATTACCCCATTGGTATCTTTATGGCTTGTGATTACCCCTTTGATATCTTCATGGCCTGTGATTACCCCATTGGTATCTTTATGGCTTCTGATTACCCCATTGGTATCTTTATGGCTTCTGATTACCCCTTTGGTATCTTTATGGCTTGTGATTACCCCTTTGGTATCTTTATGGCTTGTGATTACCCCATTGGTATCTTTATGCCTTGTGATTACCCCATTGGTATCTTTATTGCTTGTGATTACCCCTTTGATATCTTTATGGCTTGTGATTACCCCTTTGGTATCTTTATGGATTGTGATTACCCCTTTGGTGTCTTTATGGCTTGTGATTACCCCATTGGTATCTTTATGGCTTCTGATTACCCCATTAGTATCTTTATGTCTTCTGATTACCCCATTGGTATCTTTATGGCTTTTGATTACCCCTTTGTTATCTTTATGGCTTTTGATTACCCCTTTGATATCTTTATGGCTTGTGATTACCCCATTGGTATCTTTATGGCTTCTGATTACCCCTTTTGTATCTTTATGGCTTGTGATGACCCCTTTGGTATCTTTATGACTTCTGATTACCCCTTTGGTATCTTTATGGCTTGTGATGATCCCTTTGGTATCTTTATGGCTTCTGATTACCCCTTTGGTATCTTTATGGCTTGTGATTACCCCTTTGGTATCTTTATGGCTTGTGATGACCCCTTTGGTATCTTTATTACTTTTGATTACCCCATTGGTATATTTATGACTTGTGATTACCCCATTGGTATCTTTATGGCTTGTGATTACCCCATTGGTATCTTTATGGCTTGTGATTTCCCCATTGGTATCTTTATGGCTACTGATTACCCCATTGGTATCTTTGTGGCTTGTGATTACCCCTTTGATCTCTTTATGGCTTGTGATGACCCCTTTG
Organism: Bathymodiolus brooksi; assembly: GCA_963680875.1. Lineage (NCBI taxonomy): Eukaryota > Metazoa > Mollusca > Bivalvia > Mytilida > Modiolidae > Bathymodiolus > Bathymodiolus brooksi. The sequence goes on from OY804577.1 coordinate 145,205,113, forward strand.
GTATCTTTATGGCTTGTGATTACCCCATTGGTATCTTTATGGCTTCTGATTACCCCTTTGGTATTTTATGGCTTGTGATGACCCCTTTGGTATCTTTATGGCTTGTGATTACCCCATTGGTATCTTTATGGCTTGTTATTACCCCATTGGTATCTTTATGGCTTCTGATTACCCCTTTGGTATTTTATGGCTTGTGATGACCCCTTTGGTATCTTTATGGCATGTGATTACCCCATTGGTATCTTTATGGCTTGTGATTACCCCTTTGGTATCTTTATGGCTTGTGATGACCCCTTTGGTATCTTTATGGCTTGTGATTACCCCATTGGTATCTTTATGGCTTCTGATTACCCCTTTTGTATCTTTATGGCTTGTGGTGACCCCTTTGGTATCTTTATGGCTTGTGATTACCCCATTGGTATCTTTATGGCTTGTGATTACCCATTTGGTATCTTTATGGCTTGTGATGACCCCTTTGGTATCTTTATGGCTTGTGATTACCCCTTTGGTATCCTTATGGCTTGTGATTACCCCATTGGTATCTTTATGGCTTGTGATGACCCCTTTGGTATCTTTATGGCTTGTGATTACCCCATTGGTATCTTTATGGCTTGTGATTACCTCATTGGTATCTTTATGGCTTCTGATTACCCCTTTGGTATCTTTATGGCTTATGATTACCCCATTGGTATCTTTATGGCTTGTGATGACCCCTTTGGTATCTTTATGGCCTGTGATTACCCCATTGGTATCTTTATGGCTTGTGATTACCCCATTGGTATCTTTATGGCCTCTGATTACCCCTTTGGTATCTTTATGGCTTCTGATTACCCCTTTGGTATCTTTATGCCTTGTGATGACCTCTTTGGTCTCTTTATGGCTTGTGATTACCCCATTGGTATCTTTATGGTTTGTGATTACCCCTTTGGTATCTTTATGGCTTGTGATTACTCCATTGGTATCTTTATGGCTTGTGATTACCCCATTGGTATCTTTATGCCTTGTGATTACCCCATTGGTATCTTTATGGATTGTGATTACCCGATTGGTATCTTTATGACTTGTGATTACCTCTTTGGTCTCTTTATGGCTTGTGATTACCCCTTTGGTATCTTTATGGCTTGTGATTACCCCATTGGTATCTTTATGGCTTGTGATTACCCCATTGGTATCTTTATGGCTTCTGATTACCCCATTGGTATCTTTATGGCTTGTGATGACCCCTTTGGTATCTTTATGGCTTGTGATTACCCCATTGGTATCTTTATGGCTTGTGATTACCCCATTGGTATCTTTATGGCTTGTGATGACATCTTTGGTCTCTTTATGGCTTGTGATGACCCCATTGGTATCTTTATGGCTTGTGATTACCCCTTTGGTATCTTTATGGCTTGTGATTACCCCATTGGTATCTTTATGCCTTGTGATTACCCCATTGGTATCTTTATGGCTTGTGATTACCCCTTTGATATCTTCATGGCCTGTGATTACCCCATTGGTATCTTTATGGCTTCTGATTACCCCATTGGTATCTTTATGGCTTCTGATTACCCCTTTGGTATCTTTATGGCTTGTGATTACCCCTTTGGTATCTTTATGGCTTGTGATTACCCCATTGGTATCTTTATGCCTTGTGATTACCCCATTGGTATCTTTATTGCTTGTGATTACCCCTTTGATATCTTTATGGCTTGTGATTACCCCTTTGGTATCTTTATGGATTGTGATTACCCCTTTGGTGTCTTTATGGCTTGTGATTACCCCATTGGTATCTTTATGGCTTCTGATTACCCCATTAGTATCTTTATGTCTTCTGATTACCCCATTGGTATCTTTATGGCTTTTGATTACCCCTTTGTTATCTTTATGGCTTTTGATTACCCCTTTGATATCTTTATGGCTTGTGATTACCCCATTGGTATCTTTATGGCTTCTGATTACCCCTTTTGTATCTTTATGGCTTGTGATGACCCCTTTGGTATCTTTATGACTTCTGATTACCCCTTTGGTATCTTTATGGCTTGTGATGATCCCTTTGGTATCTTTATGGCTTCTGATTACCCCTTTGGTATCTTTATGGCTTGTGATTACCCCTTTGGTATCTTTATGGCTTGTGATGACCCCTTTGGTATCTTTATTACTTTTGATTACCCCATTGGTATATTTATGACTTGTGATTACCCCATTGGTATCTTTATGGCTTGTGATTACCCCATTGGTATCTTTATGGCTTGTGATTTCCCCATTGGTATCTTTATGGCTACTGATTACCCCATTGGTATCTTTGTGGCTTGTGATTACCCCTTTGATCTCTTTATGGCTTGTGATGACCCCTTTGGTATCTTTATGGCTTGTGATTACCCCATTGGTATCTTTATGGCTTCTGATTACCCCTTTGATCTCTTTATGGCTTGTGATTACCCCTTTGGTATCTTTATGGCTTGTGATTACCCCATTGGTATCTTTATGACTTGTGACTACCCCTTTGGTATCTTTATGGCTTCTGATTACCCCTTTGGTATCTTTATGGCTTGTGATGATCCCTTTGGTATCTTTATGGCTTCTGATTACCCCTTTGGTATCTTTATGACTTGTGATTACCCCTTTGGTATCTTTATGGCTTGTGATTTCCCCATTGGTATCTTTATGGCTTGTGATTACCCCTTTGGTATCTTTATGGCTTGTGATGATCCCTTTGGTATCTTTATGGCTTCTGATTACCCCTTTGGTATCTTTATGACTTGTGATTTCCCCATTGGTATCTTTATGGCTTGTGATGACCACTTTGGTATCTTTATGGCTTCTGATTACCCCATTGGTATCTTTATTACTTGTGATTACCCCATTGGTATCTTTATGGCTTGTGATTACCCCATTGGTATCTTTATGGCTTCTGATTACCCCATTGGTATCTTTATGGCTTGTGATTACCCCATTGGTATCTTTATTACTTCTGATTAACCCATTGGTATCTTTATGGCTTGTGATTACCCCATTGGTATCTTTATGACTTCTGATTACCCAATTGGTATCTTTATGGCTTGTGAGTGATTACCCCTTTGGCATCTTTATGGCTTGTGATTACCCCATTGGTATCTTTATGGCTTGTGATTACCCCATTGGTATCTTTATGACTTCTGATTACCCCTTTGATCTCTTTATGGCTTCTGATTACCCCTTTGATATCTTTATGGCTTGTGATTACCCCATTGGTATCTTTATGACTTCTGATTATCCCATTGGTCTCTTTATGACTTGTGATTACCCTTTGGTATCTTTATGGCTTGTGATTACCCCATTGGTATATTTATGGCTTGTGATTACCCAATTGGTATCTTTATGACTTCTGATTACCCCTTTGATCTCTTTATTACTTCTGATTATCCCTTTGATATCTTTATGGCTTGTGATTACCCCATTGGTATCTTTATGACTTCTGATTACCCCATTGGTCTCTTTATGGCTTGTGATTACCCCTTTGGTATCTTTATGGCTTGTGATTACCCCATTGGTATCTTTATGGCTTGTGATTACCCCATTGGTATCTTTATGACTTCTGATTATCCCATTGGTCTCTTTATGGCTTGTGATTACCCTTTGGTATCTTTATGGCTTGTGATTACCCCATTGGTATATTTATGGCTTGTGATTACCCAATTGGTATCTTTATGACTTCTGATTACCCCATTGATCTCTTTATTACTTCTGATTACCCCTTTGATATCTTTATGGCTTGTGATTACCCCATTGGTATCTTTATGACTTCTGATTACCCCATTGGTCTCTTTATTGCTTCTGATTACCCTTTTGGTATCTTTATGCCTTGTGATGACCTCTTTGGTCTCTTTATGGCTTGTGATTACCCCATTGGTATCTTTATGGTTTGTGATTACCCCTTTGGTATCTTTATGGCTTGTGATTACTCCATTGGTATCTTTATGGCTTGTGATTACCCCATTGGTATCTTTATGCCTTGTGATGACCTCTTTGGTCTCTTTATGGCTTGTGATTACCCCATTGGTATCTTTATGGCTTGTGATTACCCCATTGGTATCTTTATGGATTGTGATTACCCGATTGGTATCTTTATGGCTTGTGATTACCCCTTTGGTATCTTTATGCCTTGTGATGACCTCTTTGGTCATCTTTATGGCTTGTGATTACCCCATTGGTATCTTTATGGCTTGTTATTACCCCATTGGTATCTTTATGGCTTGTGATTACCCCATTGGTATCTTTATGGCTTGTGATTACCCTTTTGATCTCTTTATGGCTTGTGATGACCCCTTTGGTATCTTTATGGCTTGTGATTACCCCATTGGTATCTTTATGGCTTGTGATTACCCCTTTGATCTCTTTATGGCTTGTGATGACCCCTTTGGTATCTTTATGGCTTGTGATTACCCCATTGGTATCTTTATGGCTTCTGATTACCCCTTTGATCTCTTTATGGCTTGTGATTACCCCTTTGGTATCTTTATGGCTTGTGATTACCCCATTGGTATCTTTATGACTTGTGATTACCCCATTGGTATCTTTATTACTTCTGATTAACCCATTGGTATCTTTATGGCTTGTGATTACCCCATTGGTATCTTTATGACTTCTGATTACCCAATTGGTATCTTTATGGCTTGTGATTACCCCTTTGGCATCTTTATGGCTTGTGATTACCCCATTGGTATCTTTATGGCTTGTGATTACCCCATTGGTATCTTTATGACTTCTGATTACCCCTTTGATCTCTTTATGGCTTCTGATTACCCCTTTGATATCTTTATGGCTTGTGATTACCCCATTGGTATCTTTATGACTTCTGATTATCCCATTGGTCTCTTTATGACTTGTGATTACCCTTTGGTATCTTTATGGCTTGTGATTACCCCATTGGTATATTTATGGCTTGTGATTACCCAATTGGTATCTTTATGACTTCTGATTACCCCTTTGATCTCTTTATTACTTCTGATTACCCCTTTGATATCTTTATGGCTTGTGATTACCCCAATGGTATCTTTATGACTTCTGATTACCCCATTGGTCTCTTTATGGCTTGTGATTACCCCTTTGGTATCTTTATGGCTTGTGATTACCCCATTGGTATCTTTATGGCTTGTGATTACCCCATTGGTATCTTTATGACTTCTGATTATCCCATTGGTCTCTTTATGGCTTGTGATTCCCATTTGGTATCTTTATGGCTTGTGATTACCCCATTGGTATATTTATGGCTTGTGATTACCCAATTGGTATCTTTATGACTTCTGATTACCCCATTGATCTCTTTATTACTTCTGATTACCCCTTTGATATCTTTATGGCTTGTGATTACCCCATTGGTATCTTTATGACTTCTGATTACCCCATTGGTCTCTTTATTGCTTCTGATTACCCTTTTGGTATCTTTATGCCTTGTGATGACCTCTTTGGTCTCTTTATGGCTTGTGATTACCCCATTGGTATCTTTATGGTTTGTGATTACCCCTTTGGTATCTTTATGGCTTGTGATTACTCCATTGGTATCTTTATGGCTTGTGATTACCCCATTGGTATCTTTATGCCTTGTGATGACCTCTTTGGTCTCTTTATGGCTTGTGATTACCCCATTGGTATCTTTATGGCTTGTGATTACCCCATTGGTATCTTTATGGATTGTGATTACCCGATTGGTATCTTTATGGCTTGTGATTACCCCTTTGGTATCTTTATGGCTTGTGATGACCTCTTTGGTGTCTTTATGGCTTGTGATTACCCCATTGGTATCTTTATGGCTTGTTATTACCCCATTGGTATCTTTATGGCTTGTGATTACCCCATTGGTATCTTTATGGCTTCTGATTACCCCATTGGTATCTTTATGACTTCTGATTACCCCATTGGTATCTTTATGGCTTCTGATTACCCCTTTGGTATCTTTATGGCTTGTGATTACCCCTTTGGTATCTTTATGGCTTGTGATTACCCCATTGGTATCTTTATGCCTTGTGATTACCCCATTGGTATCTTTATTGCTTGTGATTACCCCTTTGATATCTTTATGGCTTGTGATTACCCCTTTGGTATCTTTATGGATTGTGATTACCCCTTTGGTGTCTTTATGGCTTGTGATTACCCCATTGGTATCTTTATGGCTTGTGATTACCCCTTTGGTATCTTTATGGCTTCTGATTACCCCATTAGTATCTTTATGGCTTCTGATTACCCCATTGGTATCTTTATGGCTTTTGATTACCCCTTTGGTATCTTTATGGCTTTTGATTACCCCTTTGATATCTTTATGGCTTGTGATTACCCCATTGGTATCTTTATGGCTTCTGATTACCCCTTTGGTATCTTTATGGCTTGTGATGACCCCTTTGGTATCTTTATGACTTCTGATTACCCCTTTGGTATCTTTATGGCTTGTGATGATCCCTTTGGTATCTTTATGGCTTCTGATTACCCCTTTGTTATCTTTATGGCTTGTGATTACCCCTTTGGTATCTTTATGGCTTGTGATGACCCCTTTGGTATCTTTATTACTTGTGATTACCCCATTGGTATCTTTATGACTTGTGATTACCCCATTGGTATCTTTATGGCTTGTGATTACCCCATTGGTATCTTTATGGCTTGTGATTACCCTATTGGTATCTTTATGGCTTCTGATTACCCCATTGGTATCTGTGGCTTGTGATTACCCCTTTGATCTCTTTATGGCTTGTGATGACCCCTTTGGTATCTTTATGGCTTGTGATTACCCCATTGGTATCGTTATGGCTTGTGATTACCCCATTGGTATCTTTATGGCTTGTGATTACCCCTTTGGTATCTTTATGGCTTGTGATTACCCCATTGGTATCTTTATGACTTCTGATTACCCCTTTGATCTCTTTATTACTTCTGATTATCCCTTTGATATCTTTATGGCTTGTGATTACCCCATTGGTATCTTTATGACTTCTGATTACCCCATTGGTCTCTTTATGGCTTGTGATTACCCCTTTGGTATCTTTATGGCTTGTGATTACCCCATTGGTATCTTTATGGCTTGTGATTACCCCATTGGTATCTTTATGACTTCTGATTATCCCATTGGTCTCTTTATGGCTTGTGATTACCCTTTGGTATCTTTATGGCTTGTGATTACCCCATTGGTATATTTATGGCTTGTGATTACCCAATTGGTATCTTTATGACTTCTGATTACCCCATTGATCTCTTTATTACTTCTGATTACCCCTTTGATATCTTTATGGCTTGTGATTACCCCATTGGTATCTTTATGACTTCTGATTACCCCATTGGTCTCTTTATTGCTTCTGATTACCCTTTTGGTATCTTTATGCCTTGTGATGACCTCTTTGGTCTCTTTATGGCTTGTGATTACCCCATTGGTATCTTTATGGTTTGTGATTACCCCTTTGGTATCTTTATGGCTTGTGATTACTCCATTGGTATCTTTATGGCTTGTGATTACCCCATTGGTATCTTTATGCCTTGTGATGACCTCTTTGGTCTCTTTATGGCTTGTGATTACCCCATTGGTATCTTTATGGCTTGTGATTACCCCATTGGTATCTTTATGGATTGTGATTACCCGATTGGTATCTTTATGGCTTGTGATTACCCCTTTGGTATCTTTATGCCTTGTGATGACCTCTTTGGTGTCTTTATGGCTTGTGATTACCCCATTGGTATCTTTATGGCTTGTTATTACCCCATTGGTATCTTTATGGCTTGTGATTACCCCATTGGTATCTTTATGGCTTGTGATTACCCCTTTGATCTCTTTATGGCTTGTGATGACCCCTTTGGTATCTTTATGGCTTGTGATTACCCCATTGGTATCTTTATGGCTTGTGATTACCCCTTTGATCTCTTTATGGCTTGTGATGACCCCTTTGGTATCTTTATGGCTTGTGATTACCCCATTGGTATCTTTATGGCTTCTGATTACCCCTTTGATCTCTTTATGGCTTGTGATTACCCCTTTGGTATCTTTATGGCTTGTGATTACCCCATTGGTATCTTTATGACTTGTGATTACCCCATTGGTATCTTTATTACTTCTGATTAACCCATTGGTATCTTTATGGCTTGTGATTACCCCATTGGTATCTTTATGACTTCTGATTACCCAATTGGTATCTTTATGGCTTGTGATTACCCCTTTGGCATCTTTATGGCTTGTGATTACCCCATTGGTATCTTTATGGCTTGTGATTACCCCATTGGTATCTTTATGACTTCTGATTACCCCTTTGATCTCTTTATGGCTTCTGATTACCCCTTTGATATCTTTATGGCTTGTGATTACCCCATTGGTATCTTTATGACTTCTGATTATCCCATTGGTCTCTTTATGACTTGTGATTACCCTTTGGTATCTTTATGGCTTGTGATTACCCCATTGGTATATTTATAGCTTGTGATTACCCAATTGGTATCTTTATGACTTCTGATTACCCCTTTGATCTCTTTATTACTTCTGATTACCCCTTTGATATCTTTATGGCTTGTGATTACCCCAATGGTATCTTTATGACTTCTGATTACCCCATTGGTCTCTTTATGGCTTGTGATTACCCCTTTGGTATCTTTATGGCTTGTGATTACCCCATTGGTATCTTTATGGCTTGTGATTACCCCATTGGTATCTTTATGACTTCTGATTATCCCATTGGTCTCTTTATGGCTTGTGATTCCCATTTGGTATCTTTATGGCTTGTGATTACCCCATTGGTATATTTATGGCTTGTGATTACCCAATTGGTATCTTTATGACTTCTGATTACCCCATTGATCTCTTTATTACTTCTGATTACCCCTTTGATATCTTTATGGCTTGTGATTACCCCATTGGTATCTTTATGACTTCTGATTACCCCATTGGTCTCTTTATTGCTTCTGATTACCCTTTTGGTATCTTTATGCCTTGTGATGACCTCTTTGGTCTCTTTATGGCTTGTGATTACCCCATTGGTATCTTTATGGTTTGTGATTACCCCTTTGGTATCTTTATGGCTTGTGATTACTCCATTGGTATCTTTATGGCTTGTGATTACCCCATTGGTATCTTTATGCCTTGTGATGACCTCTTTGGTCTCTTTATGGCTTGTGATTACCCCATTGGTATCTTTATGGCTTATGATTACCCCATTGGTATCTTTATGGATTGTGATTACCCGATTGGTATCTTTATGGCTTGTGATTACCCCTTTGGTATCTTTATGGCTTGTGATGACCTCTTTGGTGTCTTTATGGCTTGTGATTACCCCATTGGTATCTTTATGGCTTGTTATTACCCCATTGGTATCTTTATGGCTTGTGATTACCCCATTGGTATCTTTATGGCTTCTGATTACCCCATTGGTATCTTTATGACTTCTGATTACCCCATTGGTATCTTTATGGCTTCTGATTACCCCTTTGGTATCTTTATGGCTTGTGATTACCCCTTTGGTATCTTTATGGCTTGTGATTACCCCATTGGTATCTTTATGCCTTGTGATTACCCCATTGGTATCTTTATTGCTTGTGATTACCCCTTTGATATCTTTATGGCTTGTGATTACCCCTTTGGTATCTTTATGGATTGTGATTACCCCTTTGGTGTCTTTATGGCTTGTGATTACCCCATTGGTATCTTTATGGCTTGTGATTACCCCTTTGGTATCTTTATGGCTTCTGATTACCCCATTAGTATCTTTATGGCTTCTGATTACCCCATTGGTATCTTTATGGCTTTTGATTACCCCTTTGGTATCTTTATGGCTTTTGATTACCCCTTTGATATCTTTATGGCTTGTGATTACCCCATTGGTATCTTTATGGCTTCTGATTACCCCTTTGGTATCTTTATGGCTTGTGATGACCCCTTTGGTATCTTTATGACTTCTGATTACCCCTTTGGTATCTTTATGGCTTGTGATGATCCCTTTGGTATCTTTATGGCTTCTGATTACCCCTTTGGTATCTTTATGGCTTGTGATTACCCCTTTGGTATCTTTATGGCTTGTGATGACCCCTTTGGTATCTTTATTACTTGTGATTACCCCATTGGTATCTTTATGACTTGTGATTACCCCATTGGTATCTTTATGGCTTGTGATTACCCCATTGGTATCTTTATGGCTTGTGATTACCCTATTGGTATCTTTATGGCTTCTGATTACCCCATTGGTATCTGTGGCTTGTGATTACCCCTTTGATCTCTTTATGGCTTGTGATGACCCCTTTGGTATCTTTATGGCTTGTGATTACCCCATTGGTATCGTTATGGCTTGTGATTACCCCATTGGTATCTTTATGGCTTGTGATTACCCCTTTGGTATCTTTATGGCTTGTGATTACCCCATTGGTATCTTTATGACTTCTGATTACCCCTTTGATCTCTTTATTACTTCTGATTATCCCTTTGATATCTTTATGGCTTGTGATTACCCCATTGGTATCTTTATGACTTCTGATTACCCCATTGGTCTCTTTATGGCTTGTGATTACCCCTTTGGTATCTTTATGGCTTGTGATTACCCCATTGGTATCTTTATGGCTTGTGATTACCCCATTGGTATCTTTATGACTTCTGATTATCCCATTGGTCTCTTTATGGCTTGTGATTACCCTTTGGTATCTTTATGGCTTGTGATTACCCCATTGGTATATTTATGGCTTGTGATTACCCAATTGGTATCTTTATGACTTCTGATTACCCCATTGATCTCTTTATTACTTCTGATTACCCCTTTGATATCTTTATGGCTTGTGATTACCCCATTGGTATCTTTATGACTTCTGATTACCCCATTGGTCTCTTTATTGCTTCTGATTACCCTTTTGGTATCTTTATGCCTTGTGATGACCTCTTTGGTCTCTTTATGGCTTGTGATTACCCCATTGGTATCTTTATGGTTTGTGATTACCCCTTTGGTATCTTTATGGCTTGTGATTACTCCATTGGTATCTTTATGGCTTGTGATTACCCCATTGGTATCTTTATGCCTTGTGATGACCTCTTTGGTCTCTTTATGGCTTGTGATTACCCCATTGGTATCTTTATGGCTTGTGATTACCCCATTGGTATCTTTATGGATTGTGATTACCCGATTGGTATCTTTATGGCTTGTGATTACCCCTTTGGTATCTTTATGCCTTGTGATGACCTCTTTGGTGTCTTTATGGCTTGTGATTACCCCATTGGTATCTTTATGGCTTGTTATTACCCCATTGGTATCTTTATGGCTTGTGATTACCCCATTGGTATCTTTATGGCTTGTGATTACCCCTTTGATCTCTTTATGGCTTGTGATGACCCCTTTGGTATCTTTATGGCTTGTGATTACCCCATTGGTATCTTTATGGCTTGTGATTACCCCTTTGATCTCTTTATGGCTTGTGATGACCCCTTTGGTATCTTTATGGCTTGTGATTACCCCATTGGTATCTTTATGGCTTCTGATTACCCCTTTGATCTCTTTATGGCTTGTGATACCCCTTTGGTATCTTTATGGCTTGTGATTACCCCATTGGTATCTTTATGACTTGTGATTACCCCATTGGTATCTTTATTACTTCTGATTAACCCATTGGTATCTTTATGGCTTGTGATTACCCCATTGGTATCTTTATGACTTCTGATTACCCAATTGGTATCTTTATGGCTTGTGATTACCCCTTTGGCATCTTTATGGCTTGTGATTACCCCATTGGTATCTTTATGGCTTGTGATTACCCCATTGGTATCTTTATGACTTCTGATTACCCCTTTGATCTCTTTATGGCTTCTGATTACCGCTTTGATATCTTTATGGCTTGTGATTACCCCATTGGTATCTTTATGACTTCTGATTATCCCATTGGTCTCTTTATGACTTGTGATTACCCTTTGGTATCTTTATGGCTTGTGATTACCCCATTGGTATATTTATGGCTTGTGATTACCCAATTGGTATCTTTATGACTTCTGATTACCCCTTTGATCTCTTTATTACTTCTGATTACCCCTTTGATATCTTTATGGCTTGTGATTACCCCAATGGTATCTTTATGACTTCTGATTACCCCATTGGTCTCTTTATGGCTTGTGATTACCCCTTTGGTATCTTTATGGCTTGTGATTACCCCATTGGTATCTTTATGGCTTGTGATTACCCCATTGGTATCTTTATGACTTCTGATTATCCCATTGGTCTCTTTATGGCTTGTGATTCCCATTTGGTATCTTTATGGCTTGTGATTACCCCATTGGTATATTTATGGCTTGTGATTACCCAATTGGTATCTTTATGACTTCTGATTACCCCATTGATCTCTTTATTACTTCTGATTACCCCTTTGATATCTTTATGGCTTGTGATTACCCCATTGGTATCTTTATGACTTCTGATTACCCCATTGGTCTCTTTATTGCTTCTGATTACCCTTTTGGTATCTTTATGCCTTGTGATGACCTCTTTGGTCTCTTTATGGCTTGTGATTACCCCATTGGTATCTTTATGGTTTGTGATTACCCCTTTGGTATCTTTATGGCTTGTGATTACTCCATTGGTATCTTTATGGCTTGTGATTACCCCATTGGTATCTTTATGCCTTGTGATGACCTCTTTGGTCTCTTTATGGCTTGTGATTACCCCATTGGTATCTTTATGGCTTGTGATTACCCCATTGGTATCTTTATGGATTGTGATTACCCGATTGGTATCTTTATGGCTTGTGATTACCCCTTTGGTATCTTTATGGCTTGTGATGACCTCTTTGGTGTCTTTATGGCTTGTGATTACCCCATTGGTATCTTTATGGCTTGTTATTACCCCATTGGTATCTTTATGGCTTGTGATTACCCCATTGGTATCTTTATGGCTTCTGATTACCCCATTGGTATCTTTATGACTTCTGATTACCCCATTGGTATCTTTATGGCTTCTGATTACCCCTTTGGTATCTTTATGGCTTGTGATTACCCCTTTGGTATCTTTATGGCTTGTGATTACCCCATTGGTATCTTTATGCCTTGTGATTACCCCATTGGTATCTTTATTGCTTGTGATTACCCCTTTGATATCTTTATGGCTTGTGATTACCCCTTTGGTATCTTTATGGATTGTGATTACCCCTTTGGTGTCTTTATGGCTTGTGATTACCCCATTGGTATCTTTATGGCTTGTGATTACCCCTTTGGTATCTTTATGGCTTCTGATTACCCCATTAGTATCTTTATGGCTTCTGATTACCCCATTGGTATCTTTATGGCTTTTGATTACCCCTTTGGTATCTTTATGGCTTTTGATTACCCCTTTGATATCTTTATGGCTTGTGATTACCCCATTGGTATCTTTATGGCTTCTGATTACCCCTTTGGTATCTTTATGGCTTGTGATGACCCCTTTGGTATCTTTATGACTTCTGATTACCCCTTTGGTATCTTTATGGCTTGTGATGATCCCTTTGGTATCTTTATGGCTTCTGATTACCCCTTTGGTATCTTTATGGCTTGTGATTACCCCTTTGGTATCTTTATGGCTTGTGATGACCCCTTTGGTATCTTTATTACTTGTGATTACCCCATTGGTATCTTTATGACTTGTGATTACCCCATTGGTATCTTTATGGCTTGTGATTACCCCATTGGTATCTTTATGGCTTGTGATTACCCTATTGGTATCTTTATGGCTTCTGATTACCCCATTGGTATCTTTGTGGCTGGTGATTACCCCTTTGATCTCTTTATGGCTTGTGATGACCCCTTTGGTATCTTTATGGCTTGTGATTACCCCATTGGTATCGTTATGGCTTGTGATTACCCCATTGGTATCTTTATGGCTTGTGATTACCCCTTTGGTATCTTTATGGCTTGTGATTACCCCATTGGTATCTTTATGACTTCTGATTACCCCTTTGATATCTTTATGGCTTCTGATTACCCCTTTGATATCTTTATGGCTTGTGATTACCCCATTGGTATCTTTATGACTTCTGATTATCCCATTGGTCTCTTAATGGCTTGTGATTACCCTTTGGTATCTTTATGGCTTGTGATTACCCCATTGGTATATTTATGGCTTGTGATTACCCAATTGGTATCTTTATGACTTCTGATTACCCCTTTGATCTCTTTATTACTTCTGATTACCCCTTTGATATCTTTATGGCTTGTGATTACCCCATTGGTATCTTTATGACTTCTGATTACCCCATTGGTCTCTTTATGGCTTGTGATTACCCCTTTGGTATCTTTATGGCTTGTGATTACCCTTTGGTATCTTTATGGCTTGTGATTACCCCATTGGTATATTTATGGCTTGTGATTACCCAATTGGTATCTTTATGACTTCTGATTACCCCATTGATCTCTTTATTACTTCTGATTACCCCTTTGAAATCTTTATGGCTTGTGATTACCCCATTGGTATCTTTATGACTTCTGATTACCCCATTGGTCTCTTTATTGCTTCTGATTACCCTTTTGGTATCTTTATGCCTTGTGATGACCTCTTTGGTCTCTTTATGGCTTGTGATTACCCCATTGGTATCTTTATGGTTTGTGATTACCCCTTTGGTATCTTTATGGCTTGTGATTACTCCATTGGTATCTTTATGGCTTGTGATTACCCCATTGGTATCTTTATGCCTTGTGATGACCTCTTTGGTCTCTTTATGGCTTGTGATTACCGCATTGGTATCTTTATGGCTTGTGATTACCCCATTGGTATCTTTATGGATTGTGATTACCCGATTGGTATCTTTATGGCTTGTGATTACCCCTTTGGTATCTTTATGGCTTGTGATGACCTCTTTGGTGTCTTTATGGCTTGTGATTACCCCATTGGTATCTTTATGGCTTGTGATTACCCCATTGGTATCTTTATGGCTTGTGATTACCCCATTGGTCTCTTTATTGCTTCTGATTACCCTTTTGGTATCTTTATGCCTTGTGATGACCTCTTTGGTCTCTTTATGGCTTGTGATTACCCCATTGGTATCTTTATGGTTTGTGATTACCCCTTTGGTATCTTTATGGCTTGTGATTACTCCATTGGTATCTTTATGGCTTGTGATTACCCCATTGGTATCTTTATGCCTTGTGATGACCTCTTTGGTCTCTTTATGGCTTGTGATTACCCCATTGGTATCTTTATGGCTTGTTATTACCCCATTGGTATCTTTATGGCTTGTGATTACCCCATTGGTATCTTTATGGCTTGTGATTACCCCTTTGATCTCTTTATGGCTTGTGATGACCCCTTTGGTATCTTTATGGCTTGTGATTACCCCATTGGTATCTTTATGGCTTGTGATTACCCCTTTGATCTCTTTATGGCTTGTGATGACCCCTTTGGTATCTTTATGGCTTGTGATTACCCCATTGGTATCTTTATGGCTTCTGATTACCCCTTTGATCTCTTTATGGCTTGTGATACCCCTTTGGTATCTTTATGGCTTGTGATTACCCCATTGGTATCTTTATGACTTGTGATTACCCCATTGGTATCTTTATTACTTCTGATTAACCCATTGGTATCTTTATGGCTTGTGATTACCCCATTGGTATCTTTATGACTTCTGATTACCCAATTGGTATCTTTATGGCTTGTGATTACCCCTTTGGCATCTTTATGGCTTGTGATTACCCCATTGGTATCTTTATGGCTTGTGATTACCCCATTGGTATCTTTATGACTTCTGATTACCCCTTTGATCTCTTTATGGCTTCTGATTACCGCTTTGATATCTTTATGGCTTGTGATTACCCCATTGGTATCTTTATGACTTCTGATTATCCCATTGGTCTCTTTATGACTTGTGATTACCCTTTGGTATCTTTATGGCTTGTGATTACCCCATTGGTATATTTATGGCTTGTGATTACCCAATTGGTATCTTTATGACTTCTGATTACCCCTTTGATCTCTTTATTACTTCTGATTACCCCTTTGATATCTTTATGGCTTGTGATTACCCCAATGGTATCTTTATGACTTCTGATTACCCCATTGGTCTCTTTATGGCTTGTGATTACCCCTTTGGTATCTTTATGGCTTGTGATTACCCCATTGGTATCTTTATGGCTTGTGATTACCCCATTGGTATCTTTATGACTTCTGATTATCCCATTGGTCTCTTTATGGCTTGTGATTCCCATTTGGTATCTTTATGGCTTGTGATTACCCCATTGGTATATTTATGGCTTGTGATTACCCAATTGGTATCTTTATGACTTCTGATTACCCCATTGATCTCTTTATTACTTCTGATTACCCCTTTGATATCTTTATGGCTTGTGATTACCCCATTGGTATCTTTATGACTTCTGATTACCCCATTGGTCTCTTTATTGCTTCTGATTACCCTTTTGGTATCTTTATGCCTTGTGATGACCTCTTTGGTCTCTTTATGGCTTGTGATTACCCCATTGGTATCTTTATGGCTTGTTATTACCCCATTGGTATCTTTATGGCTTGTGATTACCCCATTGGTATCTTTATGGCTTCTGATTACCCCATTGGTATCTTTATGACTTCTGATTACCCCATTGGTATCTTTATGGCTTCTGATTACCCCTTTGGTATCTTTATGGCTTGTGATTACCCCTTTGGTATCTTTATGGCTTGTGATTACCCCATTGGTATCTTTATGCCTTGTGATTACCCCATTGGTATCTTTATTGCTTGTGATTACCCCTTTGATATCTTTATGGCTTGTGATTACCCCTTTGGTATCTTTATGGATTGTGATTACCCCTTTGGTGTCTTTATGGCTTGTGATTACCCCATTGGTATCTTTATGGCTTGTGATTACCCCTTTGGTATCTTTATGGCTTCTGATTACCCCATTAGTATCTTTATGGCTTCTGATTACCCCATTGGTATCTTTATGGCTTTTGATTACCCCTTTGGTATCTTTATGGCTTTTGATTACCCCTTTGATATCTTTATGGCTTGTGATTACCCCATTGGTATCTTTATGGCTTCTGATTACCCCTTTGGTATCTTTATGGCTTGTGATGACCCCTTTGGTATCTTTATGACTTCTGATTACCCCTTTGGTATCTTTATGGCTTGTGATGATCCCTTTGGTATCTTTATGGCTTCTGATTACCCCTTTGGTATCTTTATGGCTTGTGATTACCCCTTTGGTATCTTTATGGCTTGTGATGACCCCTTTGGTATCTTTATTACTTGTGATTACCCCATTGGTATCTTTATGACTTGTGATTACCCCATTGGTATCTTTATGGCTTGTGATTACCCCATTGGTATCTTTATGGCTTGTGATTACCCTATTGGTATCTTTATGGCT